>JAJLQT010000010.1:0-1200000 GCA_024516245.1 Peziza echinospora | reverse complement strand
TGTTGCAACCCCCCCCCCTTCAGTTGCCTCCTCGACTATTTTGCTTTTTTCTCTCTTTCGGGATCTTCCTGGCATGCATACTATACTCGAGTATAAGTGGAGTATGCATATTGAAGAGCCAGTGGCCACCATGAAGTGGTACCAAGTCCTCTAAGGGCGAATCCAGATGCCTGTCTGCTGTATCTGCTGTACAGCATGCATTCGTACATTGTTTGTCGAGTCCAGTCGACCGAACCTCTGATCTGGAGGCTGCTGGCCATGGAGCTCAAAGGTGATTCAGGGCCAGCCTTTTTATTCCCGGGTCCTCAAACTGGCACTCGATCAACAAGCTTGATCGAGTCCCTGTAAGAATTGCAAAACGTAACCAGGCCTATCACTCTCTAACCATCCCCCCACCCCGCGCCCTCCCCCCCATCTGGGCCCTGGAAGGAAGATCGACGCACCATATACTTACCTCCCACATACACAACTACCTATACTCCCCCCCTCCCTACCTATAACATAAACAGCTACCTACATCCTTCCTCCGCCGACCCCACACCTTGTCCGGTTCTCTTTCTTTTTTCGATCTTTTTGGTTTTTGGGATTTTGGGATTTGTTGTGTTTTGGGATTCTTGGTTACTTTGGTTTTTCGGGTCAACGTTGAAGTTTAACGTTTGCAGGCCACCAGCTGTTGGGAAACGACGTCGACACATCGATATCGGTACCTCCAGTCGATCCATGGAAAGGGAGAAGCACGAGCATCGATTCCTGTGATAGCATTAATCGATATCGATAGCAGGATCAATTGAGTTTCCAACACACATACCCCGCGCGCCCGCCCGCCCTGCATTCCAATTCGAAGCTCGATCTCGAAGTACGTCGACTGCACCGGTAACGTCTCCCAGGAGTACGTCTGGTCTTTCGATCGTCCTTCACTAGCTAGAGTACTACCTATAGCTAGTATCCGTACTCTCATCGAATCCCAGGTACCTCGAATCCACACTAGTACTCATCAAACACATCGACCATGGCCTCCCTCCTCGGCCCCGACAACATCGAGATGTTCCAAAAACTCAAAGCCCTCGGAATCGACCCAATATACCTCTGGTTCTTCCCGCCGGGCTTCATCCACCCAAGGCTTCTCGATCCGACGGGCTACACGCCGCCGTCGTTGCGGGGCTTGTTGCTGGGTTGTGTGATTTTTACGACGGTGGTGTCGACGGTTGCGTTGGCGTTTAGGTTGGTTTCGAGGGGGCTGCTGTTGAGGACGTTTGGCTGGGCGGATGGGGTGATTATTGTTTCTTGGGTGAGTTTCCTTTTTTTTTAATATACATGTTTGGGGGAATGGGGGGAATGGTGGGGAGGGGGGTTGTGGGTAGTGGCCATGCATATGCAATTGGCAGGAGCAGGAGATGTAATTTGGAGGAAAAGAAAAAGAAAAAACCAGGATCTAGAACTTCTAGATGGAGGGGTCAGAGGGGGGGGGGGGGGCACGGGGGAATTTTGGAATTTTGAGATTTGGAATTGATCTGGTATTTTGAAATCGAGTTCAGGGCTAATAGATGCATTGATTGAGGTTGCTGTGAACAATAGATAGGGATCATGGGGACTTGTGGATTAAATTATTGGGGTATGTTGCTGTCAGTTCTTGAAGATTTCGAACTTTGTTCGAGTTCGATAGAAATTTCTGTTCTCTGAAAAGAAGGAAGAAAAGAAAAGAAAGACAATATTGACACTCGTTTGGTTGGGTTCTGCTAGGTCTGGCAAAGGCGGGATTAGGATACCACATCTACGATTGCAACACGACGCAGATAAATTTTCTTTTCAAGGTAAAGCAACCAACCCAGACACCACCAAACCTCATGTTGGGAAACCGTCCGTCCATCTGGAATACAATGCATATGATCAGTTTCAATACTAACATCAGAAACCCCCCCTCGACTTCAATAGTACCAATACACCATCAGCCTGCTAAATCCAACAACAATCACAATCACCCGCTGCGCAATCCTCATCTTCCTCTGGGAGATCGCGCCCGTCACCGAGGGAAAACTCCGGAAAATAATTCTCATGATCCACGGCTTCAACGTCGGATACTGGATCTTTACGTGCTTCCCAATCATCTTCCAGTGCGCGCCGCATACGTTCAAGATGTGGGATTTGATGTCGATGCTGCAGTGCCATGTCGATAGGGGCCAGTATGTGATTGGGAAGCTGTCGATTGCGTCGGCGGCGTTCGGGACGGTGCTGGACTTTGTGGTGTTGGTGCTGCCGATTAGGTTGGTGTGGAGGTTGAGGGTGCCGGTTATGACGAGGGTGGGCGTTTCGGCGGTGTTTGCGATTGGGTTGTTGTAGGTTTTTCCGAACGAATCCTCCCCCCCGAGATCATGAGATATATATGGATAGATATCGGAAGGAGAGGGTTGCATTTCTTAACTCGAACGAAATTTAGGGCGTGTATTGCAGCATTGGTCCGCGCAGGATTAGTTGGCCGGCAATTCTCTGACATGTACAATGTTGATTTGAGCTGTATGTACCCACAATCCATCGCAATTCGCTTCTCGATTATTCGACTTCATCCTTCATATTTCAAGATATCTTCTATACCATAAGATGTTGCAAAATAGCTGACATCTCCAACCCCACAGGGAACCTCTCCTCCACTGCCGCCGTCTGTCTCCTCGAGCAATGCTTCGGCATGATCACCGCCTGCGCCCCCTCCTTCAAAGCCGCCTACAACATCATGAACGCCCGCGCAGCCTACAACAAGAGCGAAACCGGCGGAAACAACAGCAACAACCACCCCAACAGCAGCTCCAC
The DNA here is from genome assembly GCA_024516245.1 of Peziza echinospora. Classification (NCBI taxonomy): domain Eukaryota; kingdom Fungi; phylum Ascomycota; class Pezizomycetes; order Pezizales; family Pezizaceae; genus Peziza; species Peziza echinospora. The sequence continues at coordinate 1,197,198 of JAJLQT010000010.1, read as the reverse complement.
CGGCGGCGGCACCCGAGGGAGCTACATCCTCCGCTCCCCCCGCCGCGCCCACATGAGCCCCAACCTCAACGGCAGCCGTCGGGGCTCCCTCATCGCGGCCTCGAACGTAAAGAACATCCCGCGGACGCTGGAGACGATCGAGCTCGGCCCGGACGAGGAGGACCAGCGCAGCGGGTCCGAGATTGAAAGCACCAGCACGCAGAATCTGAATCCGACGTCCCCGGCAATGCTGTTGTCGAATATGTATGTGCCCGCGTACATGAGCGCGTATAGCAACAGCCGGAAGAACTCGAGAAGCGCCGCGGTCCCGGCGGGCGCGGGGAGGAAAGGGAGTTTGGTGTCGAATGGGAGCTATTATAATAATTACCAGAATTCGAATTCCGGAGGAGGGCCTGACGACTTGGATTTGCAGCTGCAGGATTTGTCGGGGTATGCACAGATGGGAGCGATATCGCCGATAGCTGGAGGAGGAGGAGGAGGAGGCCAGGGTTTAGGGGCGGGGGATGATGTGAGAAGATCAATATCTCAGGGCTCACCGAAGCTGAAGCCGGTATTAATGAGTACGGGGGAGAAGGTGCGGAGTCCGGACGATATCGAGGATGATGATGTGGAACCTCATGGCCAGACGACGACGAGTCAGCATTTGTTTGGGTCGGGGTATACCATGAAGCAACAATAGTTTTTTGGTCTGATATCGATGCAACATGTGGAGGATCCGACATCCGGATATCTGCGGAGTATCGATTATTTGTTAATTGTTTTATATTTCAACAGCGTTACATACATATTTATTATATATCATGTTCATGATCATTTGTACATATTTGTCATTTATCTCTTTTTTTTCGTTTTTTTGTGTCGAGTTTTTTGGGCGATATCGATGGTTTTATACTTCCTTTGCCTCTTTTCTTTGTCTATATTAATATTATTGTCTATATATGAGCTGTTCGATTTTAATAGTCTTTGGCTAGCGGCTTATGCTGCAATTGGGGCATGAATTTGGCATGAGCGTTGCGATTTGTCGTTTCTTTTTTGGTATTAGGGCTGATATCATGATAGCTCATGCATATGTTTTCCTTGTATTTGTTTCATTTTATTTTACGACATTGTTTCAAAATAGTCAATTGTACATACACGTCTACACGTCTTACCCTCTTACTCGAGGAGAAATATATATAGAAGGAAAAGCATAATGTAGTTCAATTTATTTATGTTTTTCAATTTTTTTTTCTTCTGCGATTCACCAGTTCAGGGTAACTGTTGACCTCCCCCTCGTCTTCCCTTCCACTTTTGGCGATCCTTGGCATTGGCATCGGGAGCTTCCGATGAGAATGATGACCTCATCCCGAAAGCCGCCCGCCGCCCGAAGCAGCATTCGTGAAGCTTCCCGCAGAGCTGTGCTGTAGGCATCGCTGATCCGATCATCCTCGGAACAACCCACGCGATTACCCCACATCCACCACACCCACGCGACTGCGACTGGCGATTACCCCACCTCGACCACGATTCCACAGCCCCGCCATCTCCTTACCTCCAACACCTGGGCCTGCAGCTTGAGTTTCAGAAACAATCTCTAGTATTCTGATTCTTGCGTGGACATCAGATACAGATCTACAAAGGATACCCGATCGACGAGAAATTACGAGCATTCAGGCTACAGCTCTGAGGTCCGCAGATACAACCAAGTTACTTTGAGAGTAAACACAGAAACTCAATATGGCGAGTTCAGACAAGGAATTCCAGAGTCTTGATACGACATTCCGCACATCTGGCACCAGGACCGCCTTCGGCGTCGAGAAGCCCGTGGTTACCGTCGGACTAACGTCCTCTCCACTCGATGTGATCTCCGTCCTGAATGGGGTGAAGGATCCAAGAGCGGGGGCGATTGTGTTTTTCGCCGGTATGATATGACCCCAGTGAGATATCTCTGCTGCCATCGAGTTTGATCCAGATAAGGTTTTTTTTTGCTAAACTTTAAACCTCCCCCCCGAAGGCACAACCCGCGATAACTTTGACAACAAACCCGTCTCCCACCTAACATACTCCGCCTACCCCCCGCTCACCCTCAGAACAATGTCCCTTATCGCATCCGAGATCCTCACGAAACACGCCCTCATCGCAATCACGCTCATCCACCGGCTCGGCGAGGTGCCCATCGGCGAGGAAAGCATCCTTGTCGCCGTGGCCGCGCCACACCGCAAGGCCGCATGGCGCGCAGGGGAGGAGTGCCTTGAGATTGTCAAGGAGAAGGTTGAGATATGGAAGAAGGAGGAGTTTGTGGGCGGGGAGGGCGTGTGGAGGGAGAATCGGGAGGGGAAAGGGTTGGTGGGGGTGGCTGCTGTGGATGGTGAGACTGTGGTGAAGGAGAGCGTGGGGGGGGAGGTGCCACAAGAGGCTATTCTTGGTTGAGGTGATAGGCCTGCCCCTCAGGAAGCTTGAGGAAAAAAAAAGAGTACAGGTTTCATGGTTCAGCATCTATCATCATTTTCGGATCAATATCCAACTGCAGTGGAATAATTCAATTTCTATCGTTAGCGAGGCCGATTTCCGTTCAAATATCATCCTAATCATCTCATTCTTTATAATCTGACAACTACTGGGGAAATATATCGCTTCTAGGAGAGTTACCCTGGATTTGAAACGCCATAATTGGTAAATTGGTATCCAGAAGATTTCCTACTTGAGGCGCAAAAGAGGCGCAAAAGAGGCGCAAAAGGATTACTGTTTGCTATCGTTTCACACAACTGGTTCCAGATCTGTGCATCTCTGGGTTCAAATATAATTGTCAAAGCTCAAGGACCACTACCTATTTTCTTCACCCGTCCATTCACTTGCATATTCAACAACTAGGCTGTGAACATTGCCATCATGGAACATCGATATCTCACAAAGACAAAGAAAAGGAAATATCAATAGGTACGAGCTGAAAGGCGGTGACTGAATCACAAATCCGCATGTTTGAGTTTCGGGAGCTTCGAGACTATTCGGGACTTTTCCCCCCAAACTATGTATGTGCAATGATCGATATCGCAATATTTTTTTCCAACCACTGATAATTGATTGCTAACTTTAGCTACCTAGTACTCCTCCAATAAATATTACCCAAATAAATAGTTTACGTATTCCAAACCGAACTCCACCCCACACGGCCCATCGATATCCTGAGCTTCGGCGCTCCCTTCCAACCACCACACCCCCTTCCCAAATGCAATCCATGGATATCTAATCTTTTCAACCTTCCCGAAGCAGTAGTTATACCCCCCACGCCAAAGAAACACACACACACACGCGCGGGACGACTTGTTCGCCCTTTGACAGGACCGACAAAAAAGAAGGAAAGAAATGCAAGCAGAGTGCCAACAAAAGCAAAAAAGCAAAAAGCAAAAAACCCAAGACCAACTTAAACGAACCCGTAAACCCAATTTCTGAACTCCAAAAAAAGTTTCCCCAAGCGAAAATGAACAAAAGAGAGAAATCGTGTACGGGCGACTCTTGGATAGGAGACACGCACGATACTGCAGTGATGGAGATGAAAAACAAAAAAACAAATGGAAGGAGATGAAACGCAGTGATAGTGATGTATGCAAGATCGGAAAGGAATGGAGCAGGATAGCAAAGGAAAGGGATGTGAAAGGAAAAAGGGTGACTATGGACGGCATATTGGCTCAGAACCGTGCCGACCATAGGCCATGCAAGAAGCGAATTTTCAGGGCAAAAAAACAAAAACAGAACAAAACATTTCCGCATATGTGCCGCGATCACCAACAGAAGCACCGAGCCCCCTCATCCCATGTGAGCCACGTGCATAAGCAGGCAGTTGCTGGGTGACCGATAGCTTGGGACCGGCGCACGCGGCAAAAAAAAAAGAAATAAGGGGTCCGAGGGATGGATGGATGGACATGTGTGCTACAAGATCAGGCGAATCCCGAATTCTTATAACGCAATCCCGACAACCAGGCCCCTGCCCTCCTGATCTGTGTCGGGCTCGTCCTTTCGCTCCCAGACTCTGCTTGGGTGTCGCTCTCGGGAGGCATCGCCAGTCACGGCCAAGCCGGCTCCTTTCAGGTCGGCGACTGGGGGGGATTGTGGCATCCTCCAGCGCTCGCCATGATAGTGTCTCCCGCCTTCGCCTACGAGACACGCCTTGTAGCCAATGGCCTCGTACATCACTCTCCATGGCCCGCCGATTCTGCGCCGGGGGGCTGCACCCTCTCTGGCTTCACCGTCGTCGAGATTGAGCCCGTAGCTTTGCAGATACTGGGTGACGGCCTCGGCAAGATGCCACCCGCGGCGCAGATAGGCTTTTGGCACAAAGTTGATGACCCAGTGTGGTGGGGGGCTCTGGAAGTGCTTATTCCACTCCTCGAGGGCGCGGACAAGGGTTTTCGAGTGGACGAAGAGTTGTGACTTGAGATGTGCGAGCGGAATCGGGAATTCGTACTTTTGCTCGGGGTTGCTCTGGGAGGATGTTCTGCACGGAAGTTAGCATGATGTTCGGTATTGTGCTATACCTCGAGTCAGACTTACACTATGAAGACACAACATCCTTTACGGTTGTTTTTGATGAGAATGGTCTTCTCTTCCTCCTCCCAATTGTGCTCTCCTTCATCCTTTTCCCTCGTCCCGCCAATCTCCGCAACCTCATCCTTCTCCCGATACTTCCCCGATCTCGACCTCAGGCTTCGCGATGTGAAGCGGCTCAATTTCTCGGTACTCGATGAGGCGGGCGTACTCTTCCTCTTCTCACTCCGCGCAGCCGTCAATCTGCGGCACTTTACACGCAGCGATGTCGTCAGAGGGCAACACGTTGCCGCCCTATCCTTCGCCGTGAGCAGCGTCCCCAGCTTCCGCGCAATCTCCTCCACCTTCCTGAACCCCTCCATGAACCTCAACTTTCGCTTCTGGCCACTGTTATTTGGCTTCGAAGAACTCTTTTGCCCCGGCGGCACCGGCGAGGGGTTGAGTCTCGGCCGAAGCGCAGGTAATTGCAGCTGTGATGGCGGGATCGGGGCCACCAGTGGCCGGTGGCGAGGCCGTATCTCGGGCCGCTGGTAGGAATCCAATCCCAGGTCGAGCTCAGCAAATGATGGCGTCGCGGCATATTGGAATCCCGTGCCGCCCTCGGTGAGTTGCGACTCGAGTTCCTGGTATTCCTCGGGGTCGATGATGTTGATGTTGATGTTCTTGCTCCCTCTGTCCCCCCTGCCTAGGCCGATTGTCCGCTTGAGGAACTGTATCGGCGTTGTTGCTCCCCCTCGAGCACCAACTCCACCGTTTGTCCCTACCGTGAGCCCCGACAGCCGCTTTCGATAGTGCCCATGGCCATGGTGGGGTTTCTTGACGATGATCGCGGAGTGAGAGAGGGTTCGTGTCGGGATTGCCTGTGTGCTCTGTGTGCGCTGGGTGTATTGCGTTGCGTGGGAGGAGGTGCTCATTGAGCGGAGATGGCCATGGCCATGGCCGTGGGTCCGCGACTTTCCATGGCTTTTGTAGATGTGGCTGCTGAGGTCGAGGTCGAGATCGTTTCCGAAGGCTTCGTGGTTCCAGCTGTAGATGGAGGATTCTATTGCATGTGATGGTGGTGGTGGTGGTGGGATGATGTTTACAGATGGCACGAGTGGAGTTGACGTTGACGTTGGTTTGGCGGTGGCCATGGCTACGGGATCGGTGTTTACCCTCAGGGTCACGATGGGCATGTTGAGTTTTCCGGGGAAACTCTCCCGCCGCGATTGTGGGCGCGAGTGGGCCGGTGTCGGCCGTCGTACTGCCGACATTTTGTGTGTGTGGATGTGGATGTTGTGTTGTGTGTTGTGTTGTCTGTTGGATTCGAAATTCCGAATATATAATATTGGAGGTGAGATTGAGGTCGAGGTAAGGCCGAGGTAAGAATATCGACCGAATATATGGGTGGAACTTGGGTGGGGGGGGGGGGGAGTGTGCTGATTCAAAAAGAATATCTAATAATGCTTGTGCTAATTGTTAATAGCTCCTAATTCACCGTTTCACACATGGTCGTACGTATTGAAGGTTCCTTTTTTTTTCCTTTTCTTTCGTTCGTTTGTTCTGGTAATCAGAAAAGATGAAGAAAGCTCCATGCCACTGGGCCCGGATGAGGGGTCAACTGGATTGATATACCACACTCTACTCTATCTCTGTACTGGTAACCCACCCCTTCACCCTCGTGTGAGTGCAAAGCACCGATACCTACTTACCTACCCACTCGCAATCTGACCGACCACTCCACTGGGCGACCGGGTGTGCCCCATGCTATGCCATGGCATAGAGGATGGCATGGTGTGGTGCGTAAGAAGCAGGCAGAGAGAGGGCGCTTTCCTTGAGTAGGTCGGCCAGGCCTCCTAGGGAAAATACTTTAGAGAAGGTCCCGCACCCATGCTGCCTACTTTACTTGCAATTGCCCGCACTCAAGATCTTTAGAGTACCAACTCGAGTACAATTGCAATAACAATAACTGGGCACACCCCATCTCATAAACGAATGTGTCCTATTCCCCTTTAGCCTGGATCCCGAGGTTCTGCAGTCACTTTACTCTTCTGCAGAGGACGGACCCCCCTCGACTCGAGATGTCGTGTGGGTGTGGGTGTGAGTGTGGCAGGGGTATGGGGTACTTTACTCGTAAGGTCCCTTAACATGCTGCATGCATGCATGCATATTTGAATTTCGAAGTTTAGTTTTGACAGGGAACATTCCTGTCCTCTACATTTACCTAGCTAGGGGAGTTTTTTTTGGTCTAAAGTAAGCTGGGATGAGGGAGTCACGCTTAGGTTGGGAAGGAGCTTGCATGGCATCCATCGCATCCATCCATCCATCCATGCGGTCCCGGCAGATTGCTGTTCCTGGATCCCAACAAGCAACAACAGGTGGGCCGGCCGGCATTGGCGAGGGAGGGGGAGACAGACATCCTTGTATCCTTGTTCGAGGTACCTACTCGAGTACCGATGGCCCATGGCTATGGATTTGGATTGGTGTTTTTTTTCTCTATTTTAGTTGATCCCGAGCGAAGGGGAGAGATTTAGCGAAAAAGAGACGAGGAAAATTAAAAAAAAAAAAAACTATAGCTACATTGTAATTGGAGTAGAGAAAAAATCTGCGGCTGGGGAGGGGGGAGGGTTTGGTTTAAGAAAAGAGAATTATAATTATGATAGATTCCCGTCGCCCGTCCTGCATGCCCTGACATGACCCTCTATTACGAGTAGGTAGCTATCGGTAAGCAAATTTCTTGAGATATCATCGATCTTGCGCAATTGCAAATTGATCATGATATAAAGCGAAGAAAATATTGGGAAAGAAAACTAATAAGATAACTATCGAAATAGATCCGTATGCGTGTCTGGCCATGGCCATGGCCATTAATGCACCTCTTTGATTGTTCTCGTCTATTTGATTAACAAACGTGCAAGAAAGGAAGAAAATTTCAAGAATGAAAAGAAATTTCAATATGCACCATTTAAACAATCTCCGGACGGGAGGTGGGCGGTGCGCGCGCATGGGAAGGTTGATGGTAATTTACCAGATTTCAACTGTTCTCGTGATTTCTACAGATACTCGGTAAGTAAGAGTACATACATAAATAGGGTACCTAGGTCTAGGGCATATCAACTTGAAGAATCATTGACATTGTATACGTAGTTGGCTTGAAATTGTAAGATATCGCGAGCGCGAGTGCAGCTGTTCATGTGCTGCCATCTCATGATCATGCATATGAGTGCGGAATCTTTTCGTTGAAGCAATTGAGTCGCCCTTCAAACAACCCTTAGAGTAAACTTCGCAACTTTTGCTTGCATATGTTTCACAATCGAACGTGTCATTCGAATTCTAACAGACAGACCCATCAGGATGGTACGGTTACCTACCTAGAGCGCCCGTAGCCTCGATCCGAGCGCTCGAGCAGTATACCCGCGGCCGAACAATCTTGAGCTTGGCCATGGGTGTTTGGATTCGAATGGGCCCAAGCGGCGGCGGCGGATTGCAATTGCAACATTCCGAAACAAGCCACCATTTTTTTTTTTTTTCGAACATGGCGGGCTCGATTGCTCCAGTGCTCGAGCTCGATTTTTTTTTTTTTTTTTTTTTTTTTTTTTTTTCGCTTTCATCGTCAGTGGCGCGTTGTGGGCGGCTTTTCGATTGTGGATTGTGGATTGTGGATTGTGGGTCTATGGAAGGCAATGCTTATTTTAAGATCTGGATCTAACTAGAGTAGAGTAGTGGAAGGGGAAGGGGAAGTGGAGGTGGGAGTGGGAGTGGGAGTGGAGATGTTTCGGGCTACCTACCGGGCCCGCCAGTTTTAGATGGAGGGAATTCGAATTGTGGGTTGTGCACGGTGGAGTGTGGATTTGTGGAGTGTGGATAGGGGAGTATCAATTGCAAGTATCAATCGGATATCGATCGAATCGAATCGATTGAAACGCTTATGGTAATAACAATTAATAACAATTAGCAATAGCAATAAACACTGAGAATGAACATTAATGCCCACAGACCATTGCCAGTGAGTGTCACGCCCTCGACATTCTGGAACTCCAACATTTGCAACCGGTCCCAACAACATATAACAGAACCACTTTAAATCTGTAGATATCGATACATCATACATAGTGCCTTCAGAGACGTCGACGTCCCCAGCCTGCAGTGCCTCCCTCGCTCGCGAGACCCGGGCCCCTGCAGTGTCGACCAACAAAACTCATCAAGGGATGGACATATGTCAAGCTTAAGCTTACTTAATTCGAGCCGAGATGGATATGTTAAAACCCTCGTCTCCCCTCGCCTCGCAAGCGCTCTAAGCCCACAACCAACTCTGGACAGATATCGACCCCCATATTGGATATAAAATTAAAGTAGTGCATGTACAGGTATATATGTGGGTAGATCGACTAGAGTACCCATGGCCAGCTGGACAAAGAAAGAAAAAACTAAATAAATAAACCTCCCAATAGCCAGAACACACACGCAGTTAGATAGTAGGTATGAAGGTTAAGCATGAATATGCATAGTACATACATATGTCCTACTTACAAGGCACGCCCTTGATCGACATCAAAGCCAGAATATGTATATACGATTCAAAGATAACTAAGTGCCATACCTAACTAGGATTTCCCCTTCACCTCACTTCCATGGCATCAAGCTATTGCTATCGATCGATGGCTGCCATACTCTAACCATACACTCCATGGCCCTCCCTGTAGATGGCCAGCAAGGAAACCAGCTGCAAAAAAAAAAAAATAGCTTTTCGAAATTTCTTTTTTTGGTTAGACTGGTAGAGTACCAATCGGGAGAAAAAAGGGTGCTAGTACAGTAACAGTAACAGTAACAGTAACAGTGCCATATGTTGGTACTCTACTTAAGGTAAGGTAAGGTAAGTGGGAGGTATGGATCCGGCAGTTGGAGAGAGAGGTGTTGTATTTTACTCGAGGTAGGTAGGTAGGCCTATATGACGGCCTCAGTATACTCTACGAGTAAATGCCTGTCTATATCATATTTTGTGATATAGAGTAGGTAATGCAACCGATTGTACAGAGTACAGATCCGTAATTGGGTCAAAATCAGGTCTAGGTAGGCCATACTGCGCAGCAACAGCAGCACCGCTATATTTCTTGTACTCGAGTACATGTACATTTACATTTAAATGTCAAAAATACGTTGTCACGTGGTGTGGAGGTTTTGTTTTTCTATTTCGAAGGGCTGCGCTGCAAAAGCAATTACAATACGAGCTGCTCTCGTTTCCCCACCTTAATCATGAGTAAGAGCGTACGATTGGCTAGGCAGCAATAAACTGAACTGAACTGGGCCTTCAGCTGAATCTGTAATTCTCGATATCGCCACATTGCGCTGTCATATTTGTTTCTTCGAACGTCTCTAGTCAAGATCTGATTCCAGATCGATTTTCTCTCAACGTTGAAGCAAGCACCTTGAATTTATAGTCTCGCTACGCACCTTTGAAAGAGGAGTCCATTACAAAAACGGCAAGTTCGAGTTGTATCAGTACTCGATCGGCTCGGTACTTAGTCAGCCCATCAAAGCCCGATCTGGGACTCTTTCGAGATAGGTCTTTTCCGTGTTCGGCAGTGACGGAAGTCCACACGGGGTCTCTAAGTGGAAGGTTTAAAAACGCGGGATATTAGTAAGAGCATCATACGCCATTTTGTTTGGACAGATTGGGTAGTTACAGTCATTGCTAATTCAAGGCCGCTCCCAGGTATAAAACAGGAGGCCCCGCACCTGCACCGACCTTCCTCTCAACTTCAACTGGAGCGATGGGGGCTCGAGGCGAGGGCTGGAGTTTCAGCACTCACAACCAAGGATACTTTGGCTCAGGATCCGGGAGCTCTTCCGGCAACATCAATGTCAACAGCAATAATCACCATTATCAGGATAATCGTGTTGATAATCGGGTCGATAACCGGTACATTCAAACCACAAATAACTTTGGTATGACTGCTTATCACCACAGCCCCATTCCCTCCCCACTGATCCGCTAAATGTACTGACTAAATGCTTGCCAGATGGTGGAGTGAATGCACTTTTGAAACCTCTGTCGCCCTTGGAGTCGGTAAAACGGCATCAAGCTATCTGTGAAACACGTTTGGACACAGCCGGCACATGGTTCACTGAGAAAATAGAGTTTCTCTTGTGGCGCAATGGCCCTGAATATCATTCCAATCCGGATCAATTGCAGCCCAGCAGTATACTGTGCTGCTACGGAGACCCAGGCGTAGGAAAGACGGTGCTGAGGTAGGTTTCCTACTCTTTGATTCTACTCGACAAATTGATAGCCGATTGAAATTATCTGACACATACATATATATGCATATTACAGTTCCATTGTCATTGAAAATTTATTCAAGTTTACTCGTGATCGGTTTAAAGCCTCTAGAGGCGGGGCCTGGAACGAGACTGTGCAAGAATCGAACTTTGCGGTTTTACTTTTATACTGCGACTATCGTGACCACCAGAGTCAAACTATCAGGCATATCCTAGGAAGTTTTCTTCAACAACTCCTCCTTTCAAGTTCAATACAGTCAGTCCCCGAAGAGGTACAGAGCCGGTTGGTTGCAATCAAGAAGTCAATGAAACAGATTGAGCATGAAGACATTTTGGAAATGCTCAAGATAACACTAAATACCGGTAATTTCTCTGGCGTCTTTGTTTGCATTGATGCGTTAGATGAGTTGGAGCCACAGACCTGCCGTAGTCTCTTGATATTATTAAAAGAAAAGCTTCGGGGGGCGAAAGTATTCCTGACAGGGAGGCCAATAATAAGGGACACCGTCAACAGAATTCTCAGCGGGATGTCAACTCAACCGCCAGGCGAAATACTTCTCAGGGCCGATCCCCGCGATATCCAGTCATTCTTGTTGAATGAATTAGCAGTAGATAAGGACATTAACCCTGATGCCATGAACGAGAAACTTCATGCAGAGATTTTGAATAAACTTATTGTGACTTCCCAAGGGATGTAAGTTAGCCGCTCATGAAAATCTCAATGTCCTGCATCAAAGTGCTGATTATTTTAGGTTCTTGCTTCCTCGACTTCAAATAAAAACTGTGCTTCAAGAAGAAACAATTGGAAGGAGACGGCGTGCCCTGTCAACACTACCACAAAGCTTAGAGCAAGCATTCTCAGCCATGGTTAGTAGGGTCCTACATCAGTCACCTGGTCTTGGAGCAAGAACACTTTTACTCCTTCATTTTGCTTATCGACCACTGTCGCCAGACGAGGTACAGCACGCCCTTGGTATAGAGATGGACGAAACTACAGAGATGTATTCTACAGAACTGGACAAGAGCGATATCCCCTCCTTACAGGTGGTCTTGAAACGATGCCTTGGTCTAGTCATTGCAGATGAAGAGTCAAAGTCAGTTCGCTTTGTCCACTACACACTGGATGAATATTTCAAACGGCATGGCAGCACACTCTTTCCCAATGGTTACAGCACGATGTCTAAACTTTGTTTGACATATCTCAACCTTCGTGAGGTTGTAGTCGACCGCAAAGTCATCAAATACACTAACCACAGCGATATCGATATCGGCCATGGGTTACATTTCTTACGCCATGCAGCACTTTATTGGGGTCAGTATGTCCGCAAATCTCAAGAAGGTGAGAGTGCGATCAAACGCCTTGTTTTGAAGCTGCTGCAACCACCAGACACTCACAAGCGCTCAATTGGGCTTGGACTTTTGCCTCTCGAGATAAGACAAGGCCGTACTCTCCTTGAACTGACGGGGTTTCATGTTGCGGTTTATTTTGGATTAGATAATTACCTACCGTACTTGCAACTGAAAAAGGATTTTAGGTATAGAGATGAGATTGATGATGATTTGCGTCTCCCTCTCATGATTGCTGTTATATGGGGGCAGGAAGGCGTTCTGAAGCTGCTGCTTGAGAGAGGAGCTTATGCAGGTTCGAAGCATAGCTACCTGGGGACCAATCCAACGTCGGTCCCTAAGGGCGCTCACCATCGGTACCGTGATCAAGGCCTTGGGCTTTTTTGCCGCCGGGAACCGAGGGAATTCGAATACGAGTACCTTGGACCTAGGGATTTTAAGCCTTTTGAAACCGATATGCCGCCGCTTGCATGTGCTGCCAGATGGGGGCATGAAGGCATCGTGAGACTGCTGCTTGGTCAGCCAGCAGAAGCTAGCGGAAGGGGTGCAACTGCGATAGTCTCATCGCCTGCGAGAGGGGTATCAATAGACTTTGTGGATGAGTTTGGGCGATCGCCGCTGTTATATGCTGCCGTATTTGGACATGAGGGCGTTGTCAAGCTACTACTTCAAAAAGGAGCGGATGTGAATCGCGTGGATGCTCATGGCAGGTCGCCTCTGTCACATGCTGCCGAAAATGGAAGAGAGGGCATTGTGAAGCTTCTACTATTGCAAAAAGGAGTGGATGCGAATCGAGTGGATAGTCTTGACATGTCGCCGCTGTTTTATGCCATCCGAAATAGGCATGAGGATACCGTGAAGCTTCTACTTGAAATGGGAGTGAGTGCGGATTCAGCCTGTAGCATTGGCAGCTCGCCACTGTCATATGCTGCCCAAAAGGGACATGAGGGCATTGTGAAGCTTCTACTACTTAAAGAAGGAGTGAATGTGGATTCAGTGGATAGCACCGGCATGTCGCCGCTGTCACATGCTGCCCTATTGAGACATGAGAACGTTGTGAAGCTTATACTTGAAAAGGGAGTGAGTGTGGATTCGACGATTATGGCGCTAGGATATGCAACCGATTTTGGTAAGTGGGATGAGGGCATTGTGAAGCTTCTACAAATGCATGCGTATGAGAGGGGGGTAGTCTCATGTCCAGACCCTCCTGTGGAGGAGAGGGGGGGGGGTACGCACAGATCTGGAGTCTCTGGATGTTTTCCATACAATTCGATCCTTTGCACAGACATACCCCCCCCTTGTCTATTCTGCAGGACTTTTGGCCTGTAGCGAGTAGCAGATCGCTGGAATTGACTGATCCAAGAGCGCATGGCGTTGTGAGGCTCCTACGACTGCACGCGATAGCAAATGGATATGTACTAGTAAAACCCAGACTATCCCCTCAAACCCCAGGCCCGAGTAAGGGATCGATGGTGGTGAATTTCATTTCATTTCCTATTTCCTATACGTTAGCTATGTTTTTAATGGAAGTAAGTACGCTGAAACGTGCTTGGTGTGATCCCTTTTCTTTTTCTTTTCTTTTCTTTTCCCTTCTTTTCTGTTTTTCTCTTTTCTTCTCTCTTTATTTTTTTTATTTTTTTTCCGTCCGAACTATATTGCTCAGAGCGGCGGCGCTCTAATCTATTGTTGTGGAGAAGAAGGCATAAGCATGCCCATGCACCATATTATGGAGATGTGAAACAAAAATATATGGATTTTAAAGCCTATCCCAGCACATCGATCCCATCCCATCCTATAGCTAGAGTACACATCCACATCCACCCACATCCTTACCGATTGAATTTGAAACATTTGAACAAGAGATGCCGAATTGCGATCGAGCTCGAGCTAGTATGATGGCATATTATCTAGATATCTACCGATACTACCGTGCACGTGCCGAGAATCCTCACATTTAGAGTAAATCAAGAATCGATTTTTGCTTTTTGATACTGGCAGGTGGTATACCTACTCGAGTACTTGGCCTAAGCTAGCTAGCTAGGCCCGCCCTACTCGTACTCTGTACTCTATATGAGATCACAATTGATCGACGACTGGATATGGAATTCAGTGGCCATGGGCGTATTCTCTCTACCCATAGTCTAGATAGGAAATAGGTACCTATATATAGCTACCAGGCCTCGAGAACTAAGAACCACTCTACTACCTCCTCGAGTTTTATGATACCGAATGCATTATATGCATGCACATACTCACGCTACTTTAAGGACATTTTCTATCTCGACGGCCTTCCCCTGTTTGAATTCTCGTCGACCCCTTCCCCTGGCCCATACCTACTAACCTCGATGAATTTATCCGCAACTTCCCAGGTAGGCTTAGGCTTGTACTTTAAAGTACTCGAGTACATACTCTAATCGAGTAGAGTACTCTCCGTAGGCAGTTAGCAATATCGATAAACCCTGCTGCAGCTCGCTTCTAAGCTTAAGCTTGCCCACGGTTTTTCGTACCATCCACCATGGGGTTACCTACTACCGGCCGGTACTCGAGTATAGTACTCGAGTAGAGTAGGTGCACTAACGAAGTTGGTCTGGGGACAAGCTCAGGAATTGTACCATTTTGTGATAGAGTAGCTAGCCTACCGAGCTCGAGCAGCCAAGTTTGCGGGGTAACTACCTACGTACGAGTACTAGAGGCCTCGAGATCTACTTTAGGTGGAGAGGGAGGCCTAGGGGAATTTGGGGCGTTTGCTTAGGTACTCGAGTTCGAGTACGGGGATGTGCAGTTCAGTTCAGTGCAGTGCATGAACTCGAATGTGGTTTTGTGGTTGGGGTTCCGGTTTTGGGTTTTTAAGGCCCATCCAAAGCTTGGCCCTGCGATTGATTTCTTGGATTTGGATTTGATATTTTCTAAGGTGTGGATTGAATTGAATTGAATATGGTGTCATATAATTGGAATGGCACGGCGCTTGCTTCAGTCAACATCCAACCAACCATGGTTTGACGTTAATGTCCATACGGAGAGATAAACGTCGACGTTCCTGGGTGAATACAAATCCGGCGGTACTCTACCTATTGATGATCATACGTCTCCATATTACGAAACCTGGGGCTCGAGCGCAAGTCACACACTCCTATCTACTCTACTATGGTTATCATTTTTTTTGTGGGGAACCCTGCAGCTGCCATGTAGAGTAGAGTAACTAGGTAGTTGGATACTTGAGGTAATACCCAGTGTGAGTAGCAGCTGACCATCTGCATCTGCCACCAAAAGCAACAATTGCAAACCCATCATTCGAATTTTTTCTAGGCCAATAACACACTCTCCGAATCAATAACTTAACACGAACAGTCTCTGAATCGTTTGAAATAACTATAGCTACTTGGGCATTTATCTACGAGTTCCCTGATTGTAGCAGGCAAGAGCTTCGGCAGGTGAAGTTCAGACCAACAATCGCAAAAGGTTTTATTTACTTGGACGTAATCCATGCATGTGACCAGCAGCCAGGTTATTAGTATTCTGTACGTACCGCGGTATACTACCGCAGGGTACCAAAAGTACCGTTTTTATCCAGAATTGCTAGTTGCTTTCAATGGTTGATAGTTACATCATATGATCATCAGACATATATGTGATATGTGCATGAGACACCTCGGGGAGTTTGGGGTTTGGGTATTGATACAAGTGGTAGAACACAATGTGAATCAGGGCAAGTGACAGACTGACTTAAGTATGTACCTGCAGCTGGAAGCTCATACAAAACTTAACTAGTGCATCCTATTCCTTCCCCAATCGAAAAGCCTACCTCTAGCTATAGACGCTCTCTAAAATATGATTTCCCATCCATATTTAGATTACCATATATATGCATCTTCACCATCGCCATCGAGCTCCACCAAATTACGGAAATTTCACCTTAAAAAGGTACTTAGTACTTATGTAGCTACAGAGCTAGCCTGGTGGTGCCTATAGAGCTAAGAGAGAGGCTTCGGAGTTTGGCGCATACGCCGGAAACGTTAACATATGCAGTTAGAACTTTTTCTATATAACTCAGTAGGCACTCTATTGCCTCAACTTGACGCCACGCAATTACATTTCAAACCTCGAGCTCGTGCTATTCCCAGATAATGATTGACACCGGCCGATGGCTCGAGGCGCAGCAGTTCTGCAGATGTCTCTCTGCATATGTGCATGCACACTGCAGCGCGGGGTTGGTGGGGTTCCGGTACCGGTTGATACTCCATGAGAAGGTCGGTTGATAGAGCTCGTACTCGAGTACTAGCCTCGAGCTTGACTTTACTCTGCTCGAGTATATAGATGCCTACTAGTACAGATTACGAGTAGTTAACGTCAGTCACATACATGCGGAGTACAATTACAAACTGGAGTCGAGCAGGTACAGGGAGAAGCCACAATTGCAACACAACCCGAAGTGACGATCATTTCTTTTGCGATGGCTTCAAGCCGGCGCCCAAATGCATGCGGGGAGTATGCATCACGGCACCTGTCAGAGCAGGGTCCATGGATCCATCCTAGCTACAGATTCTTGCAAGTCTAAACCCTAGGGACTCAAAAAAGCCATCGTCTCGTACATACGTCAGGTAGGTAATTATAAAGCGTTCAGCTGACAGGTGGCTTGCTTGATCAGAGGATTCGAAAACTATTGGTGTTTAGAGAACCAGTTAGCCGAGTGTGGGGTTGACTCGAGTATCTTGGAGATGCATATGGATTCTGCGTTTGAATCAGATACACACCGGTCCGGTATACTGCAAGGCACTTCTCTCTCTGTGTGTGTGTGTGTGTGTGTCTTGATGCACCACCGCCACCTGCAGAGCTTCTAGAAGCTTAAGCATGCCACACACTTCCCTTTCTCAATACTCTCCTGATTTGGGCTTTGATAACGACACACACCGAGCTCGGAACAAGAGCAGGCTTGGGGGTTCGGGTTTGCTGCCGCGCGCAGCTCTGCATTCTGATACACAGTCTACAAGTGAATTCCTGTCCACCCTACGCCACTGGTACAATAGGGCAACGAAAGTGACCAGACAGTACATACCTTCCTGCACACTGCTCGTGTATGGGGAATACGCCCCTCCCCAGTGTGTCTAAGGAATTCCCACACCAAATCTTTTGTATGTGAATTTTGGATTTATTCACGAATAATTCACCTTTTCTCACGGTAAAATAAACAGTCTGGGAATTCTTAAGACAAGCAAAGGGGGGAGGGGGGCGTATTCCCCAAATAATCCGGTACGCACTTCGGACGATGTAGGATGCATATGCGATGCATTCATTGTGTCTCAATTGCAATGTTGAGACATATTGTGGCAAGCCATTATCTTTCAACATTATCAACGCACACGCAGAAACGAGGCTCGTGGTGATACGAGGCCTGAATCCATAAATGTCTTTCTGTTGTCCTTGAATTGTCATTAGCTGGGAACCGCGTTCGTTCATTCTAGCGCACCTATCCTGCTTCGAGAGGGCCCGAGGGGCGTTGAGCTACTCTAGCTAGCAAGACCTCGACTGAGTAACGAATCAAGGAAGTAAGAGCTTGTGTTTTGCTCTAAGTCCTAGGAAGGAATCGGTAGGCCTCTACTCTAGGTTTTCTAGCTGCAGTTTATAACCATGGAATAAAACATCCGAAAACACCCATCAAGATCGATATCTACTAGCTTTTGCTTATGCATATGCTATCCATAGTTGGGCGCCCACTAGTAAAAGATGGAGGGCCTGGTTGATTTAAAGGCGGATTACGGATTACTAGGTCCAGATGATTCTCTCGATTCCGTAGAATATACATTACTCGTACATAATAGTTCCAATACATGTTCTGCGGGACAGGACAACTAGGTATATCAGAATAGAAACAGTGGAAAGGACGTCCGTGAATTGTAACCTACTTACTAAATACAGTACATCCCCTCAGCACCATATTTTCAATTGCCCCAATGCCAATCAATTGCCACGGTTAAATCCAAGAGTAGTAACCTTGACCACAGCGCTGCTGCAATGCATGCAACTCGCTGAGCCACCGGGCGCCATACAGGAGTTCAGTTCTCTTGGACAATATATATACCTCGGTATCCCCTGCTCAATGTTACCTTGGCGCGTTACAATAGACGAAGCTAGCAATGTCTTGCGGTTGTTCTAGAAGCCACATAAAAAAGAAAGCAAGCGCTTGAGTGCAACATCATCCGTAGCTCGATAGCTCGGTAGCACATGATCCTCTGGCTTCTTAGCTTTGGCGCTCCACATATCTCCGTATCTTACCTCGGATTGGATTGGATTGGATTGCGTATGATCATGAGTTGTGCGCAAGCTTGCAAGCCATACTCTAGCTCAGAGAAAGGACCATTACCGTTCGGTTATAGGTACTCTCTTATTCGTGAAATCCTTCAGCTTCAATTAATCAAGCTGATCACAAGCAAGAATTTCGCAATTCTGGACTTGTCAGGGACCGACGCCCTGCATGTGGGTAAATGTGCTTTGTGGAAGTTTTGCTTGTGAATAAATAGATAGTTGTCTGGTAATTCCTTTTGAACATGAGATACCGGAGCTCAAGAGCTTTTTGATCGGTGATCTCGTCTCTCTGCTTGCTTATTTGTGGACTGCATGATATCTTTGAGGCGTTGAACTTGCTTAGGTAGGTGGGTATCTAGGAGCTTGCAATTGGTGCCTGTGTCACCTGAAAACTCGTTCGAATTCGTCGTTCTTGTGGAAGCTTCTTGAGACATGTGTCGATAAGCACTAGTATAGTGCGACAAATGTGTCACTCAATGCGCCGTTGACTAGTACCCACTAGCTATGTAGTATTTTGCAAGCTTCTTAAGCTCTCTTGTGGGGAAACGCAGAGATAGTCTCGGAGTAAGACCCAAGCAGGATACTTCAACTTCTGCCAATAATTGTGGCAACGCTATAGCTGGAAGATTCTAGGGAAGTTACGCCCTGGAATGTGTATCCCAGGGTCAGGGCCTGGCAAAATTAGTACCTACGTATACCACTCCATGAATCGATGCTGGAATTCGAAAAGAAATGGGCACGAGGCGTCGACGTCAAGTTAGACTCGTGATTTTACTAGAGTCAAGCTGAATCCCATTCCCTCATTCAGTACTATTGAAAGATCAGCGCTTTGCCAAGAAGTGAAGCGAGATGTAGGCATTTCCTCATTGGGTAGTCGACGTCAATCGACCGTAAGTAAACCTACCGCTCGAGTACTTATTACTTCCTGGTGTTTTGTGTCTTGCAAGAAAACCCGCGCTCGACTGCACTCAACAATAACTATGCCCGGGACCCAGATCTCGCTAACAGTAAACGTTAACACCCGGAATCAATTCAAGGATCGATCAGGCCATCATGACGATCAGGTCCGTATACAATGCATTGGCTTCTAAATAACGTTTAACTTTCAATATACATATTCATATAAAGATGATCTAAACTATCCCCGAAGTATATAAATACTTGGAATACCGGAAAAACATTAATGCAAAGATTGATATTCTTGGCGCTGGCCGTATGGCCATATACATGGAAATATATAGAAATGGTATTATAACTGATATCGATTAATATATATCGAGGCACAGCTGCTGCAGTTAATGAATGTATTAGGGATTCAAATCAATTCCACGCCTTGCAGGTCCAGATACTATATATTGTAATTATTATTGCATGGCACTCGGCTCAATTGATCATGGAAGAACTTGAGCGGAGAAAGGTCATAGTAGGAATTTATGTAGGTGGCTACAAGGTCTAGAGGATTGACAACGTTATCCGCCGAAATTGATAGATGTCGATATATATCGATATCCACCCCTGATGATCGTGGTCGTGGCCATGCGGTGCACGTGGGCCGCGCCTGAAAGTGCAAAAGATGGGGTAATGAATGGAAATTACAAATCTTGTAATTGCCCGTGTGTAAGGAGAATTCTTCGAGAATGGGAAGAAGTTGAGTAGATCTTTTAAAAGAAATTAGTGTATATTACTGCAGCTGGGAATCAACTACTTTTGGAAAAGCATGCACGTTATCAATCAATGTATTCAGTCATCTTTTTGCGGCCAATAGGATGAAGAGCGAGAGTTCGAAAGATAACGTCTTTTCTTTTGCCATATTAATATTTTGTACTCTATCCTGCGTATGACAAACGTTAACTTAAAAGTTGCATGAAATTATTGATTATATGCGGATGGTGGCTGTTATTGTATTGATATAGATGATGACCGTTGAGGTAATATGGCTAAGTACGTAATGCATTGAATACAGAAGTCCCTAAGACTGGGAAGAGTACTCGAGGACATCAAATTATGAACTACGTGAAACATAATGCCTTTTAGCTAAATCCCTCCCGAGATCTCATACCATGAATCTGAAACTTTTATTCTGGATCTTTGATATCCCATGAACAAATCTTCCCGAGATCTGGAGATCTATCATAGCGGTGGGGATATCGATCTTCGGCCGGTCTCATGTCCACGGCCTTTGGAGGCACTATAGAAATTTCGCTAAAGTTTCTATAGCCTCATTACATCTATTTTAACTCATGATCAACACTTCCCACTACAGCATGCACTGGAAAGTAATAAAGCTAGGGGCCACATGACCGATTCCTCCTCCCAATCTCCTTTCTAGGGCGAACTTTTGTTTACCCAAAGAATTAGCACTTTAAATCAACAATTGCAAATATCCTCTACTTCATATCTGCATTTTATTGCAGTACGACGTGCGCGGGCCCAGCCCGTTTAAATATTTGATTTATATACTTCATACTCATATTAGATCAGTAGTGGCATGCAATTAATTCTCCGGACGCGCGCTTAATTTGATCACGAACGTTAACTGCAGCTTCTAACATTAACATGCGCACACTTGGCTATAGCTTCTAGATACCACCAAAGTCTATTATTCCCCGAGGATGCGCGACGGGTTTATTGACCATGATCTTCTTATAGTGATCAAATATTGCAATTGATTGCACTGGGCACTATATAGGAATTAATACAAGTTATGGATTGCATTAGCTCTTACATCTATATAGCCCCAATTGCAAGAGATGCATGTATGCACTGCAAAACTGCAACGCCAATCTTCGGTCAGGTACGGATATATACATGCAGAGTGGAGCACGAGTAAGAAAGACACCTACACTACATATTATGCAGTCAAGTCATGTCAAGTCTTGGAATAACGTATAACGCTCTTTTGGTACTACGTGACTAATCATACTGGTGATTGATGTTAACTGTGACTTTGATTGCAATTGACTTTAGGGGGTGTTAATTACTTTTATGATTTATCAATATCTTGCAGATCGAGAAATATTTGCACAATATTTCAAATGAGCATAACGTTATAAAACCACGAAAGGCGTCTGGGTATATAGATACTACAGAAAAACTTACTCTGCAACAGAACTAGCGACGGATCGATTGACACAAGAACCTCAAAGAGAACCCATACATGCATATGTATAGATATCCTACGCGTGACGTGAAATGTCACGCAAACGAGGATAGAGGAAGGTGAACATTGAACAACTAGCTGCCAGGTCTTAGCACAACTTTAAAACTCGCGTGTTTTCCTAAAAAGGAAGTTCGTATCGGATGCATAATTAGCGAGAGCACGTCTTATGCTTAGCCCTAGCTATACTTTAGAGTACTTGAGCTTGACACCTTGAAAGTAACTGCCTCGAGAGAGAGAGGAGTCCGGGATAACCGGTTTCGATTTAGCAACTACATTTACATTTAACGCCAATCATAATGAATTTCTGTACACCCCACAAGCCCTATAGCTACATAGCTTATGAGCCCGTAACAATGTAGCTACATTTCCGTGACATCTCTTATTCACGCAAATGTTAAATTTACAACAATGCATTCAACCAAAGCTGTTGATTCCCGAGCCCCTTTGACTCCCCTACCTATATTACCCGCCACTTATATCATGATAAGTGAAGATCTTTTTTCTCAAATTTGCATCTCTATTTTACAAGCACATATTCTTTATACATGTACAAGTGATTGGATATCATATGATCGCTATAAATCCATTCTATAACTATAGCTACTTGGAATCGAGATACGTATACCCCCAGGCCAAACACAATCTATAATGAATTTTATATATAGTGTTAACCACCCCCCCCCTCCCCCGTCGCGTAAAATCGGAGCATGGCATCCATCACCGACTATAATGCACATGCAATAAGATGTATCGTTATAGCAATATATATATATATTTTTTTCAACACCCGCCTCCTCACCATGGCCTGGCCATGTAATCACCCAATTGCAATCTCCTCTCGAGCCAACCCCCCCCTTTTCTTCGAATTCTCATGGCCGAATTCTAATTCTGCCGCACGTGTACACGATGGAACATGTAGAATATTAATATCAATGGCCAGGCAAGGTGACACTTGGTGAGGACCCGTTGGCCAGTATCGTGTGATTGTACAGTCATATAATAGCTCAGATCTGTGGCTAGATGTATATCCATCGAGCTTAATTGACTTATCTGGCACTATAGCTCCAAGTAATCATAGTCCAATACCAGAATCCGAGTTTGCTTCCTAGTTTTTTTCTGGAGAGGTTTTCCTTTCTCGAGATTTCGTGCACACGGTATCTGTTGATCGACTCCTATTACCTATAATCCATAAGATTTTGCCATATGACGTGTTCTATAGTAGATCAAGGAATATATTGATGTAGCCATGGCGATACCTAACTTAAGTGCTCTAGATTTATATTTCATGTCAGTCCATATACGACACTGCTCGCAGGAATCAGGGTTTTGCTAAAAGTTCAGAAAGTTCAGGATAAGTGTTGATTTTGCATGCACTTTTGAAAATCACTTGAAAATCTGGTTACTTACAAATATATGCCAGCCAATTCAAACCACTAGATCTAAAATTACTAGATTGAGGGCCTGGGAGGTAACTACATGGCGCAAACCAAAAATCAATGAAGTTCGCCGGCACCGTGTTTACCTCCTCTATCACTATTTTCTACATGCAGTGTTCCTTTTCTTGATTTCCTCCTTATTATTCTATTTTCTGTTCTATGGAAGGGGGGGGGGGGTTGGCGGAGGGTCAGGCAAATCGTAGCAATGCAAATTACCTACTTGCAAGGCACTGAATATTTCCAAAACCGGTATACGTACCGACATGTGCATTGTAATTATAATATGGATCTTCTGCGCCGGCGCCCCCACAAAGTAAAACCTATAAAATAATATTTGTCAAGCAAAGCCACGACGCGACGGTCCATGGCCGAACCTATTCTCGTGCCCAAGGGCCAAGCGCCAAACCAACTGAGAAAACTATGAACTCTCATAAACCGGTACCGATTTTATTGTAGGAAATTTCAATCTTATTGATACATAAAACGTATACGTATACGTATACCCACTGATTTATGGCATGCACACACACACACGTAGAATTCCTAGCCATGGCCAGGAGTCAAGGATTGAAATTTCAGGCTCCAGATCTGAGTCCAAACATGTAGCCTTCAAGCAAAAAGATATGTATATATGTGTGGAACGCGGGAATCGATTCAATAAATTCTACAGATATATATCCATTTTCAAAGGGCAGCTTTAAAGCAGACTAGTCAATTGTCCAGTATGAGATGTATGAATGCTCATTGTAGTGATGTACACGGACGTCGTCGTCGGCGTTGACAGTGCTGTATGCCTAGGCATAAAGGTAATCTTTTTCATTCTCTCGCAGTACATCATGATCACAGACAGCTACGTTATAGCTAAGTTAGACTGCAATCGAATTCGAATTCTAGCACTTAAGTTACGCAAGAACTTTAAACTAGTTATAAGTTAACTTCTAAATCCGTCGGATCCGTTGGGTAGATATCCATCTCCAGCTTTTAGGTCCCGCCGTTGGTCAATTGGAACGTTCATAGCTACTTACCTATACACGCATGGATATATGATTAGGGGGATCAATGGGATGGAGGTACCGTGGGGCATGTGGGGATAAAATAAAGGGGAATGGTGGACGTATACATAAATCCCCGCCGCGCGGCGCAACATTACCCTGAACTCACCTCGAACTCGGCACAGACGTTTCAAGCCTTCGGGGCTCCAGTACAGGGTAACACCCTCTGGGGACGGATAAAAAAAATACCGAAATCGAGCCCATCTGCTTGAAATCTCAGCTCTAGATATATGCCTTATTATACGCGATGGTAACACTTGGAACTAATTCCCCACGAGTCATGAACCCTGGGAAGTTCTTGTCCGTTGTAAACAGTGGAAAATAAAGCTGCGGTAACCCTCTATTTTGTGCATTGGGTGTTGCAAAGGGAATTTTCAAAGTTAAGGAAAGACAAATGGACCTATGGTTGCCACAATGTTTTGCTTAGGGATAAAACACTGGATTCTACCAATTTTCCAATATGTGACACGTGCAAATTTTCACGGTTACGCAGGGAATTCCAAAAAATTGGCGGTCATACATAACAAAAACTTGCACTTCTAACTCGGTTATGAGGAATTTTTAATTATAATATAAACTGTAACTAAAAGTGTGCAGAAGAACTTTTCTCCCTTCCAGCCTCCTCGCCCTTGGGCTGGCCTTTGCCCTTGTGCCATCTCTTGCCCTCGCTCTTGTGTTCTCTCTCTCCCTTGCCATAGTGCTCTCCCTTGTATTTGCTTCTGCTCTCACCCTTTTGCTCTTGCTTTCGCTTGCCTTTGCCCTCGTTGTCATAAAAGGTGGAGGAGGTGATGCAAGAGGAGAGGAGAGCAGCCTTCGAAGGAGGGGGGTGTGGGAGCAAGACTGAAAGCAGCTGTGGATGCCACTGCCGCATTTAGAGGTGGAGGAGGGAGAGAGATTTCCTCTATGAGAAGGGGGCCACTGCCTCATTCGTGTAGTCTCATGCCCATTTCCCAGGGATACTCTGGATTGTCAAGCTGTTGGCAAAAAAATCCCTTAGATTATCCTAAGTGGCGGAGGGAAACACAATTTCCCTAGGGTTCCGGGAGGAAGTATAGCAAGGCTTAAGCCAAATGACCCTAGGTGAAGCTGCACTTGAATCTTGGTTTTCAGGTAGGTCATCGAGGATGTTACCAGTTACTTAGCCGGTTATGGCTGGCCACTCACTTTTTGCGACGCAACTGTAGCTACCTACCTTATCGTGTTCTATACTACTTGAGTTTCACACCACGATGACCACGATCGATATCCTCCTCCTCTTCCTCGTGCAGCAACACGTTGGTACTTCGATTAAGGCCTGGTTATGTAGTTGGGTCGGCTCAAAACACGGCTTCACTGGTTTAATACCACCATATGCAGCACTTGCCTATCAATATCATAATTAATTATGCATATTCCTATTCCACGAATCAAAAGTCCCTATTGGCATTCAGGCTCAGAAGTAGTACACATATGCCAGTCCCGGACCCCGAATTCGAAACAGCCATGCTTGCAATTAATTGCAAGTCAGACCTACATACATCATTAGGTGCCTACCGTAGGCATCAGGGTATGTCTCTGTAAAATATCCCTCTTATTGATCGTCATATTGCATATAAACGGGCCGGCGGCTATAAACGTTTGGATAAGTCGGTAGAACGTACTCGAGTAGGTAGAACTTGATCAAGGAGCAGGGCACCTAGGGTAGTCTGACTTTCTTATCGAGCTCCGTTGCAATACCCTCATAAGCGGATTATATCTGATAATATGCATGGAGATATCGATATCGGTTGTATACAGGGGCACCCTCGCCACGGCCGGTTCCTTGGTCATGATACAGGAGACCAATACTCGTGAGGAGTATAGATTAGGATGAAGTACGAGAAAGTTGAATGTGTGGTACTTGAGTGTATCGATGTCTGTAGATCTATTCGATTCGTCACATATCGATCACCAGCTGCAGAAGCGCTTCAAGTATCTTCAAGAGCGTTGGGCGGCTCCAGGAATTTTATTGTGTTAAAAGACCGCGAAATCGATATCTGTGAATGCTTGTTTATACAACAAGCTATGAAGCAGAAAGCAGCCATCGATTGAGATCTATACCATTTTAGCGGTCTCTAGGTTGGTAGTACTTTTAAAGCCGCGGCCGTTAATGTTTCAATTGTTCAAATGACAAGATATCGAATCTATTCGAGCATAGTTCACCCCTCTTCCCCCTCCTCCTCTTCCTCCTTATACTCCTCTACTTTCCTCGTATCTCCTCCTCCTCCTCCCCCTCCCCTACCCGCCGGCCCCAGTGCACGCCCACATGTCATTGCATATCTTCAAACATTCAAATTTCATGAACCAATCAAACCACTCACATGCGCCGTCGACATCCCACTTCGGTCTCAGTGACGATCCCCAATTGCAAGCTCAAACTTAAGCTTCTTGTTTTTTTTTTCTTTTTTTCCTGTTGGTTCCTGCAGGGATCGCAAAGTAGACTACCTACTCTATGTATGTACGGGTTTAGGGTGAGCGCTACTGAAATTTCGAACGAAATGGGCAATTGCAACGCGCGAGGGTCGAATCAGAGGAAACCAACCAATTGAATTTCGTGCTTTATGCATAACCTATGATTGGCCAATGAGCCGCGGGCGCCGGGGCGCCTGATCAATCAATCAATCAATGATCATTAGGGCATCAGCTGGGGCGCTGCGCAATTGGGATCAACGGTCGATCAATCAACCGACATTTTTTGATGTGATCTTCGGATTCGGCTCAACATCGTCCAACTATCACGGAATTCGGGGAGAAAAAAAAAAAAAAAGAGGTTAGCTATGTAGCTACTTAGGTATGCATATGCGATAGCAGTGGTATGAGGGGCGACTTTCAACGGTAACGTTACCCTCGAGCGCTTGGTGGGTAGATCAAGTGGAAGTGCATGTACGGATATGTACCTAGACTCGTTTTCATGACGCAGTTTCATTCGAATTACTCTGTTTCTAGATTGCACAGGGACATGTTCTCGAGTACAAAATACATATCTCACATATCAATATGGTCATGAGGTTCAAAAAGATATCTAGATCTGATAGTTCGTTAGTACGTTTGATTCCGTGGCTTGCAATATATATAGAGTACAGCAATATATCTGTCATCATATAATCTATGGATAAAGTAGTGTACGATGCATCTACATGAAATAAGTACAGTACCGGTACCATGCCGTGGGCCCCACCGGTACTATGGGTAAACCCGTTTTATTAAACACAGTAACTGTCAATTAGATATAGACTTACCTAGATTAGGACAGACGAAGTTCATCTCATGTTCGTTCAATGGGGGTGCGAGGCTAGTTCAATGGACCTTTAATTTAGAAAGGTACCCTGCTTTAACTGGAGATCCGGAAGGAACGGAGGAAACCCGCTTGCTTGACACTCTAGTCTTGGTACGACCTTACTTAGGTAGGTACATACCTTGAATCATGAGATGGGTGTCTGTTACCGCATAATCTGGCGAACAAGAGCCCTTGTCGTTTTCCAAGTCAGTGAAGAGTCCTCCGCAAAAAAAAGAGCAAACCTTTACAATGCCCGCAATTCGACTGCAGTCCTTTTAAGTACCCGCCATACCTTTGAAGTACCCGGTTTAGTTGCACTCGGGTTCTGCCAGTAGCTGCTTGGCAGCTGGATTGGAGTAGTTAACCATCGCTGCATCCACGCAGCGCAACCCATCGCGACAACTCCACACCCAACACCTTGTCAGGACTTAAGTAGGTATGGCAGTATATATCCATCTCGTTGGTTGTTGTTATGGCGGTTTGTTGCAGCAGGTAAGTTGACTGTAAGTTGTGTTGAATACTACTTACGTTCTACCCAAGTTTCAATTTCAACCAACTATCCTTTAATTTTTTTTACCCACTTGCACGGCTCTGGCTTGTGCCTTAGTATGACTACTTCTAGCGCTTGGGCATTTCAAAGGTATGGCGGGTATTTGAAAGGACTGCAGTCGATTTGCGGGCATTGTAAAGGTTTGCTCGCAAAAAAAAAGGCAGAGCACGGCCAGGGCACGGCGGAAATCCATTCACTTTGGGGTAAGCGTTGTATTTCTACATGGGCTCTTCTTCGCCAGATTATTAGCATATTCCGAGAAATGTTCCTAGCTAGCTTCGAATTGCATCGCCAGCTCGACCGCGACATCTACATAGGTACTCTAAATCGATTTTTTTAGGGTAACGTTATAACGGTCAACGTCCGCTTGATAGCTTAGAGTACAGAGCACTTAGCTCAGGTACCTACTCGTACCAAAAAAGCTGTTTTTACAATTTCAAGTAAAGCATGCAAGGTACGGATAATACTATGGTAGCTGCTCATGAGGTGTCACTCTTGAGAGAGATTGTGTCGAACTAGTGAAACAATGTAAAACATTTGAAAAAAACTTGGTATGATGTGATGTGCATACCTATTCCACTCGAGCACTTATGTTACCTACCTACCTACTCGAGTGGCTCAAAATATGATCACGCGACATCGATAATCTAATCTAATCTAGCTACAGGCAAGTTCCTTTTTGAACATTTCTTTTTCCATTGCCAGCGCGCGCGCGCAATCCCGACTGTTCATGACCGATCGCGACACCGCCCGACTCAAATGCTTCTGCTTTGCTTCTTTTAAATTCTAAATTTTTTTTTGCTTCTTCATTGATTTCTCACCCAGGTTATTATAGCGCTAGATTCCTCTGAGCTTATAAAGCTATAGACTAAGTACCCTCTGAGCTGATACATAGTGTCTCGTCGATGGGGCCAAATGCAATGTCACCTTCCTAGAGTAGAGTAGTGGTGGAAGGTCAACTTCCCAATGTGGATGCATTTCAAATTTCACACGTTTGGAGTCTCCACACGTTTTGTTGATGCCAATTGCAAGTACCAGTCTTCAGGCTTCATTAATTCGCTCTATCCCTTGGGTTCGTGAGACATGCAGCCGAGCGGACCCCCCCAGTTTCTACGTTAAAGCCACAGCACTTTTGGTAGCAACAGCAGGGGGGGTCCGCTCGAAAGCAAGTCTCACGAACCCAAGGGATAGATCTATTGTACGGAGTATACTCGAGTGCATAGAGTACAGTACTTTAATTCCTACAACTGGGCCGCGCCCCGCCCCCCCCATGGGCCAGGGCCGGGGACGAGGCTACCATGCATGGGCGGCCAGTCTTCTTCACAATCCCGAGCCCGCATTCAAGATTTTGGTTCCTACATTCGCCGGCACCCGGCTGGGGGGGGGGGGGGGGGGATACACCGACTATCGAATTGGAAGCGGATCCGGATCGTTAGGTACGAGTACAGAATTAGTAGGACTTGGGATAGTAGGTATGTACATGTACGTATACGAGCATGTACATGTACCTCTTCCTTCATTGCAACTTCAACTTCACCTCAAGCTTCCATTTCTTTTCCCCGTTCCTTCCAATTGCAATTCTGAATTCTAATTCTTTTTTTGCATGGAGTTATAATTACCTACTCTCCGTTTAACCCCCCGCGGCCGGGCCCCCAACCCCGCGGCCGCCCCCAGATATCCCAATCGCAATTAATTGTTCCAATCCCAAATCGATCGCGCGCTCCGAAGGTACTCGAGTACTCTACCCCCAGTAGAGTAGAGTACCCACTACAATGGCAATTAGATACATAGAGTACGGATATAACTACCTACTCGTACCCTCAAGTCAACGTCGCACAGCCAGCGCCGCCGGCAATTATTATGATCATGTGCGGTGGCATGCTCTGGGGCCTGGGACCTACATTAGAGTAGCTGTCGGTGAACCTTAGAAGGTTACTTAAGTACTCTATGCAATGCAATGCAGTGAGCTCGTGGGGTCCTCCATGGCTAGTCTCGTGCCTCCATGGCACTCGACTCAGCTTGATTCTTCTAGAGTACGGAGCTTGACAGGGGCCAGGGGGCAGGCCGGGGCAGGCACTCTTCATGATCAGGCGAGATGCGAGATGCAGGCAGTATGCACGTGTTGGGTCTTTGATTGTGAACGAGGCGGCCAGTTAGCTTGGTAATGGAACACCAGACTAGGTAATGGGGAGAAAGGTGTACGTACGAGAACAGAACAGACAGGTACCGGTCGGCTCTGTTTGATTCACTACAAGTACTTACATACATAGGTATGCACCTATTCTACACATTGTTCTCATGTTCTCGTGACATACATGTTGGCAATATACTCTACCTAGACGCAGATGCATTGCCCTATCGCGCGTGCGCACGGGATCTGGACAATGCAATGGGGGGGCCAAGCTCGAGGCTAGGGCCAAGCTGAGGGTTAACGCGTACGTCGTTCGGGTCGAATTCCAAAACCGAACCTCCCATAAGAGGAATGTGCGCAATGTGTGCATAAATTGAAATTGAACGTTTATGATCATGATGTATGCAATATATATATATATATAGGTATTTTATAATTATATGCAACGCCAATATACATATTACGTATACTACATTATAATTACACGTACTGAAGTAATTAATTATTAATATCGCAATTGCAATCAATATTAATCTAGCGATCGCGAGTCAGATTTACGTTAAGTTTTATAATTATCTACCTCCTATAGCTACCTAGGTATGGATAGAGCGATGGAGTGTTATTTGGGATAGATATAGTGATCATGAGATAGGTATCGATATCGCAATATCTTGCCTCCGGCTTACCAGCTTAAGCGTAAGCTTGGCCATCATAATCTTGATTGTCAATACCTATCTAAGTACTTAGGTATCCAGTCTCGGCCGATACCTACATCTCCGTACTCGAATTCGAATCATGATCCATCATGAACCACAATTGCTTTGCTTTTCCTACCTACTCTATTCCAATTCCAACCCTTCCCATACTCTACCTACTTCACGATCATGATCGGAATGTGAGACCTTGTCTCGTAGAGTAAAGTACTGTGAGAGCGTTCGAGACATGACTGACCCTGACCCCCGCCGCGCGCGCCGAGGGTTGATGTGACTGTCTAAGACTGTGATTGTGATTGTGAAACTGCGTGAAATTGTGACTTTTGTTTCCTCGTACTCATGATGATGATGATGATATCTCCAGGTACCTACCTAGGTAGGTAGGAACCGAGAGAGAGTTCGAATTCCCACCGCATTGTGATGAGCTCTATAGATCTACCGTACGATATATACGTAACCCGAGTAGGTATGTACTTACTTAGATATATCTCGAGGTCGACGTCCTTCCTTCAGGTAGCCTGGGCTCACTTGTTAAACACACAACATGTGAAACCCGCAGTCGTAATATATCCTCCACCTCCACGGTACCACCACCCACCCCATAACTCGAGTCGCAGAACGGGAAATTAGAGTAGAGTAGAGTAGAGTAGAGTAGAGATTCGGAATATTTTGATGATAGCCACGGAATTAATTG
This sequence comes from Peziza echinospora, assembly GCA_024516245.1. Lineage (NCBI taxonomy): Eukaryota > Fungi > Ascomycota > Pezizomycetes > Pezizales > Pezizaceae > Peziza > Peziza echinospora. The sequence goes on along the minus strand of JAJLQT010000010.1, from coordinate 1,165,741 downwards.
ATCGTAATGACTATCTACTATGCTATGGAGTGGAGGGGTATCCTGCAGCATACCCTGCAGCCTGCAGGATTCAACTGTGTGGGTGACCAGGGTTAACCCTAGCGCAGCTATTTGAGGGGATCACCCGCGTCATGACTAATCCCGTCACCCGTCATAACCATCTTCAACACTCCTCCTTCCACTCAAATAGCCAAAGTCATTTTTTCCTCCCCTTTTTTTTTATTATATCCGTGCTCCTCCTTCCCTTTTAACTCCCCGTTTTTTCTCCATACTTCTCCTTTCCTCCCACTCCCGTTATTTCTTTTCTTTTACTCCTCAATATCCATTTTTTCCAACGAGGGTTCCTCTTCCTTCTTAAATACTTTTTCGTGTGTGGTGTCGATGAGTCTGTACAGTCTTCTGCAGTATTCGAATTTGGTGCTAGTTAGAGGTTTGGTGAGGTAATCTGCCAACATTTCCTGAGTTCGTAGATAGTGGAGCCGAATATATCCTTTTTCGATGCGATCTCGTATGAAATGGTAACCAATGGCGATATGTTTAGCTCTGGGGTGATCTGCAGGATTGAGTGCCACTCTTAGTGCTGCTTGTGAGTCGGTAAAAATATTCACGCATGACGGAGCTTCGGTTTTTCCTTCCTTAGTACCTGACATCTCTTTATCTTCATCGGTCGAATCCTTCTTGGTTATTCCAACCCTGGTTAACTCGGTGAGTAGCGCTGCCAACCAAATTGCCTCCTTGCTTGCGTGCGAGGCAGCCATGTATTCCGACTCCATTGTAGATGTTGCCACGAAAGTTTGCCGCTTACTGCACCATGAGATCAGGTTGTGGTTGTGAAGAAAAAGATATCCTCCAACCGACTTCCTACTCTCTTTATCCGATGCCCAATCTGCGTCTGTGAAGCCGATTAATTTATCGTCACCATTTGTCAAGGCCGCCTTAGCGTATCCCGGAAGTGGCGTTGGATCTGCCAAGTGTTGGTACTCTCTTCTACCTCTGCTGGTCATTCCTAGATAATGAAGTGCCACCCCTTTGGTTCCCTTTAGATAGCGAAACACCCCTTTAACTGCTGCCCAATGTTGAGTAGTTGGTTTGGAACAGAATCGACTTAAGTGTGAGACTGCAAAAGCTATATCGGCACGAGTAGCCAGCATAAGATACATTAGAGACCCAATGGCTTGTTGATATTCTTTTTCATCGTGAAGCTCATCTTCATCCGTTGCTGGAAGCAACAGTGTTGATAGAGGCGTCAATTTCGATGCACTGTCCATCATTCCGAAGGTTTCCAGCAAACGTTCCACATAATGCTGTTGTGAGATCATTATGTACCCCGGATTCTGTGTGAGCTGCATCCCTAAGAAAAACGTTGCTGCTCCCATGTCAACCATTTCGAACTCTGCTGTTAAAGTCTTCTTTATTTGGACTATGCCCTCGGGAGGACCAGCCAACAGCAAATCGTCCACCCATATGGCTATGATGTTTTCACCTCGTGTAAAGATAGAATAGTCATACTCTGATCTTTCATAATTCTTGCTGATTAAGAAATCAGTCAGTTTCTGGTACCATAGGCGTGGACTTTGCTTTAGTCCATAAAGACCCTTTTTTAGCTTAAGAAGTGGCTTTTCGCTCTTCATGATTGCCTCCTTAAGACCCGGAAAAACATTCAGAAGTTGTCCATCAGGACCAGATGGATCGAATCCTGGTGGTAGCTCCATGTAGACGTCATAGTCAATTTCTGCGCATAGAAAAGCCGTTTTTACATCCATTTGATGCACAATCCACTCTTTCTCTGCTGCAATACTTAAAATCATCCTTAATGAAGGAAATTTGGCGACTGGTGCGAAAGTCTCTTGATAGTCAACTCCCAAAGTTTGACTGAAACCTCTTGCGACTAAACGACTCTTGAAACGTGCTATGGTGCCGCTTGGACTGAGTTTGTGTTTAAACACCCACTTTGTTGTGATTGGGTTTATTGTGCTGTTTTTTCCCACATCCACAATCTCAAAAACCTCCATATCAACTAGTGACTTCAGTTCACTTTCGATTGAGTCTTTCCATTCTTTGGCATGTGTTGGATGTCCATAGGCGTCCTCAAACTTGTAGTTCTCAGGTTGATCGAGAGAAGTCTTCCTTTCTTTTCGATTAAAACGTCCGGTCTCCTTTGGTGTCAGTCCTGTCGACTTTCTTTGAGCTGCATATGTATATTCTATGCATGTTTGATGTTCTTCATTGATCGACTTTCTTTGAGCTGCATATGCATATTCTATGCATGTTTGATGTTCTTCATTGATCGCAAGTAATGCCATATCTTCAACTAACACATTTGTTGGTTCTCCGAAAAAGACTTCTTGACTAAACCGATTTGGTGCACGTCGAGTTCTTCCTGATCGTCTCGGGTTATCCTCTGCTTGTTCCTGTTCCGAGAGTTCAGACTCCTGTCTGTGTCTATTGCCTAATCTTTCTCCATCTTCATCGTCATCACTGCTGTCATCTGTATCAGATGAGTCTTCAACTACTTCTGGAGTATTAGATCTGATACCCGGTAGTTGATTTTGATAACTACTAGCTGGCTCTACCTCGAGATTTGCGCTGTCATCGAAAGGTATGTCCAGTTCGTTATCAGTCTTTGGTATGCCTGATACTAGCGAGAAATCACTCTCATCTGCTATATAGTCTGCCGTGACGAAGGTCTTTTTCCGTTTAGGGTCCCACACAATTGCGTTTGTGCTTTCCCCGTCAAAGCCAATAAATACACCCATTTTTGCGTTCTTGTCTAGCTTTCCCCTTTCGCGTTGATCTTTAGGGATTATTGAATAGAGAGTACATCCCCAAACTAGCATGTGGCTAAGTGTGGGTGGAACTCCATTCCATATCTCATAAGGACTCTTTGTCTTTCCAGACGGTGGCAAACGATTATGGATGTAAGTAGCATACGTCATTGCGTCATTCCACAAGAACAATGGTGCATTTGCATGATGGAGAAGACACTTTCCTTTCTCAGTGATCACTCTGATCATGCGTTCTGGAAGTCCGTTCTGTGAAGGGGTATAGGGTGCCGATCGGTCATGTTGAATTCCAACATCCCGAAGTTCTCGCATAACTTGGATATATTCAGTTCCGTTGTCCGTTTGCACTCTCTTTACCTGTTTTCCGGTGCTTCTTTCAACCGTTTTGATGTAAGAGATCAGCTTTCCACCGGTCTCAGTCTTCTTTCGAAGGTATGTTGTTGTGACATATCGTGAATGATCTTCGACATAGATTTGCATATATCTATGGTGATGACGTGATGGTGGTGTAATTGGGCCTGCCGTGTCTGAGTGAATTATCTCAAGTAGCATATTCGATCTCCGAGGCTTTTGTCCCTTTCTAGACGTCCTAATCCCCTTCCCTTCTATGCACGCTCGGCACACACCAGAATGGGTATGATCTAGTTCTTTCGAAAAATTCTTCTGCTTATTCGCTTGTTTGATGACCTTGTGACTTGCATGTCCTAGTCTTTCGTGCCACAACTTCGCTTCGAACTGTTGACTTAGTTTCCCTTGTCCTTTCTTCTTCTTGGTTCGTTCATCTGAATCTTGAATGAAAAGAACTTGTTCGACATCACTCATGTCTTCATCAGAGTGATTTGTGTCCGACTCTGTATCTTCAGCGATGTTTAAGGTCACGAAACCTTGATCGACTAACTCTTCATCTGTCAAGTGAGCCAGGTTTTTTCCGTAAGCTTGATCAATGCAATATTGCTTTCCTCGACTCGTAAACGTCATTAGAGTTTCACCATCTAATGCACTGTATGCTCTGCCTCCTCCTGGCCTTGTACGGGTTCTCCTTCTTCCTTGAAACACCACGTCATATTCCTTTTCATTCAGCAAGTATACTGACACCAGGTTTGCAAGCATCGTAGGTGCATAGAGTGCCCCGGTCAGGAGGACTTCATAGACCTCATCTGTGTCTCTGTTGTAGACCATGATTGCAGCATCACATTGTTCTGTGACCCTTATGCAATTTCCATTTCCGACCACAATTGTACCGTGAGTCTTAAGCTCTCGTTTATTCCGTGCAAAGACTGGATTGGCGCATATATGACGTGTGCACCCGGAATCGGTGAACCAGTCTACCAGAGTCCTTCTTTTCCGCATCTTGGGATACACGACGAAAGCTTCTGCTTCAGTGTCCTCCTCCTGTTTGGGAGTATCATGATCTATGTCTTTCTCTTTCGTGTCCTCCTCCTGTTTGGGAGTATCATGAACTATGTCTTTCTCTTCTCCGATGAGACAGTCGATCGCTGTTGAGCGCTTCACTTTCTCTAGCGGTGATATCTAATCATTTAGATACGTCAGCACATCTTGCTTTCCTGGTTTTATTCCCTAATCATAGGATAATATATATGTATATATATATATATATATATATAGCAACGTCACTTGTTGCATTACATCATTTTTTCACATAATTCTCGTGGATGTCACTTGACTTCTAGTCCTTTTCGATCTTTTCTTAATTTCTTGTTCACTTTAGAACTACTTGACAAAGATCCTTTTTGTGGTTCTTGACTTCTAGCGTCCCACTTGATCGTTCACATCCTGAACGTCTTGAATAATAAACATGAATAACGCCAACGAAATGATTGCTAGTTTGTGATGCAGGGTATTTTGACTGGGGATGTGGGCTCAAACAACCTTTCGTGCCTTGGAGGCTTTCCCATTCTCTTTGTCCTCCTCCGCTGCACGCTTCTGTCCTGGTTCCTCCTTTTTCTTCTTTTCTTCCGCCTTCCCACCATTTTCTCTGAGAAACTTGATCCTGGACTCGAGTTTCTGAAGATAATCTTCCTTCTGATCGCAATCCTGGGCAAGATGACCATACTGATTGCATGAGAAACACTTTCGAGTTTCTTTTCCGTCGCTGCTACCGCTTGCATATCCTCCCCTGCTGCCACCTCCGCCTCTTCCTCTGTAAGGTCTACCACGACCTCTACCTCTTCCTCCACGATTACTTTTAGCGAAGTAATTTCCTTCTTCAGTATTTGCGACATAACTGGTATCGATGTTGAGTTCTTCTTGCTTCCTCTTGATGAAGGTCTTGAACATGCTGACGACTTCCTGATATGTTGTTTTTGATGTAATTCGGGCGATAAGCGAATCCTTGAAGGTGGTGATTTCCTTGTTCTTGAAAATGTGAAGGAGAGTGGTGATTTTCGCAGACTTATCCATTCCTTTGTCCATTTCGGTAAGCCTGTTTTGCAGTCTTTGGAGCTTCGCAAAGAACTCCTCTCCTGAGGTATGGATATCGAACTTGAGGTTGAAGATCTGTTCTCTGAGTTCCACTTCGGTAGTCATTTCTTGATGTCCATAGAGGTCTTCAGCGGTACAAAGGAGGATTGCTGGATCTGAAATTTGATCGAATTCGCCCTGGAGGTTCGGATGAATGGTTTCCAGGATATATGACGTTGCCTTATAGAACTTTTTCTCCCACTGCTCGCGCTCTTTTGCCCTAGCTCTGACGTCGTCCACATCTTCGGCTTCTTCTTCGTTCAACTCTGCCGGCTGGAGTTCTCTTCTGACGCGCCTTTCGAAGTCGTCTTTTGCTGGTTGATTTTCTCCGTCGGGAATGTCTTGGAAGGTGCTGACTTTGAGTAGTCCTTTTCCGGCGAGCTTGAGCTTAACACGCCTGAACCAGGTGTGGAAATTTTCGGCTCCCTTAAGCAGGGGTACACTGTCCTTCTTGCTTTTTGTGTCTGAATCGGACATAGTGGTTACTTTTTGGTGAAAGAGGAAAAAATGGTGCTGAGGTAATAAATCTTTCAGTGTTTATTGGTGAGATACTGACTCCGGAGCGCTGTCCGGGCTCATAACCTTTTGATGATAGCCACGGAATTAATTGATCGTAATGACTATCTACTATGCTATGGAGTGGAGGGGTATCCTGCAGCATACCCTGCAGCCTGCAGGATTCAACTGTGTGGGTGACCAGGGTTAACCCTAGCGCAGCTATTTGAGGGGATCACCCGCGTCATGACTAATCCCGTCACCCGTCATGACCATCTTCAACAGAATATATACGTATATACTAACCCCATGGGCCAGCTCCCTCCCACCTTGCTGTCCACCCCACTCTACCCCACCCAACCCCGCACCGATGGGCCCGTTTCAAGTACGTAGTCACGAACTTTGAATTCGAATATTCGAATTCGTTGATTGAGCCTATCAATATATATAATAGGTAATCAACACTCTATAGCTATCTATCTAGATCTACCGCGCCGCCGGGTTAGGTATGTATGTATGTACATACTTAGGTACGTACTTGAGCTCTTAACTCGAGTACGTAAGTAATTAGTAACTACTTAAATTATAATAGGCAACTCCGTCGTTCCGCATTCCCCCCCACAAGGAACAAATTTAAATAAATTATAAAAAAGGTCATATAAAGCTTAAGTAATTAAAAGCACTGTTCAATTCATGCTACTCTTATACTCGTAGAGTATGCTCGTACCCGACCGATCCCCGGCCGGCCGTGGGGTCTCGTGGCCCATCCCATACCGTACTCTAATCCCATGGGGGTATTGATCCATGGGGTTCCAGTGGTGGTGGGGGAGGGGGGGGGGGTAAAATTACAATTTGTAACCTTTAATTCCGTCTCGCGAGTTCGAGTTCGAGTTCGAGTTCTTCCTTTTTTTCTGTGTATACTCGAGTAGATAGGTAGATAGATGGCCAGCGTGAGACTAGTTCTCGCGGTTCTCGCCCCCATATGCATGACTTCCCATCTGCATCCGATATTGCGCATCTGAAGATGATTAATAGTACGGAGTACTAGTCTTGGGTAGTTAGACGTAGCATGTAAGGTAGATAGCCTCGTCGCATGTAGAGTACTCGAGTACGCTACTCGAGTAGGTAGTCTCGGAGTACCTAGAGAAGCTTATACTCTACGCTACCTACAGATAATAAGGGCCTGCATCAATCAATCAATCAATCAATCAAAAGTAAATTAACTATGCTAAGCTTCTACTCTACTCGAGTAAGAGTGCTCTAGCGGCATGCGCACCCCGCTTCCCACTTTTACTTTAGGTACTTTACTTTATTACCCGTCGGGTCGAGAGAGAGATTCGATCTAGAGTAGAGTAGGTACTTGGGTAGCTTTCCAGAAATAATGGAGCTAGGTAGAGTAGAGTGATCCAGGGCCCTTGGAGTAGCGAGCGAGATCGATAGGGATCCGAAGTCGAGTTTAGAGTAGAGTACCAGGCACGGCACCGGCGCGCAATATCACCCCATAGGGTCGGTAGAGGCAAGTAGAGCAGAGCACCTACCCTAAGAGTAGTTTTTATCTCGGAATGATGCGTTTGTTTGGGGTTTGTGGGTTAGTGGTTGGTTTTCGTGCAACTTTATTTCACTTGTGCGCCGCTGGTGTCAGGGGATGGATTTCGACATTCAGGGAGCGAATGATCTGTGTTTTGCGGGCGGGCGGTGCGAGCGTCGGGCGGCGGCCGAAGTTTCGGCCGGCTGGGCTCGTGATGGATAATAGGATGAGATGGATGATGTCCTTTCCGTGCTGAGTTTTATTTTATTTTTCTTGTTTCTGGTGTTTGGGCAGCTGTGGCCGGGGGCAAGCAACAAATGGCATGCGCCCCATCCATCTTGTCTCGATCAGTACTTTATTTTACCCCCCCCCCCCCATGTCATGCCGACCTTGGCCTTGGGCCTCCAGGCTCGATTGGGTCTCGGCTTCTCGTTCTCTCGCTCCCTTCCTGCCTCCGCCCCCATTCCAGCGAATTCATCCTCGCCCATTCGCTCGCTCTCACTCGCTCGCCATCCTCGCCCACCACTCGCACCCGCTCGCTCGCCGCCCTCGGCCTCGATGCCCCTGCGGCCTTCGCGCGCTCGCTAGACCCTTTTCCTACAACTCTCGCCGCCGATGATGCAGGGAGCATGTGCTGCTCGTCTGTGCGCAATCTCCTTCAGGGCCTATCCAGCCCCGGGGTTAGTGCTCTCTCTCGCGCCGCTGTTCTTGGTGAGAGGTGGCCAGCAGCAGGGGGAGCCCGAGCCTGCATCCGCTGGGAAGCAGCAGCAGCAGCAACATTGTGGGGGGCGGCGATGGGGGAGGCTAGTGGGGATGGGCTTTCAGGCATCTGCCCACCGCCGCAGCAGGTCTTCGCCGCCGCCGCCGCCAATGATACAGCTCGTCGGCTTGGGAGGCGGGGGGGGGACCTTGTTGGGTTGGGGAGGTGGAGGGGGGAGGTGGGAGAGTGGGCAGCTGGGGAGAAGGGGGATGGGTGGTGAGCATGGACAGCCTGCCTAACCTAACCTTCTTATTGCCCCATATCCCCCAGCCTCTCTTTGGCCGTGTGAAGGCCCGCCCAACCCAACCCCACACAACGGAAACATTCCTTTCGCCAGTCGTTTTTTTTTTTTTTTTACCACTCCCTTGCGGCGTTCGACAGACTTGACCTCTCCATTCACTCATTTCATTCGCCATCGCAGCTCATCGACGTCGGATTTGCCTATACTACCACTGCCGCTACGAGAATCGAGAATCGAATCAGCTTTCATTGGGATAATAGCAGTCAGGGGATTATTATATCGAGGAAGCTCATATAGATTTTCCGCCACTGCGGCGCTCAGTTCAGGGAGTTTCGTTTTTTACATCAGCAGGACCCCACGGCCTGTCGAGCTTGACATTCATTTCAATCATATATTCTATATATATAAAAAAAAGTCACATACACAATCATTCACAATGAGGCAATCTCGACCTACACCGCTCACTCTTGTAAGTCTTCAGCTTCCATTGGGCCTGGGCGCTCAGCTCGCGGGCGAATTGTGCTAACGAGAGATTTGCAGAAATCCACAGCCCCAGGCGGCTTCAGAGATGGCCACCATGCCGACCCCGATCGAGAGATCATCAGGGCCCTCTCGCCCACCACAGAGCGAGAGCTCCGGCGAAGCTGCTCGGCCGTCGTCCTCGGCCATGCCTCGTCGCCCTCTTCACAGCAGCAGCAACAGCAGCAACACCACCATCACCAAGTCCAACAGGCGCAGGTCCGGCCGTCCGCAGTGCCTCGGCCGCTGCCCACACCCGCCTTCCCCCAGAAGCAGTCGTGGCAGGGCCGAATCGCCCCGCAGGCAGCCGTCATGGCCCAGCAGGTTCCCACGACGACGCTGGCCCAGTTTGACTTTCGCATGCCCACAAGCACCACCACCTCGGGCGAGTCGAGCAGCCACAGCCTCTCGTCGAGCATCAGCTCGACATTCTCGGACGACGTAAACGGCCCCTCGTGGAGCCCTTGCACGACCCACCACTCAAAGTCCAGCGACGGCGACCAGTACATTGTGCACGCACAGACGTCGGATACCGTCTTCCCACCGCTGCCGCACAAGCCGAACTACTCCCCCAGCTCGCCGCCCCCGCGGTATGCGTTTGCAAAGACGGCGACGGCGAGGAAAATGAGCCTGAATTACCAGCAAATCAACCCCCGCGCGAGCAGCATCATCAGCATTGCCGCGCAGGAGGCCGGCCAGCCGTCCCCCCCGATCGCGAGGCCGACGATGATCAATGTCCCGAGGCCGAGGACGTCGTCGGGGGTCCCAGGGAGCCCAAGGTTCAGGAACAGCTCGGTGCCGAGCATCAATCCCGATGGGGCGAGCCTGAGAAAGAAGAGTGATGCCAGCACGATTGCCCCACCACCACCGCCGCCATTGAGCGCAGGTGGGAATGGCGGAAGCAGCCAGCTCGGGACACCAGTCGGCCTCGGCTTTGCGATGGAGTTTCCGAGTTCAAAGCTGAGTCGGTCGGAAACACCAGACACGATATCTCGATCTCACGTCGCCGAACCACCACGGGATTCCCCACCATCATCATCATCATCCCGAAAACAAGAAACTCCAGCTACATCATCATCGCCACCACCACCAGCATCACAATCACAATGCGAACTATCCCCCGCCCCCGCCCCAACAAAAGTCTCCCGCGCAAAATCCTCCCACCAACTCACCCGCGACAGCCGACCCGACCAAATCCGCTCCACAACCTCAACGCCAGGCATCGGCTCCTCCTCCACCTCCTCCGGAAGGCCCTTTTCCCCGCCCTCCCTCTCCCGTCGAAAAACCGACATGGATCCCGGCGCCTCCAACCCGAAAAAGTTCTCCCTCTTTCCCTGCCAAATGACACCTCCAATCATCATCAAAGATAGTCCCCACCTGGGCGGCCAAGCGGGATTCACCAACAGCAACTACCACTACCACGGCTCGACATCCCCGCTGCAAAGCGGCGTGACCTCGCGCTCAATGAGCATCTCCAGCGCCGGCGCGGGGCGACCACGGACTGCAGGAGGCGCCGAAGCACTCCCCCGCACCAGCGGCGAGAGTTCCTCGGCGGCATGGGATCGACAGCACCACCAACTCCCCTCGCTGCCGGCTACACTTGCGAACCACCACCACCACCACCACCACCACTACAACCAGAATGCGGCGCAATCCATCATCTCGAGTGCCGTGTCGGTGCATAGTAACGGGTCGATAAGTAACATGCCCATCCATCATCCCTCCTCCTCCTCGCACGGGAATGGGGGAAGTAGTAGCACACATGCTGTCCCGTCGGTGGCCGGTGGGGGCAAGCAGAAGAAGGGCGCGTTCAAGAGTCTCCGGAAACACGTTCTCGCTAGCTTTCAGAATTTCTCGGGGAGCTTGAAGATTGGGTCTGGGTCGCATGGGAAGGCTGGAAAAGAGCTGAGTGGTAGTAGTAGTAGTATGGGGATGCATACCGGCGGTGTAGTAGCATCGAATAATTCGTGGCCTGAGGCGGTGCCGTCGTCGAGCGGAGGAGGTGGAGGTGGAGGTGGAGGTGGGAATGGGAGTATGGGCAGGAAGAGTATGAGTCTTGGGCATCGCGCGTCGAGGAGTTTGTTGAGGGGCGGCATGAATTGGAGGGAGGACCATGTGCCGCCGTCGCCGTCGCCGGCGCCGGCGCCGCAGCATCAGCATCAGCAGCAGGGTGTGCGCGGGGCGGCGATCGGGTGTGCGAACTGATTTTTTGATTTTTTATTTTTTTTGGTTTGGTTTTGTTTTCCTTGTGCGTCTTGGGAAGGGTTTTCCTTTATAATTATGTGTGCATTTGGGCGGGGGGGGTAGGGAATGGAAGGGAAAGGGAAAGTTCTGGGGGGGTTGTAGGTGTAGGGTAGGTAGGGCGGCGGTATCTAAATCTAACTAACAAAGTAACTACCTAAACTAACTAATGGGATCTTTTTTTATATCGAGGATTGTATTGGATTTTGGATTGTACATTACATGGCAAATGCGTTCATTTTTTTTCTTTTCCCTTTTCCCTTTTTCATTTTCATTTTCATTTTCAATTTTTTTTTTGTTTGTTTGGTTTGTTTGCAATTGGTTGCAAGTTGGAATTTGGTTTGGTTGGTTTTTTTATATACCTGTGCTGTGTGGGCAGCTGGAGTACGTATACTATAGCTAGTGTGTACATATGTGTTGTGTTGATAGTGTTGTTTTTGCAAATTTTGTGGTTATAATTGTAATTATAACTAGGTACTTAAGTAGTTCTCAATCGCTCGAGCGCTATATATCTCCATCCCATCCATCTAGATCTCGCTCGCTCGCTCACTCGTTTTGCGGAATTTTATCTACATATATCTGCTCCGGATCCGTCCATGGCCCTGCTCTAATCTGCTGTTTATCATCATTTTTTTTATTCATCTTTTTCATTCTTAGCACTAGTATAATATTGATAATATTAATTATAAACTACACGGAAAAATTGAAACGTGTCTACAAATATATATATAATTTAAACGTGTTTGACGTTTTTTTTTTTTTTTTTTTTTTTGCACGTGGGGGGGGGGGGGGGGGGTTTGGCTTGGATTTGGTAATTGGTATTTGGTATTTGGTATATATGTTTTGGACCATATATATAGGCTAAAGATTGAAAATAAAAATAACCCCTAACTATGAATGAATGAATGAAAACCTCTCCCGGATATCCCAGCTCAGATCGCACATGTTAGGTATACATGGTCCCATAACATAAATTTACGTTATAATTCATGTACCTTACCCACTGCAGTGCACTGGCCAGGCCGCATGGAGTTTAAAAGCCGTTGATCGAACTATAATAGCTGTCCAAAAAGATGAAAAAAAAACATATGAGTGAATTAAAAATTAACGCTATTCGAATATAATATATTCTTGTTTACGTTGTCTAGATCTAGATCTCTTGCTTCCCCCCCCCACCCCCCCCCCCCCCGGGCTCCCCCCTTTTTCTTACATCAGGCTTAATTATATGATAAGGTCAGACTGCCACATGTATATTAGAGTTTGACGGTTGGCGTTTTGAGCGTGTACAGGTACGGTAGCTATCCGATCCGGCGCGGCGTGGTGCCGTGTACCGGTTGACATATAAATTAAGTACCTAAGTATACTGCATTGTAATTGTGATTGTAATGTGTAATGTAACGTAACATGCATCGGGTAAGTAAGTAGGTAATATAGGTACCTTAATTGAGTAGGTAGGTGGGTATTTTTGAGTAGGTACATATTATGAAGATATATTAATTCTCGTGTGATACGAAAAATGCGTCATGTGCAGTTTGAGGTTGGAATGTTTTATATGTTATAGGTATGTTTATGTATTAAGGTACCGAAAAATAGGGGAGGTGCGTATAAATTCTTGGGTTTTGAAATTGTTTTTTTTTCGTTCGATATACACAATCGATTCCTGGCTGGCCAAAGACGTCGTTGATTAGGTAGGTATGTGTTCTAGACTGCACTACAATAAAGTAGTTTTAGGTAGGTTAGGTAGGTATGTATGTATGTATGTAGTTATATAAACTCACGATGAAGTGCATGTATGGTATGTATACGCAACAGTTAGTAGCTAGTAGGTTGGTAACGTTATCCGATAGGATTGTGTGATACCGTACATACCTTATCCTTATACATTGTGTTTTAAAGATGAGCTGCAATGTTACAAAAACCAGCTGGCGTCATCATCTGAAACCCCCTAAGCTTCGTGCGCGTGGATGAGATTCACACATATATATATGCAAATGCGTAGGTAGGTAGCTTTTAGGGTACCGGTGTCGATGGATTCCGTTGCGCGTCTAGACGTATCAATAATTAATGAAATAAATAATATATAAATTATCATAGATATCATTGTATACTAAACCTTCTTATCAGATGTGGGGGGGTTTAAATTCCTTTTTCCTTACACTGTGACTAGTTGCAGACATGAATACATCTTAGGCTATGGACGTATTCATGGTGTACAGCATACATACATATACATGACATGCCTTTGCTTGCTTGTAACCAAGGCGGGGGGCGAATCGGGAATCACTCTCGAACATAATCAATAGATACTTGAATAATACGTATACGTTGTGCTATATAGCTGTATACATAGATCGACGGCTTTTTCTCAATTTACTCATCAGGTGCAACCCCGACGTCTGAACTTTGTCCAGGCTAGAACTTTGTACGACTAATCCATGGCCAAATAAGGAAGTAGGAGGTAAGTACTTAGTCGACGTCGCTACTTTTCAATTTACCGAGACCGGAACCGGTTATTGTAAGTACTCTCGGCTGGGAATGGGGGTATCTCGGCTGGCTATACATAGTCTCACTACTCGAGACGATCGGAGCTATACCTCTCTCCCACGTGCACATCTCTGATACCCATGCAGCCCAATCTCTCGATGTTGTCTCACGTGATATATCCGAATACTATGTTCAGGGTAATCCGTACCCAAGTAACTAAGTATGTACATATTCCACCCACAATCTGGATTGCATTTACCAGCAGTAGGATTTTGTGGGTAAATAGTTAACTGACTTTTTAGCTCAAGCATCTCACCAAGGGACATCAATCAATGCCTGACCCATCACCAATCTCAACTTCACATCATTTATATATTTTTAAAATTGATATTCACCACGGGGGATTCTGATCCTGATCATGAAAAAGCATATATTATACACTTCTATACACAAAAACATGATTTTAATCATCCTACTAGTCCCACATATATATCCATAAAATTTAAAACAGAAAATTGTGTTATTTTCCATCTCATTGCCCAGATAGCCGGATCCTGGTTTGCGTATCCAGCCGCGCATGATATCATCAAGCCCATTCGTATCAAGATCCTGCATATATGTACTCATCTTTCCATGACCATCCTATCCTATCCACCCTTTCCAACAAACACACACCAAAGAAACTTTTGATATATATACTAACAAGCAAGAAAGAACATACAGTCATAGACGTGGATAATAGAAAATGAGACAAATCGAAAAGAAGAAAAGGAAAACAGGTACCTATATATATATATATATCCGAAGATCGACTCGAGGATATCGATCCGGAGAGTGATGTTCAGGGTAATGTGTATAGCTTACTCAAAGACCAGACCCAGCTGCCTGAGTCGACTCGACCTCGAGTTTCCAAAAGGGGGGATATGGACGTATACGTAAAGGAATTCGTTCCAAAAGGGAAAATTGCAAAGAAAGAGAAACGCGAAGGAATCAAAAATAGTAACAAAGGTCAGCTGTACGGAGGGATATATATACGGATATCGTGATCGGTCTGTAGTTGGTGCATATGCATTCCCAACTTAAGTAAGCCTACAGCTATCGTGCCAAGTAAATGTACTGAGAAATAAACCTGAAAGAAAAAGAGAGGAAAGAATTAAAAAAAAAGAAGAGAAGGAAATGTTTTGCGAGTGCTTAAAGACCGGGGACCGTGGTGCCAAGTGGACGAAGTATTCCCTACTTCTTGTTGACACTGGTCCACTTATTATTAGCGGCATGGCACTCGACGCATAAGGCATTCACTTTTTGGGCATTTCCACCACTGCATAGATCCTTGCATCTATTCTTTGGCGTAAAGATTTTCCTTTTGCAGGAAAGGCAATATAAGTGACATACGTCACATAGTATTGCGTTGAGCCTGTTGAGATCGCACTTGACGCACTGCTCCGTGATCACCTTGTCGGTTCTCGGGCTTCCAGCGCAGTCTTCGTGGGAACAAGACGTGATGGCAATGTGCTCCCGGGGCGACTGGCAGGTCGGGCATTTGGTATACAAGTCATTGCACATCTTGAATGTTGATGTGTGAACAAGGTTGAAGAGGGTGGATTTTTTTGTTAGGCTGTGCTGTTCAATGCTGGAAACTGATTTTTGGGCTCAACCAGGGGTATTGTTGTAGCCTGGGTCGGTATGAGACTGCGGGCACTGCCTCTGTGTATCTGCAAGTTGACTCGTGTAAATGATGAGCCCGGTTTCAATGCAGTAGGCGTACACGTACCAGTATATTCTCGATCTCAGCAGCAGTCAGTTGGAGGCACGAAAGAAGCAATTGAGATTTTGGCTGAGCTGGTATGGAAGTAAATTCAATGGAATATTATTGAGATGTCGAGTGGGGCGTTGTTCCTTATGTGAAGACTTGCTCTGGGACCGTGAATGTGTGATGAAGAGATATGATAATTACCGGCGGGAGAGGAAGCATTAAATAAGAATTTCTCCCAATACGAAATGAATTTCATTATACGTTTGTACACACTGTTCAGCTTGACCTCACTGTAATTCACGACGTATACGGATTATCGAGCTCCTCCCTTTGAGGGAATTGCTCCCACGTGCACGACGTTGTAAATTGGCCCGACCGGCCGGCAGATAGTTTTCTTGACTTCCTCAATTGAAAGTCCCGATTAAATTCCACGCCATACCACCACCAATGTGACTGATCTGTCACTATCCGCTGGGGGTATGGAATGTCTCTAGACCCACCACTGCCTGTGACTGTATGTTGGTGTAAACGCAGGATTCAGGAGCCCTCAGGGCACGAACCGAATGCTCAGGGAGAAAATTTGCTTGAATTGTGGTCGAATCAGACAGGAGCAGCCCGAGCAATAGTGCCTGGATACAGACCTGGAACAGAAATTAAATGAATTAAAATGAGTAACTTCCGCTGGCTCATTGTCATGATAATATCTTTCACATGTTTTACGAATAGAATTATAACATTCCTGCGTCACATGTTTCCCGGTGTGTGTTTTTAACTCTTGAGCCCGTAAATCAGATAGATCCCGCCTATGAGAAGGCGTGATTTTCGGGCTTATGCACTGTGTCCCACGGAATCCGGGCGCATTCCAGCAAGGCACTTCATATAAAGACGTCAACGGACCCACTTTTCGCTTTCATCACATAAATTCACGTCGATCCTGGACATCTAGTCACCGCGGGAACCCGATTGATTGTGGCATGAAACTTTCTTTCTTTATTTCCCCTCCTTGCCTCTCTTTTTACAATTTTTTCACAATTTATTTCGATTCTGCTTTTCTTTTATCAGATAAACTACTTGGATCACCCATGCTCTGTGCTACATCCGTTTACAGAATTTGGGATAACCGTGATAGTAATCGATATCCCCAGGCCCTACCGCCTCGATTGTGTGTAGTGTTTAGGATCCATCTGTGCTTGGGTTCCAGCCGGTATGGAATGTCTTATCTGGTGCTTGAGAATATGACTGCAACCGGGCAGCTGCTGCAGCCCACTTGAGGCCCGGGTACGTGATACTCGACAGATTGGGTGGGGTTGGTTGGCAGAACTGCCTAGCTGATGTGAGTACTGGGTCTACTCGAGTTCCATTATGTTTTCGTCTAGAGCTCTCGTCTGTAAAACTTAGATTAACAGTCAATTAGTAGCAATATAGAAGTCGATCGAAATAAACATTAACACGGGTTCTGACTCTAAACATGCCGAATTGGATATATGATACTGCAGGGCGGTCGTGTGCACATCCATGAACTTTGGGCCCTTGCACAGTTAGACATCTTCAATCGTACCACGGCGCAAATTTCTTCCTCAGTTACATTCTAGTGAGAGCAGGATGTGGATGAAGCGTGCCAAAGTTACCCATACACAGATGATGGACAACCAGAGAAGCGTAAAGATATCCCACAGGGGTCCGAATTCCAGGAGCCGAGACTGCCTTCCTTCCACAAGCAGAAGTGACGACCTATGACTAGTCGACTACCGCAAGCGGAAGTGAGCTATTCCTAATTTAGTAAACCCTTCCCATCGAGGGTATTCTAGCTCGAAGTCCCCGGCAGCGAAATATACACGGTCTTTTACACTCTCATGGAGTTCAATCACTTTCCCACCTAGGCCTGGCACTGCTAACAGCTGGTTCAGAAATCTCTGCCGGTTGCTGCCTACTCGGGGAACCGAGTCGGCGTAACCACATACACCCATGGCAACGTTACTCAACGACACAACACAAAACGCCACATTCCATACCACATTCCAAGATTCCAGGGGACTGCATCCTACATTCAACAGACACAATACACTACGCCGACCAAAACTGTTATCACAAGGTCACGCGAGATAGCATTGAGCAAGGAGTAACACCAGAAGCGGACCGAGTTCAATAATCAGTACTTTGGGCTCGAAGATAGCAGGCAGAAAGATTTTGACTCACAACTTCCAAAACATTATTGAGAGATTCCCACCTGCCGGCCCCCTGTGACAGAAATTCCGACTTATGCTCGACTTTTTCTGATTATAATTTGAAAGCGCTCATGAATCGATCGATCCCATGGACATTCGAGATGGAACTTTCCGAATTGGAGACCGGCTCGGATCTCCCAATTGCAGAAAAGCTCGAGCTTATTTCGAAAACAGATGCCTCCGCGGGTCCACGCCGTTGATGAAAGGCTTGCACGTGTACGCGATCTCGGGCTCTCAGCTCAAGTTTGTCTCCATCACTATACCTGGGCTTAGGCGCCTCTCAAATTCCTTTCCAACCTATGATACAAAGCTATGATACAAAGATCTATATCTGGCCATGGATTATATAAGAATAAACACATGAAAGTAATTGAGAGTACATCAATCTCAAAATCAATATCGTGTTTAGCTCTATAGGGATGTCAAACTCTCCTAGGCCTGCCCGCACTCCCAATCGCAAAAAAACAAAAGAAAAAAGAACGGAAAGAGAAAGAAAGTATCAACTTATTCGTTTACCCTGATTTATATCACTCTCGATTTTATTGGCCATGGGCGTTTTAAAAGATCAAGGGATATCGATGTTAATGCAGAATGATCAGGGAATCAGGGCATGGAAACATGAATTGATCACCTAATCTTCGAATTATGTTCACCTCCGGAGCTCCGCAGCCGGTGCGGAAATTATCTCAAAGAATTCGAAGCTTGCAATTGTCACAAGCTTCTTTCACCATATGCATTGCATTACTTGCCTTAAACTTGGGTTCACATCCACTCAGAATGGCCATAGCCAATTAAATGACATCCTAGACATCTCAAGCTCACCAAAATCAACACCCACCACATGATGGGCTCACACTCAAAATGATACGTAAACAAACCGGCACGAAATTACAAGCATCACAGAAATGTCTCAGGCAAAAAAAAAAAAGATTTTGCTTTTCAATTACTATTTCTTCGATTAATGATTGGTCGGAAATAACATCCCTCGACTTAGGCAGTTGACGTTAAAACCCTGATCAAAATCTCCGATTTGAATCAGATATGAAACATTTAAACAAAACAAATAACAAACTATGCATGGACGCACAAACCCTCTATACGACGACATGATCATGGTCAAAGTTTCCCACAAGAAGGCCTCCCAAGCGAGGGTCACGATCGAGCGGGTCAGTGATCCGGACTCCTTTTATGTGGTTTTATACGCATACCAGATCGGGGAATTCGAATTCGAAGTATCTACTTCCCAACTGGGTACACATACATAAGTTTGCATGTGTGGCTATGACTACGGAGCCGCAAACCTGCATTCCACAAGAAGAAGTTGCCGTGTTGTGGTGTAACCCGAATACTCAAGTACCTACGTACAAATAAAGAAACCCCAATTCAAAGTGCAGGTGACAAATTGGCCAAGTTCTAGAATATAAAGGTGGATTCGAACTTTTAGATTTCGAACAATTTGCATGATTGGGATCATAAACGTACTGTGTCCGGTGATCAATAAACTATGAAAGTAAGTACCTATGTTTGACGAAAAACACAAATACCGGTAATTACGAGCGAGTGGACTTGCTTGAAAAGGCATATGCGCAAGAAATACTGAGTTGCGAAATTAGAAGCCTTTTCGGCATGCTCCCAGGCCCTACATGTGCTTGGATTCTTATTCGCCTCAGGAGGACGGATGGCACGAGATTAATGAACGGCTGTTAATTGAATTGATGAAACAAATACTTTTTGCAACACTCGTGCAGCCAACGGAATGCGGTACGAGTACTCGTGCAATTGGTCATGCTTTGGGTGTAGCGCAGTCTGGAGGTCTAGGAATCTAGATCTATGAGCTAGTTACTTCATATTACTCTGTTGTTGGATTTGAGTTAGAAACGTCAAGAATTTCGGCAAGCGTTCGATCGCAAGCATAGGTCGCTTATGTTCGAGTAAATTAAGCTCATCAATACTCGAGTACTAGTCGGTGTATCACATGAGTTTTACTCGAGTACCAGTAGAGCTCACACCGCATTTTGCGCAATTGGAAATACAACTCGTGGAACCCACCTGAGTCAAAATATTCTGGAAGACTCAGAACCCTAAGGCAGCAGGTACCTACCTCATTACCGGCGGTCGGAAAAAAATCAAATTTTTGCAATGACCAAGGTTTCGCATCTGTCTCTTCAGTGACGCTTGGATATACTATCGTACCTGATTGCCGATGATCATACCCCATGTCTGGATCCCTCGGCGAGGGGCCAAGCCTTGATATCGATGACAGAATGTGGGGTTCGTTGCAACCAAAAGTTAACAAAGAAACCTTGGAAAGAATAACGACGGGTTGCCTTCCACATGCAATTCCTTAGCGTCGTCATTGCTTGATTGGGAAGGGAGCATCGGTTATCTGCAAATCGGGCAGCCCATGATGACGGAATTGCTCGATCAGTGGCTTTATTTCTTGCTTCAATTTTCGAACTCGATGTTCTGGGACCATGGTCATGATTGACGAGCGCTCGTATACCTGGTCTTTTGGTGCAGATTCTGGAAATCGTTCATGCCCACATTGGTTTCTGGGTCACAGTCGCTTATTCGCTAGATATATAAAACAAAAACTGTGACCCAGCGCTTTGCGTGAAGTCGTCTCTTTTCTGCATGATTGTGGACTTGTGCTCAGCACCGCAAAAAAAGAGGAAATTCACTGCAAAATACCCAATTGACAAAAATACAAAGAGAGAGAAACACACAAGATGATAGGGTCACGATCCAGAAAGTCGAGCGCAGCGGGCTCATCGCTGACAGCCACCTCAACCCACCGAAACCGCACAAAATCTCTACTACGAACACTCCTCGCGGGTCTCCGTCTCCTGATCTTTGCCCTCTCTCTCTACAAGCTCGGAGTGTACATCTACCTCGTGGTTACGCTCAAGCAGAACGACGTCTCCCTAAACGCAAACCGCTTAACTCGGGAGACACTCGCCATCCTCATTATCTCGGGGACATCCGTACTCTGGGCCCTCATCACCACAATCCTAACATGCGGCGGACACTCCCTCAGCTCAATCATCATGATTGTGGGTGACCTCCTCCTTATGGGCGCCTTCATCGGCGTCTCCATCCTCGTCAACCGCGAGGACCTGAGAGACTGCAACCGCTACGCCCCTCTCGGTGCGCCCAGACGGGACTGTAGACTCACCCAAGCATCCTTCGCCTTCGCCATTGCCCTCGCAGTGCTCTACGCCCTCGCCGCCATCATCTCCGCCATCTTGTTCGCGCATTTCAGAAAAGCAAGACCATTTGGGCCCAGCCCAGAGAATGGATATCATCCCGAATACAACGCCGTCCCGAGGGGAAAAGACCGACTTTCTGCTGCGGATACGAGAGGATATATCCCGCCGATGACGACCGCTGGGGCGAGGACGAGTGCCTTGACAGACCATTCTGCGTACAGTGGGAGTACGGTGGCACATCCATTGCATCCTTCTGAAGGGCCAATTGCAACGGGGTTCACGGATCCAGCTGCCCATAATCCTGTGGGAGGGTATGAGGCGTATCGAGCGCCCGTTACGAGGCCCGAAGTAGCTGCTGCCCCAGCTCCGAACTACAAGACGAATCCAAATGCATTTTAAACTTGTTTGGTCCCGCTCCGTTTCTTCCTCTTTTCTGTACAATCACATGTAATTTTAGTTTCCTATATTTCTTGATTTAAACACTTATAATACAATTGATACATGTACACTATATAATCTTGTAGTACTTTTGACGAGTTTAACTGCTTTTATATTTCAAAAACACCTAACAAAGGTTAACTGATATGTAAGAGAGCATAGAAGCACTACTGTGGTGCCTAGGGAGGTATGTAGATACATATCGGTCCAAGAAACCTTCCTGATGAATCACAAGATGTTTTATATGTTGGGTTCGACTATTTCTGCATTTTTTCAATGTTGATATACTGTTTGTAATTTCACCATTGCACTTTAAAAAGAAGTATATACATCCATTGATATCCGGCGTAGATACAACACACACACAAATATTTCAGCATAAATTCCACCCAATGACCAATTGCAGTACATACAGCCCATATTCTTTCCACCCCCCCCTCAAATGCCTTAATCCCCACGAATTCCGTAGTCGCTTCCCTCAAATTCATCTCAATATCCCAAAAAGAAAACAGTACACATATGCCTATATATAGCTCCAGCGCAAACCTTCAGATCTAGAACCAATTCATAAAATCGTGACTCTAAACATATCGACAAAGGAAAAAGGAGAAAAGAAACACATCATTGCGTACATCCAAAATTCCCAATTGGAGCTAGCTACGCGTGCAATATATACCCATTTGGCCATGGCCCTCAAAAATGCGCACGCTTGATGTGAAAGAAAAGAAAAAAAGAAAAAGGAAAAAAAAAGAAAGTGAAGCAAAAAAGTCAAACCATAAGGATCTACGACGAGATAGATGCAATATGCGCGCGCCGCAGTATACTTTAACCCGACAAAATCGCAAAAGTGTATATAAAAAGGAAAAAAAACAACACAAAAGAAAGAAAAGAAGAAAGAAGGGAAGAAAGAAACACCTTAATGCAATATATCCCATGATCATGATTCACCAGAATCCAGAATCCACGATATTCTACATGCCCTGGTGATCAAAAATCCCCAACAACCCCTGCCACATCCCATCCGTCGGCCCCGTAATCGTATTCCCGCCATGTACCGTACTCAGCGCCCCACCATTCATCCCAGGAACAACCTCAACACTACTCCACGGCTCCATACCATCCCCAAACCCATTTCCCGCACTCCCAAAGAAGTCTTGCGGGGGAGCGTGGTAGTCACTACTATTGTCCGATAACGAGGGGGATGATCCAGATGTTGGATCACCCCGTGATGGGTTAATGTTGTGGCTATAATGATGATCGTTATATGAGGATAGTGATGTCGTAGATGGGATCGAGGCGCTGGAGGAGCTGACAAGGTGGTTCATTGCGGCGGTGGTCCAGTTGATTACGAGGGAGGGGTCGATGGGGATTTGGTTGTATTGATGCTGCTGCTGATGGTGGTGCTGTTGCTGTTGTTGCTGGAGATGTTGTGGGTTGTGATTGTGCTGTAGCTGTTGATGGTGGTGGTGGTGATGAGGTTGAAGATGAAGGTTATTCGTAGCGGATGGATTATACACTGCATTCGCCAGCACCGAGTCTAAAGTATCCATGAATCCCGGTGGGGAAGGCGTTCCTGCCGTACCTGTAGGGGTGATATCCATAGATTTCGATAACGCAAAGTTGAGATGATTCTGTAATGGGCTCGCAGATTCCCGAGAAGCAAATTGCGCATCATTTGCGCCGCTAGAAACCGATGATGGAGGACTTGGGCGCGGGTAGGGGTGATGGTGGTGAGCGACAGATGTTGTGGTTGTGTTTTGTGGTCTCCTGATTGCTTTTGTGCTGTTTGTTCGCGCTGGCTTCAATATCTGCCTATTGGGGCTTTGAGTTGGGCTTTTTCGACGTTGGATGGAACCTGTCTTTTCGGGCATTGCGTTGGAGCTGTTAGTGCTTCCAGGCAATTCCTTTTTCTTCTTCCACTTCTCAACTACTGTCTCGACTTTCCTGAGTAGGACTTTGAGTACTACCGAGCCTTTTTCCGCGAGCTTCACATTCATGCCCAACATCCTCAGTCTCCTCCATCCCTCCCTGACGGCCGTAACAGCCTCCAGGAGTGTGTTCTCGTCGAGGCTACTCCCATTTGTGATGACAACTGCAGATATCAAAACACAAGGATCAAATGTGTAGAAACATATGGAATATATCCTGTGAAGATGTTCCTCCAATAGTCTCACCGCCAGATCCTGGCACTCTAGCATGATCAAACACGCCTTTACGATCTCTCTCCTGCTCTTTTCTCTCAGGAATATGAAAGGTCGATGGAGTGCCACAATGATGCTATAGAATGTGCATTTCAAGAGGGTTGCCTGAACCGGTAGTAAAGGAACACTTCCATCAAACGACGCATTCCTCTTCGTGATGCTAAACTCTGGGGGGAACGATTCCGCAAACGCCATGATTCGTGCATGTAATGCATCCAAGCGGACAAAATCGGGATTAGATGTCGTAACGGTTTGGTTGAAATCATCAAGCTCATTGACAAGTTTGCACAACCTATGTTCCAGAATCCGTGCGGTGAAAAGCGTTGGAGCGTCCATAACGCCCCTCTTTGCTGGGGCATGCTGCGTCAGGTCGAACGGGATGACGGCGTCCAGTGGTGGGAGGACTGTGCAGTGTTTGTCGTTTATCATCGTGGGCCTGCCGAGTAGCATGGCCATGTATCTATCCCAGCAATACAAGTTTATCCATACCCGCTTCTCAATCTCCCGATACCATAGTTCCCGATTATTTTGTCCGCCGCGCTGCCGTGCCTCAACATGCATTCCTTGTTCTTGGGCACTCCTGATTGCGGTGCCGAGACTATGCCATGCCTCGTGCATCCGTCCTTCGTTCTTTAGCCATGTTGCACGGAGAAAGGCTTGTTGAGCTCTTGCGATGGATAACGTCCCAGTTCCACCAAGTAAAACCACGAGCTCACAGGCCCCTGCCGTGAGTCTTGCGGAGAAATCGTGAAAGGTCTCTCGTACGCCCAACTTCATCTGCGACAAATACTCATGATGTTCTTTCGGTAGTAGTTGCAGGGCACATGCAACAACCTGAAGTAACAGCGCTGGAAAGAAGTGGATATCGTGCGTGATGTACTGATCTGATTCCCTTCTTGCATTTGGCTCAGCTGTAGCAATGGCCCACCATTCCTCCAACATGCGAAGGAAGGTGCCCTCGTGAAGCACTCCATAGATAAAGTTCACTTCGGTGAAAAACACGCGAACGAGAAGGCTTGTATATGGTCTGGCGGGTATTAGGCGGATAAAAGCATTATATGTCGCCAGATCACCTGGGTTTGCGAAGCGAAACGTCCGGTCGGAATACACGGGGCGTAGCTTGTCAGACATCCCTATATCGATCTATTGGACGATGAGTTAATCCTATGTCAGCCCAGAGATTCTTCCACCGACCAGGTCCTAATTGGAGCGTGTGTAGCTAATAGATACCTTTTCCAACACGTTCAAGCTCGTATTATTCGTCCCTGTGATCGAGTATCCAAACTCCCTGGCATTATCAGGGCTTTGCAATTCCCCCATGCCATCCGAATCCCCGTCTTCGTTGTCTGCGCTATCTTCCGATATATGTCCTTGATCTCGACCATTCGTCGTTGATGTTGTTGCCGTTGTCTTAGAATTCACTCTTCCATTCACATCTCTTCAAATGAGTGGATATGTTAGGCCTGGGTTGTAACAATATTGTGATCAAGATGAGATATTAAATTGATGCAAAAAACGTACTTTCTGGAAACCTTCCGCTCAAACTGACATAGATGACTTGCCGACCTGGACGTGCAGTTCCCGCAGGGCCATTGTCTATCACACTGTGTGCCGATTCCAATTGAATGAGATGAGGCAATGTCCAGAAAAAAAGAAGCAATGGGCAAATCAAACACGAACCTTCTGTTTCCGCCGATGGCATTCCGTACATGATACTAATGTCCTTTGCCTCTTTCTTGTGTTTGCTGCACTGCCTGTACTTGTCGTTGTTGTCGTTGTCGTTGTCGTCTGTGGTTGTGGTTGTGGTTGTGGTTGTGGTGACGGTCTCTGCTCACTTGTACTGAGATTCGAATTCGACACCCCGCTCCCCCTACTCGACGTCGTGCTTGCGGGCATTGTTGCTGTTGTAGAATTATTCGTAAGTTCTGCCCGTTGTTTCCCACCGGCCGCCTTGGTCTGAGCTGCAGAGAATGGCTGTTATGTCGATGTTGGAGCTCACTGTGTTGTTGCTTCGAGTTGCGGATCGCGGCCTCTTAAAAACTGCTTCCGTGTGAGGAGTTGTGAATTCAAGCTGGAATCTGACTGGATTCGGTAGTAGTAGGGCGAAGCGAGGTCGATGAGGGCGTTGCAATTCCTACTTTGGAAGTAGCTCGGAAAGCTTAAATAATTCTGTCGTGATTGTGTAAAAATGCTGTTCAATTCGTATGTGCACGTATGTAAAAATACCCCGCTGATAGCAATAGTTGAAACGAAGAAGAAGCAGTACCAGTACAAGAAAACCAAATTCAAAAGGTGCGAGACGCTTGGGTAAAAGAAAAGAAGAGGCACACACGCCCCTTTAACTTAATATCACAATATTACAAGCAAAAAGAGATCGATCAAGTAGCTGCAATGCGTCAAAAGGTTCCGGTACTTTGGTAATTGAAATTCGAACGTGGAGTAGAGTAAGTAAGGTAGACAGCTGGTGATGCACGGAAATCAACAAAAACCACAAGCGGCGTTGCCCACACTACTTTACTTAAGGTTTAAGTATATGTCATCCGTGGGCCGGCCAGCCACACTGCCAAAACTCCTAGTGCGCCCTCAAGTTAGACTAACACCCGTGGCCACACCACACACACAAACGTATTCACACATGCACAAGGTTGTGGTGGCAGGGCTTAGCTGCTTTCTAGCCATCATCTCCGTCTTTTCATAGCATGCCATTTGCTTACCTGGGGCAGGTGGGCAAAGTAAAGTAGAGTTGAGCCGGCAGGGAAGCTTGGGGACAGGGTATGACCATCGCGATTGTACAGGGGTGTTGGATCAGGGAAAACTACGAGTAACTTGTGGGAGGAGTCTCGGGGGTTCGAAGGCCCGCCGTCTGGGGTTGGCTCAGAGGAATGGAAAGGTTAAGCCACCGCTACACCACATCATACCCGAGGACTCGCGATCGTAGATTATGAGTACCTACCGTAGGGTACAGTTTGAACGCACCACAACCATGCACTCATATGTATGTGTGTGCAACAAGTTTGAAGGGATCCGGACGAGAGGACGCCCCTGGAATCTGGCCAAGATAGGATGTTAGGCAGCCAAGCTTAAGCTCACATGCCCGAATCTCTCAAGACGCTAGGCTCCTTTCAAGATCATGAGTTGCATACGATTGACAGGGCGGAAAAGGAAGGAAGGATAGAAAAAAAAAGGATCCTATGGAACATTAGACCTATGGAACATTAGATGTTATGATGAGCATTGGCATACGCAGTCCGATTTTCAACACCATGAGGATACTGGAATCGAAAAAATTACTCCACCATATTGCTGTGCTCTATATTCTCTAGATAGGTGGACTCTGTGAAGTGCTGGGACTACATGCATAGTGAGGTTTTGGGGATCAGGTAGGTCCAGAGCTTCAGCCTTCCATTTTAATGCATTGTTCATGTGTTTTATATTAAGGAAGTACTCGAGTAGCCATGTAGCCATGGTATATAGTATGTAAAGGGGGCGCCATATTCTTGCAATATTTGCCGGGATATGATCCCCTAGAAATATTTTTGGAAACTCAAGGGAAACATTGGTATCCAAACTTGCCAACGAGTGGAAAGATACTTATCACCGGTACCACTGTGTCCATCCCATTACAAATTCAATCAGCAATACTATCAACGATTTTATTTGGTCAAGGAAAAAGTTATTCACAAAAACTAGTGGCGATTCTTTCAGACGGAGAGCGACCTTTTGTAGTCTCGTTCGTAGCGTTGACCTTTCGCAATTGTAAAACCTACCATTCAGAGATTCCAGCCGACGCCTCGAGCCTCGCGATCGTCGTTGGAGGTTCATGAAATACAAAACTGCATCGCGATAGACTCGAGGCTAATTCAATACTCATGTGGATGTTAGTTGTGACATGTATTTCGAGACACATGTACTAAGCTGTGGCTTATCCATCCATCTATCCTTAACCCAAAAATCCCGCGGTATACCTCTTTACCCCTGCCCTAAGATTTTAATTAATAGATCTAGACCTATCTAATATTCGCCACAGTATGTAGGTACTCGAGTACTCCTAATCAAGCAATTGCTGACAATTGCTCATAGACCTCTCTCCATACCTGTATTCGATCATAATAAAACACTTATGAGCTCCCCCCAGAACGTTTGTCGAGCCGCTACCCCTCCATACAGCCCCCGCGTATTGGGCGCATACACTTGCAATGCCATACGTGTAGGCACCTGCACTTCACAAACCGGAGTGAAATTGGCGGTTCCAGACGTGCATGTTGTTCTTTATTACCTGGTACCTACCTATACAGATAAACAAATAACAAACCGCCGTGACCGTGATTCATAGTCATACACTAAGCTTTGAGGAGCCATAGGGCTGGCTGGTCAAGGTTGTTACCTCCTCAGTTTCCACACACCTAATCCATGTCCCGACTACGATTTCTGCATGCAAGCCGTGCAGAATTTATTACTCTACCTGCTGGTACTCTATGTAGCTGGACACTTGAGCTTGGCTATATAGGTACCTACCTAGGTACCTAAGATACCTACCTACTCTACTCTAATACCTACTCACCACACCAGACTACCTACTCACAACTCACAACACACGGGTAGCAAGTAGCCGGTTCTATGGTACACTTGAGCAATAGAGGTTTGTACTCTAGTCGACGACTGTGCTGCATTCCGTGAAATTTGTCGCATGCAGATTTCATGCATACTAAGTCCCTACATATGACTGCAGGTTGTGGGAAATTTTGCGGGGGCCATGCCAGGAGGATAGGTAGCAAAAGAAGGTCCAAAATGTTCAAAGCACCGCGGCCGGTACTCTACTGGCACCGGCAGATGCCAGGAATTGTTAATCTAACCAGTACTTCAATTCAAACGCTTTAAATCTACAGCTTCGAATTTTACATCTAGAAGGTCTAGCTCGAGTAAGTACGTACTCGTACATACATTCGGAAGCTTGCGTAGCCATCACATATCGACATCGATTCCGGATCCTCACCGTTGCGAGAATCATGATAGGTAGCTCTAAAGTGAGTATCGAGTATCCATAAAAATAGCGCCCCAATTGGGCTGTGGCTAGTTACTTTTTCAAATGTGTCATGTCTCTAGCCATTGCCATTCTGGGTTAACGTTGTAAGCTGGTTTGTCTTGCCGAGCGTCAAAAGGTTGGCTGTGCACGCTGTGCTGGCTTGCGCGCACAGACCATAGATCGCGGGTAGAATCGAGTAAGCTAAACGCCCTTGAGCTACCGACGGCGCTCTTGCCGAGACCGAAAGCTTGTCATCATAAATTCGAAGCCAAAGATGCATGTATGTACTGGAAGCACAGTAAGCAGGCTGCGGTATTGGCCTAAAGCCAAAGAATGAACATGAGACTAAAGAATGAAAGCTCCTGGTAAAAAATGACTTTTACCATTTCAATACGCAAGATGTAACTACTAGTACAAATTGACGTGAAACATTTCGCTATTTGTTTACACATTAAAGTCCCACATTTTGTCCCACCATAACCCATCCGCTTCGCTTCGCTGAGCTCCTAGGTACTGTACTAGCCTCGAGGCTACGTCTGTACCTAGGCATACAGAATGTCTAAAGTGGCGAGAACCTTGGTCTAAGCTCTGAAAACTAGGTATACACACATATATCATATACTGATATGCACTGCAGAAAGTATTAAAGCACCTCAATTTTTATTGGATTTTTACAACGCAAATCCGCGTAATGCTGTACTGCGCCGGACCCCTGTCGGCTACGTAATGCTCCAGAGCACGAGTTTCTCTATTTGTGATGGAGCGTGATCTCGTGCCAGACAGCTAGCGATCGAGCGCCTTTTTGCTAACAAGAATTTCAGAACTATTTTTTTAATTTTTTAAAAAAAAATAATTATCATCTAGTATTTGTATACTAAATGTAAGAGAAAACCCCTCTGAGACATGCTGCGATCACCCAGAGCACCCGATCACAGGATCACGGAAAATATTTCCCCTGATGCGTACCCAGACGCCAATATAGGCTTGTACGCTATACCATAGGATGTGTGAAAATTTAGCTGATTTATCCTCATGATTTCTTGGGCCAATCGTGAATAATACTGCCGCTATGAAGCTTGGTAATTCCGAGTCACGATAACATATATGTATCGCAGCCTCGACGCTGTTATCGTGGACCAAAATGTAGCAATTATGCACTACCAGGCTACTTATTATGCATTGATAAGCGATGCTGTGAGAGGAAGTAGGTGGCGCTAGGCCTGCCCACCAAGGCAAAACGGGCTCCAGTTAGACTCATATATCCGTTCAAGCACTGGCCCCGCGAGAACAACTGGCCCCGAGGATATGCTTAAAACGGCAGTCATCTACATAAGCATAGAGGCTTGTCGCCCAAATCCAACCATCTAGCCAAAATACCGCTAGATATCCTCCATGAGCATACACCTTGTCTGCAGAAGTATGCTTATATCACGCTAGCGTGCCATCAAAGGGGACTCTTATTTGCCAAAGGCGTGAATACGATAAGAGTTTCCCATCTACTCAGGCCCAGAGTACAGACAACTGTTGTTGCAAGCATAATTACGTTCGGGGCTAAAGTTGCCCCCGGCAGCTTTACAGTTTTCTCGTTTCCATAAATTCATTTGATGACCTGCGAGTGACTCTGTATAGTCTGGGCACGAGAACAGCGCTACCTCAATGACCGGCGAATGAGTCGCCCGTCGTAACTGAGAGTACTGGCGAATAAAACACCCAAAATCTTGACTTTTCATACTACATGATTACCACATTTCTTCAATTTCCCCACTGTCAAATCGACAAAAGAGAGTATTTTATTCATCAAACTAAAACGAGAGTCGGCTGAAATGGTCAAGGCCATGAGAGATTCAAAGGTTACGTAAAATCCAATTAGACAATATTTCTCAAGAGGCTAACCAGCCAAATGTGTTAGATGTTTCACCACACCACTTAATATCATGAGCAAATGGTTGATATAAATTGATTGTGACGAGGAGAGAAATTGAAAGTAAAGAATAAATATAAGGATTTAGAAAACATGATGAGTTTAAGGATCAGGAGTGGTGCCCTCGTCTAACGTATGGACCATGTCTCTTAACATTGGCCAGATACCACGAGCCCTTGTTCCATCGTCATACTCCACCCACTCTGCCATTATCCACTCGTTTAGCCTTCTCAAAATATCCAACAGCTTTAGTGTGCCCCTGATTGTCATTGTACTCCCAATGTGATAAGGCCCAAGGGTCACGATCGTACCCGTGGCCTTGGGACTGGCGGAATCAGGCTGGGCGTGCCAGTAACTCCAATGGAGAAACCAATCGTAGCCCATTGTCACTATCGCCGGTATGGGTGGGAATTCGGCGGCTGCAGTTGTGGGCCCCGGGGTAGATGGCGGAACCTTGAGATGAAGCTGGTGCCAGGATATCAACATTGCAGCAGAAAACACGGTGGTCTGGTACAAGCCGTCTCCATACAAGCCGTGCATGGACTTGACCTCCACAGGCATCAAGACGACATGTTGTCTGCCTGTGATTGTGAGCGTGGCACTGAAGTGCTGTTGCATGTCCCGCGAGGGAATTTTCCCCAACACGATGGCGAGCGCAAGGTCCACCTTGCTGAGTGACATTGGCGCGGATCTATCAGGCACGAGCGGGAGGAACAGGCTGTTGATGCTGTCGGCGGTGACGTTCTTGAGCTGAAGGCCGCGCTGAGCGTGCGAGGCTGGCTGTAGCATTGCCAAGTCTCTGTGAACCAGCATGACATCGCGGGCGATGTCCATCCAGTCGGACTCGGCGCCGTTGACGCCGACTTCTCTGGCGCTGGCGTTAATCGTGAGCGCCTTTGCGAGCAGAGCGGGCGCCGTGCCACCGTCGACGGCGCCGGCCGGGCGCGCAGCAAACAGGAAGTCCGGGAAGAACTCGGGCGGCTCGGATGCCTGCGCGGCGGGCCCCGTGAGCAGCGGGGCCAGCGCCCACGGGATGGTGCCGACGCCGCCCGCCACGGCGGCGTCCAGCAGCCGAAGAGCGCGCACCACGGCGGGCGGCACGGCCATGCTGGCCCAGCCCGGGTGCGCGTCGGCCCGCAGCTCGCACGGGTTGAAGAGCAGGGCGGGATGGTGGCTCTGCAGGCGCGTGAGGCGGCTCGCCCTGCTCCTGGCGATGACCGCGGACTTGTTCACGCGGGCAGTCGTGGCGCTGGCGAGGTCGTAGTCGTCGGTGGCCGCGAACGAGATGCTGCGCATGCGCCGCGCGCCCGTGCCGCTGCTCTCCGCCGTCGACCGCACCGGGCCGACCGAGGGCGCCGTGCGCGCGGCCTGGGCGGCTGCAGCGGCATGCCGCTTCGCTTGGCGTGTGCGCGGCCCGATGGCGCGCGCTTCCGGCGACGGGCTCCGCCGCCGCTTGCCCCCCCGCAACAGGGGATTCATGCTGGCCGGTGCTGCTGCAGCGCCTTCCGCGCGGCTGCGCAAGTTGTAGCGCGGGGCGGGCGTGCGTGTGGGTGTCGGTCGTGCTCGGCCAGGGCGCTGCTCCGCCGACTCTACGGCGTTGATCCACGCCGTGACCTTTCTCGAGATGTGTCTTTGCCACTCTGTTGCCGTCAGTCGTGATGGGCTGGGGAATCGCTTCAACGCGCTGCTTGTCAGCATTCTGGCAGCGGCCGCCCTCGTTCTCTGGCCGCGAGTAGCTGATATAAATGCCCTTTGGAGTCGAGTTTTGAATGGAGGACAGGTGTGAGGGGTACTTGCACAGGTGGCTACAGTGTGTGTTGTTGCAGCTCGAGGAAAAATTACAGTTTACATTCTCCCCGATCTGCGGTATACTGCGCGATGCAGCACCCCTTTTTCCCGCCCATCCACGAAAACACAACCACTCGGTGCAACGCACGCATCTCTGTCTTAGGCGCGACCGGCGGCCGCTTTGGGGGTGCCGAGACTACTTTGGGGCACGTCATTCGCAGGGTCATCGGATTCCTTTTGCCGCCAGCTGCTGAATGGCTGCAACACTGCAACAACGGTCCAGTTGAGACTCGGCCTGTGGGCTGGAGGTGTCGCGCGGGCCACAAGCTGCCAGCTACCTGCAGTGTGCTCTTCCTGACGAAACGCCGAAAAGAAAGCAACAGCCAGCCGCAGAAAGAAGAAGCTGCATGCACAGTTATACGAGACAGACAGACAGCGCAAGGAGAGGGAGAAGCGGAGCGAAGGACTGGGAGAAGACGAGACGTAGCGTGGAGCGTAGCGGAGGACTCTCTTAAGCTTTCATTCCGGCTTTTATTCCCTCCTTCATTCCCCTTAATCTTCTTCTTTTCTTTGTCTTTTTCTTTATCCATAGGCCGTAGGAGGAGCTGGGCACGAGACTATCCATAGGAGCCAAGTAGCGTAGCGAAAGTCTCTTTAGCTAGGACGCCATGGCGCAAGCCGAATGCCGAAATTGAATTCAAAAAAAAAAAAAAAAAAAAAAAAAAAGAGGCTAGCATGCACATATCAGGGCATGTCCGGTGTGCTATCATCGAACGTGAAACACTTTCGGTACATGTCTTTGATCGGACGTCATTCAGGAGCTCAATTCGCCTGGTGTGCAACGGAGCTCAATCGGTGTCCAAAGTATTGCTTGTGGGCTGGATCCATGGATTAGGATTGCATATGCATGTGCACCTATTCGAGCAAATGCGGTACCCGTACACGAGAACGGTACCGGCCCAATTTCTCATCATTGTCTTGATTTTCAACTATGATGCATGTACAGTCGGGTATGAAAAGTGATCGGTCAACGCTAGAGTTGCATGACTCGCTGAATAGGGATTCTATCTACCAAAATCACCAAGAAAACGAACTTCTAATCCCTGAATGTGACAATGCACATCTAGCGTTGACCGATCACTTTTCATACCCGACTGTACACAATACTGTCTCAATCGGCCGTACTGTTTTGTTAGGTCATCTATACGATTCCTTTGAATGCAGCAATATTCTTATAAATATCAAAGCAGGACATCGGCCTCTACGATTCGAATTCATTTTTCATTCACCTTTTGTCCATGATCAATGATCGTGGCTAGTAATAATAGATAGATGTGATTCGTGATCACGGAGACCAGTGGAAGCCCACCCGATGGGAGTGCCTAGGAGGATGGGAAGTTAAGTCTAGACTTTTAGAATTATTACCTATCACACATTCGCGGCACCAGATTGAATTTCGTGGCTAGGTACTCGCGATCGGGAGTGGAGTGGTTGCAATATTGCTGGGGGGTTAGCATACCTTTATTGACTTGGTGAGAGAGTTACCTAAATAGGGACTTGCCGACCTACTCGAGTAGGTAAGATCAATGTCCATCATATTTATCTCGGCTAGAATTTAAGCGGAGAATCCAAGCCTACTCCGGCGAAAACCTTATAATTCTTAAATCCACGAACTTGAACTTAACAATTAGGGCCCTGCTCAGTGAGTCTTGCCCCGCAACAAGTAGCCTGGCCCCGTAGCATTGTAGAACGTCTACCGCGTTCGGCAATTGCCACACATAACGCGCGTCGTCACTCGTTGAAGAATGTGACTATTGAAGAACCTAGCCTCGTCCCAGGCGCTTGTAAAGAACCGCGCCCATAACTGCCCGCCGGGACACTTATTCATCCGGCCGCGGATCGACCCGACGGAACAATATTATGCAGCACCGTGCATGGAATAATTAAAAAAAACCGCGCGTACGTATGTACTCTGTACGGGAGGAAGGGAGGGGAATTTTTTTTTTTTTTTTCGAGAGAGCTCTTTCTGCAGGCTCGTCATCATCCCGGCCATGTGATGCATGCATGCTCTAAATACTTTATTTCAAGCATTCTACCCGACGCCAAGACGTCTGGTTCGAGACTGCATTCTACCTACCAGTTCTTTTTTAGGAGCAGAGAAATTTATTGGTATCGGGCACGAGTCTATGGTATCGTGCAAAAACACATGGCATAAAGCTTCTCATATGCGCTCAAAAAAGCTCGGGGGATCTGCAAATTGTATCTGCAATCCGTATATCTTAATTAGCTTACCTAAAGTAATAATCAAGTGCATGATCATGAATTACAAATCCTGCATGGTAATGACCATGATTCAAGATATATTGGAACTGATATCATGTTTCAATCATAAACATGAATGAGACTGAATTGATTCCCGGTTTTGTAGCTAGCAAAAGGTGTCTCGACTACATATACATGTAATCGAAAATACGGCTCAAGATCTCGTGACTGCTAAATAATGTATCTTAAGTGTACAGGTACTGCAATGAAGACAGCTGGGTTTCGATATCGATGCTACTTGTTTGGGATTGCGAGACATTTCATTTCAACGTAGTCTCGTGATCGATTTCACTCGCGGTAGTCTTTTTCCCAGGCCCTCGAATGGGATGTTGCCATCGGCGCCGCATTTGTTGGACATGGCGCCACTCCGTATACCAATAGACACTGTGCTTCATGAGAATTTTTTTTTGCAGAAATAGAATTTAGAGGGTCGCAAAGCCACAGCTTACAATAACTTTGTTAGAACTTCAGCCACTTTACACTTTACTAGAGATCCTAACTTTTTTGGGGCCTGCAACCATTTCGCTCAAGTAATAATTCCCTGGCATCCATTGATTTGCCACTACAATAATTAAGGCGCTTAATTTTTTATGCTGAACAGATAGAACAGCTGCGCGCGGCAACTGGTACATATGATAGAAATCAAGCTGCTTTCGCAGACCGCTTGCGCACTGTTCATGCTCTGGAAAAGCGCACTCAGCTGCCGTTCCCCATGGTGCAATTGCATTGATCATGGTATCATGGTCATGGCAGAACGAGCACCTTTCCCTTTGCGAGAGCTCGCTAACACTTTCAGGCGTGCATTGCAGTGAAGCTTAAGCGCGGAAACGCAGTAAAGGCCTAGATTCTGAGCCATATCAAGTCAATAGGAGTATGGATTATGACGCACTGTGCTTTACTCGAGTAGGTAGATGTAACCTTTGTTTCAGCTAACCCCCAAACCTCCTAGGTTTGGTAACTGCAAAAAGTTTCCCACGTTGTGGCAGACGTGCACTGAATGGGATGCAAAAGTACTAAAACTTAGTTACTTTTGAAACTGCATACACCGGAACATTACCTGGACGACATGCATGCGGTCTGGAGTATCAATTAGTGCACAGCTCCAACTTATGTAACTCTCATGATAATGATCTTATCGGGGCAGTGCTTGGGGCCGGTGTAAATAGAAATACTCAAGCTCAAAGTGTTGTCATTCCTCTCGAAACATTCTGAAGGGCATACTAACTCAATCAATTTCAGGCAACGTTGGAATACAACTTTAGGTAGTCGACTAGTCTCGTTTAGATTGCAAGTGACCATGACAGCGCTTGGGGCATGCAAGCTCTTCAAGCTCGTACCCATGACCAGACCCAAACTGCCTACAAGGTGCAATTGATTCATGATACTCAGCCCTATGCCACTAATACTAAAAGTATCCGAGATTAGAGTACAGCATCAATCTCTAGGTAAGGAGAATTAACATCATATTCCTTCTCGCCTAACTTCGTCGACATCACCTGTTGCATTTCGATCGCAAGTACATGGATCAGGTTCTTAAACCTATTGGCAATTGTGGTGTCTGATTCTCATGACTTCAGGGCCAAGCAGTTAGGCCTTACATACACAACGAAATTAATGTGCCGAGACTAACCAGATATCGCCGAATAGAGAACTACAATGTATACACATTGCCAATTGCAAGGCAATATGTAGCTTACTGCTTCGCTTATTATAATAGAGATCTTGCTTGCATTCTAGACCGGTTGCGTAAAGTCCCCCCACTCTGCAGGCAAGATATTTAACTCTAAATAATACCGGCCCCGGCATGCCGCACAAACCTAGCTAGTCTAGATCTACTCGTCAAATCAATAAGTCTCCGGACACCTGAGTAAGGAAATACTCGTACCTGTGCACTGTCTGTGCATTTTACGGAGACTTATTGATTTGACGAGTAGTCCGTAAGGCTGATAACTGATCATGACACCGCACGTTTCGTCAGTACAGGGAACATGTCGAGTAGTGGAATCCATTGAACCCAACAAAGTCCTAAAATTCTCGCCCCTAGTTCTAGCAATCTACTTAATTTAAATGATCTCGAGTATCTCTAGTGTTCTAATGTATTACCTCAGAACTCTCATTCACAGACAACTTGCATGCTGATAAAGTGATTGCCATCGGACGTCAATCCAAATGGGGGGCAGCGCGAGCGCGGCTCTGCGAGAAATCATTTCAGTTTCTTCCGAGAAAGTAACGCTTGTTGGTGACCATGCATTTGCAGATCCGGATATCGGCTGGAACCTACCTACTACTTAGATGCTAGGTATGCACTGCATGCACATGTGGTCATCCCTTAGGAGCACGAAACTGTGTAAAATTCAATGCCAGTGGAGACAAGGGATTATTGCATAAAACCGGGATTAAAGTGGTCTGTAATTCTTCGAGACATTGCTCTCTAAACCAAATCGATCAAGAGAGACAAGAAGCTAAACTCAAAAGTGCAAAGAACTACATAATTTCCACTGGGCATTGAATTTTACACGGTTTCGTGCTTCTAAGGGATGAGTCTGGGTAAATAAATTCAGTGGTGGCTTATAATTGTAGCGCTTTAAACATTAATCTCGTCCGTAACAGCGGACTCGGGTTCATATAAATCTTTCTCGCTAATAAAGCCTGTCATATGTTGCAATTGGGTTGACGTTGAGACGTTAGCGAGATGTCGCTTAAATCAAACTAAGGCAATTGTTGGTGAAGGGCAGAGAGATGTTGATTCACAAGGCTGAATCGATGGAGCCTTATGAGACTACGTAGGTATATAGCACTCGAGTAGAGTAGGTTTAATGAACCCTCACGATCGTCCCCATGCGTGCCACTTCAGAATCAAGTTAGACTGCTCGTTGATGATGATCGATCGTGACGGGGGTCGAGGTTCAACAGCGTGGTGAGTGACTCAAGGGATACGACCTCACAATCCATTCATTCACGTGGGCATCATCTCTATTACAGGAACGGGAATACTGCATGACTTAGCCCCTGCACGACTACCCAGGTTACTCCACGACTCCAGTACTACCTAAGTATATATCCAATTGAGCCGTCCAGCTCTGAGGTTAATATATCTGCAATCACCAACAAGTAGCCATAGGTAGTCAACTAGAAAAACTCGTAACCCAGGACCGGTACAGCAAATAATAATGTGGCGCCACCGTGAAATGCAATGCATATGTAATAAGGATATGTCGATATCAATAAATCGGATCGTATCAACGACCCTCTAGGAATGGAGGATACCAATCAGTTTACTGGTCGATATGCGATTGCGGACCTCGATATCGATACCAAGACTTTCAATCTCTGAGAAGTCTCTTGGCTGGGATTGCGTACGAATACGTAGAGTAAGTTACAACACTCGAAAGCTGGGTCGTGTAGTTTGGATATATCCTGGATAAAGAGCACTAAATACCTACCGTAGAATCGGGTCTATAGGCACATGTGCTTAGGTGTTTTTTGCAGAGTCGACGGCCATTATTTTGTATGGAAGGTTTGTAACAAACGTTAACCGACCACCAGAATGATGTGCTTATATGCCAGTATGTGCTTATCGAATTGTATGTGCTTATAGACTC
This sequence comes from Peziza echinospora, assembly GCA_024516245.1. Lineage (NCBI taxonomy): Eukaryota > Fungi > Ascomycota > Pezizomycetes > Pezizales > Pezizaceae > Peziza > Peziza echinospora. Next base: position 1,127,727 of record JAJLQT010000010.1, on the reverse strand, counting down.
GATTCTACGGTAGTATATATTCAATCTCAATATTATATTAGCTCGGTTGTTGTACTAATTATGCTTAAAAACTATAAAAATCAAATAAATACTTACCTATGTCTATTTCAAAACTCAAAACATAGAACATAGCGGCCGGTACCCCGTATGCTTAAAGTGAGAGTAATATATGTGTAATCGTATGGTAGGCCTATGTAAAGTAACCTTCTGTGAGTGGGTGTGTTCTCGTTCGTACCAAGCCTTGAGAGTAGAAGCAGGCGTGTGAGATCGATACGTCTGGATCGTACAAGATACATTTAGGGGAAACCCCGAATTCGAATGTTAAAACCCTTGGGATCTAAAGCTTCGAAAGTTACTCGATGTGTTTCCGTGTGTAGCTCGTGATCCCCAGTGGTCCATTACATGCATTCATCAGGTTTATGGCTCACTGGCAGGAGGAATTGTCAAAGCGGACGTATGTATCCAATCTTTGACGCCTCGACCCGGAGTGAGTATACTAAGTAAGCAAAGGGCTACAGGCGATCGCAAGTAGTACTCGTAAATATAAATGTAGCTCTCAATATCGATCCAATTGTCGTAAAAACCGAAGCCCGAAGCATCGGTGTCATCTGACCTGCATATGCATGTCGGCCGGGCTGTGAAAGAGCCTTAAATATCATGGCATTGGAAAGAAGGTACCTTGAACTTCAGCCAATTGTACCGCAGTATGACAGTATTTATAATAAGTATCCGGCCAGGCACCGGGACACAGGCTTGTCATTTGCGACTCATGATCATGAGTTGTACTCGTAAAAAGCAAGCATATAGAATGTGATAACATGAAAAAGGAACCAATCCATGAGACAAGCGTGTATCAGATAACGATGTAGTGCTTCTAGACTGTCCCTGGTTGAGTCTAGAATGGAATAGAGTTATTCGTGTAAGCTTGACACTTACTGTTACTTTATCCTTCGATTGGTTATCATACCTCCAGCGAATGCAGAGAAGAAAAAGAGGAGAGTTACCTTCCATAGCAAAAGTAAATTCTTTACTTACGACACCAAGGATTCCCACGGATTTCTACACCAAGGTGCAAGCGCTGAAGTCTATTTTAAGTAGTCACTTCCTCTTTTGGAAATGAATACAGATCGCTGTAAGTTGTCGGTACCGGAATAGCCTCTATATTAGACGTAAAGGTCGAGTCGACGGGTCACCAATAGATCGAACTTGTGTGTATGATGTGTAGTAGTATTATCCGTGTTCTTTCTAAGTCCTCCCAATCCCCTCCCTGGGGCTACATCCCTCCGATTCCTCTAGACCTGTCTTCTCCCTCAAAAGGGTAGCCACCTCCTCCCCGAAAGGGTTACCATCTAGTGCTATCTACTTCCTCTCCCGGAAGGGATGACTGAGGCTACTCCTCACCCCCCAGGGCAACTATAACACCACAATCTACTTCCTCTCCCGGAAGGGATGACTGAGGCTACTCCTCACCCCCCAGGGCAACTATAACACCACACCTTTTGCCGTAACACGACCCCACACCCTTTACCGTAACACACCCTTTACCGTAACAGTCCCCCCTGTAAAATATCGGCGTCCCCGTCGAACACAAAAGGAGAAAAACACCATAAAGCGAAACTGAACCCGAATCCTCGGAGGTAAAGTTAAGGCAAGAAAACAGAGTAGAGCCGCAAAAGAAATGATAGATAAAAGGAAAAAATTGTAAAAGACAATGACAACAACAAAAGGAAATAAGGAAATATTAAACTAATTAATTTTCTTTTTTTTTTTTTTTTTTTTTTTTTTTTTATAACTTTTATCAATTTCATATTTTATTTATTTTTCCGCTTTTCCGACCTTCGCCCCACGAACTGAGCTTTGCAAAACTTCTCAACCTTTGCCGGGGCAATCTGCAGCAACTCCTCTTCCAGTTCCCACGAATCCTTCTCTGGCGAGCAATGCCGCCATCGTATTTTATAAATCCATTTACCCCTCTCCCTTTTCCGAGCAATCAACTTTTCCACCTCCCTTTCCGTCCTTCCCAACACATCTACCCTTTGGAGGGATTGTCGACCCCATGTATCCACCGGACAGTCTTCCAGGTGCGCAATAGAAATGACAGGATGAATTTGATAACCATCCGGGAGATCCAATTCGTATGCCAAACCCTTAGCTACCACCCTCTTAACACGAAAAGGCCCAGCCATGACTGGAGAAAGTTTTGTAGTGAAATCATGTAAGCGGTAGCCCGCTTGAACCCCTTTTGCCAGTTTTACATACACCCATTCGTCCTCTTGGAATTCTCGGGGCATCCTGGATGAGTCGTAGTAAAGAGCCATTTTGGCCTGAGCCACTCGGAGGGCAGCTGCCGCATCCTCCCGTATTTGCACCCTTTTTGCGATAAAATCGTCTGCCGCAGTTACTTCATCATCTTCCCAAGCAAACAAAGCTCTTGGATTCACGCCATAGAGAAGTTCATAAGGGCTGAATCCAGTGGAGGCGTTGCTTGATGTATTTAGGGCAAATTCCACATCACTCAACAGGAGGTCCCACTCTTGCTCTAGCTTTCCTCCGCAAATAATACATCTCAGGGTAATTTCGACCGTTTGGTTGGTTCGCTCTGCCTGGCCATCCGCGGAGGGGTGATAAGCTATAGTCATTGCCAGTTCCGTTCCCACACGCCTGAACAGTGCCTGCCAGAATTCACCCGTAAATTTACCATCACGGTCTGACACGCAAACCCTTGGTATTCCCCAATCCTTATACACATAACGAAAATACTGAGCGGCCCACTCCTCCGCGGTATAAGTATCCTTCCCCGGAATCAAACGGACAGCTTTTGTGAATTTGTCGGTCACTGTCAGCAATGCATTGAAACCTCTAGCTGTCCTCGGAAGTCCAACCACAAAGTCTAGAGAGACAGCTTCGAAAGGTCGACTGGCGGTTTCAATAGGTTGCAATTTCCCAAAAGGTTCATGTCTGCGTGGCTTGCTGCAAAGACAAATGGGGCATTTTCGCACGTAATCAGTCACCTTTTCCGTCATTTTGCGCATGTAAACGGAGCCCAACAAGCGGTCGTACGTCCGTGAGACGCCATTGTGCCCCATCTTATCATGTGCAAATTCCAAGAATTCTCTTTCCATTGTTTTTGGCACGCAAAGGAGAAGCGCCCCCGTTTTACCCTCGACATATAGGAGTCCGTTTTCATCGACATGGAAATGGTTCCGAGTACGCTCGCCTGTCTTCGTCAGATAGTCCAAGCTGGTTTCGTAAATGAGACGGAAATGTCGATCCTCTTTCAAAGCTTCAACCCATCCTCCGCCGCATAGGTTCACTCAGAGATACCACTCCCACTGTGCTCTTTCCATCCCCCATTGCCAAAGCCTCCACTTCCGCCTCCAAAGTTTGCACCTCTGCCTCCGATAAGGTATCTCCAGTACCGACATTCTCCTCCGTTTCCATTCTCGACAGTCCATCCGCATTCTTATGTTCTATCCCAGGTCGATATTTTATCTCCATTTGAGGTGCGTATTTGTGGAGAATCAGCGCCCAATTCGCCAGCCTAGTATTCTTCCTCACCGATCCGACCTTCTTCAAGCTCAAAACCCACTTCAGGGCCCAATGATCGGTGTACACTGTGAACTTACGGCCGGTATCCACATACTGCTGCAGTTTCTCAATGCTCCAGACCAAACAACCCAATTCCAGCTCTGTAGGCCAGTAAAGCTTCTCGTGTCGGTTCAACTCCTTGCTGATGAACAACACTGGTCTCTCCACCCCTTGCGCATCCACTTGGTGAAGCGCACAACCATACCCCCTCTCCTTGGAGGCGTCGCAATATAGGACAAAATCGCGCTCGAAATCGGGGAAAGCCAGGGTTGGGGCAGTAATCAGGGCTTTTTTCAGAGCATCCCACGCGGCTTGCTCCGCGTCGCTCGGTTGTAGGATCGTTTTCTCTGCATGCTGTTGCCTACGCAACCCCAGGGTTGGTGCTCCTTTAAATTTTGAGGTCTTCAAATGGAGTAGCGGGGCGGCGAGTGCAGCGTAATTCCTAACAAATTTCCGATAATACCCGAAAAAACCCAAAGCGGTCTCCAATTTCCTCAGGGTGCTGGGAAAGGTCATAGCAGTGATCGCCTTCACCTTCTCGGCCATGGTGGACAACCCCAATCGCCCCACATGGTGTCCCAACGAGTCAACCGATGGGTAGCCCATATGACATTTTGCGGGTGCCAAGGTGATGCCCACTTTACTCAAAGCTCCCAATACCTCTTCCAGATGCCTCAAATGGCTATCCGCATCCCGGGAATATACCAGCACATCATCAATGTAGACCAACGCGTATTTCCACAGATAGGGCTTCAAAACCATCTCCATCCGGTGCTGGAAAAAGCCTGGAGAATTGGCCAATCCCATCGTGGCCACGGTGAGTCTCTCGTGTCCTTGGTGAGCTGTAACGAACGCAGTCTTCCAGCGGTCCTTTTCCACCAACCGCTGTTGAAAGAAACCCTTGGTGATATCCATAGAGGAAAAATAGTTGGAGCCCCCCAATGCGCTCAAAATATCGTCCTGGCGAGGTAGCGGATAGGCATCAGGGTAACACTTCGTATTCACCTTCCTCAAGTCCACCACAAGTCTCGGCTTATTTTTGCTCCAGACCACAAACGCCGGTGAGGCCGCAGCACAAGGCTCCCCCAGAGGTACATCTTCTACCACCCCGATTTCCTTCAGAGGGTCCAAGATCTGATCAGCGGCAGCACGGTCTCTCAAACTCATCCCATAAGCTACCTGCTTCAACCCCTTGACGTCCCCGTCGCCATTCAGGAAAGGGATTGGCATCTCGATGTCGTCATTGAATTGCCCCAGACGTCGATCAAACAGGCCGGCATATCGACGCAACACCCGTCTGACCTGTCCCTCCCAAACTGGTCCGTTCCCGGTATACACATCCACGCTTTCCACATCCCCTTCGCTCTCGTTTCCCACGACAAAGGGCAATCCCTTGCCATAAGGAGCCCCCAGCTCCTCTTCTTCACCTTCGTCCACCAAAGGCTGTCCTTCCCCTTCCGTTAAACCGAATTTATCCATAAGACCCTGCTTCTCCTCCTCACTCAATTCGCCACCCTCGGGTATAGTTTCCTCATCCTCCGCCTGTGCAGCAAAAACCTCCATCCATTCTTCCAATGTGTCAAACGATGCCCCTTCCCCCCACATATCAACAGACTTCCGACTTGTACTCTCCTCGGTTTCCTTGTTGTTGCAGGTTACATTCATCACCTTTGCTTGACACATGACTGAGGCATAGTTCACTTCCAAAGCCTCTCCGCACTGGCGAATAAGACCCACAGGCAACAACCTTCCCATCCGAAAACCCTTGGGTATGGTAACCGGGGCAGCGCCAAATTTGCTGAAAGGAATTCCGGTCTGATGGGTTGTCAATAGTGCTCTAGGCGACGCGGCGAAAACCCCTTTTTCCAGAGCGCAAAAATAAGATCCAGGACAAAACACACCCTCTTCCATAATCCTGCCTTTTCCTTTCACTTTGACAGGAATTACCGCCCCCTCCCCCGGTAGCACCGTTGTTTTCCGGGTAGCCAGTACCACTCTGGCTCTGGGCACGCTTTTAATTCCCCCTTTGCTTTCCACCGAGATCTCCACCATATCGGTTCCCCGGACCCTCACCACATCCTTTCCCTGTGTGGCAGCACACTCAAAAATGGTCTCGATTCGGTTTGGCTTAATCACATCATTTCCCAGCAAAATCTCGCAAGAGAGTTCCGGAACTACATGAAGTTCCGCCACCAGTGTGATCAACCCCCCCGACAGTGTTCTCATATACAAGGGCAACACCACGTATTTGTCAGAGGATAGTTTCCCCCTCCCCACTCCAGAGATGTTGACCATCTTTCCTTCTCCCATGGTTCGGACCTCTGCTGCAGGGAAAAATTTATCAAGAGTGACCCGGCTGATGCAGGAGACGGGAGACCCCCCATCCAGGCAAGAGGTAACAGGTGTTCCATTCGGGGATGCCCGCACCACAAGTTTGGTGTAGGTGTAGCGGGAGAAACCATTTCCCGATTGCATTGAGTCCTCTCCAAACAGCAAACCCACCCCGTCTTCCAGCAGATGAATGTCATGAACCGAGTTTCTAGCCTCACCCAAGACCATCCTGCACCCAGCCACCAACAGCCGCAGCCTCGCTACCAGCCACAGTGGATCCATGTTCACCTGATCCTGACTCCCGACGAGTTCCGCTTATTACTAGTGCTACTCTATATCACCATGCACCTCGCCTATGCCCTAGCCCGTTCCTGGTAACCGTTGCAACATGACAGCCCGCATCCCTATCACTGCTCGACTTCCTAGTTCGGAATCCAAGAGAAACCACCAGAAGGTTCTGGTATCACGAACCTTCACTGCGCAATAGCTTTCCATATGTTTCCGTCAGTTTCTATTCAGTTCTAGTCATTTCTATTGCGCAGTTGATTTCTAATTCCCTTTGACTCATGTACCTTGCGCAGCCACCGCGCAGCCTCTGCGCAGCCTCTGCGCAGCCGCGGCGCTGCTATTCTATTCATGTCTTTCTAGTTCCATAGTCCGAGAAGGATCTCTATATAAGGAGTCCTTCCTCCCTCTCGTCTTGTCTTCTTTTCCTTTCCTCTTTACGCAACAACTTGTCTCTTTCCCTCAGCTGTACCTTAACAAGTTGTTATTCGAATATATTTTATACTCTCCTCCTCCGTGGCCTAGACAGCCCCTCTTGACCCCGCCTTGACCATGTCCCATGCCCCGTGCCTCGACCCCTCGCCTCGCCCCAGGATTCACTCTCCCCACCCGCCGCACCTTTATCCTCCCAGGTTCAGAACCCATCACAGACGCTTGCCACCTCCTGGACCAAACCAACGAGTACGTTGTCCGCGCCCTCAACTCCTCATACCCCGCCTCCATTCAACCTACCAATCGTACCCACCACCTCCACGGCTACAATACCCGCTCCTGGTTCCTGTCCACCGGGACCTGGTCATCACACTTTGTTGCGTCGACATAACTGTCTCCGCCACACACTCTCACAATGACTGACCGCTCACAAACCCCCATTCCCCCAAAGACCCCCTGGAACGACCTATTCCGATGGGTCCAGAACACACTCCCGGAACCATCATTTGTCCCAGACTACCCTCCCAACATGGACCCCGATCTCATTGCACCAATCCTGGACTCCCACCTAGTTGGAGTCAACAGTGGAAATACAGGCGTAATCGCCCACCCAGTGATCCCCCAGATCACTAACCCACACGAGAGCCAAGCTGCCAACAAGGCACTCTACTTCTATTTCCTCTCAGGATATAGATACGGTGCCTCCGAGCGCCTCAAGGCCCTTACTCCTCAACCTATTGCTCGAAACCTGGCCCCAAAGATTGCAGATCCAACTGCATTCGATGGAACTAGGGACAAATACCGGCAATTCATCACGCAATTGCAGCTTGTCTTCTCCTCCGACCCAACCCGATACAGCACCGATATCTCCAAGATCTCCTACGCTGCTTCACACCTGTCCGGAAGCGCCCAATCCTGGTTCAACCCCCATATGGATCCAGTAACTGGCCAAGTCCAGTTCCAATCCTATGAGGGCTTCATCAGCGCCCTCCAGGGGGCATTCGATGACCCAGATGCTGAAGCCACTGCAAGGGAAAAACTCGACAAACTCCGGCAAGGCAAGAGAGATTGTTCCTCTTATGCCGCCGAATTCGTCACCATCTCCACCAAGCTCTCAATGAATCAAAAAGAGCAGATTGCCAGATTCCGCTCTGGCCTCAATAAAGACACTGCCACAGCACTGTCTTACCAACTCAATATCCCTGACACCCTCGCCGCTTTTGCACAAATGTGCATTCAGCTTGACAACAACATCAGGCGTGTTCAAAGCCAACACCACACGCCCTCCCATAACACCACTGCTCCCCGTGCCAGTGCGCCTGCCGGCTCCTCCACAGCTACAGGTTCACATGCGGGCCCCATGGACCTCTCTGCCGTTGAGGTCAAGAAAAAGCGCGGGCCTCTTACCCAGGCCGACAAAGATTACCGCCGTGCCAACGGCCTCTGCCTCTATTGCGGCGCAAAGGGACACTTCGCCAGTGTCTGCCCCAATAAGAGCCAGAAGGCCAACAGCACCCTCGAAACTGCTGCCCCCGCAGCACCAGCAACTGTGGTCCTCTACACCACCTCCGAGACTGCCACTCAGGCAAAAAACTAACTGCCTCTTTGAAGACCGAAGACCCTTCAAGGAGTGCCAGGATGCAACCTGGTGTCTTCTCTCTTGAACCCTCTTGTGTTTGTTTTTCGCCTTCGTGCGCTTCTTGTTCCCCTATGTTTTCTGTCAATTCTTTTTCTCTTTTACCATCTGTTGATTTGCCTGGTTGAGGCTTTGTTATTCCTGTCGAGTCACGATCTGCTCGCAAGAGTAGGTTGCGAAGGTATCGAGTTTCTGCTGCTTTGCGCCTATCCTCTGTTTCTCTTTCTGGTGATCTCGGCTCCGAGTCACCCATGACTCTCAATGCTTCAATCAATAACTCTTTGTCTGGAACCTGCATGATCGACTGTGGAGCTACCTCCAAGTTTATCGATCTTGACTTTGCCTTGTCCTTGAACCTGAACCTCGATCTGAAACCAAAACCAGAGGACCTTGTCGTCGTTGACGGAAGGCGCTCAGTTGCAGGACAGATAACCCACTCTTGTACCTTGAAACTCACCGTCGACCAGCACGAAGAAGTATTAACCTTCCAAGTGACAAAACTGGCCGGATAGAACCTCATCCTTGGAAAAACATGGCTTCGACGCCATAACCCAATAATCGATTGGCAAAAGAACACCTTGACCTTTGCTTCTGGATACTGTTAAGCCCACTGCCTTCCAGTCCGCCAAACCACCATCACTAGCAATCCGCCATCACCAACAAACCATAAGATTGCTGTGATCTCTCGTGCCGCCATGAGAATTGCTACCAAGCAACCCGGTTCCATGATTTGTGTCCTCGCCTCACTCCCTGAGGAAAGCCCAAGCATTGAACCAGCTGAAAAGCTGGTCCCCACTGAATACCACGATTACCTTCCCCTGTTCTCCAAGAAAGAAGCCTCGGTCCTACCTCCACATCGATATGTGGATCATGAAATACCGCTTCTTCCTAGCGCAAAACCCCCCCTCGGACGCATGTACTCCATGTCCGATGCTGAGCTCAAGGAAGTCCGAGAATGGCTTGATGAAAATCTCGCTAAAGCCTTCATCCGACCAAGCTCCTCATCCAGTGCCTCCCCCATCCTGTTCGTCAAGAAAAAGGACGGTTCCCTGCGCCTATGTGTCGACTACAGAGCTCTCAACGACATTACCCACAAGGACAGATACCCCCTTCCGAGAATCGAAGAAACCTTGAACCAAATCCGAGGATCCAAGTACTTCACCAGACTGGATTTTCGAGCAGCCTTCAATCTCATCCGGATTAAGGAAGGCGACGAATGGAAAACGGCCTTTCGAACCCGATACGGCCTTTTCGAATTCATGGTCATGCCCTTTGGACTTACCAATGCCCCAGCAACCTGCCAACGCTTTGTCAATGACACTCTCCGAGAATTCCTTGACGTTTTCTGTGTCGTCTACCTCGACGATATTTTGATTTACTCCAAGAACCGTAAAGAACACCAAGAACAAGTTCGCAAAGTCCTCGCCAAACTCTCCGAAGCAGGACTCTTTGTCAAACCAGAAAAATGCGAATTTACCGTGACCAAGACAACCTTCCTCGGATTTGTTATCTCCTCTGAAGGCATTGAAATGGACCCAGAAAAAGTCAAAGCAGTTATCGAATGGGAAACACCAAAATCCGTGAAGGATATACAATGTTTCCTAGGTTTCGCTAACTTTTACCGACGTTTCATAGAAGGATACTCCCGCATCTGTCAACCATTCTTCCGACTATTGCAAAAGGATACTCCCTTTGCGTGGTCTTCAGACTGTGACCTAGTATTCTCAAAATTGAAGAAAGCCTTCACCACAGCACCTGTCCTCCGACACTTTGACCCCAACCTTGAAACCATTCTGGAAACCGACGCCTCAGACTATGTGGTCTCCGGCATTCTCTCTCAGAAAATCCCAGAAAACGGCAAGACGGTCTTACATCCTATTGCCTTCCTGTCCGAGAAAATGTCACCAGCCGAATGCAATTACGGCATTGGTGATAAGGAACTTCTTGCAATCGTGGTCTGCCTGGATAAGTGGCATATGTACCTTCATGCCCTTCCCAAGCCATTTACTATCCTGACCGACCACCATAACCTCGAATCTTTCAAGACCAAGACCCTCCTGAACCGTCGGCAGGCACGCTGGGCTGGAGAACTAGCCCAATACAACTTTACTATTGTGTTCCGACCTGGTGAAAAGAATGGAAAAGCCGACGCCCTAACACGCAGGTCTGGAGACCTTCCTGAAGAGGGGGATGAACGTGCACGACCCGTACGCGCCCTTATCCCAGCCTCTAAATTTTCCGAATACTCCCTCTCTGCCGCCTCAATTGGTTTCAATGACGAGATCAGAACCCTACTGCCATCAGATGCTCTCGGAAAATCCATCCTCCTTGGACTTGAGAACTTCGACACCAAACACCCAACAGTTCCCCTTGGTGAGTGTACCTATGACGACGGACTTCTTTACGTCAATAAACTCCTCTACATCCCAGACAACGAATTGCTGCAGTCAAAAATTCTCAACTCTTGCCATGAACATCCTGCCGCAGGACATCCCGGAAGAGCCGCCACTTACGAGCTGGTATCTCGCAATTACTGGTGGCCGAAAATGCGTAAAACCATTGCACGGTACATTCAAAATTGCGATACCTGCATGAGAATCAAACCAGCTCGCCATGCACCCTATGGTCTTCTAAAACCCCTCGAAATCCCAGTCAGACGATGGAGTTCCGTTTCAATGGACTTCATTACTGGACTCCCCATGTCGAACGGCTTCGATGCCGTCCTAGTTGTGATTGATCGCCTATCCAAGATGGCACACTATATTCCTACGACAACCGAATGTAACTCCGAAACCCTTGCACGCCTGTTCATGGACAACATCTTCCGCCTCCATGGCCTCCCTGACTCTATTGTTAGTGATAGAGGAACCCAGTTCACCTCCGAGTTCTCCAGGTTCCTATGCAAATTGCTTGGAATTCAACAGAAGCTTTCCACCAGCTTCCACCCACAGACGGACGGCCAGACCGAGAGAGTCAATGCAATCCTAGAACAATACCTCCGCGCCTACTGTAACTACCAACAGGACAACTGGTCTGAGCTACTGACCATGGCCGAGTTTGCATACAACAACACCCTGTCAGCCACCACCGGAATCACTCCCTTCTTTGCCGTTTATGGACAACAACCCCGCTATGAAATCCTGGCCAACCCCGCAGTTCCTCAGCCCACCCCAGAAGCACTCAAGGATTATGCCGAACGCCTGTCGCTTCTGGATAAACACCTGCAGGCTGAGATATCCTGGTCCCAAGCTATTCATGCAGAACAAGCCGATCGTCACCGAATCCCACCACCTGCATACAAGATCGGCGATGAAGTTTGGCTTTTGAGGCGACACATCCACACCACCCGCCCCTCGACCAAGCTGGATTTCAAACGCCTTGGGAAATTTCGAATCATCCAGAAAATTTCCAGCCATGCATATAAGCTTGAACTCCCCGCCACCATGAAGGTTCACCCAGTCTTTCACGTCTCCCTCCTCGAACCAGTCGCCCAAGACCCTCTCGCAGGCCAAGTTCAACCTCCTCCCCCTCCAGTTATTGTTAACAAAGACCTTGAGTGGGAAGTCGAAGACATCCTTGACTCTAAGTTAGTTCGAAGACAACTCAAGTATCTTGTCCGTTGGATCGGTTACGATCACCCCACCTGGCAACCCGCAAGCGACCTCGAGAACGCCCCAGCAATTGTTAGGCGTTTCCACACTGCTTACCCAACCAAACCAAGACCCGAAAACCTCCCCGCACCATGAGTGGTTCCTGGTACGACCCGATCATCATCGACGACGACCTGGAGCCTACCCAAGAAAGATCGCTGGAGCTCTCCTCTAGAAGGAGGGCTACTGTCATGAACCGAGTTTCTAGCCTCACCCAAGACCATCCTGCACCCAGCCACCAACAGCCGCAGCCTCGCTACCAGCCACAGTGGATCCATGTTCACCTGATCCTGACTCCCGACGAGTTCCGCTTATTACTAGTGCTACTCTATATCACCATGCACCTCGCCTATGCCCTAGCCCGTTCCTGGTAACCGTTGCAACATGACAGCCCGCATCCCTGTCACTGCTCGACTTCCTAGTTCGGAATCCAAGAGAAACCACCAGAAGGTTCTGGTATCACGAACCTTCACTGCGCAATAGCTTTCCATATGTTTCCGTCAGTTTCTATTCAGTTCTAGTCATTTCTATTGCGCAGTTGATTTCTAATTCCCTTTGACTCATGTACCTTGCGCAGCCGCCGCGCAGCCTCTGCGCAGCCTCTGCGCAGCCGCGGCGCTGCTATTCTATTCATGTCTTTCTAGTTCCATAGTCCGAGAAGGATCTCTATATAAGGAGTCCTTCCTCCCTCTCGTCTTGTCTTCTTTTCCTTTCCTCTTCACGCAACAACTTGTCTCTTTCCCTCAGCTGTACCTTAACAAGTTGTTATTCGAATATATTTTATACTCTCCTCCTCCGTGGCCTAGACAGCCCCTCTTGACCCCGCCTTGACCACGTCCCATGCCCCGTGCCTCGACCCCTCGCCCCGCCCCAGGATTCACTCTCCCCACCCGCCGCACCTTTATCCTCCCAGGTTCAGAACCCATCACAGACGCTTGCCACCTCCTGGACCAAACCAACGAGTACGTTGTCCGCGCCCTCAACTCCTCATACCCCGCCTCCATTCAACCTACCAATCGTACCCACCACCTCCACGGCTACAATACCCGCTCCTGGTTCCTGTCCACCGGGACCTGGTCATCACAATGAACCTCCACCTCCTTACTCCTAGCCTCATTCTTCCTTTCCACCTCCGATAGCAATTCCTGTACCGCCTGCTGCACCTCCTTTCCCGACAATTTGCGCTGTGCCTTGGGTGTCCTTTTGGCGGGTCGTATAGGTATCCGAGGCCTCCATTTCTTTGGGTCGGTGTAGGTCGAGTTCGGGTCAATGGGGGGCAGAGGTGCACCTATCGGGTCGTTTTCCACCCCCACTATCTCCTCTCCCAATCGGATCCCACTCCTCTTCTTGTCTTTCTCCCCACTCTGTAGCTCCGATCCTCCCTTTCCTTTTCGATTGCCTCCCTTATCCTTATCTACACACTCCAAATCCACCGCTTTCTCTAACTGATCTATCCTATCTAACACTAACTGCCTCTTTTCTTCCTCCGAAAAAACTTCCTTCTCCGTTCGCACTCCTGATCCATAAGTCTTGTCCTGCTTTCCTGCTTTATCAACTATCGTACCCGCCACTTCCATACTAGCATCCCGCCTAATCTCATTATATACACCTTTATTATTATTTATTTTATCCAATCGCCATAGCAACCGCCTTTTCCAATTCCTCAATGCAGGGTTTCTTTCCACTTCCATAGCTAACCTCACCTTCCATTCCCCCATCTCCGCCGAGTCAGTAACCTGCACTACTGACTCGTTCTTCCATTTCCCGCCTCACTATCACTATCACTATCCTGTTCCGAAGTTTTACGTACATCCGCATACCTAGCCTTTGCCTGCATAACCTGATATCCCATCTCATCTTCACTATCCCACCCTCCGTCCTCAATTGCTGTCATATAGGCAGTGGTGGTCTTCTTCCGTGTGGGACACTTGTCATCCCAGTGATCACCCGAGCAATGGCGACATGGACGCGGGGGAGATCGCCGCACTGGGGTTTCCTTGGATTTATCCGGTATAGAGGTCTCCCCCCGGTTCCGTTCAGGGGCCTTTGCCGCATTTGTGGTGGAGCCACCCGACTCCTTGGGCTTCCTATCGGATGCTCCTCCTCCTCGTTTCCTCTGCAAATCATGGAGTCGTCGAGCGGTGGGTTCCATTCTGTAAAGGTCCTTCTCAAAACGTGCCAGACGGTTGCCCCTGGCATGGATATGAAGGAAAGGCTGAAGTTCCGCATCCAGGCCCTTCCATAGTCGCTTCACCACCTCGTTCTCGTCGACGATCCCTGCATCCGCCAAGAGTCCCACCTTCTCGCTCACATAGTCGTGGATTTCCATGGCATTGGGACCATCGAAGTAGAACTTAAGCTTGTTCGCTTTCTCCTCGGTAGTGAACTCATCCGGGGCGTATCTTCGAAGAAGCTGTTTCTCAAATTCACTCAAGCTCTCTGCCATTCGATCCTGCGACCTCTCAGGTAACCCAGCATGCCAAGCTGCCGCCGTTCCCCGCAGACACAGAGGTACCACCTCCAGTACTGGGCCCCGACCGTACAATCTCGACATTTGTTTCACCCTTCGCAAAAATTGGGTGGCCGTCTGCTCCTTCTTTGCGGGATCGAAATACCCCACTTGTTCCGGCTTTAAAGTTCGGCGGGACCCACGCTCTTGTTCCCGTGACCGCTCACGATGTCCGTTACGAGAGCGATCTCGCCGACCATTCCTTCGTCTAGGGCGACGCCCGTCATGACGTCCCCCTCTTCGATCCTCGTCCTCCGTATCGGAAGTGCTTGAGGAGGAGGAGGGCGATGAAGAAGGGTAGGCATGTCGATCTCCACCTCGCAACCCTACCCTTTTATCGTTTCTCCAAGAGCGACGCCCCTTTGATGGTGAGCTGTCAGAGTCGCTGTATTCGTCTTCTTCCTCGGAGCTATCTTGTGCTTTCCCTCCCCTGAGGCCTTGAGGTTCCCTCTTCTTTCGGGACCTAGTAGAACGGACCTCGCCTTCGCCCTCATCTTCCTCCTCAAACCGTCGAGTGCGAAAATGGAGCCGTGGTTGAGCGATGGTCCACTGGGGTGGTCCCCATGCCTTAGTCGCTGCGGCGGGTAGAGTGCTACGAGCGCTGGTGATTGGTCGGTCGGTCATGTTTGGGTGTGGGAAAGAGTTTGTGGGAGGGAAGAAGTTGGCGTGGTCCTGGTAATGAACCCTCGCATCGCCACTCACCGGCCTGACGTCACCCTGGTTCCTTCCAGCACCCTCTCCCTGCCAGCGATCAAGCAAGGCTCGGATCGCCAGCACCTCGGCATGAGTTTCCACCATCAATTCCGAGGTTTTGTACACACTGTCCTTCAACTCTTCCGCTTGCTCCTTCTTCTCGAACCAGGCAAGAGTTTCCCTTTCCGCCACCACTTCCTTGAGGTCACCTGTCCGCAACCCTTCAGCTGCTCGGGAGATAGCCTGAGAACAGGAGGATTTGAAATCTGTCATCAAATCAAACAGCTTCCCTGGTCCCGTTCGAACATCTGCCATCATTTCCCTCGCTTGTTGACGGAAACGGTCCTCCTCTCCCCCAGACAGGAGGCTGGCAACCGCCGCTGCATTGGACACCTCCACCATAGTTAGCTCCTTAATCAAGGGATGCCTTACCTTGACCATTTCCACCACTATAGCCGCTTCCTTCTTGTATTTACTCTTGGCTCCAGAGCTCTCCCCCGTAGTTCTCCGGGTTGCGTCTGCTGGTGGCAGATCTGGTTGATCTGGGTCTGGGTTATTCCCAGGGGAAGTCTCCCCCACCCCGCCAGTGTGAGTCTCCCCTACATAGCCAGAACGACCCACAATCGGATCCTGGACTCGTTCCTCCACGTATGGGGAATAACTGTTGGCTTCTCGGACTAGCTGCCGGGAGGCTGCCGTCAAGTCGGGATAGGTGATGAGTTCCGGATGTCGCCCCGAGGAACCCTTCTCCATCTGCCCCTCCGGCGAGGATGGATTGGTTGTACCCAGGCTGGTTCCCAACAGAGTCTCTTTCAGATCTCGGCGGTAGTTATCGAGACCCCTCCGGTCTTTCAGTGCTGTGAAGGTAGTCAGCACCCTTTTCCAATCAACCTCTCCCAAACGAATCTTCTGGGTTGCTTGGCCCTTGAAACCCCCTTTCTTCCGACCCTCCAAGGTGTCTAGGAGCTCGCTGGCTGCAGAGACCACCTCTTCGGTACATCCCTCCGACGGATGCACCCCATATGTCCATATGAGAGCAGCCATTCTCATCAATTCAGTTGCTTCGTTTTCTGAGAGATCCATCTTCGGAGCTCGGCCTTGTCCAATTAACTGTCTCCGACAGATTAGCGTAAACAAACCACAAACACTCACTCCGAGAGCCTATGATCCTCGTTTTCGTAACGAGGTGTATTGCTACCACTATTAGACGTAAAGGTCGAGTCGACGGGTCACCAATAGATCGAACTTGTGTGTATGATGTGTAGTAGTATTATCCGTGTTCTTTCTAAGTCCTCCCAATCCCCTCCCTGGGGCTACATCCCTCCGATTCCTCTAGACCTGTCTTCTCCCTCAAAAGGGTAGCCACCTCCTCCCCGAAAGGGTTACCATCTAGTGCTATCTACTTCCTCTCCCGGAAGGGATGACTGAGGCTACTCCTCACCCCCCGGGGCAACTATAACACCACAATCTACTTCCTCTCCCGGAAGGGATGACTGAGGCTACTCCTCACCCCCCGGGGCAACTATAACACCACACCTTTTGCCGTAACACGACCCCACACCCTTTACCGTAACACACCCTTTACCGTAACACTCTATATTCTGTCATCTTTGCATGCAAATCCATCTCTTCATCTTGGGGTGTTATTCCCACGCATACTACAATTAAGTATATAGATATGCAAAAACTTGCATGTTTGTAAGGATATATTGATTCAATCACGGATGGAGTGATTTTCTTATTACCCCTTCCGATGGTGTGGAGGTTGAAGGTTTCGTTGGCAAAAAAGTTGGAAATATATGCATTGTTGGGTTTTGGTGCCTTGTGAGTTTTTCCATGCATTTTTTTTTCTTTGTATTTTTGGTGCATTTTGACATCAGCAAAGGTCGACATGGCGCTGCATCAACACGGCTTCCCGATTGGCGCTGACGGCGCCACAGGAACACGGGTTGAGGGTTTTACGAGGCTAAGTTGGGGGTAAGTGTCGCTACGACGCCGACGGCGCCAACTCAATCTTTGCCGATGGAGGATAAACACGTGGGTTGTTGTGCTTTTTTAATTTTAATAAGTATTGTGTTATAGAAGATTACTGGATACTGGAAAGACACAGTTTGATTTTCTCTGTGTAAGTCAACATTTGGATCTTCCACGGCTGAATTTGGAAAACTCAAATAGCTGATGAAATCCAACAGAAGAAGGAGCCATCGCTGCGTTTACATTTGAGGGTAATCAAACTTCTGTTTCCCCTCAATCCGCCATCTATGCAACGTGACATGAAAATACGTTGAAGGATATCGGCACCTAATAGGAAACCCTCTGGTCGTGGCCCATAATATTTAAAGTCTCTTATAGAAATAATGATCTATAGCTATTGTCATTTCCATTGGGCAGCTGTAATCAATGAAATATTCCATAACAGATTTAACCTCACAATCATCCACTTCATTTCCCTTCAAGCCACAAGGATGGCTAGAAAACACTCACGACCATTTATATCTCATAACCATAACCACTACGGAGCCCCTACGACCAGTACTGGCACTATTTTCGCCTCAACGAGCCGGTCACGAAGCAGATGCTGAAATGGTCAATTCATTATTCACGCAAGTACCTGAGAACACCTCATATTTGCCACAAAGCCAGGAACCTATCATTCCTCAGAGCCAACCAGTTCACGACGTGTGAATTTTCCTTTTCCTTTTCTTTTTCTTTTCTCTTCGGGTCAACACTGTTGGGGTAATTATGAGGAGTAAATATCCCCTTGTAAATATTAAAAATGAATAAACTAATTGGTGCGGAATTGAACCCCCACATAAATTTAAAGATATCGACCAGAACCATCCAAACTTTCACAAATCCTCCCCCTCGCTATCAATCCAATCCCCTTGGCTCATATCCCTCAGTTCCCCACCGGAACATACATATCCATCACATCCACCGGTGCTCCCCCCATTTTCACTCCACCCCCCGGAATATAAACCACTCCCTTCACCGCCACCGCTCCGGATCCATGTCTCCTCACAGACATCCTCTCCAACGCCTTCCAAGAATTCCTCCTCACATTATAAACCTCATTCTGGTCAAACACCCCTTCTGACCCTTCTTCCGGATTACCCTCCCCACCAATCGCATAAATATCGTCTCCAATGGAGGTGTACATAATGCCCCCCCTTGGGGTCAACATGGCGGCCCGTTCTGTCCAGCCTTTGTGCGGTCTGAGAAGGTCAAGTGCCCAGGTATTCCCACGGACGTGTTCTGGCCCGCCATCACGCCCGCCAAAGACGTAGAATGTGTTATCGATCACGGCTCCCCCGACGTGATCACGCGGGGCGGGCAGTGGAGGGAGGGATTCCCATTTTTTGGTGATAATGTCGTAGGCGTTGACGGTTGAGACGGACAATTGGATTCCAGTTGCAAGGCCGAGGGAGGTCATCCCCCCCGCCATGAGGATCTTGTTGCCCCAGACCGCCATAGCCGCGCTTCCGCGGGTGAATTGTTCCGGTACGGGGGAGAGGAGAGTCCATTTTTGAGATTTCGGATCGTAAGTTGAGGAGTGGTTACTCTTCGGCCATTCGAGTGAGCCAGCGGCCAGACCCCCGAGGATGTAGATTTTGCCGTTGACGACGGCGGCGTTGGCATGGTTGAGGGGGACGGGTATGGAGGGTGCGACAGACCATTGATGAGTTTTTGTGTTGAAGACTTCGACGAGGGAGACGGTGGAGACGGGAATGGGAGTTGAGTTGCTGGGGATGATGCCGGCAAGGACGTAGATGTCGGCGTTTATTGCGACGACAGAGTGTTCCTGGCGAGGGCCAAGTCCGATTGGGGGGAGGGATTGCCAGCCGGAGGTTTTTGGGCCGTTGTTGGGGGGAGCGCTAAATGCGGGAGTGATGGCCAGCAGGAGGAGAGGGACGAGAGGTTTGAGGGCAATCATTTTCAAGTATTTATGCTGAGGTAACTTCAGCAAAAGTAAATGATGGAGTGAGTAGAACGAAGAGAGAGTATGCTGTGAGAAGTGAGTGTAAAGATCACGAGGTTGGGGGGATATCCGATTGCTTAATATACAAATCTATAGAACATCCCTTCTTTCACTATAAATATCAAAACATCGGTCGGCGTAATCATGTCGGCTCATGGATAATTACCCTCTACCTTGTCCACAGTTCTTCTGGAAAAACATTAAAATTAAGCTTTGCATAAATCATGTAATCTCCATGAAGTTTTTCTTTTTCTGTCAGCCGTTGAATTCGGATGATTTTAGAGTAATTGCAATTGGATCGGCCTTTGCCTCGCACGAAGCTATAGTTAACGTGGGGACGAGGCTAAGTTGACGTCCAGTACGGGGTATTCAACCACCCGGTCTCCCGTGTCGCTACACATAAAATTCGAAAGAAGTTCCTGTGCATGTTGCAAATCGAACAAAATTCCCACGTGATTCGGGAGACCGGGTGGTTCGATGCCCGTACAGAATGTTATCAAGTTGCCTCGCACGATGTTCTTCGCACGAGACTAAAATGCCGGTCGGGTAGAACTACCGGGACTACAGCCTCGTCCCCCGGTACTGCGCTTTCGGCCCAATATCAGGTCAACCCTTCGCCCAGCGTCCGGGGTGTGCTTGTATGTACAGTACTCGAGTACCGTGCCTTATATGATATCTAGATTTACTAATTTATCTATTGATGGAGCTGAACGAGAAATCCACGATGTGAATTAATTGAATTATGGTTTCTTGAAACACAACAGGTGTACGAGGCCTGGGTCTGGCAATTTTAATGGCTGTTCTATATGGTGGAGCTATATATAGTACTTTACTACTGCTTTCGACGCTTTTCTTCATGGCTACGAGCCTTCTTTTCTTCTTTGCCTAATCCATCTAGATCCCGGTGCGCTTCATCTGTCTTTCCTGCAAATAGGCGATTGAGCGTGAGCAGGAGGAGAGGTGGAATCTGTAATCAATTTTCTTTTGGTTGTTTTGGTTTTCAAGTATTGTTAGTTAACGTTTTCCATCTGAGGATCGTTTCTTTTTTATATTTGCTGATTCGCATTGCATCTTTTTTTTGTTGTCTTGTTGTTGTTTCCTCCTTCTTTGTTGATATTTGCTCTGATGTTCTTGGATTTCACAATCCCTAATCATGAGGATGCACAGCTGTTTTGTTATGCCCCGGGGTTGGGTTGTTGTTGAAAGCATCTTTAGCGTGCCACATATAATCCTAATTCATTCCACAAGGCCTCGGTAGCGACATCTTGTGCGGGCCCGTACTCGAACTCTGCATTCCGTTTTCGAGGCTTCTACGGCCTTGGACGCCGATCGATTTGTCGCTGCAGCGCCATGCCAGCGCCGATAGCCGTGTCGCTACAGCGACAAGTCGAGCTTTGCTGATGGGTCACTTGTGAAGATGACAAGAGTGTTCGAGATCAGACACAATTGACAGTGGCTGGTAGCTGGGTGCGAATGGTCGGTTTTGAGCACTATTCAAAGAGATATACAAAGGCGGTGTAGACGTTGACTTCCCTGATGGCACTGAGGATATCCTACCTGGGAAACCCTTTGCCATGTGTGTTTGCAGGCCTGTACGGGACATTGGTACTGCCCCTCTTTGATTACCAGGTGGAATTCGAATCGACTCCGCAATCAGCCTCGTACTGGAGAAAAAGGCTGGACAACCTGCAAATGAAGATGGCTAGATTTGCCCTAGGAGTCCCACATTGAATTTTTGAGTTGTTTGCTGTGCTTGGTAGACCTGCGGATGCTTCCAAATTCCAACAGGATGGTCCATTTGAATCTCCGCTTCCTGGCATACGCGTTGTCTCTGAATTCCTCCGAGTCGCTTGGTGAGGTGTGCAGTGATGAGCTCCATGGAGGGAGCAAGGACAGGGGAGAACCAAACATTATGGTTTGCAAATTCATTGAGGAAAATTGTAGGAAAAGGCGTGATGCGCCTATTCTGTGGGAAGGCCTTCCATCAATGTGTTCTGATGATTGGATCGCGGGGCTACCGCAAAGACATGTGAAATCAGTGATGGATAGATGTTGAAGGGATTTGAGGGGACAAGTGTTGGCTTCATCAAGACTGGATTGGCCTAAACCATGTCTTCCGTGCTGGTCAGTGAAGGGTTTGTTTGGAGTAAGAGAGATGCTGTATGCGCATACAAAGTCCCACAAGGCAAGATAGATGGCAAGGTTGGTGACAAGCATACATGGTTTCAATATAGAAAAGGTGAGGTATATTAGAATACCACAAGATCGGAGATTTTGTGTTTTCGGCTGTGGAGAGGTAGAAGATGAAAAATATGTATTGTTCATATGCCCAAGGTGGACCCAAAAGAGAGAAGAATGTCTGGCAGAATTGAAGGATATGAGAGCTCAATCTCGAGGAGTGTCAGATAGAAGGCTGAGGAAGGAGTTCATTAACCCTGGGAAGGATAATTTAGCTTGTATATTAAAGTTTACCTCCTTCATTGTGAGTAGGTATATTTGACGGTAGGAAATGGAAGGAAGGGAAAGGGAAGGAACACAAGTATCTAGCAGTATATTGTAAAATAGGGCAGCGGCTAGTCCCCGGCCTTACAAATAAAAAACAATACCTAAGTAGGTTAGGCAAAATGTATACAGGCATGCCCCTCATGATGATGTCGTTCACATGACCTTCCTTCGAGACTGGACCTTCCTGCCTCTGCAGGTACCGGTGGGTACCTGCCATGATAACTCCCTCGATCGATATCGGCATCCAAAAAGCAATACAAGTCTCAGGGATCGCACTCGTTAATATGGGATGCCCATTGGTGTCGCAATCTGCATCTCATCTGGTGTTGAACGCTGCTTGTATCCATCCGTACAGAAAAGTCATTCAATATATCCACTTCGATCGATCGCTCGAGCCTGGTTCCACGGTGGGGTCGGCCCCACTCCCCACTCCCCGCTCCCCGCTCCCCGCTCCGCGCTGCTCCGCGAGATACGAGTAGAGTACTCTTCATCGTCTGGGCCAACGCCAACGGATCATCGGCAAACTGCAGCTGCCTGTCTGTGCTCTGCCTCTAAATCCCTAGAATGCCATGAATGCGATTTTTGGAAATCACGACAATGGGAGGATCCAACGACGCTAGCTATAGCTCTAGAATCAAGATCGTCGACGCTAAGTTTATGCTTATGTTTTTCTAAGAATGTAATTCTTTTTTTTCTTTTTTTTCAATTCAGTTTGGATGCTTGTAACATGTTATAGCTGGCCATTGCATTAATAATGCTGGGTCCTTCTTACTTCAATGCAGTATGCATGCATGTTATCCCCGGTATCTCCTGTATCTCCTGAGCCTACTACACCTTCATTCCAACTGCTGTTTTGATACGGCTGGCTGGATCACGATCACGATCACGCCCATGTACCCATGATACATATCACAATCTACTTACTTGAAAGATCCAGATCTCTCATATTCGGATACCACTCTACATGTGAATCATGTAATATGTAACCAAATTAATATTCCGAATTCCAGACCCCAAGTATCGCACCAGAGGAATTCGGAACTCATCTCTCATAAACCCAATATCCTTTTACATTTCCTAGTTTTCATCTTGTGCATCCGCACCGCCTTGTTCATTATCGTGGAAACCCATTTAGCGACTAAAATTCAATACATTATGTACAGCTTGGAGGCAATTGAAGGTGCCAAGCTTTCGTGATGCTAGGGGGATGGAACTCGCGGGTAGTCTCCCATCCCCGGTCGATCCTAAGGTTTCGGTCCCGCCCCGGGCCCGCGATGTGTTGATTTGAATGCAACCTAGAGTATGATCCTCTAATGCATACCCTGGTGAAAATGAACGTCACTTTTGCTTACTCTATACCTAGCTTACAGTACTGAAGTGTGGTACCTAGTTGACTAGTCCATAGACCTCAAGAAATCCCAACATTAATAATCAATAATATTTCAGCCTATATCGAGTAGATTCTTCTATGGTATTCTATGTAGAGAGTATCTGTTGCATTTCATGCATTTATCGATTAGAGCGACCTACCTGACCAATTGATGTTTGTACCTGGGAGGTTACTGCTTCTAGATCGGGAGATGTTGCAGCTTGCAGCATTCAATGTCAGTTTCACAACTTTAGGCGCATATTTGGCCACGGAAGGTGGTGGTACCTATTAACACAGCTCGAGCTATAGCTATCTGATATTCTGGAGAACCAAGCTTAGGAAGGAAAGCAATTGCAATTCAATTACTGGATTAGCTATCTCTCGAGCACAGCTCATGACATCAATGATCATGAGCACCATCAATCTTCCACCGGAGGATGCCAACTTCAGGAGGCGTCCACCCCCGGAAGTGCGGTTGTACCGTGGCACCAATATATCGCCCGATCGAATTCATGTCCCAGGCCTTCCCGAACATAATCTACAAATGTGTTTTCGTCCTTACCTCACATATGCATGTCCAGTATTGCAATAACAAATCCGTCATTGATTATATTCTCATGTTACACTTCAATGTATGGCATGCACCTCGAATTGAGTGTTGGGGGGGGGGATGTTGGTGGGGTGGCATAGTGGGGCGCCGGCCGCGGGAACGAAACTACCGACTACCGCGATGCATGTGGGGTGAGGTAGCGACGAACGCCGACCGGGATGTTTATGGCGGTACTCAATCTAAAAGGATCCGGTTGGAAACTTGCCCATATGGGGGTAGATTAATTACAGCTGGTTTGGATCGCGCAATGCTTCCAAGCTTAAGTGTTACAAGTGCAAGTGCAATTGGGATGATGGATGCAACTTATATAATGACCCCGCAGCACCCCTCTTCTAGATCTATTTAGCACCACAAATACACAAGTATACACCTATTCATTGAGTTTCAATATTACATACCCTCAATCGCAAAACATCTTACAGCACATAATTTCACTTTATTCTACTGCCGCAATCATGTCGACTGAAGAACTCCCCCCAATGCAGTACCGTCTCCTCGGACGCTCGGGACTCAAGGTCTCTGTCCTCAGTCTCGGAGGATGGCTCACATATGGTGGGACTACCGAGAATGGTAAGTCGCTGAATTCCCCACCCTCGATCTCCATCTTGCAATTGCACTTCACCCCCGGAAGTCCACACAAAACTTACCATTTCTAACCACCTTCTCGCGCAGAAATCACCTACGAATGCATGAAAGCCGCCTACGACGCCGGCATCAACTTCTTCGACAGCGCCGAGGGCTACGCCGCCGGCAAGAGCGAAGTCGTCATGGGCGAAGCCATCCGCAAGTACGGCTGGAAACGCCCAGACCTCGTCATCTCCACAAAGATCTACTGGGGCTCCGCCGCAAACTCTGCGCACCCCGAGCGCGCACAAAACTCGACAGGCCTGTCGAGGAAACACATCATCGAGGGCACGAATGCGAGCTTGCAGAGACTGGGCCTGGACTATGTGGATCTGATTTATGCCCACAGGCCGGATAAGCTGACGCCGATGGAGGAGACCGTCAGGGCGTTCAACTGGGTGATTGATCAGGGTAAGGCGTTTTACTGGGGAACGAGTGAGTGGAGTGCGGAGGAGATTGCGGATGCGTGGAGGGTTGCAGACAGGTTGGGATTGATTGGACCCGTCGTGAGTGCCATTTCTCCCCTAGATGTTAACCTTTCTCCCATCAACTTGCATATGCTAATCATGATTTTAGATGGAACAACCACAATACAATCTCGCCTTCCGCGAGCGTGTCGAGAAGGAGTACGCCCCACTCTACAAGAAGCACGGTCTTGGCCTCACAATCTTCTCCCCTCTCAAATCCGGCTTCCTAACCGGCAAGTACGACGAATTCGTCGTCCCCCAAAACTCCCGCCTCGATTCCGCCGCCAAGGATAATTACATCTCCACCGTCGTCGAGAAGTTCCAGAAGAAGGACCCAGAGGTTGTCAAGAACATCACAATCTCAAGGGCACTCAAGGTAAGACTACAATTTTTTGGCCCCACTATCCTCCCTCACCTTCTCTCCCCACGATGCTTCGAAGAATAACCACGGAATTATCCCAACCTTTTTTCCTTCCCTAAATCTGGATCCAGCTAACCCAAGTTCCTCCACCATTAGCCAATCGCCGAAGAACTCGGCGTCACCCAAGCCCAGCTCGCACTGGCCTGGGTCGTCAAGAACCCCAACGTCTCCTCCGCCATCACCGGCGCCTCGCGCCCAGAGCAGGTCCTTGAGAACGTCAGGGCCCTGGCCGTCCTCCCTCTGCTCACGCAAGAGGTCATGGATAAGATTGATGCTGCTGCGGGGAATAAGCCTGTTGCGGATATCTTGAGATTTTAAATAATTTTATGAATTTCTCTTATTTTTTTTTATTTTGTTTTTTTTCTCTGTTTTTTATGGGAGGGCCCGGTGGATCGCCGGTGTTGGAAAACCGTACTCGGATTGCAATTCCGAGCTGGTGGGAGGATTGATTGAAATGTGAAAAATGAACTGAGGGAGCGTTATATCGATATACCGGAAAGTTGGAATTGAGCTGAGGCAAGCTTGCAGTTGGAAAGTTTCTGAATATTAGTTTTTTGGAACTCATTCTTTTTGCTGTGCAATGTATTTTGATCATGAATTTATTGAAATTTCGACTATTAAGTGTACGAAGCTATAGCCAAAAGTCATGGATGAAAGACGATTTTAAAAATCGGTTTCCAAGGCGAAAAATACTTGCAGAAACCCATGAAAATAGATGGAGGTATAAACACATTGGCATTGAAGGCGTTTGGAAGTATTCTAGTGCAAGGGAAGTCGTAGAAATCTTTACGTGGTATCTCGGGAATTTTGTGTTTGACCCACGAATTTTGACGCTAGCCTCGTACATATACTTCTCTGCAAATTCTGGGGAACGAAGTTCGAGAACTAGATCCAGCACAATCTTTCTTTGCATTTCTTTCTCTCAACGATGTATCTCCAAGCTTGAGTATGGACCGTGCTCTTGAGAATGTAAGGGGATAACTAGGGCGTCCCCTGATCGGCAACATTAAGAGGTATATCCTCATATTTCTTATTCAAATAAGAGGTGCATAGACATATGCACATCGGTAATTCACAATATGTAGCTACATATAGGCACTGTTACCGACGTCTTATGATAGATAGGTAGGTAGGTAGACATGGAATATTAATGAAGCCGTACCGATAATACCGATAAATAGTCTCGTTGTCCAACCCATCCCTCCAATGGGGGCTTGCAAGCTTCGGGTCAATGTTCTTCGCTCAATGCTCAATGTCCAATGAACATTGCAGCGTCCGTTTCATATTCAAAACCTTGGAAATATGAACGTTGCATGCAGATCTAGATCGATGTATGCCTAGAACGGAGGTCCTCGAGCTCTTTAACGTGCTCGTATTACGTGTATGCTTCCAATGGGGATCACGTTCACATCGATTAATAGAAAGATATTACTAGTTACTAGTCTATATCTCAAGGGCCATAGACCAAAAAGTAGTCAAATATATCTCAGTATTACTAGGTAGACAAAAATAAATGCACTATTATACATTCCCATTAACATTCCCCACCCTCAAGCTCGAGATCCCTAATTATACCACTACTACTAAGATTACACAATAATCCACACATATAACATGTAACTTACACAACAAAAGAAAAAGAATGAAAGAATGTAGTTCTACCCGCGGCCGAGCTTCGCTTTCCCGCCTATGTATCTAGATCGACATGGAAATCACCCTGTATTTCCAAAACAAAAACAGCTTAAAGAGCCATCAAAACGAACCCGAGCTGTGCAGCGACCAGGAGTAATATACCACCATCCACAGCCCCAAAGGTGCGTCCAGCAGCTCCACTTGCCGGGAACGAAGCTGTGGCAGTGAAGGTTGAGGTGGTCCTAAAAGGCACAAGTTCACAAATTGTTAGTTTTTTGTGATTAAAAAAAAGGCAAAGGAAAAAGAAAAGGAAGTTTCTAGATCTGTTACTTACTCAGGCCCGGTGTAGTTGGATCCCTTGCCGGTAGCAGTGGCACTGGGGGGGATGGTGATGTACTCCGTGGTGTCAGGGCTGATGAGGGTGGATGTGTAGTACTCCACCTCAGTGTATGTCGAGGTGCCGGTGGGATAGGTGGTGTAGTTGGCAAAGGCACTGCCCGAGGTGGAAGTCTTCCCGTAGATAGCCGATGTTGCGGCTGCTGCCTCGGTAGTGGTCGTGGTAGTAGTAGTGGTTCTTGTGGCAGTTGCAGCCTTTGTGGTTGTGCTGGAATGCTTGATGGAGTTGGTGGCCGTGTGGTTTGAAACGTGGTGACCAGAGCTGCTGTAGGCGGCTGGGCTCTCAACCTGCTTGTAATGGTTCTTGTGGTCCATCTTTGCATCGCCGCCGTAGTGGTCCTTCTCGGAAGGCTTGTAGCTATCGTGGGAATCGTATTTTGGCTTTGCACCGTAGGCGTGCTTGTCCTCGTCATGATCATAGTATGCGTTATCTTTGACATTCTCTTCGTACTTTGGCTTGTCGTAGGTGTTGTACTTTGCATCATACTTGTCATCGTGCTTGTGCTTCTCGTCATGACCGTAGGCATCACCGTGCTTGTCATCATCGTGCTTTGGCTGCGTCAAATACGCTGGCTTTGCATAAGCATACTTATCGGCGTCGTGGGCCATGTGCTTTTCTGCCATCCCACGCTTGTCGTAGCCAGCTGACTTGGGGGTGTATTTAGGCTCCTCGGCGGCATAGTACGCTGGCTTCTCCTCATACTTTGGTTTCTCCTCTGCATACTTTGGTGACTCGTATTTGGGCTCTTCGTATTTCGGTGATTCGTAATTGTACTTTGGCTTCTCCTCAGCCGCGTATACGGGCTTCTCCTCATACTTTGGTGCATCGTAGCTCCCGGTATCGTATTTTGCAGAGTCATACTTGCCAGAGTCGTATTTTGGCTTTGTATCTTCATACTTTGGCTTCTCCTCGTACATTGGCTTTTCCTCGTACTTTGGCTTCTCCTCGTACTTTGGCTTCATTTCGTACTTTGGCTTTTCCTCATACTTTGGCTTTTCCTCATACTTTGGCTTCTCCTCGTAATTTGGCTTCTCCTCGTACTTTGGCTTCATTTCGTACTTTGGCTTTTCCTCATACTTTGGCTTCTCCGCCGGCTCCAGCCCCTCCTTAAACTTCTTCTCGAACGCCTTCTCCAGCTCCTCAAATTCCTTCGGCTCATCGTAGTACACCTTCTCGTCATCCTTGAAGAGCTGCTTGGGCTCATCGTAGTAGAGCTTATCGTCGTCGCCGTCACCCTCGTACTTGGGCTTCTCCTCGTACTTGGGCTTCTCCACGTACTTGGGCTTCTCCTCGTACTTGGGCTTCTCCTCGTACTTGGGTTTCTCCTCGTACTTGGGCTTCTCCATGTACTTGGGCTTCTCCTCGTACTTGGGCTTCTCCTCGTACTTGGGCTTCTCCTCATACTTGGGCTCATATCCATACTTTGGCTTCTCCTCGGCATACTTCACCTCAGGCTCATATCCACCCCCATATTTAGGCTTCATCTCCTTCTCCTTCACGTCCTCGTACATGGGCTTCTCCTCGTACGTGGGCTTCTCCTCGTACTTGGGCATTTCCTCGTACTTTGGTTTCTCCTCATACTTGGGATACCCATACTTTGGCTTCTCCTCGACAGGGTATTTGGGCTCATACCCATACTTTTCCGGCTCATATTCGCCGCGCTTCGTGGCCGAGGAAGTGTGATCGACGTCTGGGGCTGATGCCTCGGCAAGGGCCACCGCGGCGCCGGCGACGGCGATGAAGAAGAGGGGTTGGGCGCGGAAGTGCATTGTTTAAAGATCCTTGGTTCAGGTAGGTGGAGTTTGTATGTAAGGAGTAGTGATATCGATTATGTTATCGATAGATGGAAATATATTCAAGAGAATGTATATTCAACGAGAGTTGTGTGTGAAGAAAAAGAAAAAAATTAAAGAATAAAAATGAATGAATGAAAGAAGGACTTTTCGAAGCAATCCAACTGCGAATGTTGGAGAGAACGTCGAAGAAGAGGGGAGGTAGGTAATACGAAGAGGAGAGAAGATCTAGAAAAAGAAAAACATACTGAATCAAGGGGGGAGGAGGGAATATTTATGTAAAATACATGTTTGCTCATGACCAAAAGAAATGGAGATATAAAGTAGGAAAACAAAAACATTCGAAATAGGTATACCGCCGGTATGTACTCTAGACATGAGTGAGTGCACGGGAGATTGCACGATGTGGAAATTTGAATTGGATGTTTGCATGCGGACAAGGAAATGAAGTCCGAATGTATGTATGTACATAGATTTAAAATTATGAACGCAAAGTGCATTTTCTCAACTATTTTTTTCTGTGCTATATATGATCTTTTCTTTTACGCATTAGGGCGTCAGGAATTAGATGGATTTGAATACCTCCCGTTTATAATTATAGTTAAGCCAATGAACCAAGTAGCGTGCAGCTAATTTAGTCTGGTGTGCAACGACGCCCTCGTAGGTGCTACTCACTTGGTAAATAGCTTTCTCCAAAATGGTAGCACTACCTAATTCGACAGAGCACAACAATGTCTCGCCAAATTCTAGGTACCTAAGTAGGTATGAAGTATGTAGGTATGTAGAGTACGTGTGTGCGTACAAGCTCGTGCCCATTCCAGGCCTCCATCCTTGACCCCAATAACTTCGGTTCAAGACCCAAACGCTTGTTTTCCCTTCTTCGTTCCATCTTCCAAATCAAACTCAAGTTTTGATATTCTAGCCCCAATTTGATCATTGCACGCACTAGCTGGAGAATATCTTGTAGGTTGCGATTCAAGAATATACTTACTGTAGTGTTGCCTTTATCTACTTTCGCATGTAATCAATGGAAAAACATATGGGTGCTTGTTGAGACGTCTTGACTGTGAGAGGCTGGTTCGCATAACCAGTTCATGTAATTATACATAGGTATGGCAAATCAAGATCTAGATCTATCTCAACCCAATAACCCCCTAAAGAACCCGCGGCCGTTAACGAAATTAATTGCATCGACCTCCTCTTGATGGTGATAATGCGAATGCAGACTTGTACTCGGCTTAATCAATCGAAGTCTCAGACGCACCTTATGGTTTGAATTACTACTTTTGGAAATGTTGTTGGCCGAGCTAGCCGAATCTAGAATTACCCGTTTCGGTAGTCGATCGTCCGAGACACCAGAAATAACGTGCATACAAGCAAGATCTATCGGATCCGAGATAATTAAGCATTCTTGAGAACGGCCCCCTTGCAGGAAGGTTAGTATGTGCATCGCATGGCAGAGCATGCAGAGTATGTTATGCTGTGCGTTCTTTTTGAAGTAGTTTAACTGTAAAGGCACGATACCTACAATCGCAGCTTTTGGTTTGATGGGCTCATATGTAGGCCTAGGTATGTGCTCTAGCTCCAACACACCATAGCGCGCGATAAAGTATGACCGTCTTTGTACTTGTGGAATTTAATTCGACCCGGGAATTTGTATGCAGCATGGCGCCGATATCAATGGCATCTGCACCCCATCCATCAAAATGCAGATCGATTCTTCATCTCGTGAAATACTTGTCGCGAGCGTGCGTGGTATGGTATGAACGTCTACTAGCAATTCGAGATTCGATACGTTCCCGAGCTAGAGAACACCGGCATTCACTATCACCCAGTATGCGTTTGGAATGCGTATACTAAGCGTCTATACCGTAGAATAGCCCGCCAACAAAGGTCCCCAAAATCCTATATAACCAGTCCCTCAAGCCCCCATTACCTTTCCTTTCTCATCAGCATCACTACCATCCTCACCACCGTCCTTCCCTACAACCAACCAACCAACCAAACCCCACACTCTTTTTTACCACCTTTCCACCTTTCTTCCTTCCAAACCAAACCCTCCCAACTAATAATCTTCAATATGCAATTCTCCACCCTCCTCATCGTCCTCTCCGCCGCCGTCTTCGCCGCCGCAACCCCCCTCAACTCCCGCCAGATCTTCGACGATGGCGACAACACCGACTCCGCCATCCTCAAGAACACCGGCAACAACAACGGCCAAGCCAACGGAAACAAGGGCGTCGTCAAGGGGAAGTACACCGTCGACCAGGCCATCGACTCCTGCGGAAACGGCCAGTTGAGCTGCTGCGACTCGGTCGAGCAGGCAGATGAGAGCACCTCCGGATTCCTTGGAATCGTCCTCCAGGGAGTCGGCCCACTCGGTGTTGGCTGCTCTCCATTGGCAATTGGTGAGTTACCTACCCCACATCATCTTCTCATTTTTGTTGGATATATTGCAATGGTAATAAACTAACGATCGATATCGCTCTCTCTAGCCGCAAACGCAAAGAAGATGTGCTCCAAGGAGACGGTCTGCTGTACCGGCCCAAGCATGCCCACTGCCGTAAGTTCCTTCTTCCTTCTTCCTTCGGATTCCTTACACATTATTCCCCCCCTCATCCTCACCCCCACCCCAATTGCAACCATACTAATGCAATCCCCATCCAAACAGTTCGGTCTCCTCAACTCCGGCTGCACCCCAATCACCATCGATCTCTTCTAGATCAATTACAACCGCCGCCCCTTTTTTCGCAGCTGGCTCATCCGATCCAATCCGGGACACTCATACCAAAGACAGAAAAAAAAAAAAAAAAGTTTCTTCTCCACAATCACCGTGGGTTTTTTTGGGAAGGGACAACTCGTTTTTTCTTTTTCTTTTTCTTTTCTTTCTTTCGTTTTTGAGTTCCGAGTCCGAGTCAGCTGTAGCGGTAGTAGAGGTGGCGGGTAGCGGGTAGCGGGTAGTGGGTAGTTTACAATCAGCTTGATCGATATAGTATCCAACTTCTTTTTCTTGTTTTTTTTTTCATCTTGATACATCTATATTTTTATTTATCTTTATCTTTATCTTTCTCCCTTCAAATTCGAATTCCCCTCTAGATCTGTATACGCCTTCATTTCGGATTTTTGAGTTTTTTCTTCAGCTTCCTGGATCAATCTTTTTTATATCTTACTCTCTGTAATTGAAATTTTTATATACAACTATTCTTTTTAACCTCCACCAATCTGCAATTTGGGGTTGAACATCGTGATATTGATATCGTTCATGAGTGAGATTTAACAGTCCATACATAAGAGCGGCCGGCCGACTCACATGCACATATATATGCTTCCCAAATAAGACGGAGTTAACATTATTATTACTACACATGGTACATAAGTACAATAGGGCATGGAAAGTGACCGGACAACGCTAATGAAATCTCATCACGCATACACCAAAAAACTGCGGTATGCGTGACGAGATTTTGCTAGCGCTGTCCGGTCACTTTCCATGCTCTATTTTACATACCTTCAGAAAAAGCCCCCCTTTTTAGTAACTGTATACAGACTGCCATACAGTTCGCCCAATTTGGAGGAGGAAGAGCAGTTGTATCTGGGTTGGGAAAAGTCTAAAACAGTGGGAATGGGTGGCAAATGTGGAGATACTTCCTTTTTGGGTGAACAGAACCAGTGCACCACAATACCACTACTATTTTAGGGCAGGTATCACCAGTTTAATGGGAGATTGATTTACAGGCTGAAATGATGCCCCTTTGAGCAGATTCTCCTGCCTATGGCTGTATACAGACGGCTGTAGGAAAACCCGCTTTTTTCTTAAGGTAAGTTATAGTACCACTTGTTCTAAGGCCGGAAAGCCTCGTTCCTTATAAGGAACGCGAACGTTATACGTAACCTTCACAAGTACACCTTGACGAGCCTTGACAGCTTGGCACTGTACATATATATATATAGTGCAGCCAGATAATATAATGTAATGTATGTACTCTACTCTACTCTACAAGGAACTCCAAATACTATAGTATGGGTTGAATTAAACGTTGACGCATACGCGTATACGGCTTGTTTCATGTTTCGGGTTTATACGACTAGGACTCTATGATACATATCTACCTATAGAGGTATGATTTAGTTATATATTAAAGAGGATGGAGTGTACATGTTTCAAACGGCAGATTGAACATTTATATAATTGTATCTACTTGATGTAGGTATGGTGTATGAGCTTGAAGTGGGTATATGGGTACATGAGTGATCTTGGGTGATTGTGGGGTGCATGATTGTCAGGCAGTCAATGTTAAAGAAAGAGAGATAGTCAGAGGGTCTAGAGATCTAGAAATTCGAGCACGATTGAGAGCATCCAGGGGGGGAGGGTGCGGAATGTGGAAATGTCGACGCATGGCCATATATACCTAAGTAGGTAGATAGAGATCTGCATCCGATTGACCTCAAGCTTTAAAATTTAAATTCCAAAAAAAAAAAAAAGTAGCTACCACAGCCCGTTTATATAGGTAAGAACCCCAGACACTCCGCCCCCGCGGGGGGCACACATAGGTATTTGTATATAACAAAAAAAAAAAAAGAAAAAGATAAACAAGAAAGTTGTGAGAGAGAAGAAAAAAAAAGAGGAAAAAAAGTGAAATCAGGGCCCAAAATAAAAAACATGCATGATTGATTAAGTAGACCCCACCCCAATCCCCAATCGCAAAAAAGAAGAAAGAAAGAAAGAAAGAAAAACCAATTTGCAAAACTCGATATACCAAGAAAAAAAAAAAAAACCTCAAAATTAAACAAGTGATCAAATCAAGCAGTGCCTAGAGTAGCTAACTTTCTAGACAAAAAATCTTGAGCTGCAGGCTTAAGCCTTAAGAGCACGTCTCTTCATCCTGGCCTCACGCTCGACGACCGAGCGTCTCTTGATGTTGAAACTCTGCACCCTCGCGCTGGCCTGCGCGGCGGTGCAGGCATCCTTCTGCTCCGTGCAGTCCGAAAACTCAAAGTCCGTCGCGCCTGCGTTCGCCGCGTTGGCGCACGCATTGAACTGCCTATCGCACGACCGTGCCGCGGCGGCGGCGAAGTTCACGAACGTCGAGTCGGCGACTTGGAACGGGCGCTTGGCGTTTCCGGAGAACACGATGGCATCGATGGGGGAGCCGATGGCGCCGCGGAAGCTCTGGAGGTTTCCCTGGGCGGCGGCGGGGGCGGCGGGGGGAGCGGGGGCGGCTGGGGCGGCGCCGGCTCCAGCTCCGGCCTTCGGGTCGGCGATGGTGCCGGGGGGGCAGACGAGATCGGCTACTTTGTCGGCCTCGTCGACGACGTCGGCCACGTTGTCGGCACCGCCGGCGCCGGCTGCGGGGGCGCGGAGGACGCCGGCGGAGTTCTGGGCGTTGAAGGTGGCGAAGCCGAAGGCCTCGAGGAGTTGGGCCTGCGAGCCGGCTTGGTTGAGGGCGTTGAGGAGACTTGCGGCGCTGGCGGCGTTGACTGCCGCTGCACCGGCGACGGCGGGATCGATCAACTAGACATCACACCAGAATCAGCAAGAAGTCCCAAAGATATCTGTAAAAAGACCGAGAATGTGGTGAATACTCACAGGAAGAATTCCCCTCAAAGCCGCCGTGGCCGGGAGGTTCGCGTCATCGCAGACATTCGGCCTATCGACGGCAAACGGGTTGAAGTTCTTCTCGGCCTGGACCAGCTTCTTCGCGGCGTCGATCGCCCCGGCGCCGTCGAGAAGCGCAACCTGGTCGGCAAGCCTGAGCTTGTCGCAGGCGTTTGTGCCGGCGAGCAGAGTGCTGATGGACTGTCCCGCGAGCGTCGCAGCCTGCCCGCCGCCGAGCGCCTGGATGGCGCCTTGTGCGAGATTCTCCTGGCCGAAACGGGCAGTGACGACAGAGATGAGGGTGAAGGCGAGGATGGACTTGAAGGCAAACATCTTGAATGAGGCTGGCTTAGTTGTTTAAAAAAAACTTGAAGATTTGAGTTAAAGTCGAAAAGATATCGATTTGAGTCTGGCTCAGGAGAGAGAGAGAGAAAGAATATAAAATTCAAAAAAAATTCAAAAATTCAAATAAAAATGAATAAAAGAAGCACTGCTGAATGAGTGAAGTGATGAAGTGAAAAAGCTTGTCAAAAGTTAACGTCCGACTAGCGGTTTGGGTGAGAAAAGAACGCGGGTGCGGAGTTGGAAACTTGAGCTGTGTGTGGTAGTGAGGAGAGGAAAGGGAAAAAAAAAAAGTCAGGAGAGATGAGCAAGTATTTATGATATCGAAGTCTGCACTATTGGGATGCCTCCCCCCCAGAGCTGCAGTATCCCCCTGAGTCTATCCAGGCACATCTGATAGATGGATCTGGGGAACATTCCTGCGGAATACCCAAGTGGACCTCCTCCTCCTTCCTCCTCCTCATCCTCCTCCGGAGCTCCCCCCGCACAAATTTACCTCGAACACTGAAGCACTCACTCACTCACTCAATTGCCCGCTTCGTCAACATTGGGAACCCGCAGACGTTTCACGCTGAATATTCCCGGAATTTCTTCAAGGGGCGAGAACCAAGCTGTGCTTCAGCCCAACCTCCATCACATCCTCTAGCCGTGCACTCTAGACGGTACCGGTACCTGAATGTCAATAAATTTACCAGCATCCTTCGCAGCTAGAAGTAGAGTAGTGTGACTCGGCTAACACTCCTTCAACGTCTCGCTAACACGCGGCTTGACGTCCGCAGTTGCAGTTGGCGGGCCGGGGGGCGTTACATATCCGTACATACATGGGGTGGGGGGGGGCCGGCAACGCAACGACAGTAAAACACCATCGGTCTCGGGACCGGGGTGGCGTCAATGCAAAACTCGGGAGGGGTCGGTCCCTCTCGACTGCAACAACAGCAACAGTTGACCCGAGTTCGAGGTCGGGGGCCGATGGTGCAGGTTGTAGGTACTCTAACTGAATCGGGTAATGAGAAAAAAATTCGCAAGTGGCATCTAAAGGGGAGCGAGCGGCCGCGGGCGCTTTGCACAACATACTAGCGGGCGCTCATGATGTGGTTTGCAGGAGTTAACTACATGTAGGTGTTACATTCACTCTTGGATAGATCTATATAGTTTTCCTCTATTGCCAGCGAATTCACGACCCCTTCGCACTTCTTTCCGGCATCCATAACAGCATCAAAATATATACCGCTTGCAATCACAATTACAATTACAATTGCACATACGTACAAGAGATACATTACTCTTAATTACTCCACACACCTAGATCCACCCACATCCCAAGCTCTAGTTCCCAACAATCAAAGCGTCATACATCGTCCAAAAGCAATCAATGCCACCTACCTAGAGTGAGTATGTACTTACATACTCTACGCCCGTAACTACAGAATTAATTCAGGTAAAGCTTGATTATAATTATGAGTAAAGCGCGCGTAGTATACATACATACATACGTATTCGCAAAGCGCTTGCATGTTTACTCTAAACCTCCCCGAGAGTTCGCATCGCGTCTCATGATTGATTGCCAAGATCATCGATCATCACCAACTGGCCATGGGCGCCTGCGGACTCGCGATCGGGTTTTATGAAGTAAGTTGGCTACTTCCGAGGCCACATGGTGATATCATTACGTATAAGAAATAGAAACCGTTCTACCTTTCCGAGTCATTGCTAAAGAACGTTTGCGTAAACGCCCTCGAGTATTGGATGCACATGTATATAGCATGAACTTGTATTCAGGATCGATAGAGATCTCCATCCAACTATACCTTCTGTTTGTATCAAAGCTCAAGTACTCTAATGTTCCTGGGCACGAGACTAATGTTCGTGGAATTTCCCCCTCCATATGCATACCTAAGTGCTATCAAATTTTTTTTTTATTTTTCATTTCCATTTCCAGCAGCAATATGTCACGTCACTATAGCTATATCACAAAACCGTCGACGTTCGACGTCGTCTAAAGTTACTAATGTAATGTTGTTACTTCAAATATCCTATCCTGCAGCTGACAGCTTGATCATGCATGGTGAGATGTTTAAATTCATGAGAAATTGATATAACGGGTAGGGGTAACTTTAGTATTCATACGTACCTTGTCACCTTGCTTGGCAGCGCAGGTATGTATAATACATGTACATACAGGCTCTGTCAATCTTTCCTCCTCGAACCTCCAACGTTCCAAGCTAAGGTATGTACAGTACCTACATAGCTACTCAACCCAAATTCAGAAATTTCTCGGATTCCGCACATACATACATGTAGGTGGGTAGTCAACGTTTGAGTTACCGCCCCACTTATAGATCTATAGCTAATATATGTACCAGGCTATAGCTTATGTATGTATGTAATCCCCGCCTCCCACAATAGCCGGTAATTCAAAACCTCTTTTTTTAATTTTTTTTTCATCCCAAATGTCATGCAACTTCCTTCCTTTGGGTTTTCTGGAAGACTGGCCATGCATGGGACGTCTGGTGTGTCAGATATCGATTATATACCTAGGGGTGTATATACGTAGATAAGGAATCACTTCCGGTTCCCCCAACCCACAAATTTAGATACCGCGCGCGGCCGGCCGTTGTTCAAAGATTGTTCAAAAAAGACCCTGGAGCGCATAGCTTAGCTAGGCTTCTCAAACTACATTATTGCCCCCGATGTCAACTCCGATTGAATCCGACTCCGGATCCGGATCGGTATACCCGCGAAATGTCAGTACTATAGCTAGCTATAGGTACATAACTACCTAGTCATTGTCCTTTAATGGCACGTGCACTCTAGCTCTCTCGAGGAAATTTACATGTATCTAGAATACGCACATCACAAGTTATGTATGTACTAGTTCCATCTCGACACAGTGCACCTGGCGCTTCCGGATTCCGCAGTCGCTTCAACTTGATCAGACTTTTGTTGGGTTCAAAAGTCCCGCGTGCGCGTACGTGGGATCCATTTAATACAATATTATAATAATACAAAAAAAAGACAAGGCTGATACATACAGTCGTCTTCGGTACGTATATATACCTACAGGAGGTATCAAGCGTAAGCTCGCACGAGCAGCTCGACTTCCGGTATAGGAAATTTAAAAAAAGTAGCCAGCTACTTAGTCCCGGCTTCTCTATAAACCTGAGATCCTGTGTTGCACGCTTACACGTGCTACTTAGAGTACTCTAACCTAAATCCTATCTAAGTTACCCGAGTTTTTTTTTTTTTTTTTTTTTTTTTAAATCATTACTCGAGTGCAGGCGTGAAAGCCTATGTCGAGTCCCCTGGTCCGGAGGACCTTAATTGCCCGGGAAAAGGCTCTAACTAAATGAATACAAAAATACTAGCTAACTACTAGACTGCCTGTTCTATCTGCCTCTTGGATTTTTGGGGGGACTGTGGGCTTACGCCCTCCGTTCCCTTTCTTCCTCCTCCTCATCAAATATCATAAACCACTCCGCCTCCTCTGCCTGTTCCTCTGTGAGGGTGCAGATGTCGTTAAAAAAGTTGTGTACAAGGTCCACTATTTCCGGTGGTCCTCCTCCTGCTCCCTGGATCTTTCTGATCCACTTCTTGCTGTTGATGTCCGCCCAATCCATCCAGAACCGACTGGGTCCATCTACCGTCTCTGCGTTCCATCCTGGTCTTGTTGCTCTTTCCACCCCATTGCACTCGAACACCACGTGTTCTCCTGTCTCTGATGCTTGGTGGCAGAAGCGACACTGATCGTGGTCTAGCTTGTCAATTGAGTGGAGCCAGCTCTTAGTCCAGCCCTTGTTTGTCCTCAGTCTGGAGTAATTGGTGGCTGCTTGTTGTCCTGCCTCCGTGACCCTCCACCAGTTCCCTCCCTCGATCCCTTCTCTTTCTTTTCCTCGTTTCTCTTTCACCCACTGCTTTAATCCTCCTTCTGTGACTTGCGATCCCGGGTGTCATGAACCGAGTTTCCAGCCTCACCCAAGACTACCCCGCACCTAGCCACCACCGGCACCAGCCTCGCTATCAGCCACAGTGGATCCATGTTCACCTGATCCTGACCCCAGCGGAGTTCAGCTTACTACTAGCAATACTCAACCTCGCCATGTACCTAGTCCACGTCCTAGTCCGTTCCTGGTAACCGTTGCAACACGACAGCCCGCATCCCTGTCACTGCTCGACTTCCTAGTTCGGAATCCAGAAGAAACCACCAGAAGGTTCTAGCATCACGAACCTTGACTGCGCAATAGGTTTCCATATGTTTCCGTCAGTTTCCATTAAGTTCTAGTTGTTTCTATTGCGCAGTTGATTTGTAATTCCCTTTGACTCATGTACCTTGCGCAGCCGCCGCGCAGCCACTGCGCAGCCGCGGCGCTGCAATTCTATTCATGTCTTTCTAGTTCCATAGCTCGAGAAGGATCTCTATATAAGGAGTCCTTTCTCTCTCTCGTCTTGTCTTCTTTTCCTTTCCTCTTCATGCAACAACTTGTCTCTTCCCCTCAGTTGTACCTTAAACAAGTTGTTATTTGAATATACTTTATACTCTCCTCTTCCGTGGCCTAGACAGCCCCTCTTGACTCTGCCTTGACCAAGTCCTATGCCCAGTACCTTGACCACCCGCCGCTCAGTTATCCTTCCCGGCGGCGCCCCAGAACCTGCTCCTGTGCACCCTCTCGACCAAGTCAATACCTACACTCTCGCCGTCCTCAACCGCCGCTACCCCTCTCTCATCCACGCCTATCGTGCCCCCTGGCACGGACATAACGGTACCATCTTCGGCCGTCGAGATCCTGTCACTGGGACCTGGTCATCACACTTTGTTGCGTCGACATAACTGTCTCCGCCACACCAAAGCAACATCACAATGTCTCGTTCTCAAACTCCTCTCCCCCCGCTGGCAACCCCCTGGACCGACTATCTTGCCCTCCTCTCAACCACACAGTTCGTCGCTAGTGACAACCCAAGCCTCCCCAATAACCTCCGTCCTGACATCAGGACAAGCCTCACCAATGCGCACCTTCAAGGTGTTATGTGTGGCACCACAGGAACCTGGCAATTGCCAGTAATCCCCAACCTCACCGATGTCGACGAACTGAGCGCTGCTACTCAGTCACTCTATGCCCACTTCCAATCCGGATTCCACGCTGGTGTACAGACCAGACTCCAAGCCCTAGCACCACCACCACCCGCACCACGAAACCTGGCCCCAAAGATTGCAGACCCCACTGCCTTCGATGGCACCAGGGACAAATATCGCCAGTTTATCACCCAACTCCAACTGGTTTTCTCCTCCGACCCCACCCGTTATGCCTCCGACGCAGCTAGGATTGCCTATGCTGCCTCTCACCTCTCCGGAGGTGCCCAAGCGTGGTTCAACCCACACATGGACCCAGTCACTGGCCAAGTCCAGTTTCAATCCTACGAAGGATTTATCAACGCCCTCCAAGCGGCATTCGACGACCCAGATGCCGAAGCAACTGCAAGAGAAAAGCTTGACAAACTCCGTCAAGGTAAACGAGACTGCTCTGCCTATGCTGCTGAGTTTGTCACCATTTCCACCAAGCTCTCTATGAACCAAAAAGAGCAGATTGCCAGATTCCGCTCTGGCCTCAACAAGGATACCGCTACGGCGTTATCCTACCAACTCAATGTTCCGGACACTCTGGCTGCTGTTGCACAAATGTGCATCCAGCTCGACAACAACATCAGGCGTGTACAGAATCAACACCACACGCCCTCCCAACACCACAACACCGCTGCCCCTCGCACCAGTGCTCCTGCCAGCTCCTCTACCGCTACAGGCTCACATGCGGGACCCATGGACCTCTCTGCAGTTGAGGTTAAAAGAAAGCGTGGTCCTCTCACCCAGGCCGATAAAGACTACCGCCGCGCCAATGGCCTCTGCCTCTACTGTGGTGCAAAAGGACACTTCGCAAGTGTCTGCCCCAACAAGGCACAGAAGGTCAACGCTACCTCCGACACTGCCACACCAGAAGGACCACCTGCAACTGTGCTTTACAGCACCACCGAGACCGCCACTCCGGCAAAAAACTAACTGCCTCTTTGAAGACCGAAGACCCTTCAAGGAGTGCCAGGATGCAACCTGGTGTCTTCTCTCTTGAACCCTCTTGTGTTTGTTTTTCGCCTTTGTGCGCCTCTTGTTCCCCAATGTTTTCCGTTAATGCTTTTTCTGTTTTACCATCTGTTGATTTGCTTGGTACTGGTTTTGTTGTTCCTGTTGAGTCGCGATCTGCTCGCAAGAGTAGGTTGCGAAGGTATCGAATCTCTGCTGCTTTGCGTTTGTCTTCTGTTTCTCTTTCAGGTGATCTCGGTTCCGAGTCACCTATGACTTTCAATGCTACTATCAATGATTCTTTGCCTGGAACCTGCATGGTGGACTGTGGAGCTACCTCTCAGTTCATTGACCTTGACTTTGCCTTGTCCTTGAACCTTGTCCTTGATCTGAAACCAAAACCAGAAGACCTC
Source organism: Peziza echinospora (assembly GCA_024516245.1). Classification (NCBI taxonomy): domain Eukaryota; kingdom Fungi; phylum Ascomycota; class Pezizomycetes; order Pezizales; family Pezizaceae; genus Peziza; species Peziza echinospora. The sequence goes on along the minus strand of JAJLQT010000010.1, from coordinate 1,086,391 downwards.
ATCGTTGTTGATGGGAGACGCTCGGTTGCTGGCCAGATAACCCACTCTTGTACCTTGAAACTCACCGTCGACCAACATGAGGAAGTTCTTACATTCCAAGTGACAAAATTGGCCGGATGGAACTTAATTCTTGGACGGACCTGGCTTCGCCGCCATAATCCCATGATTGATTGGCAAAAGAACACCATTACCTTTGCGTCTGGTTACTGCCAGGCCTACTGTCTTTCTGTTCGACAAAATACAATCTCCAGCAACCCTCCCAGTACAGTAAATCACAAAATTGCAGTTATCTCTTGTGCTGCCATGCGAGTTGCTGTTAAACAACCCAGTTCAATGATTTGTGTACTCGCCTCCCTTCCAGAAACACCCAGCACTCCCGAACCAGCCTCAGCTCTTGTCCCTTCAGAATATCACGACTTCTTGCCCTTGTTCTCTAAGAAGGAAGCTTCATCGCTTCCTCCCCACCGATATGTCGATCATGAAATTCCTCTTCTTCCAGGCGCCAAACCTCCTCTTGGACGCATGTACTCAATGTCCGATTCAGAACTCAAGGAGGTCCGAGAATGGCTTGATGAGAATCTTGCCAAAGCATTCATTCGCCCTAGCTCCTCATCTAGCGCCTCACCAATCCTCTTTGTCAAGAAAAAAGATGGTTCCCTAAGACTTTGTGTGGATTATCGTGCCCTTAACGACATCACCCACAAAGACCGCTACCCACTACCAAGGATTGAGGAAACGTTGAACCAGATTCGAGGCTCAAAGTACTTTACTCGCCTTGATCTCCGAGCTGCCTTCAACCTCATCAGAATCAAGGAAGGCGATGAGTGGAAAACTGCATTCCGCACCCGATATGGCCTCTTCGAGTTTCTTGTCATGCCTTTTGGACTTACCAATGCCCCTGCCACCTGTCAAAGATTTGTGAACGACACCCTCCGGGAATTCCTTGATGTCTTTTGTGTTGTCTACCTTGATGACATATTGATATACTCCAAAACCCGAGCCGAACACAAAGACCAAGTCAGGAAAGTTCTTGCAAAGCTCTCGGAAGCTGGTCTCTACGTCAAACCAGAGAGATGCGAATTTAGTGTTACAAAGACCACCTTCCTCGGTTTTGTTATCTCCTCAGAAGGTATCGAAATGGACCCAGAAAAAGTTAAAGCAGTAGTGGAATGGGAAACGCCAAAATCAGTCAAAGACATCCAATGCTTCCTTGGTTTCGCCAACTTCTATCGCCGCTTCATTGAAGGTTATTCCCGGATCTGTCAACCCTTCTTCCGACTATTGCAAAAGGATACCCCCTTTGCGTGGTCTTCAGAATGCGATGCAGTATTCTCTCGCTTGAAAACCGCCTTCACCTCTGCTCCAATCCTTCGGCACTTTGACCCAAACCTTGAAACAATCCTTGAGACTGACGCCTCCGACTATGTGGTCTCCGGCATCCTCTCTCAAAAGGTTCCTGAGAACGGCAAATCTGTCCTCCACCCTGTTGCCTTCCTGTCCGAGAAAATGTCACCAGCCGAATGCAACTACGGAATCGGTGATAAGGAACTCCTTGCAATTGTTGTTTGTTTGGAAAAATGGCACATGTACCTCCACGCACTCCCCAAGCCATTTACCATCCTCACGGATCACCACAACCTCGAATCCTTCAAGACCAAAACACTCCTGAATCGGCGGCAAGCACGGTGGGCTGGGGAATTAGCGCAATATGACTTTACTATTGTGTTTCGACCTGGCGAAAAGAACGGAAAGGCCGATGCGTTGACACGAAGGTCTGGAGACCTCCCTGAAGAGGGGGATGAACGCGCACGACCTGTACGCGCTCTAATCCCGTCCTCCAAATTTTCCGATTACTCCCTCTCAGCAGCCTCAATTGGATTCAACAACGAGATCCGAAACCTCCTTGGAACCGACGCCTTGGGAAAATCAATTCTTCTTGCCCTTGAAAACTTTGAAACGAAGCACCCAACAGTCCCCCTCGGAGAATGTACTTACAATGATGGCCTCCTCTATGTCAACAAACTCTTGTACATCCCTGATAACGAAGAACTTCAAGCCAAAGTCCTTAGCTCGTGCCATGAACACCCCGCCGCTGGCCACCCAGGTCGAGCTGCTACATATGAACTTGTCTCCCGGAACTACTGGTGGCCCAAGATGCGCAAGACCATTGCACGTTATATTCAAAACTGCGATACTTGCATGAGGATCAAGCCCGCACGACACGCCCCCTATGGACTCCTGAAACCCTTGGAAATCCCAGTCCGCAGATGGAGTTCAGTTTCAATGGATTTTATCACTGGCTTACTTTTGTCTAACGGCTTCGATGCTGTACTGGTAGTAGTTGACCGACTCTCCAAGATGGCTCATTATATTCCAACTACAACCGAGTGCAACTCTGAGACCCTTGCCAGACTCTTCATGGACAACATCTTCCGCCTTCACGGGCTCCCTGACTCCATTGTTACCGACCGCGGTACCCAGTTTACATCTGAGTTCTCCAGGTTCCTCTGCAAGCTCCTTGGAATTCAACAGAAGCTTTCCACCAGCTTCCATCCCAAGACAGACGGCCAAACCGAAAGAGTTAATGCGATCCTTGAACAATACCTTCGTGCCTACTGCAACTACCAGCAGGACAACTGGTCAGAACTCTTGACTATGGCCGAGTTTGCATACAACAACACCCTTTCGGCAACCACCGGAATTACGCCCTTCTTTGCCGTCTACGGATAACAACCCCGATACGAAATCCTTGCCAATCCTGCAGTTCCATTGCCAACCCCGGAAGCACTCAAGGATTATGCCGCCAAACTCAGCCTGTTGGACAAGCATCTGCAGGCTGAAATATCCTGGTCCCAGGCGATTCATGCAGAACAAGCCGATCGACATCGCCTTCCCCCACCAGCATACCAAGTTGGCGATGAGGTGTGGTTACTCAGACAATACATCCACACCACTCGCCCATCAACCAAGTTGGACTTTAAGCGCCTGGGAAAATTTCGAATCCTCCAGAAAATCTCCAGCCACGCATATAAGCTCGAGCTTCCTGCATCTATGAAAGTCCACCCAGTCTTCCACGTCTCCCTCCTGGAACCTGTTGCAACAGACCCCCTTGCCGGCCAAGTTCAACCTCCTCCTCCTCCTGTTATTGTTAACGAAGACCTAGAGTGGGAAGTTGAAGATATTCTCGACTCCAAACTTGTCCGACGTCAACTCAAGTATCTTGTCCGTTGGGTTGGATACGATCATCCTACCTGGCAACCAGCAAGCGACCTCGAAAACGCCCCAGCAATTGTTAGGCGCTTTCACACAGCTTACCCACGAAAACCCAGACCAGAAAACCTTCCCGCACCATGAGTGGATCTTGGTACGACCCGATCATCATCGACGACGACCTTGAACCAATCCAAGAAAGATCGCTGGAGCTCTCCTCTAGAAGGGGGGCTACTGTCATGAACCGAGTTTCCAGCCTCACCCAAGACTACCCCGCACCTAGCCACCACCGGCACCAGCCTCGCTATCAGCCACAGTGGATCCATGTTCACCTGATCCTGACCCCAGCGGAGTTCAGCTTACTACTAGCAATACTCAACCTCGCCATGTACCTAGTCCACGTCCTAGTCCGTTCCTGGTAACCATTGCAACACGACAGCCCGCATCCCTGTCACTGCTCGACTTCCTAGTTCGGAATCCAGAAGAAACCACCAGAAGGTTCTAGCATCACGAACCTTGACTGCGCAATAGGTTTTCATATGTTTCCGTCAGTTTCCATTAAGTTCTAGTTGTTTCTATTGCGCAGTTGATTTGTAATTCCCTTTGACTCATGTACCTTGCGCAGCCGCCGCGCAGCCACTGCGCAGCCGCGGCGCTGCAATTCTATTCAGGTCTTTCTAGTTCCATAGCTCGAGAAGGATCTCTATATAAGGAGTCCTTTCTCCCTCTCGTCTTGTCTTCTTTTCCTTTCCTCTTCACGCAACAACTTGTCTCTTCCCCTCAGTTGTACCTTAAACAAGTTGTTATTTGAATATACTTTATACTCTCCTCTTCTGTGGCCTAGACAGCCCCTCTTGACTCTGCCTTGACCAAGTCCTATGCCCAGTACCTTGACCACCCGCTGCTCAGTTATCCTTCCCGGCGGCGCCCCAGAACCTGCTCCTGTGCACCCTCTCGACCAAGTCAATACCTACACTCTCGCCGTCCTCAACCGCCGCTACCCCTCTCTCATCCACGCCTATCGTGCCCCCTGGCACGGACATAACGGTACCTTCTTCGGCCGTCGAGATCCTGTCACTGGGACCTGGTCATCACACCGGGCCTGGCATTTTAGAGGCCTGTTCTGCTGCCTTGTCTGCTGCTTCATTGCCTGGGATGCCTATGTGAGACTTGACCCACCCGAATGCTACTGCCCCGGGTCCTCGAATCTTCTCCCTTCTGGCAATGTTATTTGTCACCCATTTCAGGTCTCCTGTTCTTGCCCTTCCCGATTTTCCCGCTTTTCTCACTGCAGCTATGGCCGCTCTGGAGTCCGCTAGGATCAGGATTCTTGAGTTGATTGGTGTGTGTTCCAGAGCTCCCCTGATGCCTGCTACCTCCCCGTCCCAAACCGTTGCTCTTTTCCCCACCCACATGCCTCCTACTTCTTCAGCACCATCTCTTACTTCTCTGCACCATCCTCCTGCTACTTCTCCTGATTCTGCTTTTGTCCCATCTGTGTATACCACTTCTCGTCCGTCCTTGAGTTCATTGACGGCTAGTGCCCAATTCTTTGGAGGGCATGTAGCGGAGCATTGTAGATTCACTAATTCCGCCTCGTGTGTTGAACATTTACCCCCCCAAGATAGGCTTTCTGTCGGGTCAATCTCCGCCTTGTTTGCTATGGCGCTTGCAAGTGAGGTAAATCCATCCTTCCGTTCTTTTTTCCATCTTGGGTCTTTGTTCCTCCAATCTCTTCCTTCTTCCTCCATCACCTCTTCTCTTTCGGGTTCGTCTTCTGTTACTCCTTCCGTCCATAGGTCTCCTGTCAGGGTTGGCATTCTCATGGACCTTGCCAGGAATCTTGCTTGTGCGCTGTCCAGAATCAGTTCCACCGACTCAACTGCTGCCAGCGAGTTGACTTTCTCTTTGCTGGTGCCGTGGACTGCGCCTGTGTACTTCTTCAGTGCCTGATATTGGAGCCTTTCCATCTCTTTTCTCCATTCCTTCTGTCCTCTCCATCCGATCTCCGAGCCCCACATGGCTACTGTCCTGACCATGCCTGTATACATCTGTCTCCAACTTGAGGGGCTAATCCCCCATTCTGTGTTCCCTAGTCCTGACATTTGTCCGAGGAGGGCTCTGGCCTTTGCCACTCTGCTTTTCCAGTGGTGGTTGAATGTTAGGGTCGCGTCGCAGATGATGCCTAGCCACTTAACTTTGTCCACCTCCTTCCTGTTCCTCTTTCCTTTTCCAAACACTATCATCTCCTTTTTTGTCTTTTCCAGTGGGAGGCCGTGTCTTTCTGCCACCTCCTCCATCACTTCAGCCACCTTGTTGTTCATTCTTGACATGTCCTTCTGCTCTCTATGAGTGGTGACTACAGTAATGTCATCCACGTAGCTGGGGACTTCTATGTCAAATGTCGGTAGCGCTGCTTTCAGCTTCTTCTCCATTTCTTCGAGGATAGGTGCCATGTACAGGCAGAATATGACTGGTGATAGTGGCGAACCCTGTGGGACTCCAATGTTGGTCCTTGATTCGCTTCGCACTATGCCGTCCCATTCCATCTGAAATGTCCTGCTCTTGAAGAATTCCCTCAACCATTTCTCCCATTCCTCTCCCTTGCTTCCTTTTAGCCTTTCTATTACTTTTTCCCCTTCCACGTTATTGAAGCCCCCCTTGACATCCTGTAGAACCCATCCTGCCGTTCCTTTTGCTGCCATTGTTCTTTGCGTTTTGACCACCGCCCTGAACACCGCATCTGAGGCTGACCTGCCGCTCAAACAGCCGAACTGGTGGGTGTGGAACCTGTTGGAGAGTTGTAACTCGTTTGCTACTACCTTTTCCGCAAGTTTCCCGACACAGTTTATGAGGTTGATTGGTCTCCATCCTTTAACTTCCTCGTGGTTTTTCCCCGGCTTGGGGATCATGACCACCTTGGATCTCTGCCATTCCTCCGGTATTTTTCCTTCCTTCAAGGATTCAGCAATTTGTCCGAACAGCTCCGTACCTAGAATGGTATCTTTTATAAGCTTAATGAGCCGGTAGTTGATGCCGTCTGGGCCTGGCGAGGAGGAGTTGCAAGTGCCGCTTAGTGCTTTGGTGACCTTTCCCCGCAGGACGTCCAACTCTTGCCCCGTGGTCTTGCCTCCGGTCTTGCGCTCCTGCTCCCTTTCCTCTTTCCACCCAAAGTTCCTCTCTGATATCCCCTTCAATTTTTCCTCGTCCAACTCCCACTTTTCTCCATTGTCTCCTATTAGCATCCTCATGATTTGTTTGATTTTCCATGGGTCCTTCGCCATCCTGACTATATCCCAAGGGTGCTTTCCTCCGTTTTCTTCCAGGAATTTTACCCAAGACTGTTTTTTCGCTTTGCGGATTGCAGTTTTGAGTTTCCTGACCCTGTCCTTCCAGGTCATGAATCGCTCGAAGTCGTTTACCCTTGCTCCTTCTCCAACTCCTCCCTTCCTTGCTGCTCTTGTTTCCTCTGAGAGCTGTTGAATCTCTTCCGTCCACCACTTCTTTGCTCTTCCCCCCACTTTTTGAGTCTTCAAGTATTTACTCCTGAAGGATTTGAGTTTTTCGTATGCCGAAGCACCTGTCAAGCTTTCATACCAGGTTAACCACTCCTGCTCTGTTAGTCCTGAGCCTGTTTTGTTTACGTCAATCATATCCTCCACTTCCTTCTCCATTTTTGTCCAGTCTAACCCCTCTCTTTCCAACTGTCTCTCGCCTAGTGAGGTCGTGGTCATTGTGCCTCTCAGTCTTGCGTGATCTGATAGCCCTTTTTCCAGCTCCTCTCCCTTCCAAATCTCTTCACCCCTTGACCAAACCAAGTCCAGTACCGATGTCTTAATTTCTCCATCTACATCTCTTTCCCACGTTGCTTGTCCTTTCTTTCCTTCCAGCCTGTAACCATGATCCAGCATGTGTTCCAGCAACGCCTCCCCTTTAGAAGAACATGTTGACTGATTGTTGCTCCATGCTAAGTTATGCGCGTTCCAATCTCCTACCATGATTCCCTCTTTGCTCTCTATGCCGACCTCCATTTGATTCAACCATTCCGACATCTCATGTTTGTTGAATGATGGAGGAGCGTAAACTCCCGTCAGCATGCTAGTTCCCACCATTGCCGAAATGATTGTGTTTGTTTCCTTCTTCATTGTGATTGTTTCTGTTGTGTTATTGTTCACAAACATGGCAATCTTTTTCTTTTCTCCTCCGCTCGACATGAGCTTAAACCTTCCATCCAGTCTTGTCACCCATCCACAGTTTCCGATCTTCTTCCATAACACTTCCCCAATAAATATCACATCCACTTTTAGTTCCGCTCCCCTGTTTAGAGTATCCGATGTAGCGTCCCATCCCCTGCCTACATTATGATACATGACTTTGATTTCTTTAATCATTGTCGGGGTTTCTTTGCCTCTTGGGCCCTCCCGCCTTCCTTCATAATTTCTTGGACCTCCTTCTCAGATCTCTTTGCCTGGAGCGGGTTTGCGCCAGTCCTTGGTCTCGCATTGCACTCCACTGCCCTATGTCCCCATCCTTCGCACTTGTTACACTGGGTTCCCTTTTCCTTGTTCCTGAGGCCATTGTAGGCCTGGCCGATAGGTGTCTGTGAAAAGGACCTGTTGGGTGCGGGGGTCCTGGGCTTGTATGGCAGGTTACATGTTCTTGCCATATGGCCTAGGCCTTGACACTTGTAGCACTGGACTGAATCCATTCTTGCCTTTCTTCCTGTGAGCGCGTAGGTTACGGCCGTGTTTGCCCCTGGGCAGTTTGGTGGGGCCGCTGGGAACTGTCTTCTTGGTCCTGTTGGACTTGTTTGTGCCCCCGCTGGGCTCCTTGGTGGGGCCACACTCGAGCTAGCAGGGGACTTCGCTGCCGAGGCGTATGAAGCCCTTGTTGGAACCACACCCATCTTTTGCTTCTCATTCCAGAGGGCCACCTTTCGGACTGCTCCCTCTACTGTCATCCCCTTCTGAATGGCCTTCGCAGCTGCTTCTCCCGTAGCCAACTCAACCTTGACTGAAGTTGACTTCTGGCCGCCATGGATTGAGGCGATTCTGACTGGGAACCGTCCTGTGAACCTGAGATCCGGGTTTGCCTTCACCATTTCTAGCTGGAGGCTGCTGGCCTTGTTAATGTTGGGGGAGAGGGGAACCGCGTAGACGACAACTGAAACTGCAGTGCTCAGTTGCGTCCAGACTCTCATCCAGTCTTCCTTGTATACTGCCATTGCCTGCTCTTCCAAAATTCTCTCAATGTCTGTGCTCCTCAGGTCTTCTCTTGCGTCTACCACGTCCCATGTCCTCTCCTGCTTCTCTGCCTCATTAACCTTCATGCTGGCCACCCTGAATAATTGGTGACCTTCCGTTTGTGCCTTGTCCGAAAGGCCTTTGTTAATAACTGCTACCCCCCCCTCTGATCTGTGTCTCCAGTCTTTATTGTCTGTGCCCGCTGGGGCCACGTGTCTGGATATTAGCTTCCACTTTCTGGTCTTCTTGCTTCCTACCAGCTTAAAACCATCTCCTTCTGTGATCACCTCTTTATCTTCTGCCTTCTTGGTCTCCTCTACCGCTTTGCCTAGCTCTGCTCCTATCCTGGCTGCCTCTGCTGGTGATGTTGCCGATTGAGAGGCTGCAAAAAGCTCTTGTTCCTTGTCTCTTCTCATCTTGACCTCCTCTTCCTTCTTCCTTTCTGCTTCCCGGTGGCTGTTTGATGCTTTCTCCTCTGCCTCCTTCTGTTTCCTTGCTTCCTGGTCCAGTCTCTTGCATTTCTGCTGCTCCTGAAGATTCTTCTTCTTCTGCTCCTCCTCTGCGTTCTTTGCTGCCACTTTCTTCTTGATCCCTTCCAGTTCCTTGAGTGCCTTCTGGTCTCCTAGTCCCTGTGTTGCTAGCATTGCTTCGACGCTTGCCTTGATGCCATCTACTTTCTGTTCCAAAGCAAAGGACTTGAGTGTGGGCCATTCTTCTGCCCACTGTCTCATCTCCCGGACCTCTGCTAATTCTTCCATCATGCCTGCGTTACGGAACCAGTCTTCGAGTCTTGTCCATCCCGCTACCGCTGTACCATTGGACTCCAGTGCTGTGGAGCCCATGATGGTGATTGCTCCGTCCGCTGTTTTGGCGATTGCCTTCCTGAGGATCGCCACTCTGGTCTTTTCCGCTCCCTGCGTCTTTCTTCTGCAAAGAAATTCGTCCTCTTGTCTCAACTCCCTCAGCCAGATGAATACCCTGCTTTCGCTAAGTCCCACTCCGCCATGGGATGGCATCCATGGAATGTCTGTAGCCTGTTCTTCCGCTGCCTGCATTGGCACATCTGCTTTATCTTCCGCTTTCCTGGCTTCCGCCTGTTCGTCGTTCTCGTAGGCTTCCCTCATTTTTTCCGAAAGCTGCTGGATGTCTGCCCTAGCGGACTCTACTGCCCCCTCTGGTGCGTATTGGCTGTCATTGAGGTCTTGTTTCTTGGTTTTTGGCCTTGGAACCGGTGAACCTCTTCCTGCCATCTCCTCAGCTTCATCTTCCTCTGCTTCCTCCTCATCCTCGCTCATGCTGCAGTCCTCCTCTTGAGAGTCGGGGATCTCTTCAATTTTTCTCAGAAGGTCCGCGTATTTCGCCCGTGCCTCCATCCTCCCGATTGCTTTGTTTTTCTTTGGTGTCTGAAGTAGCTTGTACTTCCCGTCTGCTGACCTTTTTTCGTGGATTAAATCCCCGGTATTGCTGTCAAGCCCTCCTCTGACCTGTCCGTACTCCTCTCTTGGCTGGAGGAGTAATGCGTTGTTCCTTAGGCTGTAAAGAATCCTAAATTCCCAGTCTTCCTCGTCATCTTTTAGCTCGGATACATGCCTGTAGAGCAGAGAGGACTCATGCTCCAGAAACAGACAATCCACATCGAGGCCCTCGTTTAGCGCCTTTAATGTCCTCTCCTCTGCTTTCCTCATCATAATCTGCCACTCTTCGTCCTTCATCACACCCTCTTGTTGTTCAATCAGCTTTCGCAGCTGCTTTTCACTATCGGTAATGACCGACTCTTGGTGTTTCATGTCAAAAATCATGAACGCGCTCTCATGATCTTTAACTGGTCCGACTGCCTCCGTTGTGGGGTTGATGTGGGCAGTCATGGTGTTGCAACTGAATGTCGTGATCCTATTGGTTGATTTTCTTTGTGTAATTTCCCTGAGTCCAATGACTAATCTTTTCGTGGGCCTAGGCCTAAACTGTGCTAGTGGGTTTTTAGCGTCTCGGCGAGTGTGAGTCACCCAGGAGCTGGTTGCCACGTAGGAGATTTAGGTTGAGTTTGTGGAAAAGTAGTTGGGAATAGACCCCAAGGGGGGAATCTGAGGGAGGCTCGTCCCCCAAATAAAAGTTGGATATTCTTGCTCGTGGGAGCAAGAGGAATCGATCGGTCCAAAAACCGACGTCGGAAGCCTCGTGGTTGTTGAGTTCTGGCGTCGCTTTTTCAAAAATTTCGTCCTGCACGTTGTTGTAAGTGTAAGTTACCCGAGTACATACATACAAACCGGATAAATTTCCACAAGGGGGGGGGGGGGGGGGGGGAGGGTCTCATGAGCTCAACACTAAGTACCTAGGTAGGTAGTCGACCCTGCATGCGCGCCCCCTGGCCATAACACCCAGTTTTAAGGGAACATTTATATGTTTTTGAATACATCTTATACCTGCATGCCTAGGTACGTATACACGAAGCCCGAAACTTTTGCAGAAACTTTTGCGAGTGCTAGAATTTTGATCCAGAGTTTAGCTATATGCATATGTATGCAGATAGTGTACGGCCGCGGGTGTTTTCTGTACTCTACATACAACTCTTGCACGTATTTGAGCTCCGGATCCACCTTGCAATGAGCTACACATGTATGTATGTACGAGGCTAGTGTCAAAAGTCATGGGTCAATATGAAATTCCGGAAATAGCACAATATGATATTACAGCTCTTTCCTGCACTCAGATAATTCCTCATTGCCCTCAATACAACCGTGTTAACACCTCTGGGGATCCCACTTGGTTTCAAAGGCCTCTCAAAAGTTTTCTTCGGCTTCAATATTGATTTTGAAAAACTCCGTTGACCCACGACTTTTGACGCTAGCCTCGTACATGCACAATATACCCATCACAATAGGCCTAGGATCCGGATTGTGTATACTTTGGATGTTTTTTAGCGGCCTAAAAAATCAACGCTGAAGCTCTAGATCTGTCACAGAACATCTATCCCCTCTGAATTCCGCGAGTAGCAGGTATATATCTAGATCTACTCTAAGTAGAAGGTACCTGCATAGCATAGTTGTAATCGGTTTATTATAACATGGTTTAATGTACGGAGAATTTTTTTTAGCATATCAGGTGGCTAGTTCGATTCTATCAACTCCAGAAGTCGGTTATAGAAATGGCACTACGTATAACACTTTGGGCAGCATGCAGTATTATGCTCGATCCCGTAGATATCGATGTAGAAGTCTCGATAGAAGAAGGCTTAGGTTCGATAAGATTTATGCCAGAGATGTCGGAAGATATCTAGATAACGCAGGCGCAGGTACGAGCAGATCCTAATTAGTACTTACCTAGTACGGTACAGACCGGGGTGCTTGTATTATACCTATATACCTATATATCTATATAAGTGCCCAAGGTAAATTCTACACTAGACCAGCTCCGCTATAAATTATAAATGCAGCAGTACTATAGCTAGTCCTGGCCAGGCAACTGTCTACACGTACATGTACTCGAGTAACTAAATGCCTAACATGTTGTTCGTGCGCGTGATGCATATTTATGTTACTACCTACCTAATACTATGTAATTATAAAGGTAGTCGCGATTCACCGGTACTTCTTCTTTGTGGATCGATACATGTGATAGCTGCCAGGCCAGAGGGGCGGGTGCAGGGGCGGTGGTGGAGAAAGGGGGCCCTAGGGCCTGAAACGTGACACTGACACTGATACTTACTCGTACATGGTGCGACGGCGGGGGAAGGTTGGTTGCAATGAGGGAGGATGCGAGCTGTTCTCGAAAGTGGAATGGCCTAGCTAGGGTTGGCCATCCATGGCCACGGGCTCAAGTCTGGGTAGGTACGAGAACAGCCGGCCATGGGCGTGTGTGGGAGGAAGTTGATCCGGATCCGTCTACTGAAACAAGTGGTGCTCGAGCCTAAGAAGATCTAGAAGCAATTGCAAGAAATGCACATGCGCATTCGATGACCATATATACATGTGGTAAGTGCTTGCTTCGGGACGGTATAGTAGAGTACGGTACTCTAGAAAGTGGTACTCTGTTTATAAGTAGAGATCTAGAATTCAAAGTACATACGTACATATTACAGCAGCTGTAGCGTTCGAGGAGTTGACTGTACTGATCAGCAATGCCGGTCGCAATTGCACCATACGTGCGTGATGGGTCGACGTTAAGGTTCGAAAGTGATTGAGTTCGAAGCCAGTCAACAAGCTTAAGGCGTGTGTGTAGGTCCCCTATAGCTATAGCTAACTACCGAACGAAGTAACTACGAAAATCTATCGATAGTCACTCCATGGATGCACCCTGTCCCCACCTAAATCTAGAGATCTAGATATCTGGATATTATCAAGATCTTGCATAATTAATTATAAACTGCTTTGACCATGGCCAGGTACTCTTCAAATATGACGGACGAAGCATAAGCATAATTATAAAGATACAAATTCATGCGTGCAGAACCTTAAGCTTCCTTGGCCTTCCAAGAGGGATGTATGTATGTATGTACATACGTATTCGAGTACCTACATTATGAATCACTGAGCGACCAGGTAAATGTTCTTGAACAATTGATCTCTAATTCATATATCCGAATTTCCATGGCTAGATTCAAGTCCAATATAGCATATTTGCCACACAGTGTCATATCAAGGCGTTTTTTGCCACAATGTCAAGAGTTCCTGACATAGGTTGATTATGTAATTAATAAATAAGCATATCGGTGGCAAATTGCCACCATTTGCCACTAAGAATGCTGCAAAATATTTTGACTCCTTTAAAAGGCTTGGAAAAGTATTTTGAAAAGTATTTTCCTGGTGATACCCAATATGCTGCATTTAAAAAACAAAATAGAAGTAACTGCAATTAAAAACCACACGAGATATTAAAATTCAGCTCAATGTTATTGAAAAGGTTACATTGGGCGAAATCTATGCCTGAGTATTATTTAACCTTGTTTTCACAGTTTTAAGAGTTTACCCGATTCCTATAAGGTACATGTGGTCCATCCACCTCCCTATATACCCCCCAGACGTCACATCCAACGTGCAACTCTTCGCGGCTCTGCCAATTGCAACTATACTTCGTAGGTGGTGAAAAGCGGTCGATCTCCGATCTCTTGATCGATATATCGCACAACGCATATATACCTTACATATACATAGACTTTATATATGTGCAAATGGACATCCACATGCCTGACTGATCATGAATATATTCTTATATATGCATCCTCGAGCCCGAGGGGAAAAGATCTAGAGAGAGAGGGGGGGGGGTCCAGAATCAACTCCCCATTGCAACATACCGTATCAATTGGTGAATAAGAGACCACACCCCATAAGATAGCATTTTGGCCGTTTTCTGATATAAAAATATGGTGATCCGAGACCCTCCGCGCCAATCAATACGGTATATATTTAAAATTATGTATCTACCTACCAAAATATACCATGCAATCTACTCTACATCTATCCCCTCCAAACCCCCCTCTCCCCCCTCCTCCTCTCCTCATTCCTTCTCTCAAGCCGCCTCATCTCCTCGCCCGTAAACGCCTCGCGCAGCGCACGAACTTGCACGTCCCGCAACACACGGAGGTTCTCGGTCATATCCACGTCGTCATCCTCCCCAGCCCCATTCTCATCCTCCTCTTCCTCCTCATCTTCTTCATACCCCATGTCGTCATAGCTTGCATCGAGGCAATTATACGGGTACGAGTAGGTGAGGTCTTCGGGGCCAACGTCGAACTCGGTCACGGACAGGAAATCGAGTTCCTCAAAGGGGATGCCCGAGTGTGCGCGGGCGCGGCAGGTGGTGCAGGAGGATGGGGAGCCGGGGGATGAGCCGCGGGAGGGGGGGGAGGGCCAGAGGGAGAGGGAGAGGTTTAGTTTTGGGAAGGGGTAGGGGGTTGTTGGGGTGGGTGTGTGGGGTTCGGGGTGGGTGAGGCTAGCACTGAGGGACGAGAGGGAGGATGAGGGTGATATGGAGGGGGAAGTTGGGGATGGTGATGGGGAGGGTTTAGTTAGAATGCGAGGGTTGTCGGGGTAGGGGGATGGGGATGGGGATGGGGATGGTGAGCGGGAAGAGGAGGCGGAGGAGGAAGTGGGGTAGTGCTCGTATAGTGTGTCGCTTAGGCTTTCGTTGTCGGTTGTGGGGGGGCCGGTGGGAGTGGTGGGGTATGGTTTGGTGGGGTGGGTGTCTCGTAGCCTCAAGGCAGTGTCTCTGGTTCCACTTGGTTTGTCGTGGGTGAGGCAATTGCATCTTGCGGGGCGGTGAGGTGATGATGGTGAAGATGTACTTTCTTGTCTTGTGGTTGTAGTGGTGGCGGGGATAGCATGTTTATCATGCCTACCTTCATGGTGGTGATGGTGATGGTGGTGATGAACATCTCCATCCCCCTTCTCGGGCCGAGGTGACCTTTCCCCCCTCCATCTCGACGACAGTTCAATCTCCCCATCCCCACCCCCCGCCAACGATCTATCCTGCCAACGATGCCCCCGCGCCTTCTTCTTCTCCCCCCTGGCCTCCCTCCTCATCCTCCTCTTCTCCCGCCTCCACACCTTCCTCACATCATGGACATTTATCTCACTCCACGAATGCAGCTCCCGTGGATTCCTATGCACCACCTTCCCCCCATTCCCACCGCCATACCCACCACACTCCCCACACCGGCACTTGTACCGCACAGCCCTCTCCATCCACAGCCCAATCCACTTCAATATCTCCTCATCCGCGTCCGTCGTCGGGTTCACGTCATCACTATACGCATTCACCCTCCTCACGCCCGACCCCGCCCTATACCCGCCCCCCTCCACCCTCTGCCGCAACCTCACCGCCGTCCTCAACCCCACCAGCGCATCCTCGCTCGCCACCACACCAGCCAACATGCACCCCTCGCAGCCACTCCGGACATACCCGCACTCCGGCGGAGGCGCCCGCTGAAACACCCTCGCGTACTTGTCGGGGGGCATCCAGAAGCTGTTGAGCTTGAGGAGGTCGTGCACGAGGGAGTCGAGGAAGAGGTATTTCCCGCGGATGTCGGCGGTGCAGGGGGGGAGGTTGCGGCCCGGGCGGGTCGTGAGCTTGAAGAGAGTTGTGAGGCTGGGCCCGAGCTCGCGCTGGAGGAGCGTGAGGAGGGTGTGGATTAGGCGGTGGCAGAGGGGGCGGTGGCGGGGGCAGAGGGGGGAGGGGGAGGGGAGGGTTAGGGAGGGTACTTGTACTTGTACTTGTTCCGCATCTTCAAGTGCCCGGCCATCGGTGGTGGGATTCGGCATCGACTTTGAATTCCTCCGCGACACAGCCCTCCCGATCAACCTCCTCGGCGCGGCCGCGAGTCTAGAGAGTAACGTATTCCCATTCCCAGCCCCATTCCCATTCCCATTCACACCCCCACCCAAAGCCGCCCCCCCCGGACGAACCTTCCTCAACAACTCCCTCGTCCCGCCCAAAACCTTGTGGCTCCGAAACCTCTTATCAAGCAGGCTTATCAGATACCTCTGCTCCGCGTCCATCGCCGCCTGCAGCCGCTGCTGCTGGGCCTTCAACTTCCGAAGTTCGCAGGGAGAGGGGGTGTAGTCGGGATCATCGTGGCCGGGATCGATATCGCCAAAGCCCAGCACGAAGCCGGACTCTGGCGTTGCGCCGAGGTCGATGGCGAGGGCGAGGGTCGGGGGGTAGAGGGCGTCTGCGATCTGGGCGCGCTCGGTGGGCGTGAGGGTGGCGAGGGCGGGGAGGGTGTGGATGTGTGTGGTTTTGGCTTTTGTGTTTGGTGTGGTGGTGGTAGTAGTTGGTTTCTGGGATGCTAATTGACTGTTGGTATGAGTGTTGGTAGAAGTAGAGTTCCCTCGTGATGGAGCTCTGGACATGCTCATGGATCCGGCCCGGGAATTGTGCGAGCTGCTCGTCAGAGATCTAGATTTCAATCTACTGCTGCTGCTGCTTGATGCTGCTTTCGATATCGATGGCTTTACATCTGTGTTTGCCGTTGTCGTGATGATACCTTCCGGGCCAAATATCCCACGAACTGAAAGGTTTTTTAGGGGGGGCCTGCGGTCGGTTTTGTTTCCGTGGTTCTTTGATGATGATGATGATGATAATGATGATAATGATGACGGGTTTCCACCGTTCCTGCTGGCGCCGGCGCAATCAGACATTCTTCAAGTTTGCTGATCGTATAGTATAGTAAAGCTCAGCTTAGAATAGGGATATGGTGATGAAAGTTCTAGGTAGAAAGCTGGTGAAACGAACGATCGTGTGAGGCTTCTTCTAGGATCTAGGTAAGTACTTACGTTACGGTACGAAAATTTAAACTAGATGGGAGTAGGTAGGCATATGCCACCATACCTACCTTTTCTGCCTTAAATATCGTTTAAATTCTAGGCCCCTTCCTCGCTCCCAACGTTTCAATTTTTCCCTCCCTTTCTTTCTTTCTTTGAGGTGAGGGAAGCTTAGGACCGGTACCCAAGTTCAAGTTGGTATACTAAGCCCTACCTACCTCTTACTTAGGTAGGTATAAGGCTGTAAGATCTTGCGCGTGTTACAATTCTTGGCCTCAATATATGCTTTAGGCAGGGGGGTGGGTATAAATATGGCCACAGGTGAGATATTCGATCTCGATTCGAACAATGCAACGCAATTGAATTCGTGGTTTGGCCATACATTTTGTGTGTGTGCAATCGCGTTATACTTACCCCTTCTTGCTGTAGCTTCGACTGAGCATGGCCAGCTGTCATGAGGCGTCGAAGAAGAGACATCGATATCGATGGAGCTTCAAACGTTTTTGGGAGAGGATCTACTTACTTAGCAAGTAGCTATGAACGAGAACAGCTATGATCATGATATGGCATCCGAAGCCGCTCACGCGCGAGGGGGTGCTGATTTGAAAATCTGGTTTTCCCTTTCAAAATCAAATCAACTTTTACAGTGAACTCCACTCACTGGTCGTGACCTCTATTGCTGGTTTTTTCTGGTGAAACATGCGCGCGCAGGCGCTTTCAAGTTTGAGTTTTCGCCAAGATTATCTTGAAACCGCACTCTGCCTCTAGTTAGCTTTGGACTACCCAATCGGGTAGTCGCAACATGATTGGCCGGTCGGTCGGTCGTTGCAGTCGTTGTCCTCGCGCGTATACCTTGGTGTAGGTACATACATGAACCTCGTCTTTCATGTAACTAACCAATTACTCTAACCCATGCGGCGATCAGAGTAAAATCATACCCCGAGTATGTCCTTACCTCCTACGAGTAGAGTACTTTAGAGAGTCTCGTGCGCTATATTAGTTAGAAAGAAAAAAAGAAAGAATAGAAGGGAAAAAAAAGCAATTCAAATCAAGGGAAGCTGAATGTGGCGAAGCCACGATAAAAGGCACGCCAAATCCCTCTCCGGGCCTCAGAAAAAAGGAAAGAAAAAAGAAAAAGGAAAAGAAAAAAACAAGCGAGGTGATAATGGAATGTATGATGGTTCAGCCCCACCAGAGAACACACAAAGCTCTCACAGACTGAGGTAATTCCTTTTCCTTTTCCTTCATGGCTCGTTCATTTTTTCCTCGTGAAAGTATGTGCGTGTGCATGAGTAATTGAAAATAGGTACGGACCTATCTCCTGCCGAGAAAGAGATATAATTATAAGATGGTTACGGGAGGCTGTGCATGCAGGCCACCTATCGATTAGGTAACGTTAACTTAAGGTGTGTATACACTACTTATAGTCTCGCCGCACTTGCATGATTGACGACATGACATAGGTATTCTCTAGCTACAGCTGCATGTAAATACCTAGTAGGTGGGGAGGTAAGGTGCCTAACCTGGTCACCTACAAATCCAACCAGCCATAACAAGCGGAACCGTCTCCGAACCCTTTCCCAGCCTTTAAGTTCCATTCCGGGAGCCGGGAACTCGAGACATGCTAAGTACAGATCGGAGAGTCGAATCAGATGAGATGTGTTTTAAGCTTGTATATAAATCGAGGCCCAACAGCAAGCTAACACATAGGTGAGAAAGATACATATCAGTTCTCCCCAGGTTTTTCTTGTTGTAATAGTAGGTAGACCTATAGTATTGATCCAAAACTCTGGCGGAGTAGGTACTATAATCGATCCGTCTCTATTTCCATTTCCATTTGCGCATGAAAATTCCCAGTACGTGAGTGATTTCCAAGAGCGCCTTCGAAGCCCCACCAGAAGTTTAGAATATATAGGTCACTTGGCACTGTGCTGTTCTCGTGCCCAGACTTGACCTGCGCACTGTGCCTACTCCAGTATTCGCCCCGGTTTGAAGATTTGGTTGCTTCGTTGAAGTCAAGGTTTTTTCATTCAGCCACATGGGATGCGTGATGCATGTATCGATTTGGCACCTGCCATCGGCAAGGTAACCGAACTCGAATTCGGATCCCAGTACCAGAACAGAAATTGAAAGTTCCGAGATAAAACAAATGGTGGGCGCAGTCGTTATCCAGGTGCGGGTGTGTTAATTATGTGTTATGTAAATAATGCAGTTGATGGCCATAAGGCTGCATGTGGGCCTTCTTTTTCTCGAAACATGTCAACCTATAAATACTCATGCCCCCCCTCCCCGCGTTGACGTGACGTCCCAGCTGTCTCAACCCACTCCCACTTTCTTTTCCTTCCTTTTTCTTCTCTTGGTGCAGGTCTCAAGACGTCGACGTCGAAGTCCCCGAAAGGCGAACGAATGAAAGACATTTACTCCTCGTATTGGGATAGATCCGTCGTAGTTGCAGTGGTGGTGGTGGTGGTGGTGGTGGTGTTTGAGCTCGTTCGCATCAATCACATCGACATCCTCCTCGGCGAATCTCAGTCCATAGCAATAGCCAATCGCAAGTCATGCCTCGTTTATTTAAGAAGACATTTCGTATCTTCTGATCATGTCGAATTCAGGGACAGACAATCTTTTCTTTTTCCTTTTCGCCTTCATGCTGGCCATGGCACGCCAGGGAATCAAGTACCTTGGCAAAAGTACCCAAGTTTCATAGGACCAAAAGATTCCCACATTTCCCCGCATCTCCATGCCTTCCGAGTAGTATATATTTAGAAGTGATATGTTATGATATGATATGGTTTTGGTATCTTCCGCGCAGCATATATGGATCTAGTTTCGACACTAGCCTCTTCATTCTGATTCTGGATCCATGATAGGATGGAATTGAGGCGAAACAAGACAGTGGGCCTCCGATGCCAAGACTACCTCCGATTTTATTTTCCGAGTATGTGATTGAAGTGTGGCCTATCAAGACGTATTGGAGGCTGGCCTCAGGTTTTCTTTGGAATAATGTTTTGAAGTAGGCCCATTGGTATGGGGTGAATCCATATTATATAGTCCATCGGACAGCCGTCAAGGTAGCTAGATGGACCCCCTTTGGAAAGTAAAACATGTGTTAAGCTCCACCAAGCTGGGGTGTATTTCAAAAAAGCCAGATTAATCCACAAAATCGTTATCAAGGCCCAGCCGAAATTCGAGATCGATGTATCGATACAGATACCTTGTTCAATCTCTCCTCGTCATCTTCCTATTACTATCCCCCACGTTATTCCTTCCAGTCCAGGCACAAGACTGGTGGTCAACTGAACGTTGCCCCGTTATCCTCGACGATTGGTACGTAGGCGGATGGGAAATCATCACGCACTTTGTCGATAGGCGGAGTCTCGGAAACGAAACCTCCAAATTCATAATCGCACCACAAGACCTCCGCATTTCCTCGAATGTTCGATTCCCCGGCTTATCTACCAGTGTGGATGGCCCTTATACGACCTTTAACGAAATCGAGGAATTCCTCAACCAGAACTCCAATCCGCAAGCATTGCAAGCTCAGGTTTGTCAGACCGCCAATGGCACAGTTTCCATCAACATGACACATATACCTCTCGTGACCAGAGTCTCGTTGGATGTATGCTCGATGGTCTGTGGATCCGGGTATTATCTTTATCCAACATACGACATTTGGTCGAGGATCATGATGTGGCTTTTGCCATTGTTCCTATTAATCGGAAACTTGCATTTTGCGCCATTAGGATTTGGGAATACCTGCTGCGTTGTGGCGCATGTACTTGGAGACCCGTTGGATTTCATGGGTAGTTTGCATGTCAGGTTGGAGGTTGGGGAGAGGCTGTTGAAGTCTTGGACGGAGATGGAAGTAATGAGAGTCGATGCAGGACAAACACACCAAAGTGTTGAAGTGAAGGCCGATACACACCCAGAGGACAGCAACCAAATCGGCATTGCTTTCGACGGTCTATCTGACGATTCAGGATTTGACGTTGGAAGCGAGGGAGAGGCGATTCTGAACAAATCCTCCAGATCTTTCCTCAACATCACGGCATTGGACCTGGCAACGATTTGTGCCGGCTATGACGATCTAGGCCAAATATTCTGCTTTGAGTCAATGGTGAACACGCTCCAGACGTTTCTGCGCTCGTGTACTCGCCAGGAGAAGTATCTTGTTGAGAAGGCATTTGCCGAAGCTGCAACCGACCTGGCAGAAGCTTGGACAGACGAGTCCTTCCGTGCTCATCTCGCTGTTGGAGGCTATGTTCTAGCAGTCGTTGGATCCTTCTTCAAAACCATTGACCCGTTTGATGTTGGAAACATTCAGGGTTCGAATTCGCCAACAAGAACTGGTCGGGTTGCTGGGATCAATCCCAACTGGAACAATAGAACGTCCCATACGATTGCGTACGCAGTTTCCTATCTTTGGGTAATCACTGCCGTGATTCTGAGTGCGACGGCCGGTGGATTCGCAAATCGACATGCCGTTGAGAAGGTCTTGACGCGGCTCAAGAATAAGATACCAAGGACATGCTGCTTGCCAGAGTGGGAGGCTGGGGAAGGGAAAACACTGGCACGTGCAGGGGCGACCGGCATGAATTATGGATATCGACCGAGAAAAGTATTGGTGGACGTGCACGAGGGTAAACCCGACAATGGTGATGAATTTAGTAGTTCGGAAACCCAGGCCAGGCCATTATCCGAGCGGCTGAACAAGTCCGCAGGCTATCATCTTCGCAGAACACTCCCCTTTCTCTCGCTCATCGGAGCAACAGCCTGTGCCTTCTGGATCAGCTGGTTCACTCCCACGGATGGCTTTGGTTGTCGCAGTCTCCACCAGTTGTGTGCCCTCATTCTGTGGATTTTGTCCAGCATCCTCACCATGATAATCCAACGCGTGCTATTCCCCCCACGCGCAAAGGCATACCAATATGCCTGCATAGTCGCTAAAGACAGCATTGTATCCATCATACAATTAAGCTTTCTCTTTCTCGCGTTCATAGGGTACTTCAACAGATGCCGCTGTTGGAGTGGCTGGCTAAGCTTGAGATCTGCTGCTTCAGTGACAATCTACACTGACGATATCTTCGAGGATAGACTGCGGAAGCTGTGGCCTGCGTTGGCTGGGGCGGGGGTGGGATGCCAGTTCCTCCTTGCTGCGTATATGGTTTGGGGCGGAGGGAGGTGTCAAGTCTTCAAGAGAACCGAGGCAGAGGAGGCGGATAGCGAGCGGAGGATGAAGATTTATCAGCAGAGACTGGATGGAATCTAGCATTTCTTGAGGCAAAGGGATATGAGTCCGAAAGCTGGGAGTACTTATCGTAGCTGCTGGGTACCTAGGTAGAGGTGGATATGGAATGGGCTGGAGTTTGTTTTTGGATATAAATTTGTCTGTTTGTTGTGAATACTGTGCCGTGCCGTGAGAAAGCACCAATGTTGTTTGTTGTTTGTCCTTGGCCTAGCATAGCACGTCCCATGTGGTGAGACCCCGGAATTTGACCCTGCTGTGAGTCCCTTCTCGAGAGATCGTTGGCATGAGAGCAGTGAATCCTCCTAGAGCAGTGTGTATGGGCGAGTCTTCGTGATTGTTAATGTTGGCGAGAGAAGACGAGAGCAGTGGATCCTCCTAGAGCGGTCTGTATGGGTGAGTCTTCGTGATTGTTGATGTTGACGAGAGAAGACGGCTGGTGGATGGAAAGGGTGAGGGGGGGGGGGGCAAATGCCCCACTATTTATGCCTCAAAGGCAAACCTGCCAAGACATATCCCCCAAGGTACTCGAGTACGCCGCGGTGAGTCTTTAAAACCGAATGAGAGAGTTCTTTTCATTTTCACCCCGTGAGAGGGTTTATTAAGGTTTATTACATGATTTCCGAGCCCGCGAGGGCATTAAATTTGTCAATCCCGCGGCACGTACTTTAGGAGATGTGAGCAAGTTAGTTCCTTCCTTGCTCACAAAGATTGACTTTGCGCGTTATTAAACGCCTCAATTGCTCAAAGCTCAAGAAAACCTCGCCTATGATATGGATGCCAGGGTAATGTAATGAGACTAGATGGAGTAAGATATTTTCAGAACAAGAGTCTGAGCATTCGAGAGCCTCTCAGAGGGTCTGGGAACGAGACTATTCGTAGAAGATTCAGAGAGGCTACTGGTGGACTTTTTTTATCGCGTGATAGGGGGTGTTGAGTGCGTTGAGTGAGTTAGAGCTCAATTAACCGCAGGTCAAGTGTGGGTACGAGAACAAGCCCAATTCCCGCCTCCTCACAGGCCCACCCCCTCCTTCCTCAGATCCCAATCTGTGTTGGGGGCTTTTGGGGCTTGCCCTAAGCTACATGCTGCAGGTAAGTGGATGTTCACATGCGAGGAGAGTATGAGATATTACTGTTTATGGTATTAAGCTGATTATAAGGTAATACATAGCACGGGACTAAAGGTAATGCCACATACCTGACTCGTTCCATACAACATCTGGGTGCTAGTCTCATTCTGCACGAGAAGATGTACAACACACATACATAGTCTCGTTTCCAGACCCTCCTCGGCCGGAGGACTACAACAAGGGCCGGCACGAGATCAGGCACAAGACAACAACTTTAAACTTGATACAACATGTAAAGCCAAATGCCACGATGATGTATTGTGCAATTTTCATATATCCAATCATATATTCTGTACATTTGCATGAAGCTACATCTTCAGACCGGACGATCAACCTATGAACCTAATTTCAGTCCCATTTCCTCCGCAACAATTACCGAGGCCTTTTCCCCAATCAATATCGCCGTACTGTACGTATTTGCCGCAACATTGCTTGGACAAATCGAAAGGTCTATAAATGTGAATCAGCACGCGGACTTGGTCAAAATTTGTTCAAAATTTCACTTGAATTATCGATATCACTCACCAGCAACCTTCAACCCCTTGAGCCCATGCACATTCAGCTTCCCATCCACAACCCCTCCCTTCTCTCTCGGTTTCATCGAGCACGTGCCAATCGAATGCCAAATTGTCATCTGCATCTTCTCCCTCAACCATGTTTCAATCGCCTTATCATCATCCGCAGTGTAATGTATATCCTCCATATGCTTAATCTCGGTATCAACCCCGTCCCGAATGTCGGGATACATTACGCTTTTTGCATTTGACGTCAACGAGAATGGGGGATGCAGCTCGGCAATCTCGCCAAGGTAGCTCGGCATACGACGGATGATCTCTCGGAGGACTTTGTATCCCCACACCATTGGCAGGACGTCTCCTTCGTCTCTCAGGTATGGGCCGATGAATTTGGGGGGTTTGTTCCAGTCCGAGGACACAATGTGGATGCTACCTCGAGAGAGCGGGTATTGCAGATATGCGCTCCCCGTGATGATGTTATCTGGCCAGTGGGGGAGGGAGGTCATTGGCGGAAACACTGATCCGGCAAAGGGACAAATTAAAAGAACTGGTTTATCGTGCCGATGTTCATATCGCTCGCGCCAGATCTTTTTCCATAACTCGCCCATTCGCTCGACTTCCTCGGCAGTAGGACGGACTCGACCTCCGCAGTCGGTGGCGTTGGAAGTATGTTTTCCTGAGCCGTTGAGGGCCATGTCTCGATCTGCTTCTTTGCGAACCAATGGATCTCCGCGAATATAGTCCTCGTGGGTCTGCAGTGACTTTTTAACCCGGAAGGGTGTAAACAGCGCTGTGTGGTCCTGCAGATTCTCACCCACCCCAGGAAGTGGGTGGAAGGGCGGCGATACCCCAGCTGCATTTAGTCTCGCTGGCTCACCGATCCCCGAACGTTGCAGAATCTGAGGAGAGCTGAGGTTTCCCGATGTGAGAACTACGAGTTTCCGAGCCGTGGCCGTGTAGACTGCTTGTGGTGTGGTGGAGAGGGCGGTTGTTGGATCTAAGGAGGTGACAAACTCGACGCCAGTTGCAGTATCGCCTGTGAGGAGGACGCGGGTCACGGTCTGGTTGCAGAGGACGGTGAGATTTGGCCTTGTGACGTTTGGGTGGAGATAGGCCGTGGCGGAGTCTTGACGTTGGCCGGTGTAGGGGTTGATCCATTTTGCCCAATGCTGCGGCCCTTCCGGATTAGTCTTCACGAAACCCCAAAAAGGAAGTGTACTAGTCTAAAAATGGCCCCCCTGTCGATCTTCAAAGGGATTATATCACGTACCGCAAAAGCCGTCCCAGTTTTGAGATTCTGTAGGTCCGCGACTGCGGGATATCCTTTCTTCATTGCTGCTCCCAGGAATTCCTCTGCAACGGTCGATTGAGTTCGTGGAGGGTTGATGTTGACCTCGGATTGCACCGCTGGCGCACCGCAGCCGCCTCCGTACGAGACATGCATTGGTCCTGAGAACCCATGAGTCGATGGATCTGGGTTGGGGTCATGGACGGGGTTTGTGTAGGTTTCCGACTTTAATTTGATGGCTAGTCAGCATTTTGTGGGGTATCTCACTTCACATTTAAAAAAAATGGAGGGTCTAAAATAAAATACAAACCTTCTGTAATAGCGGAATCACTTCATCACCATACCACCCTTCCGTATTCCAGTCATCATAGTCACTAAGCTCGCATTACTACCACGCCAGCTGCACTTCCGGGGAGAACATATTCTTACCTCTTACTACCCCTCGCATACATCATCCAATTAACACTCCCGCCGCCTCCCAACACCTTTGCACACGGGACCAATATCTTCCTCCCTCCCAATCCCTCGTCAGGCTCAGTCTCATAGACAGTAAAGAGTCGATGTGCGTTTTCTGGGGTGGTGAGATTCAGCGTGGCTTGCGCTGGAAGACGGATTTGGGGGTCATTTGGATTATCCGTTCCTCTTTCGATGACGAGGATGCTTGGTGGGTTGGGGGTAGAGGAGGCAAGACGTCCAGCGAGAACGCAACCTGCTGCTCCGCCTGTCGTATGTACGGGAGCTGTTAGTTCTTGAACTTTTCAGGGCCCGGGGAAAGAAAAGCGAAGAAGGTACCTCCGGCGATTATGATGTCGTATTCGAGCGGGTGTGGAAGGTCCGCGACGTTTGAACTGATTGGCATGTTTTTCTCGCGAGGAAGGTATTTCTTGTGTAGGTAGGAAGTTGGTAATACTATTGCTCAATTGGAATTTCCCTTAGGGTATGAGCTGGGAAGTATTCAGACAGGGAGAAAGAGGCACATCGCACTCTCTGTTAACATCTCCAAATACACATCATGGAAGCCAAAGCCTTCCCACGTCCTTTTTTTGTGGCTGAATGATGTCACATAGTTACCTAGGTAGGCAACTAATAGAACAGTGCACAGCGAGAGATCAGGCTGATCAGAAAACAATGAACGGAACAGTATTAAATTTCAAGGTGGTGTTGGCCGAGCTCGATCGCGAGGATGCGCACTAACATCGAGGGCTTTGGTCGAAGGGGACGGGAACGATGATGTAAGGCATTGAACGAGTACGGAATTCTCGAACGCAAGTCCTCATGGCTAACATGGCGCCAGAACATTGAATTCATGTGGAGGGCAGCTCTAGGAAGTTCAAGTTAGAGAGAATGAGCCAACCTGACTCCGTTCCCAACCCTCCCCAAGTAGCCTGGTTCACGCCCCTCCACTTATACTCTTCTCCATGCAGCAAACCGGGAACATCCTCGAGAGTGCTGGTGTTGTGAAGACCATTCAGATCGGATGCTAACATGGCCACAGTTCTTGCCGGTATGCGCATATATATTTTAAAGACATCTTCAGGCTCTCCGGAGCACAGTGGGCTTGATGGATTTGCTTCTTGAGTGGGAGTCCTAACCCGTTGGGAAATAGAAAGTGATTGTCTGCAGGAACGGTTCAAACTATGCTAGTACATTATAGAGACCATCTAATAAACGTCATAGTGCTCGGTAAATTCACCACTTCAGCTAGTTCTCGTATCGAGTTTCGGTTGGGAACTTTGGTATTTACCGATGGGAAAGAAGTGTGGAATGGCTCATCCAGGGCTTACCTGAACGAGTTAACCGTCAGCATATCTACTTCCCAGACATTAAGGGACAATCTCTCTGGTTAGGCGTTCATAGCTAGGCTTTCCAGTACGCACCCCCTCTTCTCGACAGGGAATTCGAGCCACATTGAGGCCGTGCTCACATTGAAGCCATCCTCAATTCTTCAGACGCCATTAGATTTGTTACTGATCCAGCTCGAGGAAGTTTTTGAAGAAAAATCGAATCTGAGCCAATCAAGCAGGGATTCAATCCCTTCTTCGATCGTTGTTTCCTCTGCCGATTTCGTCCAATCACGACACTTTGAAATATATTGCTACATGGCTCGAGCGGTACGTCTGATATTAAGAGTGCTCGGATCTAAAACCTTCGGATTTAGCTGCTCCAGGTAATTATAATTCGGGTATGCGCAATGAGGCCCATCGGGAGACCGAGCCCAGAATCCTAGGTAACTACTCGTAGTGCAATGTTGTAAACTCGACCAACTAGGTATCAAACGACGCATCAAGACGTGGGGGCTGCTGATATAAAGTTTCTGCCTTACCGATGGCATGTCTGTTTCAGCCTTACACACCGCGCGTCGGTGACGAGGCTATGTTGGTGGCAGTTTGGATGAAAATACCCCGCTTCGCTCGTCGCCATGAATGATACACAACCCCAATTAAGCATAATGGAGATCCAGGACTGTTTTTAGTATCGAGTTTCTTGACATTCCAACTCTGGCACCGGGCGCTTGAATTACCACTGAAGAATTTCAAGTTCAGCAATCAGCACATTGTTCAATCGGGGTATCAAAACCACTCTCAGCTCTCGAATTTCTCCAGAATTCATCCCTTTAACGGGCATCTTGTGCAAAAGAAAGTAACCCTGGGCCGTGGGTAGCTCGCGGAGAGCCCTTCTTAGTTTCATACATTCAAGGTATCTGCTTCACATATTTATCAGGCTATCAAAAGGTTCTCTCTAAATATAGCGGGATTTAGGTCCTTCGAAGGCAGTCTGGAAACAACACATCGGCAACGATCATTCCTCGAATTTGTTTGGAGACTATCAAGTATTTCCGGGTCACGCATCTTTTGCGAGGTATTCTGTTCGATATCTTTATCTACATCACAACTCCACATCGAGTAAGTATTCAAAATTTGCAAGAACATCCAGGCACATGTACAAACTTTTCAATTGGGAACTTTATTAATATATATACCTACATCTCGCAGAATAGATACCATGGCCGATCCATTATCGATAGCAGCATCAATCGCTGGTCTAATCAGCTTGTCTGTAACTATTGTTGGTACATTAAGAGATGTTTCCACTAGTAACGTCGATGCGCCAATATCAATGAAACGTGTTATTGCAGAAGTTGATGGTATGAAGTTAATATTCTGCCAAATCCAACTTTTGATTGGCAAGATTCGCAATCAGCCGGATACACAGTTACTTGTTATGGGATCAATAAACGACCTAGCAAAACTACTGATGGATTGCAATGAGGCCTATTCCGTTCTCCTTGGGTATTTGGGTGGTATCAATCGCGGACTCACAGGCACAATCAAGAATATTCAGCCAAAGAAAGGAAAGGGTAGATTGGGGAATATAAAGTGGGTTTTATGGATTGAGGCAAAAATCATGGTGCTGGTGGAAGATTTGCAACGACACAAGACTAGTCTTGGTCTCATGCTACAGATTATCCGGTGGTAGGTAGATTTTGGTGGTTTAATCATGCAGAAAATTAAAGGTTATCGCTATGGCTGCTAATGTATATGCTTAACTTTGTAATAGTTTTACGGAGTTCGAGAGCAAGGCCATGTTGGAAGGAATAAATGACCAGATCTCAGAGTCAAGTCAACACCACCAACAGATGTTAGCTGAGATACAAGAAGCAAAGCAGCAGATTCAGCAAATGATGCTCGAATTTCGAGAATCGCAAACGAATGAAACACATAGCACTGTGGAAATGAACCAAGGTATGCTAAATATTAATGAATTTATACCCATCTGCTTACTTTCCATATTCTGACTTAGTCTTAGCACGTATTGAAACAGAAAGGATTTCAAGCCAAATGAGCGCACCAGGCACCCCTAGCCCTGCGGCTGGTTCCTATGATGATACTACTCCATCTTCTTCTAAGGAAGCCATGGCGCTTGCGCGTTCAAGGAAACAAGCCCAACAAGACGAGAATGAAAACTTCCTGCTTCAGCTAGAAAATTCTGGAGTATACATCAATCGAACCAAGGCTCGCAAAACAATTTCGGACATCTGTTCTGTATTTACCGCAGAGAGTCGTTATACTGGCAGATGGTCGGAGCTGAATTATATATCAGTATCCAAGATATCAGTTGTGAATCTTCCTATTCTAATCCGTGGACTTTTGGAATCAAAAGGGCAGGAATCGAAAGAAATTCCAGATGCCATTGGCAAACCACTTCAAGTTCCCGAAGAACGTCCCCCACGCATTACCAACATTAGCAATAAAAATATTATTCGAACTGTACTGGCCTCAGTAGATGTGGGAAAGGAAAGGAGCCGATTTGAGTGTATGGCTGGCAACAAAGGCAATGAGCTCAGGTGGACTTGCTCCTTGTTACTAATTCACAATCGAGCGCAATTTGAATGGAAAAACCGGAAATGGGGGGATGTTGCTAAACGTATTGCCAGTGCGTTGAGGTCGTGTCCAGAGCCAAAGTTCTTCGAGCCAGAAACTGCTAAATTAACTCTCCAGCACTTTTCGACAAACGTAATTTTGCATCGGAATTACTTTGATCGGAACGCAAAATTACCACCATTGACGGCAAACTCTAAGATGAAAATTACCAATGAATTCGTGGAAGCGGTGATGGGGTGCCATCACAGGATTCCTGGTGTTTTTCACGAATTCGAAGATAGGTCATTTCCTTTGGAGTTGTTCCCTAATGGGGGAATAAGTGGCAAGCACTACGCAACGAACGTAAAGTTGCATGCGGGCCCTGAAGGCATGCTACGAGCGGTGAAGTACGAGAATTTGTCAAGAATCGGCGTATTCATGTGGACCAAAAATGTGATAGAATTAGTTTTAGAGTTCCATGAGACCAAATCGGATTTGGAGATTACCGTTGTTTGTCCAGAAACTCATTTCATGGAGATTTCTAGAGGATGGGAAAAGAATGATCTTGGGCCCCAATCCGGGTAAAATTATTCCTAGTAATGAGTCGATTAATCGTTATATTTCTGATCTGTTCTTTCTTCTACATGGCATATAAAGCCACAAATATAATCAGATTTGTAGCAATCCCGTCTATTTGTTAGAGGATTTATCCTTCACCCTAGGACCGATGTTTGTATCTCATTTCTTTTCCTTTCCCGCATTATTATTTCTTTGTACTTGCTATTATAGACTGAGGGTGCCCGTTGTTACTCAATGAACAGTAGTATCACATTTTACCTTAAGCCTAAAAGTATAATGCTACGTTTTTGGGAATAATGAGATATGGGGGTGTTATTTCTATGTGATCATGTTATCAAATACATCTGGAAGACTTCAACAAATGATATACAAAGGAATTTACACGTGTTCCCTTTAAAATATCACTACCATGTGGCAAGCTCAATATAAAGATGCCATATTCCAATCATGTGTGCAAAGAATATTAATCCGGATCAATGGCACCCGGATAATCCAGTCTAGGGCAACAATTTGGTAATTGGCTGAGTACTGAAGACCGCGGCTCTTCGTGCCTTGGGTATTCATATTCACCCTCGTCTCAATATTATAAATCTGACCAACCGATTCCTACATGACGCATCACCACGTTTCAGTGCATTTGTGCTCTTATATTCTTCAGCTTTGTTGGTGGGATGTGCGCGGGGTTGGTATGTGGTTGTTCATTGGGTTGCCGATATAGGGCCCCGCATTGTTCAAGTGGAAAACAATCATGACTTGAGGTTGGGTTGGGGCGTCGACAGGATTATTTTTCCTGAATCTCCAGTGTGGATGAACTTTCATATCGATATCGTTTCTTCATCGGACGAACTTCACAAGGGAACACACCTATATCCAGCTGCAGGACCCAGAACGATCATATCTCGAGAATTACTACACTCAAGAGACACTCGATAGATATTCGACACAGCCGTTTACGTACTTTGCAACAGCAGTTCTTCTCATACAACTATCCTAGGTATAGCAACTTGGTGTTACAAAGTTGAAGAACGTTGGGTAAGTATCGACAGGTTCATGAAGTTAATATAATAATCTCAAAACAAGAATCCAAACTATTGAATAGATGCTCTTACTTTTCGAGCCTGGAAACTAATTCAAATGAATTTTAGGAAACTGCCTCGAAGGAAGGGTCTTTCGACTATACAGGATAAAGCTCTGCGAAAGCTCTCAGCTCCATCATGTCAGATTCACTACCCATCACTGCATCACTTTCCGGATTACGCGCTATTTCGGCAACTGTACTGGGGATACTTAATGGAATTTCCGAAAAATATTACGATGTCCCGGCTTCAATGAAACGTTTGATTAGCGATATTGAAGCCATACAACAACTTTTCGCGGAGATACATCGATTAATCACCCTTGGCTCCGGAAACCAGCAAACTGAACACACACACGCTGGCGCTGGGGAACTTCCACTTAGCAGTCTCATTATAGTTCTATCGGGATGCGTTATAGTGTATTCTAGGTTACATCTGTTTGTCCAAAAGCTCGGCAACAAGATTGAAACCGATTCCGATAGCAAGCCGAGCGCACAAAGAAACTTGACTGTGGTAGAGAAGCTGAAGGGGATTTTTAAGGAAGAAGAAGTTAAGGCACTTTTGGTGGATTTGCAAAATCACAAGCTTAGTCTCAATACGATTCTGAAAATCATAAGTTGGTAAGTTCCCCTGTCATTTATCTCTCGTTTATACTGATGAGTTGAATTTTGGTAAAGCAATGGGACGTCAGGCGTCAAGTCGATGATAGTGCAACTCCAAAGATGTGTTGCACAGGTCCTCGAAACAACACATACACATCATACGTATACAACCTTGGACTCAAATCGAAAACTGTTGGAATCGAACCGCCAAATCCCGAAAATACACCAAAAAAAAGCTCTCCAATTACAAGAGTTGATTGAACTTTTCAGCAAGGAGCAAGATACGTGTCCTTTAGCGACCAGTTCTACGACTGTCCGCACGGTCACGGGCATGGCAAAACTGCGCAAATCAGCATTGATGAATCAATCATCAATTAGTCCGACGTTTAGTGAGGCAGGCTGGAGTTCTTCCTCGTCAGGCACCGGCTCGGCAAGATCTTCTACGTTTTCGAGCTCGAGTTCTTACACTTCGGATTACAGCAGTAAACCAATCCCGCATCATGTAGAGCAGGAAATCGTTCGATCTGGCAAGGACACCAGCACTCGAAAAAACAAACTTTTCCGCAACTTGAAGACAGAACTGGAAGTCACCAGAGTGGTCAGATGGATGAAGGATCAAACACACAAGACTATTAAATCAGACGTCGCGAGTGTGCTTTCTCCTGTTGAAAGCCCTCAATCAAGCGCCTGTGTGTCAGTAATGCTATCCGATATTACTTTGGGTAGCCTATCGGCAGCCAAGATATCGATTTCAACCCTAAAACTGCCAATCTTTGCCTCTGAACTTTGGGACTCGAATTTCTTTCAACACCTGAACACTGCCCTTTCGCGGGCCCCAAGTGTCAGACACGAAATTTTCTCGAAGTTGACGGCAGGTCGACTGCACAGAGCTATAGCTGCCAACAATGGGTACCTTGTTGGCATGTTTCTTTCGCTGGGGGCAGATGTTGAGGAAGTCGACTCAAAGGGACGGACGCCTCTTGAGCATGTACTTGCCAGTGACTATATGGGTGCCCGCTGGTCATTCTGTCGATTATTGCTGAACAAGGGTGCAAAGGTCAATTGGAAGAAGCTCACCTGGGATGAGAGTTTGATCAAATTCTACTTGGCTCTGAAAGCCGGAGACCTTGGGGTTGGCGTGAATGTTGATATGGAGGAGACTGATAGTACGGGTCTAACAGCACTTGCCTACGCTTTCGGGAAACACCTGAACACCCTATGTCTGCAATTAATTCAGCACGGAGCAAGTCTGGAACCTCTAAAGAACATTCAAAAATGGCCACCACATTGCAGACTTAGCAATGCTGCACGAAATGGACATACGGAGTTGATTCGAATTCACTTGTCCTTGGGGGTCCATGTTGATGATGATCTCGACAGGTATAACATGACACCACTATTACTTGCCGCCTGGTTCGGCCACGAAGAAGCCGCCATACATCTGATTGAAGCTGGAGCCGACATCTTCGCAAAGGACAAAAACGGGTGGACAATAATACATGTAGCTGCAAACACCAAGTCTGGCCACAAGATTTTGGAGCATGTGTTTGGTAATGACAAGACGCTCACAATTTTTAAACATATCAACTCACCTGATTATAATGGTTCTACTCCCCTGCATATGGCCACAAGAAACAACCTTCTCGAAAACATGAGATTTCTGATCACTCATGGCGGGGATCCAACGATAAAATGCACAAAGGGGTTAAGTGCAGTTGACATGGCAGGGACGCATGATGCTCGAGCGATTCTTACATTTGCATCGATCCCCAGATGCTAGAAACGATTCAGAGTCTATATTGGGTATGAAAGAGAAGGAAACATTGTCTAAAATACTGGTAAGTACACCGTGCACCACACTTCCTACTCTTCAATTAACCTTATCGAAGTACTAACAACTTGACGTGTATTGCAGCGTGAGGCAGGTCTTTGCAATCCAGAGCCAGAGATTGTTATTCATCGCGAGAGAAAGCTTGTCCCGGCATAAAGGGGCCAAAGGCTTTGGAGGAGAGACAACCAAAAATAGTACTCGATCGCCGAGTGCAAAGACACCGGAGAGGGAATTTTATTGGGCTATTATGGATGAGGGAGAATGGGGTAATAGCTAGAAATTCATAAGGAGGGGTTATATTCACCATGAGGAAATTGGATGGTCTACGCTAGTAGAGAAAGGCCCTCTACGAGGGGTTGGGAACGCAACTAGAGAAAGGCATGCGGATGGGTGCCTAAGTAGGTAGTCATCGTTGGACGCGGGCAGGATTATTTGGTTAACATAATTGTCAAGGTGATTAATTAAAAGGAAAAAATATTTCGATTTAGAATGGTGCTTCACATCCAGTGACATCGTATCCCGTTGCATCATAATTCCCCCCGGATTTGGACTTTCATGAGACGCTCTCTAACTTCAAGGTTATCGAAAATATTGCGAATACTCGAGTGTTGCAAATGTAACCATCGTGCCCCGGGCCCCATGATATCTTTTCGAACAGCAAAAAAAAGTAAAATTTCCACAATAATAGCCACATTCTGAACTAAATTCTCCTCAATACCGATCCACTCAGAAACATCAATACTTCTATCCACCCCTCTTACCAATTGAACAAAATTCAAAATCCAGAACTTATCAGTACTACATACGGGTCAGAACCCCGAATGCACAATCCATGATCAACCAACATCCTGATAAAAAAATTCCCGATCCGAAACAAGACGCACTCCCCCGAGCCCAAACTCTGCGAAACCATCACTCTAAAATACCCTGTTCTATAATCCCTTTCTCCACCGTGCACCTTCCTTCCCGAATGCAGAAGATATATCTCACTACTTTGTGCATGTGTCCTAAGGCTTCTTAGGAAATAAGTGAACGCACATACACATCTTGTGTGTATTATCATGCTATCCAGATTAAAAAAAAAATTCTCCTCCTCTTGTATCATAATTGCAAAAATAGGTACATCAAACCAGTAATGCATCCGAAGTTAAGCTAAATCAACCGAAACTTCACAGGCGACTGACTCGATGTTCACTTCAGGGTAATCATTTTCGTTATGCTGTATTCATGATCAAGGATCTTTTCGAACTACAAAAATACGGGCTTATAATTAGCAGGCAGAAGAGAAATGGATGGGACAAGTGCCTACTCTTTGGCACTACGCATACTTCTAGATAGAATCGAAGACCCATGAATCGAAGACCCATCGAAGGCCCTTTTCCTCTGCAGTGTCAAAAGCGGTCGAACCATTCAAAGATTTTATCATCGGATCGGCACCATGGCGGATGAAAAATCTCATATTTTCGATGTGTTGTTTGTTAGTGGCTATGTGTAGAGCTGTCAACCCCTTTCGCAATTCTCTTGAATCAATGTCCAGGACTAGATCAACTTGGACCTTGAGGGCATGGCACAAAACCTGATGGCCATTCTCATTCATTGCAGCCATATGAAAAATAGACTTCTGGGTTTTGCTCCGTATGGAGAGATTAGCTCCTGAATTTATGAGAATCAAAGAGGCCTCTTGGTGTCCATTCAGAGTAGCAAGCAGAAGTGGTGTCATTTCGCCGTAAATGTTGTATGAGTCAAATTTTGGGCAATGGATGTGGTCACTATCTGCTCCCAGAGCCAGTAATATCTGCATATAGCCAGATTCGCCATTTTTGGCTGCTGTCCAAAGTTCCATATTTAGGTCATGTGTTCCTACGAATGTCTCTTTGAGAGGCGCCACACTTGCTCCGGATTCGCATAGTTGCTCAATCAAAGGCCGTTTCCCTGAGTAAAATGCAAATTCCAATGCTGTTCGTCCCTGTAGATCAACCAACTCCAGATCTGCTGGTTTGCCGTATAGGAGCGCAAAATTGGCCAGTTCTTCATCCCACTCGAAAGAAAAACTTGAACCCCACGAACGTGCCAAAAGGTCTGTAAAGCAAGCACCTTTGCGCCAGAATCTCTTGCATAAGTCAATGCTCGTGCTAGCATTCACACCAGCTTTTTTGAATTCGTCATCTGATAATTCCGGATCCAGATCACTGTCGTTTCGAGGCTCAATAACCAGCAATGTGTCGACTCTTTGACGTGCTGTTTGGTTTGCAACATCCGTTATCTCCAGATCGCCAATGTCGCCTAAATCTCTAATAAGTTCAAACAAGCCCTTGCTCCATCTGAACAGGCCAATTTGCGAAAGGTATGAGAATTTCACTCCATTCTCCAACCATTTCCTACATAACCCTGTGTCTGTTGCAAAATTATACCGAAATTGCTTGATATAGTATTGAAGTGCCGCATCGAGATCCCTGCTTGAATGACCATATTCAAAGAAGAGTTCTATCGCCTTTTTGTTCCATTCCTCTGGTGAAGTGTTGATATAGCACCGAATTGCCTCATTTTTATCACAGACTTGTCCACACTCAATTATCAACTCAAACATATCTTTATTCCACTCAGCTGGCCTCAGTTCATTTATTAAATCTGGGATATGATGTACACCAGCATGTAAAATCTTTCGGCCCAGTTCATGAATGCCGCGATCGGGCGAATTCTTGCTTTCAGAAAAAACAAATTCAAGCGCTGTCAAGCCCGCGCTATCAAGCACATTCAACTCAGTTGGTTTGCCCAACTCTAGCACAAGTTCCACCAGGCCTTCGTTCCAGTATACAAATGAGGCGATGTCCAACAGCGGGGGAAACGTTGCCCCCCGGCCAATTATTTTTCGACATAAATCGATGTCTGTTTTGAAGGCCTTATTCAACCAACGTACAAGAATGGGCTCCGAAATTGGTGTATCGTCCATGTTGGGTTTTAGTGCAGTGTTGGGTATTGCTATTGCATACGCAAGCGCCGTCCATCCCTTATTATCTGTAGCTTCAAGATGTTGTGCAGAAGGGTGCCATAGATAGAGTGATATTGTGATTGCGTTCCAGCCGAGTTTCTGCCAGTTGACTTTTGCTCCTTTCTTTATTAAGAATTGACATAATTCCAAACTCCGGGAAATTTCCAATTCCTTCAGCTCGCTGTTGAAATGGAAATTATGATTTTCGAGGTCAAATTTGTGTATAAGGTGCTCAAGAGGTGTTCTCCCATCGAAATCAACTTCGTCGGGATCCGCCCCCAAAGCGAGTAATGTTCGTACAGTATAATCATTCTTGGTGGATATAGCATTGTGGATGCGGTTTCCCGAGGACCACTTGATCCCACGCTCCCGCTTGAGTTTAGCGGAAAGATCGTAATCAATGCCGTCATTAGGGGTGGCAGCCAGCCTGTCTAGGTCCCATGGCCACAACTCATGTATTGAGATTGGAAGGTCTATAACTGATATCTGTGATATAGAGAGGCCAACCAAGCTAATGTCGGAAAGCATCGACCAGCTACCAGTTTTGCGACTGTTCACCGAATACAACGAGCTTGCATCGGAGTGATACCTATTGGCTCGAGCCTTCGCCCATCTGTATACTCGGGAGTTGTCTAGCTCTGTCTGAAGAGATCGAATCGAAAGGATGCTTCGATAGCTGGATACTGTTTTGATAGTTGCATTGTCTCCGTCACGCTTGTGTATATTGTTTTGGCCTGATTGCTTGAATAAAGGCGACCGCAAAGATTGCGCATCCAAATTTAGTGATAGGGATGGAAAGGTGTCAATGCCTGAGTCAGGGAATGATAACGTTGCTGTCGATGAAAACGCCTCTTGATGCTGACTCCGGTGGGCAATCAATTCTCGTAATTGAAGCTCTATTCTCCGATTCGATTCTGAGATCCTATGGTTTGTTTCCATAACTTGCCTAACGGCCTCTTGTAGTTGCACAAGGCTGGCAGTGGCTTCTGCTGTGGTAGAACTGTGTTCAGAGCCTTAAGTCAGCTATCACTTGAAGAAACATTATATTGTATGAAGTTCCAAGAGTGTCTGCATCGACATAGGCTTCTTAGCCTGTATTCGATTAATAATTCAAAAAAATAAAAAAGAGTGCCTGCAAAGATCTGGCATAATGCACTGTAGCTTGACCTACCACTGAATAATTGTGAGCATTAGGTCAAGGCTAAGCTTATGTCGTTGTAAATCTTCAACAACCACCATGACATGACCTCTGCTTCCTTCCAAAGAACCCACTTTACCCTATCCATTTTGAATTCGAACGCATTTGGATGGGTATTGGCCATGTTTTGGCCAACTAGATTGCACACATACTCATACAACCGAGAATAAACGAGGGAACACCCAGTCAAAGTTGCAATGAGACTGTGGACGGAGATCATCGTAAGTCGCTGATGACTTGGCTGCTTCCCAGTTCCGGCAATGAAAAGTTGCACCTGGCAGAAAATCAAATTCATGTCTTGAACTTCTGCAATCACACCTTGTACTGAAATCGGGGCGTCACGATAGCTGTCAGATAGCCTTTTCATGGAGCTGAGTAGCGAAGCGGATAGGCTGATTAAACCAGCGACTGAGCCCATGATGGACAGCGGATCCGACATGATGGAGAATCCCAACCGGTGTTATTCTGTTGTGTGATCCGCCGCGACTTTGACCCCCAGAAAATATATTGCCTAAGTAAGGAAACGCTGTTAGTTAAACGATATCGATAGCACATGACATGTACAGAATGCATTGTAATTGAACCTGTAGTTGCAATTTCTCGTGAAATAAATGTCGTAGAACGAAATGACCCGTTGAAAGCTCCTCGCGATTGTATTGATCAAACGAAGAAATCACTGATAGAAAGTCAGCCTCAATCTAGAAACTCTACTGCATTGTAGAATCATTGCATTTTACCAATATAATTGTGTTGTGAAAATAGGTGTACGCAAAACCAGTACCAGAAGTAAAGATGTTCGAGCTCAACATTCAACCTCTGCTATGTTAGCGATGCTTTGCCAGATCATCGTGCAGGGTTCAGAGTGGGGTGGAGTTCAAAGATCTGCTGCACCGTATGATTAAACAAGGCTGAACACGACGCCTAAGAATGAGTGGTTAACCTATAAACTAGGGATACGGTATACCAGGTGTACACAAAGATATATGCACTAATGGGATACGCGATTCTGCTAGTTATAATTGGTCGAGTTTCTTTGCAGAGACAAGTGGCAACCCCACCGGAATTTCGCAAACATGAATAAGTGTTCCTGGTCCTCTTGAATCCAGGTCAGTGACAAATAGCACATAAACTAGACGTGGCACAACTAAACCAAGTAACCAGGCGTATAATCCGTATCGGTAAGCACGAGTTTAAGTCTCTTTGTATTGGTGTATGTGTATATGTGGCCATGGGACATTTTTAGTAATCGAAAACCCAGCTGATGTGAAGAAATTCACCAGGCTAAAGAAATCCTGCATCCATTTTGGGATTGTTTTGTCTAGCTGCAAACAGCAATATCTCGTTCCTCGCTGGCTCTAGGTCGTCCGTGCACGCACTTCCTGCTCGGGTAATACTCCTCGGTTGCTCGTAATAGGGATAGGGCAAGACCTAAGCCCACCACTAAGCCCCAAAGAGAATAGAAGCGTATTGACAGAATGGCAAAGAAGAGGGTAACCAGGAGATGCGGACTGAGTGGAGAACATGGAGAATAGAAGTAGGGAGCACTGAGAATAGAAGGGGCAAGCAAGGACAAACAGAGGAGAAGGCATGTACTGCCTCCGGGGCATGCGATGCATGCATATTATAATTGAGCTTTAGGGTTTCTGGGGCCACTTCTATGGCTGATTTCGAGCTCACAACGACTGGTAGCATAGCTATAGGGAGGCTGCGGACAGAAAGTAGAATGTTCAAACAACTAGGTGATGTATGTATTCTGATCCTGAAGTAGCCTCCTACCTAGCTCATGACGTGTATTGATTCCGCAATCTCATCTCTATAGAGCAAAACATCTCTGGAGCTCTTGCTCGATGTTCAATCAAATACCAGGTAATGTAAATGTACATACCTGGCATATTCATGGTGGGTCCTTTTCTCGCGAGAATAAAAAATCACACTAAAGGCAGTTACCAGGGTTTGTCGAAACTCCTTGTGAGGCTTAAACGCTTCGTCCACGACCACAATTTTCCAATAGTGTTGTAGCCTGCTGCTTTGTGCAACGTGAACGGGGCTGTACCGACGATTGCTGTTGCCTACTGGTTTATCTGGCGAAGCCGCGCCCCCCCCCCTGCTGTCTTGGGAAATCCCAAACCTTTTATTTGGGTGTTTGCCTACTTCGTTTTTTCTTTTGTTTTTTTTTGAATTCAAGTAACCCTGCATGCACCTTTAGGTATTGCAGGGCCATTTGTTCATCCGTACTCCGCCTGCACATGCATCAGACTTTCTGCCTTGCCCCTGCTCTAATGAGGACAGCCACATCTTGCTCTAGGACCCATATATACTCACCAGCACTTCGTCTCCACCTTTCAGAAAGGCGCACCAACCGAACATTTGCTTGCAATTGACGTATCGATCGGCATCCAGCTTACGGCCATATTACACACTACAATATTACATCAACTTCAGCTATTTGTGAATTGAACTTCGAAATATATAGGAGTGGCCAGCTGATTTCCCCCATTGGCCTGGAAGGATATCGAAAGTCTTCCATTTCGTATCACCACAAATATTTCTTAACCATTTTTGTCAACTGGATCAACAAGAAAAAATTCTGGATACCGACAAATATCCCTTGACGTTATAACATTAGCACAATGCTGCTGGGGTGATACGTTGGACAACATCTTTCAGAGGTTTGAAGTAAGGACACGAGAGAATTGAGGTAACATTTTCGACCTTTCCCTCCGCTTTGGCGTTGAAGCATTCACTTAATACTATTTGGGAATTGTCACTGATGTTAACGGATCTGGGTGCTTGCAGCTGTACAGCTGGCTTGGTGGAAATTACACCGCAGTGCTCGCCGAGCTCTGAATTCCGACATACATTAAAGGCTTGGATCACACATATCAATATGTCGGATCCACTATCCATCGCTGCTTCGGTTGCAGGCCTAGTCAGCATATCAGCAGTTATCCTTTGTACACTAAAAGGCCTTTCTGACAGCTACCGTGATGCTCCCGCCTCAATCCAACGCGTGGTCGTTGAGGTCCAGGACATGTGTTTGATATTTGAGCAAGTACAGATGTTCATTGATGGTACTGGTCATGGGGTTCAGCCAAGTCATCAAAGACTTTCAATGATTCCCATTCAAAATCTTGTGACAACCCTCACTGGATGTGTCCTCGTTTATTCCAGGTTAGATGAATATGTGTGCAAGCTGGTGGGGAAGAAAAGGCCTAATAGTCCTGGGAACCCCCAATCAAACATAATCGAATACAGAATGAAGAAGGTGAAATGGGTTCTTTGGAGGGAAGCTGAAGTAAAGGTGGTGCTTGAGGATTTACAAAGACATAAAATGAGCTTGAGTCTAATGCTCAGTATAATTCATTGGTAGGCATGGGTTTATTTGCAAAGACTTATTCTGATTCCATGATTCAGCGGCTGATTTGTACACAGTACTTCCCAGGAAGCGGCAGCAGCCAGCTTTTCGCATTTACAAGCGACAGTGCAACATCTCTTGGATACACATCATGTACTGCGAGCAGATAATCGACAAAAATCGCTTCAACTACGCGAGGTAATGGCCCGAGGTGCCTTGCACACACAGGCTTCATCCGATCCCACGTGGCACACAGGACATGGCAGTGCCTTAGTGGACAGCAGATCCGATCCTATACTAACCCACATGACAAATTATCCCACCATGTGGCAGAAAAACGACAGAGATAATGCATCCATGAGATCTGTTGCAACCTATTACAGTAACTTATCAATTCGATCTTTCGCGACAGAATTGAACAATTCCAGAGTATATAAATGGGCAAAGGCTCGAGTTGAAAAACGCCAAAATTCAACTTATTTATACTCGATGTATTCTGCCGATAGTGTTAAAACCGCAACCTGGTCAATGTTGTCTGAAATTAGCCTAGGGAGTGTTTCTTTGTCCATGATGTCCGTCATAGAACTTCCGATTTCCGCGTCTGACCTCTGGGAACCAACGCTCTTCCTTAATCATACTGGCAATGGGCCTTCAACCAAAAACCAAAAGCGGGCTTCACGAAACTACAGTTTTCATTACAACTCGGACCCCACTGATGATCAACACGATTTCGGAACGCTCTTGGAAATGGGGTTGATCGAGATTGATGCTACTGATTCTAGTGGGAGGTCACCTTTGGAGTTTGTGCTTTCTCATGATTATATGGGCCCCAGGTGGCCACACTGTCAATTACTTCTCGAAAAGGGCGCGAGAATTAATTGGGGCAACCTACAATTGAATGAAACTTTGATGATGTTTCATCTTTGGCTCGTTAATTCGTATAATTCAAGGACGGCTGATCCATGGGATCCACTTCACCCTGACAACAGAATATCGGGGGATGGCTACTTAACGGAGACTCAATTGTGCCGGAAATTGCTGGAGCTGGGAGCGAAATGTCCATCACTCTCGGTTCCTGAAATAACTGGTACTTTCAAGTGGAGCAATGAGCTCGTGGAACTTATTGTCGAGTTCGGCCAAATCAGCGATTTATATGCCGTCGATAGTACAGCTCGAACTGCACTTGCTTATGCGATATATCAGGATTATCCCGACAGACATCACACTCATCCAACAGACATCAAAATTTGCTGGAAAATATTTCAATCAGGGGTGAAGTTCCCATCACTTGAAAAAATTGATTTTTTTTGG
This sequence comes from Peziza echinospora, assembly GCA_024516245.1. Taxonomy (NCBI): domain Eukaryota; kingdom Fungi; phylum Ascomycota; class Pezizomycetes; order Pezizales; family Pezizaceae; genus Peziza; species Peziza echinospora. Next base: position 1,044,203 of record JAJLQT010000010.1, on the reverse strand, counting down.
AACGTAAATCTGGTGGATGTTGTCCTCGAATTTGGCAAACCCCAGGACCTCGACGTGCTAGATAACAATCGTTGCGCAGGGTTCAGCACGGCTTTAAAATATATTTTTAGCCCGGACAGCAGCAAGCCCGCCAAGAGAATAAAATACACTAATATATGCTGGGCAATATTTCAACGAGGGGCAGATTTCCCACCATCCTGGAGCTTTGGCAACTTCAAATGGAATGAAAGCATGGTCAAGCTTGTGGCCAAGTTTGGCAAACGAAGTGATTTGAATATTAGCGATGCTTGGAAACACACGGCCCTTACCTATTGCATAAGTAAATTGCGAAATACTGACAGCCAGACCGATCTTGAACTGTGCCGAAAGGTACTTATGCAGGTGACGTTTCCATCAAAAATGGAACTGGTGCTTCTAGTTCAAACGTGGACCTTGAAACTTGTGAAACTTGTACTCGAGTTTGGCAACTGGGGCGATCTGGATCTAGAAGACGGTCAGGGTCGAACTGCACTCCATTATGTCTTATTTTACAGCAGCACCATCTACACATGTTCCGATTATTCGAATTTCAAAAACTCCTCGCCAAATATCGAGGATCAGCACGGTCTGTGCTGGAAGATACTGCAGCGAGGCGGGATATTCGAATTTCCACCCAAGTGTGATCATTTTCATGAGAAAGTCTTCTCGTGGAATCGGAATTTGGTGGAATTCGTGACTGAGTGTGGGAACACCGCCGAAGACCTAAAGAGGGAGGATCATCAAGGTCAAACAGCATTTGACTTTTGCTCCAAGAGCGACATCGATTTGACCCAAAAATTGCATCAGCGAGAGGTTGCGATGGATACTTCAAAAAGTGTGGGACGTTCAAACAGCCGAATTTCATTGGAGCGTTTGCCCAATCCTTCCAAAAACAGCAATTCGACAGCGTGCGACGATGACGATGGAGCAGATTTAGTCTCGTGCCCCGCCCCTCCCGCCCCTCCCGCCCCTCCCGCCCCTCCCGCCCCTCCCGCCCCTCCCGCCCCTCCCGCCCCTCCTACGGAGGAAGCAGAAGTTACCTCTGGCATAACGGACCTCGAGGATTTTATTTCCGAGGATCCACACGGCCATACACCTACTCTTTGGACATTCATCAAAAAGGAAGCCTGGGAGCAAGATTATAACCACAAAAACCGGCTTTACTTTGAGCAAGACCAAGGAAATATGCGGATGACCCCATTATTCATCACCGTCTGGCTTGACCAACAGGATGCAGCAAAACTTTTGATTGATTCTGGAGCGGACCTTTTTGTGCGGGACTGTGAGGAGTGGACGATAATCCATGCAGCTGCGGAAAACCGAAATGGCCATCTTCTTCTGGCCCATGCTTTCGAAATAAACGAGTCGCTCAAAAGGTGTATTAATGACCGCGCTGTTGATGGCTCCACACCATTGCATATCGCGGCCCGGAGTAATGCTGTTGAAAATATCAGATTCCTCTTGAGGCATGGCGCAGATCCACATATAACTGGCGAAGATGGGGAAGCTTGGAGTGCTTCTCTCACAGAAAGCGCTCGACTTGCTATTACTCGCGAGTTAGAGGAATTTGAACGAAGTAGTACTACTTGAGCTCTTGAGGATAGTACTCCAGATCTATAAGTGTATACTAGGATATTACCTATGTAGGTATATTCTAGATCTCCATCCTCAAAACAGCTGCTATATCCAACAAAGAGAGATATAACAAGGCTTTCCATTTATTATAGTGAGCTCCCAATTGCAAATCCTGTGCAATCTGTCGACGTTGAGGATCGATCCACAAATCATGATATCGATCCACAAATCATGATATCGATCATCTAGCAACCATCGATATCTCATTATTCCTTTGAAATATTCCTGCTGAGAACATTACCGGCGCACTTTGAATTTAAAACCCATCTTATCTTTTGGTGGTTATTTTAGATCTACTTTCGAATTCATCTTCCCATTTGCAATCTGCTGGGCCTTTTTTTTTCTATTATACCTTTTCTTGACTCTTTTTCGGCCGCTCCTTTCTTCTGATTGTCCTTTCTTTTTTCCTTTTTCTTTTTTCTATTTTTTTTGGCTCAAGCGTTTAAGAGTTTTGTGTGAGAAGTTGCTGTCGATTGTGCGATCGAGGGCAAACTTATAATTAAGCATGCGTCTATATATATTAGGGGTTATAAATTACAACAAAGTTGGATATTTACGTTTACATGTATGTACATAATTACATGTCTTATGTCTTATTTTTTTATTATTTTATTTAATCTCTGCGTTCGGCTTTAAATTTCGCCATGGCGTCCACCTTATGTCTTATGTATGGCCATGGTGAGATGTGTGAAGTAGAACCCCGTAACCAAAACCTCGTGCGGAGTTTAGAAAAATACACCACGGGGTTCGGGAAAAATCACTACGGGGTTTTTGAAAACCCCCTCACAGCAATTTTTTCTATGGTAAGACAAAATAATTAGCTCAAAAGCCCGTAATGGGGAAAATCAGAACCTCGTATGGGGAAATTCAAATTCCCAACCAGCCATCTTACATTCTAAATTTTATATCATCATTTTACGTACAGAAATTCAACGGGCTTAGTTCTACGTAACCTATATATTTGTCACACTGGTACCATACTTATGCAATTTAATTATATTTTCTACTTCATCATGATCATAAAGTGAATGATTATTACCAAGTACTAGGTACCTGGTAGTCTCGTATCTTTTTTTTAAATTGGTTAGGTTCTGAACATATATACATCGAATTGTGCCTTGACGTCCGTTGATCATGACTTTACATCTATCCTGGTCTTTACATCGTGCATTTCTGTAGCCTTTCCGGGCTCTGAGACCTGGAGATTCACACCAGCCGGAGTGGGAGTGGGACATGCATGTCACGTCGGGGTTAAGCTTTTAGCCTCGACCGCCAGTAGCGGCCGCAGGCGGGCACGCAGGCGACATCGCTACAAGGTGGCCTCGCGTCGCAATGGTAATTGAATGCGCAATTTGGCAACGGGTGTTCCCCGAGTCTCCAAGGTAACGTCGGGTGTTTCTTTTTCACCGTCCACATTCCGCAGGCGCCTGACAACGCACTTTAAAACCGACAGATTGTTCCGTTCTTCAATTCCTCTCCAGATCGTTCCACATCACAGGATCAACGCCCACCCTAGGCCTCCTTCAACCAATACTCTCCTTTCCTTCCCCATTCCCGCCGACTCCTCACCATTCCATCCCAATCGGCGTATCTTCCCTCCAAGTTGGAAGGCCTTCCTGTCGTTTACTTCATCTCAAAACACGCTCACGTCACGTCACGTCACGTCACACACAAAGCAGCAATTGTGATCACGCCTCATCGATATCCAATGGCCAGCTCTGCAGAGACAAAATCAGCAGCCCCACAGCCACAGCCACAGCCGCCAACCAAACAACGACCAAGTCCACCAACCTACCTCCCGCCTACCCTCCTGGCCATCCTCGCGCTTCTCCCCTCTCCAGTCCTCGGTAACCAGATTACGCTCACCACTGTGGCGCTGCGTGCGGCGGCACTGTGTGCCAGTGCTTTGTGGGCGGGCTGGATCTTTCTTGCGCGCGAGTGCATGCACTGGGAAGCCGAGGCCGAAGTCATCAGGGCAATGAAGAAGACAATTCCCGAGGAGGAGCCGGACTGTGGGCCGGATGAACTATTCCACTATGGTCGATACGCGGTCAAAACGATAGACTGAGGAAAACAAGCGCGGGGGGGGGGGGCGCGGCACCCCCCACCCGAGGTGTCTTGAGGTTACTAAGGAGCGGGGCCTTTTGGATTTAGATCTTGGACGGATCAAAAATTCAGATTCATCTCAACACACAAACATGACCTCAATTCACAACATTTTGCAACAAATTACTCACTCATCAATTGCAATACAATCAATATCTGGGCTTTTCCGACCTGACTATTTTCGCATCCCTGGTTTCGGTTTCAATATGGCCATGAATTGGAAGGACTGGAGTCTCCGGAGGCCATTCCCTCACCTCCGGTTAGCAAACGACAAATACACCCACCAATCGATGACTCGACAATTCATCATGAGCTTTGAAAAAATTGCACGAAACGGAATTGCTGCTCAAACAAGAGCTTATTATACCGCGCCAGTATTTTGCCAATTGAAAAGTATCTCGCACTCGCAGGATTCACGGTCATAGAATACACAGCTACCCCGCCTGAAGACGTCTCGAATTCTCACAGAACTACTTGACATTCCGGTGGTCATTTAGAAGCGATAATTCACCAATTCCCATCTACCCTGAATCGAGGCTACCAGCTACCCGGAATTTCACGACTCGGCTCCTTCCTCAATCCGGTTCTTTGTTTTTTTGAGATGTGGTGAATATCAGGGTTAATGGATGGATGTGTTTGCTTGTCTGAGTGGGGATGGGTTGTTTACGAGACACGATGCAATGGCGTTCGGTATGGCATGTATGATTTATCGATTATAATGGAAACTATATGCTAGGTACCCATCTTAGTTGAATCATGGGGCATGTTTTCCGGCGGTTTAAGTTACCTTGAAAGGAGAGAAACTCCGCGAACACGAATGGCTCGACTAGAGTACCGGTAGTGGCCAAAAACCACATGGGGTTGTCGATCTCCCCTGTCTAAATTCGTTAGGCTTTCATAGAGGAACTTCAATTGCAAAGCGTCTAGAGCATTTGTGAATTATGATTTAAGAGTCCGAACTTGTCACTTTATTGCGAAGCTCTCGCTAGCTAGCTTCCGAAGTCTTGGCAAGAGCTCTCACGTGAACCTCAGTTAGCTTAGAACTTTTCTGCCCCACCATCCTACACCCCACCACCCCGCCGCTTCTCACGAGGCTACCGCTTCTCCAAGCTCCACCTCCAAGAACTCAAAATCCGCTATTCAAACTCCCAGTAATCAATTCGCAATGGACTCTCGCAAAGTTGGGATTCTCGGGGCAGGCCAGGTATGTCATACCATGCGTGCGTGCACCGCAATTCGTCCATTCTAACGATCGTCCCCGCGGGATAGCTTGGCCGAATGATGGTTGAGGCCGCCCACCGCCTAAACATCTCCACAATCCTCCTCGACGTCCCCACGGACGCCCCGGCAAAACAACTCAATGCACTTCACAAGCACGTGACTGGTTCCTTCACAGACGCAGTTGCGATCCATGAGCTTGCCACACAATGCGACATCATCACCGCCGAAATCGAGCATGTCGACACCCACATTCTGGAGGAAATTGAGAAGCCAGAGTACTACAACAACAAACTCGGAGGAAAGAGAGTCGAGATCCAGCCGGATTGGAGGACGATACGAACGATCCAGGATAAATATTTGCAGAAAATGTTGTTGATTGATAGAGATGTCGCGACGGCGGACGTTTTGCCTATTAGCACCCCAACGCAAGCGGGTCTGGAGGAAGCAGGAGATGCATTTGGATACCCATACATGCTCAAATCCCGGACAATGGCATACGACGGAAGAGGAAACTTTGCAGTAAAAACCGAAGAAGATATTCCAGCCGCACTATTATTCCTGGGGGAGAGGCCGCTTTATGCAGAGCGATGGGCGCATTTCAAAATGGAGCTTGCTGTCATGGTTGTGCGGACGGGAAATAACGAAGTTAAAGGATATCCAGTGGCGGAGACAGTCCATGAGGATTCCGTGCTTAAAGCGGTTTATGTTCCCGCGAGGGGCGTGAGCAAGCCATTGTTGGAGGAGGCCAGGAAATTGGCCGAAAGGGCTGTTGCAGCGTTTCCTGGAAAGGGAGTTTTTGGCGTTGAGATGTTTTTGATGGATGATGGTAAGCCATAATCATTCGTGTTGCACTTCAGCTTTGAACAGGAGAATTTCCCTAACATACTGCACCATAGATACCCTTTTGATAAACGAAATCGCACCCCGACCTCACAACTCAGGACATTATACCATTGATGCATGCCCAACAAGTCAATTTGAAATTCATCTCCGCGCAATCCTCGACCTTCCTATCCCCGACTCGGCCACACAACTTTCCACACCCACCACCAACGCAGTCATGGTCAACATTTTAGGCTCTACCGAACCAGACTCACCTTGGGGACACCTCGAACTCGCAAAGAAAGCCCTCTCTGTGCCTGGCGCAACTGTTCATCTCTACGGCAAAGGCGCTGGACGACCAGGCCGTAAGATGGGCCACATCACCATTGTCGGTGGATCCATGGCTGAAGTCGAAAACAACGCACGGGACCTCATCAATGCAGCCTTCTCCACCGGCCAAGCCCCATCACCAAAATACCTAACCCGCCCAAAGCCAATCGTCTCGGTGATCATGGGATCGGACTCTGATCTCCCAGTCCTCATCCCCGCCTGCGAAACGCTGAAGAAATTCTCAATCCCATTCGAATGCACCGTTGTCTCTGCCCACCGCACGCCAGGGCGTATGGTCGAATTTGCTCACTCGGCTTGTACCCGTGGGATCCGTGTCATCATCGCTGCCGCTGGAGGTGCCGCCCATCTTCCCGGGATGGTCGCAAGTGAGACCACACTCCCAGTTATTGGTGTTCCCGTCAGAGCAACCCAGCTTGGTGGTGTCGATAGTATTTTGAGCATCGTGCAGATGCCTAGAGGAATTCCAGTGGCTACTGTCGGTATCAACAATGGAACCAATGCTGCTCTTCTAGCAATCCGCATCCTGGCATCCGGTAACGAGGTTCTGACGGGGAAGCTGGATGTCTTTATCAAGGGCATGGAGGATGAGGTGCTTGTAAAGGCAAAGCGGCTGGAGTCGTACCAGGAGGATGAGGGTAAGGAGGGATGGGAAGTTTACCTCAAGAAGTAAGCAGAAAAGTATGGTTCTCGTCTTTTAGATATATTATTGTGCTTTTGGTACAGAAAAGGGGTTTTGTTTTTTTTGTTTTTGTTTTTGTATCTATTTCTTCTGTTTCTTGCGTGTACGATTTTTGGAGTTGAGGAGCTATGGGGGTTATAGCTATATATATACCTAGCATTTGGGGATTAGAAAAAATGAAGATTGGGTTTTGGGAGGGGGGGTTATGGCTATATTTTGAGATTAGTTTTGAACATGCTTTTATCGTTTCTTCTGATATAAATCCAAATCTTGATAGTTGAATTTCGTGAATTTTCTAGAATCAAATCAATCCAGATCCGCAACGGGAAGTCCATCCACGATTCTCGCCCTCGTCCCCATCCTCTTTAGCGCCTCCTCCGCCTTCCTCACCCTCAGCTCCCTCGCCTCTTGCTCCCCTACCATCACAAAATCATACTCGATCCCCCACGCCCCATCCTTTCCCAACCCAAACTCTTTTATCGTCTCCTCATCCTCAATCCTAGTAACATCCACAACCAAACTCTTCTTTACGCCAAACACGGCATCACTACTCTCGTACGGATCCCCGCGGAGATATAGCGCCGTAACTAGAGTATCGTACCCGGGAGCCGAGATCATGAAATGGACATGACTCGGACGGTATGGATGTCTATTCAGCGCGCGTAACAGCTCCCCCACCGGCCCATCGTGAGGGATGGGGTACGGCACGGGTTTCACGGCCTTGAACCAAACCCTCCCCTGGGAATCCGCCGTCAAAATCCCCCTACAGTCCGGGCCCCTCCTATCCGAATGCTGCGTATCATAGTGGCCCGTCTCATCCGTCTCCCATATATCCGCCTTCGCGCCCGCAATCGGGAGGCCCGTTTTCGAGTCCCGGATCGTGCAGCGCACGAGACACTCCTCGCCGCTGCCGGGCGAGGAGATTGAGTCCCCGAGGGGGATGTCGTGGGCGTCGGCTGTGTGGAAGGGGCCGAGCACGGTGCCTTCTGTGGCGTGCGGGGGCTTGGGGTGGTTGATGCTCTCGACGAGCACGCTGAGGCCGAGGATGTCGCTCAGGAGGATGAATTCCGAGCGGGTGGGGCTGCTGGTCTGGCCGACGGAGGTGAGGAAGGCGAGGCCCTGGTGCCATTCGGGCGTGGTGAGGCGGGTCTCGCGCGCAAAGGCGTGGAGGTGGGTGATGAGGGAGGTGAGGATGTAGTTGAGGCGGGGGTTGGGGGCGGTGGTGTTGATGAGGATTGCGTTTGGGGTGATGTTTTCGTCGGTTAGGTCGATCATTGGGGGAGGGGCTGTGGGGGGATTTGGGGGGTCCATTTTCGTAGACTATGGGAGGGGAGATGGCTCTTCTTTGTTGTTTCTGTGAATGATAGATCTTTAGGATGGCAGCTCAATAAACGCATCATCCATCTAGCATGAGCTCGCTAAAGAGACCGATTTCGTCACAATATGGACACCCCCTCCCACTTTCCCCGCAGCGTTACATTCCGGGGCGACGATCTAGGAGAAGGATGTGAAACGGTGCTTCCTTCATTCGAGCTCGAGAATGTGGGACAGAAGTAAGGGGGAAAACTCCGGGCAGTGCTCACATCTTTTAACCTGCACTAGCCAACAATCAAATCTCGTAAAACACCTTGCAGTTGGCACGAGAACACTTGCAGTTCCTTCTTTTTTGTGCAATAAATATACCGGTTCAAAAAAAAACCCCGAGTCAGTGCATATACTTAAGTGGTCTCTAGGTAGTCGATATGTCATGATGAGCGTTGTCTCGTGATGAGCGGGGCACGAGACTAGATGAGCGCCGTTCCGCAACTTCCCGAAAAGGAAGCCCCTCCTCCTCCACTTTTCACCGACTGCATGCACGTGGATGAAATCTCCATAAATCAACGGAGGAACCGGGCACGAGACTAGGAACCTACCATTTGCATTATAGATCTAGAGTTACTACCTGAAAATGTAGTACAACAATTCTGGTGCATAAGACATAAAAAGAGGTAAGTGGTATTCTGACATGCAAGTTACCTTTCTAAAACGATAGCCCCGTCTTCAGGTACCGCGACGACTCCGGATCCCGACCTCCATCTCCGGCCTTCGACTCCCGTTTGTAGCTTTGCAAATGCAATATTCTTAGCTCTGGCAATGTTACAGTACGAATTATATGTGTACTCGAGCACTCTGGATACCTCGGGACTAATAAATCATACGATGTCTCCGGATATGCAGGCATAAACTGGGAAGAGCATTCATCATAATTTAAGGCATCGAATAGAATATTGTGTATTTATTTATCCATGCAATGTGCAGCTGTCTCTGATGGCGGAGTGGTGAGCCATATGTAGCTATATTCTGCTTAAGGTACGTACCCCTATGTATTTTACCCTAGCCTGGTATTTTACCCAAGAAAAGTTAACTACTTTCTTAGGCAGGTCTAATCAAGTTGAAGGCGAGATGAGCTTTACACAAAGTATGCACATGTACACATGCATCTGTTGTATGTTGATGTAGAGGTAGCTTAAAGGTTGTGCAAAGTTAATGTTAACGATACCCTCGATCTTCAAGTTGATCATTGATGTATATGTATTATCAGCCTTCCCTCGATATCGACCGAGCTCATGGTCATGGACTCTATATCGATTTCCGTTGTAGTATATATACTTAACATAATCAAAGTGTACATGTCAACATCTGCATTGGAATATCCGTCCCAATCCGCCCTATTGATTGCCGAATTAAGATCATGTCGACAATGCAAGGCGTGTGAGCTGTATTCAAACTGTGTAATTGATTATATATATGGATCTCGATAAACTAGAACTGCTAGTACAACAATTCGTCGAATTACCCAAATTTCAACGTAACATCATATTACTCTAGTTAGATCTATGAAAATGCATGTCGATTGCAAGTGTTGGTCAGCAGCTACTACTTTAAGTAAGAGGAATGTAGGAACATGGATGGTGCAATTTGACATTACCGGGAGGTTCCGTTCGTATGTAATTATAAGAGGTAGGTTAAAGTATAAGTACGTAAGTTTACCCCAGAAGGTAAAGAAAATCACCTACCTACGGAATAAGGGCCCAGGGAGATTTCGAAGACAAAAGATCGTCATGCCGTGGGGGGGATATTGGGGACTTCATACGCAAGGGGTTTTGGTTAATGTTGCAAAATAAAGATAAATCGACGTACTCAGATCCATGTAGGAGGCAGTTTGGCCGTTGAATATCTGAGAAAACATATTTTGTAGTTACAGAAAAGACCATGTATTTTTAAGGTGTAGAACCTCGAAGATACGAGTATAATTTCTTCTTCAATTGTTAAAACGAGGAACGGCGACTCTTGAGCTATGCAAGTTTAGGCAAATCGAACCTACTGGTATACGAGGTACCTAGGCAGAACGTATTGTAGTTGTGTGGAGTACTGAGACAGATTTGCGTGATCACCACGCACATGTATGTACTCGTACAGGTGATGCGGAGTTTCGAAGGATTTGCGCAGGTGGGTCTAGCTCGAGGCCCGAGCTCTTATACATAGCTGATTCGATGTTTAAGGTGTACCATTCATGTATCTATTCACTGTGTGTGGGCTGTATAAATACCTGGGCCTCCTCGAGTGGGCAGGCATTTTATTTTAGATGCATGCCGCTGCATACCATTGGAATTTCCTCGACGCCCCGATCTGCAATAAAATAACACCTTTCAGGCACTAACTAAGTAATTTAGGTTCCATAACGTCACAGTTCTACACTAATACTTACCTAACTGGGAGATCCAGTACCTTTATATTTTGCGAATTAGACAAACATAGCAGACAAACATAGCAATTGCAACAAGGCATATGCATATGATGTATGGCCATCTGTCCAATTCCGATTCCTCGATAGCTCATAGAAACCCAATCGTCCCAATAAACGTCCTCATCGTCGGCGCCGGCCTAGGCGGTCTCTCCGCCGCAATCTCGATTCTCCACGAGTCCAACGTCAACACCAACCGATACCAGAGCTCGACCACGAACGTAAACTCCGAATCGGCAACTCCCACGAATAGCAACCCACCAAACTACCGAATCACCATCCTCGAAAAAGCATCCGAACTGTCCGAAGTCGGCGCCGGAATCCAAATCCCGCCAAACAGTAGCCGGATACTAAAAAAATGGGGCCTCGAAGCCAAGTTTGCGAAGGAGAGTGTGAGGCCTGGGAAGTTTCTGATGAGGAGATATTCGGATGGGGAGGTGCTGTGTGGGTATCATGGGTTGCTGGCGGATGGTAAGGGGTGTGTGGGGCATGAGGAGGAGTTTGGGGGCCCGTATTGGTAAGAGGAAGTCTTTTTTTCTGTTGCTCTGAAGATATATATTTCGATGGTGGGATGGGGTTTAGAAACGTCCAGTTAATTGATGAATTTTTTAACTGATGAAACTTATAAAGGCACATACATCGAGCTGATTTTCATAAAATTTTGGTTGAACGAGTAAGGGAGTTGGGTGTTGAGAGTAAGTTTTCCCAGCATTCCAAGGGTCGAGAATGGTGGTAAAAGGCAATGCATGTGTACATCTGGATGTTTTTGATCCTGTGCATTGCCCTTGAATCTCCGAGCTTCTTAATTTTACATATGGACGTGGGGATTATCTGTCGTAGATTTGCCAAGACTTAATATTTCTATCCGTCTTCCCAATTCGGACGGGGGAGTGCTTTATCCTTCCCAATCCGATAGCACTAAATTCCATACTCATATGATGCAGTTTCGTCCCTATCCATCGTCCCTATCCACACTACTCCGCACATTCTCTCCTCCCAGAAACCTAGCCTCGAATCACTTCATACTAACCTGAAAGCCAGTCAGATTAGGTTGCACCGTCACCGACATATTACTACCACCACACTGCGCCCAACCCACAGTACACCTCACAAACGGAGAGACCTTCACCGCTGACTTGATCATCGGAGCCGATGGGCTCAAATCCCGCTGTCGAGAGATTGTCCTGGGACGCAAAGACCCGCCGCTGAACGCCGGGGACCAGGCCTACAGGATCCTTGTCCAGAAGCAAGATATCGTTGATTACGAGGAAAAGAGGATCAGGAATGGAGGGAAGGATATTGGATTCGGAGAATTACTGGAGAGGCCTAATATTGACTTTTGGTTAGGTATGTCTTCATATCATTGCCTACAATACAACATATAGATATAGTTAGCTGATAATTTGTCTCTTGAAGGTCCCAACGGCCACGCAGTTTGCTACCAACTCAAATGCTCCTCGCTCTACAACGTCGTCCTCATAGTCCCTGAAAACCTCCCTCCAGATATCGACATCGCCCCCGCCGACCCAGACGAGCTCCGTTCCCTCTTCAAAGACTGGGATCCACGGCTACAAGCACTCGTGGATATATCCACAAAAGCATCAACATCAACTCAAACACCACCTTCCCTCGAACCAGATCTAGATCATTCGATATCGACAATTGACGACAATCGCGACCTCCCTCCCACGCCACCAAAGTCTCCACGCCTAGGTGATCTCAACCCTACTACCCCCAAATCCACAGCCACCAGTACCCTAAAAATCCAAAAATGGCGGCTTCAAAATATTCAACCCCTCCCCACCTGGATCGGTACTAACGCGGCGAACCTTGTCCTCCTCGGCGATGCATGCCACGCCACCCTTCCCTACCTGGCTCAGGGTGCTGCAATGGCAGTTGAAGACGGGCATGTCCTTGGTCTCGTTCTTGCAAAGTTGAAGATGAATGCAGATGGCCATGGAGTAGCTCCTGATCTATCTCAACTTCTGCAAATGTATCAAGACCTGCGTAAACCGAGGACGGAGTGGCTTGTGAGGGAGAGTACCCGTCAGAAAGAGATCGTCCATATGCCGAATGGGAGGGAGCAGGAAAGGAGGGATACGGAGATGAGGGAGTGGGAGGAGAGAATGAAGATAGAAGGTGGAAGGGGGGAAGAAGATGGTGGAGAAGGGTTTTGTGGTCGATGGTCGGATGCCAAGTTTAGGCGGACGCTTTTTGGGTACCGTGGTGAGGAGGAGGTGGAGAAGGCTTGGGCGGGGCTAGTTTCGCGAAGGGATCAGGAGGAAGTGATTCCAGAGTGATCGAGTGTTATATTGCATAATGTTCTATCCATGTTTGAATGATAGTCTGGTCTTGGTGATGTTTACACGATAGGATTCAAGTTTAATCTAATTCTCTCCTTTAAACTTCTTAATTCATGATCTTGTACTTTTTCTCCTCCTTTTACCTTTCGGCTCACAGTAGACACACATGTACAAAATATCCCAAACACTCTCGAAAGCATTCCATTGTAATGTTTGAAAGTAAGGCATGATAAAATGTACATTTGAGTCTAGAACTGGGCACCAGAATTGATTGACGATCTGTTACCGCGTTTATTTCTCTTCAAGCCAACTGTAGAATCCAGTGTTAAAATCACACGGGAATAAATTTCAGTTTCAAAGTAACTGGCCATGGAGGTTAAAAAAAAAAATATGCGATCCTACGATATCGATCAATTCTTCTGAATATATACTTCATATATACAACTCCCGCCATCGACCAAATCCATCAATTCATTGCCCATCAACTGAGCATTACTTGAGGTACCCTAAGCAATCTATACCCAATCTAGTGTTCCGGAGGCATCTCCTCAAACACCGTCACCCCCTTTGCAAACTCAAGATAATCCGGCTTGTTCTTGCCGAAAAGCACATACTCCACCGGCTTCAAGAATTTCCTATATTCCATTTTGAAAATCACGTGTACAAGTTAGTTGACGTTTCGAAATTGAGCACCAATAAATTGCAATGTATATATAGCCGATCACATCCCAGAAAAGAAAGGAAAGGAAAATAAAAGAGATAGCTATATAGCTATAGGGAAATCGAAATCGAATTCAATTGCAATTGCAAACATAGTACGTACCTCTGCTCGCCCAACGTGCCCCCCGCATACACAAACATCATGCCCTCGATCGCCTCCACCCAGAGATGCGTTGGGTCGCCGCACCTTCCGCAAAAGTACTTAACCTTCTGCTTCCCCGAGGGCAACTCCTTGACGTCGTAGGAGTAGGATTTCAGCGTGTTTTGGGCGTCGGCGATGGTGAGGGTGGCGGTGGGGACGAGGATGCCGGCTTGGCCGGTGGACGAGGATTTTGCGCAGTGCGAGCAGAAGCAGAGGGAGGGGGCGTAGGATGTGGGCGGGTCGGGGAGGGTGAGGGTTATGGAGCCGCAGGTGCAGGTGGAGGTGAGGGGGGTTGTGGCGGGGGAGGCCATATTTTGGGGGGGGGGGGTGTGTGGGTGGTGGTTGTTTGAATGGGAATCTCTAGAAGGTGGGGTTTTGGGAATTGTCGATGTTGAGATTGATATCGATGATGGTGGTGGAGTTTGGCTTGTATTATATATCGGCTGGCCGACCGTTGTTGGCCAGGCCTAGGTAGGCTGCGAGCTAAAGCGGATGGTTACTTAGATGGGCACGAGACTACTCTAGATGCTCTTTAGTCGAACTTGGAGGCATTGCTGCAGCCTATGGCCATGGATACGGGGATACGAAGGGCACGAGGCTACTATGAAGCACTGGATGACGACGACCCTTAAGCCAAATGCACCTATTGAGTCAACGATAGTATTTCTTTTTCTTGGTTTTCTCTTTTTCAAACGGCTTCCCCGCGTGTGTCCACACATCGTGAGTCACGATCCTCAGCATTGTCGGTATGTAGTTACGTATACAAGGATACCGTACCCGTACAATTGCTGGCCGCGTGGATTCTTTTTATCCAAATATATTTATCCAAATAGGTACCAAATCATAAACTATTTCAATGCCCAGGCCGGGTTGTGTAGCCGTTCGTCAACCAGTGGACCGTTGGATGTAGCACTGCATAAGTAAATCGTCTCAATTTAGAAAAAAGAAAAAAAGAAAAAAGTAAAGTTGAAACAAGTTTATGCTAGCAGTTTGCAGTTTACCTTATTTTCCTGTGTATTCTAAAATAAACGGCATCTCCCCACTACAGAATTAAGTGTGGAAAGTCGTGCATGTCGTTACCCTGAATTCGGACTCCATGGCTATCGTAGAATGGCAAAGTGCTGACCCCTCGTCAAAAGCGAGCTCACGGATGATCCAGGTATCTTCCAACTGCTATAATTCACAAACACAAATTCTTTAAACGAAATATGTTGAAGTTCATTCGGTAAAAGTAAGAATGTTTATTAAAGCGATACCGCAACAATATAAGTATGTCCTACTAGAACGCCAAATTCGAATAACAAAGTACCAGTCAAAGATACATTAATATCTGTAAGGAACGATAGCTTTCATGGAGCTAACCTAGAAATCCATCGAATCTCCTCCTCTTTCATGACGATAACCTAAGGAACCAAACACGAAACTACCAACAAAACCATAGAAAGCTTCCCAAGAAAGCCATGTGGTTCTGTCTCAGGTGCAATATTTAACATCCTATCCTGTATAATGCACCTTGAACTTGAACCCAGACTGAGTACAATACGGACCATTGACGGCATATGGTGGAACTGGCGACGAGTTGATCTGTAATCCCCGCCATATAATTAGCAATCAACATTCTTTTTCTTCTTCAAAACTTCAAAAAAACAATACAAAAAAAAAATAGTCTCAGAGGGACAACCATCTGATACATACCGCATACGTCCCATCCGCTGGATACCCACACAACGTCCACAACGCACTTCCCGACCCGTTATACAAAATCTTCCGACTCGCATCCTCCGGATCAGTCTCAACTTTAAATCCCCCACGAATCGGCCCACTCCCAGGCCCCCAGTTCCTTGGCTGCTCGTCCTCGCTAAACTGGAAATACCAGCCGGTTAAAGCGCCTCCATACGCCTTTGTGAGGAAACCCAGACACCCTCCCGTGGGGGAGGTGTTGCATTTCCTGTAGAGATCCCCGTTGTAGATGTAGACTTTGAGGGGGACGGTGGTGTTGCATGGGATCGTGGCGTTGGAGGAGTAGACGACTGCACTTCCACTGCCCTCAGGTGGGGTGTAGTAGACGGGGCGGTAGAGGAGGTAGGGGGTGGTGTTTTGGTTGGAGACGGTGGTGAGGGTGAAGGTGCGGTTGACTTTGGAGTTGTCGTTGCCGTGGGGATCGGTGTTTCCTTCACCGTGGCTGTCGTGGGGGAGGGCGACGGCGAGGGCGAGGGAGAGGAGGGAGAAGACGGTGATGAGCAGAGTGAGGGTCCTTGAGGTCTGCATCTTGTTTCGTGGAACTAACTCTCTGGATACGTGCGTGAACGAGAGATGGGGTAACGATTGTGGGTGAACCAGCTTTCTCGTCAAGTTGTGAACGTTGACTGATGTGGTGATGAGTTTGAAGGAAACGAGAGCAACGTAAGACTGACCGAAGAGTAATGAACGACAGAGGACTCTCCCCTCCTTCATATATCAAGATTACCCCATGCCGTACTCCCCAGTACAGCAGGTGTCGCTGGCTGTACCACGTTCCACGAGAAAACCAAAAAAAAATCCCATAACCAGGTATTTCAAACCCAACTTCCCAAAGAGGAAGTCGAATACGGTTCCATTCACTTTCGAAAAGGTAGACTACTGTAACTGGGTGATTGCGCTAGTCAGATACTATATGACCTCATGCGGAAAGCTCGTGGTAACGTACGGTAGGCAGCCTTATGCTCAGCCAGTTGCTGGAACATGGGTCCAGCCTGTGAACGTTCACCCGAATTGTACCTATAGTTAATCCGGTCTATTTTATGATAACGCCTTGTAGCAATCGGGCAGATCTCGGAATTCAATGTGAAGTGCTAGTGTTTGGCTGCTGGTGTTTCAATTGGATGATGGATGTGGGGAGATATACTGAACAGGGTACCGGTGTTACTATTCTTATTCTCTATCGCTGGTGGCCAATATTGATACCCTGTAGCAATAGAACATTCTTGATATGATACGCAAATGCCCCTCGGTTCATGACAACCTACCATAGGTCATTGCAGCCATGCAAATCTCCCCACTGTCACACAACATGCAATCTACTCGAGCTCTACTCTACACATCGGTATGTCGTATGCAATCACACCCCCATTGATATGAGTAAATTGAAGTAAATTCAAGAAGATACTTTCTGACGTTTACCCCGGGAATTTTCAGTATCATGCAACAGACACTCGGAAAAACCTCACGATTCACCGATATCGGGCTCTAAATAAAACCGATACCGGAAGTATATTTATGATTGTACTCGAGTACTCACAATCAATGCATCGATATCTAATAGGGATTCGGAATATTGGAAATTGAACGTACAATTTGTGTTTCCAAATATAGCTCGAGTCCAGTGAACTAAAAACATGCAGACATTGGATAGCTCCTCGTACGCGTCGTCGTCTAGTTCTCCTCGGATAACCTTCCCCGAATTTGCTCACTGCAATTGCAGTCATTGGATGAAATATGTGTATTCGACTGCAATCGACAAGTACTGTTACACAAACCACCCCAATTGCATGGCCCCACCAGTGGAGTCCTTTAGAATTCTCTTACGCTTTTTACTCGACGAAAAGCATCTGATCATGATCATCACCTTCAAGGTGTACGTCACTCACTCATGATCAGACCTGCACTTGGGTAGGTCCTCATGAAAAAGCTCGGAACATACGTGGGACCCACAATCCAATCTTTTTATACTGTGCTGCAAACATCCTTGTTGGTACCTATCACCATGTGACTATAGCTACCAAGTACTTACGCACACCACTAACTGCATCGATATCAATAGTTACCGTGATATATGTCTTGTACCGGCCGTTTGCCGTATTTGAGAACCATGGCCATACATACCACCATTCGATTGCAAGTATCTACTTTTGTATATATTTTTTCCTATAACTACTTTACAATTGGTCAGAGAGGACTTCTGCGTTGTATGGACCATAAAAACGTAAGACGATTGCAGCAATTGTACCTATATTGTAGGAGGAGGTAGATATATAATCCAATGCCGTTCAAAGAGATGTTTTCTCACAGGATAAAGTATGTAAGTTCACATCGGTATTACCTATCGATGAAGCCTTTCAATACAAACTTCATGATCATACACATATGGACGCCGCACTTGAAACTGCGAGAGACAAGCACTCACTGAATAATTAATCCACAGTAGATAACTACTTGGGTAGTCAAGATAAAGTATATATAGAGAGATAGATACTTGTCCCAAATTGCAATCTCCTAAATCAATCCTTCAAGTCCGAATTCGCTATATCATCACGATCATAAATTCCAAAACCTCTGGCATCCCTCCCACGAACAGTCCTTAAAGAGGATTGTTCTCCAAAATACCAAGTAGCTAATAGCCAACTCAACCTGGCCAGCCATGTCACCTACTTAGGTATCTCCTTACACTGCCATCCCCCCATTAACCGCAATATTCTGCCCATTGACCCACGACCCATCCTCGCCAACCAAGAACCTCACAACCCCCGCAACCTCCTCCGGCAAACCAAGTCTCCCCGCCGGCATCAGAGACGCGATCCTAGCCACAAGCTCCTCGGACTTTCCAGCAAAAAACATGTCCGTCGCGGTTGGGCCGGGGGAGATGCAGTTCACGTTGATCCCCTTCCTGCCGAGATCCTTTGCGAGCACGCGCGCCATTTGCTCGACTGCGCCCTTGGTGGAGAGGTAGAGGAGGTGTTGCGGGACGAGGTTTTGCGCCTTGGTGAGGGATGTGCTGAGGAGGATGATGCGGCCGGTGAGGGGGGCGAGGTGCGGTGCTGCTTCCTGATTCATCGTAAATATCCTTGGTTAGCATTCATCTATACATCTCGAAATTCTTTCAAATTTGAAGGATTATGATGACCAACCTTCGCCAAAAACATCGGCCCCCTCACATTCACCGCAAACGTCCTCTCGTAATCCTCCATCGTCACCTCCTCCAGGCTTATCATGGGCATGATCGCCGCATTGCACACGACCCAATCCAGCCTGCCAAACCTCTCGATCGTCTTTGCCACGAGCTGCTTCACTTCCGCGCTGTTGCCGAGATCGGCTTTGATGGCGAAGGCCCTGTCCTCGCCAATCTCGGAGACGATGGTGGCGGCGGCGATGGCGTCGGAGGTGTAGTTGATGATGACGCTTGCGCCGTCGGAGGCGAGGCGGAGCGCGATGGATTTTCCGATGCCTTTGGAGGAGCCGGTGATGATGGCGACTTTGCCGGTGAGTTGCTGGGAAGGCATTTTTGAGGATGTTTCTGGTGAGGGGTCTGTTTTGGTCGAGGCTTGTGTTTCTAGGTATAAAGTATCTGGATATCGATATTTCTGTTGATGTCAATGTCATGGATATCAGCCCTCAATTCTCGAGCGCTGAAACTTCTTCCAGTAGAAGGAATCATAAACGACTTACCTCTCTATGAATTGCCGTGTTTGGTAGTTGTAGCTACTTTCTTGTACAGCTCATTTGAATCCGGATCCCATGCTCATCTTTATACCTTCCGTATACCTTTCCTTCTACGTGTGGATTATAATCAGTTACCATGATCATCCACCCCTCTCGACCTCCAGAGATCCCTACCTAGACTCGTGCCCAGACCCTCGTAGAGGATCCCTACCTGCGCACTTCGAACTTCGAATCGGAACTGAATCTCAAAACTAACTGCAATCATTCAATATGTGTTCGAAATAGGTAAGCAGCACCGATTGATTTCCAGATCCGGTATATCGCACATAGCATTGCGCGTTCAATTGTTCAAACAAAACAAGGGCACATGAATACGTCACAGTCAGCTTGTCTAAATATGCCGCATAATCTGGCGAAGAAGAGCCCATGTAACAATACAACGCTTCACCCAAAGTGAATGGATCTCCGCCGTGGCCCTGGCCGTGCTCTGCCCTTTTTTGCGGAGGACTCTAGATCTTAACTGACTAAGAAAACGACAAGGGCCAGATTATGCGGTGCTATTACAATATTACTGCATGTATCTTTGAATATTACTGTGCATACCAGGCCTACTTGTTGCACTAGTACTGGGGTTCCTGAGTAAGTAATTACACAACAGCTGGCTCTCATGCACATGTGCAACAGCGCAAGTACGTATAGAGTACAACGACCCTGACCTCTGCTGCATCACGACCTCGGAATCGAAGACGTTGAGATGCATATGGCTGGTGCCGACGAGCCCGCCGGTGAATAACTTAAGTCCGAAGGCTCTGAAGATGAAGAGGCCGATGAGTCCATGGACGCTTCCGCCGAGCACCAGCTTGTATTCCGATGGCTCTTGTTCGCCAGATTATGCGGTATTGCATGCATTCATAATTATCTTTTTTAATTTGGCATTTTCTAATCATTTCTGGTGTGTTTTCGTTTGCTTTTTTGTGGGGGGTTTTAGGTCTCGAATTTGATTCCATGGAAGATGGCAGGCCACCTTTCATCCTTTTTCATTGGGTTCTGGCTGCTATGCTGGATACCGAAGAATTGGGCCTTGTTTTTCTTCACTCTTCTCTACTCTCAATCCTCTCTCCTCCTTCTTCGACATGCTCAAATAATTCCGCCTTCCAAACTCCGCTTTAGCTACCTTGTCGTTTTCCAAGTCAGTGAATCCAGGGTCCTCCGCAAAAAAAGGCAGAGCACGGCCAGGGCACGGCGGAAATCCATTTACTTTGGGTGAAGCGTTGTATTTTTACATGGGCTCTTCTTTCGCGAGATTATGCATATGCGGTATAATCAAAAAGGAAAAGACCAGGCACCAGATGCTAGTTTTTCTTTAAAGTGTCTGGGCCCGACCGTGGAAGAGATGTGAGAGTACAGATTAAATGCTTACCCTTCTGAAGGGCCGTATCTCAATTTCAATATTACTGTGCATACCAGGTGGGGGTCCTGGCCATGAGTGATTACTCAGACAACAGCTAGTCTCATGCACAACAACGATCACGACCTCGGAATACGGCACTGAAAGCTGAATTGCAGTGCAGTGCAGTCAAGACAAGCTCATCTCCGTATAATGCGTCATGTGGAGTTAACAGCCCCGGCCGATAGGCTCGGACGAGGTCTGGATATCGGACATACCAAGAGGTAGCTATATGACATCTCGGCCGGTGGAGGTCTAGATCGCTGCCTGGACTTTATATACCGCATACCTAAGTAATCTGGCGAGTTAGGGACTGGCCATGTCGATTTTTGAGACAGTCAAGAGTTCTCTGCAAAATAGGTCAGAGCTCGGTCAGGGCACGGCCTACTCTAAATCCATTCACGTAAGGTGAATCGTTGAAAATTTGGCATGGTCTCTAATTCTCGCCAGATTTCGCGGGTAGATTTATCTAGACTGATACGTTTCTAGAAGTAATGGCCATGGAATAATATATTACCTAAGTAGGTCTCCTCATACAACATAAAGCTATTATGCACGGAAATAATGAAGTCTGTAGCTATAGGGTCATGTACGGAACCTACCTACCTACCTCCTTCGGCATGATCACGAATATCGAATGATGGCCTCTAATATTGGATGTAATTTTAATGCAGAAAAATCAATGCAGTGTATATAGGAAATCCAAGAAGAGGAAAAAACGGTATCTATCATACATTCTCTGCCTTATAAAATCATGCAGCATCTACAGCTTACTCTTGATACCATCCACCCCATCCCTCTTCGACACGACCCCCCACGCAGCCTCAGCATACCCAGGAAACTGCCGCCCATGCTCAAACGCCTTTGCACTACTCGCCTGTCCCCTCGCCAGCCTCGCCGCAATGCCCTGACAAATCACCGATGTCTAGAATTCGTGAATATCACCATTAGTTAGCAACTTCCTCCCTTCAACCAGCAACACCCTCTCTCTCCCAAAGAAAGCTTCATGGAAATACATACCCTAAACAACGTAAACCCCTCCCCAAACCTCAACATCTCCCTCAACCCCTCCCTCCCCCCCGCCCACCCCTTCTCCCCCCCAACCGCATGCCAATACCACTCCACCAGCACCTCCTTCCTCGGCAACCCCAGCACCCGATCATCCAGAAACTCGGCCCTCTCCTTCCTCCTCCCCGCTTTCTCGATCGCACTCTCATCAGACACATACTCCACGCCCTCCCTCGCCAGCACCCACGGCATCGTCAAGTTACACAAGTCGCTCAACGGATGCCCAATCGTACTCAACTCCCAGTCCAGGATCCCGATAACCCGGGGCTCGGTGGGGTGGAAGACGAGGTTATCGAGTTTGTAGTCCCCGTGGATGATACATGCGACGTCTTTGACGGGGGTGGTCTGGAAGTAGTGCACGAGGGAGTCGAAGTTTGGGAGGGGCCCGACGGGGACCTGGGTGGTGATGTCGGCGACGAGGGATTGCGAGTGCGAGACTGTGGTCAGGGTTTTGATTTGCCGCGGGTAGAAGGAGTTTGGTCTCCCGAAGGTTGTGAGGTCGTGGCTGCCTTCGAGGGAGATTGGGGTTGAGTGGAGTTTTGCGAGGGTTTGGATTGCGGATTTCCACCTGTTTGCCGGAAAAATGGGAAATTAGAATTTGGGATGTCGGTTTGGAAAAAACTAAAGGATTCTGGATGGGGAGGGTTGTAGAGGGACTCACATTAACCTCCGGTCCATCTCCGTCACCCCCGGGATACTCGGGTTAGAGAATATCCTCCCATCCAGATACTCCATGATGTAGAACGGCGTCCCAATCACCGCGACATCCTCGCACAGCCCATATACCTTCGGCGCTGGGACATCCGTCTTCTCCAGCGCCTTGATCACGCGGTACTCCCTCTCGACCGCATGCGCCGTCTTGCTCAGCAGGACTCCCGGGGGCTTCTTCCGGAGGACGTAGCGCTGCTTTGTGGCGGTGGAGGTGAGGAGGTATGTTGGGTTCGATTGGCCGTATCCGAACTTTAATATTTGTGCGATATCGTTAGCTATATATCTAAACAAAGCAACACCTAATATCTGAGTTGGTATGCATACCTGCTGAACGTCAATCGGCGTCGCGATCTCCGGGAAATTTCCCTGGATGTAGCGCGTGAGCGCGGGGATATCGATTTCCTGCCGTATTGGGCCCGCCATTGCGATAGATTCGGGTCTGGGAGTTCACTGAAGAGCTTTTATTTTTTTTTTATTTTCTGTCAGGTGTGTGCTGAGGGCCAAATCTGTAGATATCCAAACAGGCGATAGCTCCTGCGTCGAAGTTGTAGCAACTTGGTATGGATATGAATCGTATGCTGAAGTTGAATGAATGCAGTCGACCGCTGGTTGTCGTCGAGGTATCCCGAGGTAGTGAATGTAAAGAGCTCTAGGAAATGCCGATTGTTGTCGGAGGTCGATCTTCTTCAACCCACTCCGCCCTCCTCCCCGAGATCGTCAAGCTCGTGCCTACCTCCGACCCGTAAGCTTGTCCCTTGCTAGCTCTCCCGTGGTAATAACCTGGGGGAAGTGTCGAGTCTAACCTCGGACAGCCGAGGCTGTTGCCATGCTGCGGTAGCCGAGAGAAGCAACAATTCATGGATGTTGTCATGGGCCGGCAACCAAGAGGACTGACATCCAATTCGGTTGAATGGTGTAATGGTAGCACATAAGATTCTGACATCGGAATATTCTTGTGACCTGGGTTCGATTCCCAGTTCGACCTTCATTTTTGCTTTTTTCCCCTTTCTGCAACACCTTTCATGAATTTTTGAGAATAGATATATCGAGATGGAGTCATGAATGGGAGTGATATAATGGTATGTTATTCAATTATGAGAATTTGGATTGTTTCCTAAGGCGGCGTAGTGCTACCCACGAGTTAAGGCCGTGAAGGGGGGGGGTATTCGCAATAATTTGTATCATTTATTCATATTTCAAGTCCCATTCCACATGTTCATCGTTCATGAAACTTCCGCACTTGGCATATAAGGTATACTCCTTTAAAGCTTAAGTACTATATATCTCGTACCCAAACAGTGCTCCCTCTGACCAACCAACTTATGCATCGGCAGCCTTATTCCCACCCAACCTCTCCCACTCCTGCTTCGCCTCCTTCTCCCAATCCGGCCTGGGCAACTCATACCCCTCTGTGGTCCTACTATACGAAATCCCGCCCAACCTACTCACCGGCCTCAACAGGTTCGGATCAATCATATTCCCCTCTTTATTCACCACATCCTCGCGCACCCAAAAGTTGACACCCTGGATCAAGCACGTCACCCCAGTCTTCTTGCCACTCTGGGGACTCGTCCACTCATGGTGCGTCAATAACCTTCCTTCGATGGAGAACGCGCTCTCCAGGACTCTGGGGGGCTTAACATTCGTCGATGGGGCGGGGGTCAACCCTGCGAGAGTCCACTCCGATACCCCCGGGGGTGCGTTCACGGAGGTGTAATTCGCAGCCTCAACGAACCACTCGCTGATGATGTTGATTGTGCATTCACCCGTGTCGAGGAGGTTCTGGCAGCTGTCCTTGAGGTTCCCGGTGCCGCCGGAGAAGCCGACGCAGAAGATGGGCGGGTCGTGGTTGACGATGGTGGTGTAGCTGAACGGCGCGAGGTTACTCGTTCCGGCGGGGGTGAGGGTGCTGAGGAAGCCGATGGGGCGCGGAATGATGCCGGAGATGAGGAGCTTGTAGTTATCGACTGGGGAGCGGCCGGGCATGTATGGGTTTATTTCGCGGTGGGGGATGGTGGAGGCGGCGGAGGGCGCGGGGGAGGGGGTGCCGGGGGTCCATGCTGGGACTGGGGATTTGGTGAAGAGGAATTCGGCGGTGTCGGGGAAGGGGGGGCGGGTGGATTCGACTTGTTTGAAGTTTGGCTGTAAGGCGGGAGGTTCGGTGGTTAGTGTTCAGTTTGAAGACGGAATGACGGAACTGTGGATGTGAGCTTACATGAGGGTTCCGTTTGATCAGTGCTTCTGCGTCTGCACGAGTTGCACCTGCGGAGAAGCTGTTCTCGACATTACTCTCCTCCGCCTTTGGGGTGCTGCTAGAACTAGCGATATCTTCTGGCATGTTTTCTGTGGCTTTGGGGGGTTTCTTGTGACGTTTTGATGAGGTGCTGGGAGAAGATCTTAAGTCTATGGATTGTGGTATCTGCTTGGATGCGGGTACCTGCGGTGTTGCAAGGGACGCCAAGCTGGAGAATGTACTTGGTCTCGTGAAGAATGATGTGCAGGAAGTTCGCAAAGAGGAAGTTCGGCTCAACGTTCGGTAGAGGAGAGGAAGGAAATATTGCGGCATGCCACGGTTTGTGAAGGAGCGGAGGGGTCGGATTTATATAAAAAGTAGAAGTTGGATCCGGGAGGACTCAATTAAAAAAAAAACTGCAATATAACGAAGAGGCATAACTAGAGGTACCGGTACATTCGAAATCTAGCACTTGAATTACAATTGCGCAATTGACCACTAGTTTGGGATTAGATTCAGTGAAACTGGACAAGATCTACCCCAAATCCGGATCCCGCTTGCTGAGCAATTGCTGAGAAAATTGTGAATAGTTACTTCTTAGCCTCGACCCTACAAGATACTTCGAACTGCAGATAGAGCTACCCGCCTACCCGTCCTATGAGACTAACCGGCACTTATCCGATTTATCCACTTACATTTAAATGCACACCTACATATGTATATCAGTGATTATGAATATACTATTCATCCTTACAAAGCTTAAATTGAGATACCTTGCGTACACTGCGGAGAACTGCATCCATAGCACTCCGCATCCGCTACATCCCATATTGATTTCCACCCCGCATCCAAAGTGGGGGTGACCTTAAGATGCACGTGCACGCATATGCACCTGAATATGCATTGCATATCCAGATGCAGTGTTGCATATGCGGCATATGCAAGCAAATGCGCCAAGGTAGACTAGCGGCTAGCGTGATTAGTTCGGTAAGTCTATTTTGGGATTGACTTTTGTCGCGCTTGCTTGAGCTTACTGCCCAGCTCCGACCTTGGCCATGGCCAACCATACGAGGTTTTATGTCTACAATTCTTACCCAGGCGCTATTTTTCTGGAACGAGGCTGGCTATACGTACTTCCTTCGGGGTTCATGAGCAATTTTAAGTCTCCGGTGGGCGCAACTGATTTGCTTTTCGTGAATTGATGGCTCGAGTCTCATGCCGAAATTCCGATACTCGGGATCGAATTACTTGCAGTTAGCTGCACCAGACTAAGTTAGCTGTACAGCTTCCTTCGAACTCCTCTTGCGCCCAGTCATATTTTAAGTACCCTCTGTTTCTTTTTCCATGGCCATATGCATGTTGCTCATTTCTCGGTTTAAATTGAGTTTTGGCCTTGTTATATTCCGAAGGATCGAATGCTATAGCTAACGGTTCTCGAGATTTGACTTGAAATATTGGCCACGACAGTGAATCGTTGGCGGAGGAGATGTTTCGAATACGCCGTAACACTGCCTTTGTTCTCAAGTCATGGGACTATAGAAATAATTGTGGAATTGAAGGACTATTTCCACCGCCACCTTTCGTGGTAAGAGGCTGAACCACAAGTTCCTTTTGAACTCAAAGCTACCTGGTAAGTCACCGCTGATAATAATGCATACGGAGCATTGCGCACGTGTGGGTGGGTGGGTGGTATATATTTAACAAATATCGAACGTTCAACTTGCTGACCACGCTGACGGGCCACTAACTCTTCCTTTCTTCCAGAACGTTTCAAGAAGCTCTAGCTAGCACCGCGTAGCAAACCCTCCACGGCCACCGCGCCTCATGTCATCATGAACCCTGTCGTCCCACACTGCACAGAACATTCCGAGCGCCTGGGTATCACTTTCGATGGATCCCATATAACCCTTCGTCCTCGCAATGTTTGGCCCGTTTTAGAGATTCCTTTCATCGAGGTTTCCCTGGTCATCTTCTTCTTTCTCCTTCCCTCCACCCCCCCTTCCTAAAACCGTCTCTTTTTTTTTGTGTTTGTAGTGTCTGTGGGAGTAGTGAGCTTGATTGCCAAACTACCATTCCACTTTCGCACATTCTGAGAAAAATTTGAACGAGCTTCAATTCTTTTTTCTGATTGATTAGGCTTGCAGGATTGATTGAATCGATTCTCGTCTACATCTTTTGCACGGCCCCTTACTGACTTGCAAGTTTTTATATTATTTTTACTTTTTACTTTCGATACTTTCTTTGCAACTATTTTTTTGCAATCAGTTCAAGTCAGTGACTTTAAGCATCGGCCGGGAGCCACTTCACCCAATACAATATCGACTACTATACAAAAGAAACGGAATTAAACAAAAGGGAATAGGAAAAGGAAAAACAAGATGCATTTCTCTACAAGATCATTTGCGGTGATGCTGTTTGCAATGGCATCGCTGTCATGGGCAATCCCACTGCCCCATCCGGAAGGTGGCGGGTTCACAAAGACCTTGAGTCGAGATCTTGGAAACCACCTGAAGCGAGCAGATATCCGATCAGGGACCTGCGACCGGCCAAAGACCTATCGGAAAGCATGGTATGTGTTCTCCTCATCCCCTATGGTTCCTGGTTCACCAGATTGCTAACATATATTCTCCCTCTCCAGGCACCATCTCACCGCCGCCCAACGAAAAGCATACATTGACGCAGAAGTATGCCTGATGAAACTCCCCGCCCGCCTCTCCAAAGTCCATCCGAGCGTCAAAAGCCTCTTCGACGACATGCAAGCCGTCCACCAAGTCCAATCCCCCTGGATCCACAACAACGGCTGGTTCCTCCCCTTCCACAGATACCACATGTTTGCCCACGAGACGCTCCTGCGCGAGGCATGCAACTACACCGGCGGCCAGCCCTACTGGGACGAAGCGCGCGACGCCGGCAAGTTCTCGCTGTCGAGCATCTTCGACCCGGAAACGGGGTTCGGCGGGTCGGGGGATAAGAATAACAAGAATTGCATCTCGGATGGGCCGTTCAAGGACTACACTCTCGTCATGGGCCCCGGATACGAAAACACCACGCACTGTCTCGAACGATCACTCAATAACACCGCATCGCTCATGTCCGAGCAGCGGAACGTGGACGCATGCATGAAGCATACGGAATTCAGCGCCGCCTGGCCCTGCCTCGAGGATCTCCCTCACCGTGGAGGCCACAACTCCGTTGGTGGGGAGATGGCGAATCCGATTTCAAGCCCTGGGGATCCATTGTTCTACATGCACCATACGTATGTGGATAAGTTGTGGTGGGAGTGGCAGCAGGGGGATCTCGAGAAGAGGTTGACTGATATTGCTGGTATGACGACGACGAGGAAGCCCGAGAGTGGGTGGGTGAAGGCGAGTTTGAATGATACGTTGACGTCGTATGGACTTGTGCCGGACCTGAAGATTGGGGAGATTATGGATATTGAGGGGGATAAGTTGTGTTATGATTATTTCTGAGGCGGAGAGATAGTTGAATTTTGTTTTCATTGTGTTCTTTCTCTTCTTTTCGTTCCTTTTCTTTATCTTCCTACTTCACTTTTTGGGGCGCATTATATAAACTTTACACTTTGGTTGCATACATACATATAATTTCTTTTGTCTGTCTTCTCGACTTTCTACTCTCATAGGGTTTTCCTTTTTTTTCCTTATTCGAGCATATCCCTTAATATACATACACATCACATCAAGTACAATATCAATCATATACCCACTTTTTTCAGCACGTTGATACCCAAGAAGATTTTCAATCCTTTGCGCGTCTTTGATCTATACAGAAGTCATAAGGTGCGTCATTCAGACACGTTTGGGATTTCAATCTGAGAGAGTTTGGGAATTATTAGGATGATAGTTCAAGGCACGATGGGGCCGGGTTTCTTTCTTCGTCATCAGGAGGAGGTATATACGTACCGAAGATAGCCATAAAGTGGGAACGATATAGATAAGTGCGAGCTCTGAGTATATCAATCGCCGGCGCAGAGTTACTAGTCTAGAGTTACGAAATTCTATTGTTTCCAAACACAATCTCGTCTCATCTCACGAGTTACCTAATTGGGTTAGATCGTCTGTCTTCGCAACATCCGTTTACGGTTAGCGCGTATTACCCTGGACCTGTCAGCATTATTCGTTTTTACAGTAGGCATCTCTATTTATAGATAACGTGACGGATGAGGCCGGCTGGATCGTGCTGGGGTTTGGGATACTTGCAATTGGTACCGTGGGCGGTAAGTGAATGAAATGATTGTGGGGAAGAGATGTTTTGTAAATCAATTCTGAGGAATACGGTCCGTCTGCTTCGGAATTGAAATCAATGGTTTATATCAATCACGATATGTGGATATCGATATGAACCCTAGCCTCGAGTCTATGAACCACTGGCCAGGCAATAAGATACTGATGTTGACCCAGCATGAATGCAGTTACTCGTATAGGTATAAACTGAGATGTAGATTTCTGAAAGTATAATCCACTTCAAGATCTGCAATTTAGATATGCTAACTTAAAACAACCGAAGTGGCTGGCCAGACAATGTATCATAGATTTAGGTAGATGTTTCCCAATCATGTAACATGTTCCAAATAATACCAATTCAAGTCTCGAAAAATGAGCACGGTAGCATATCTCAAACTTTGAGCACATAGAGCGATCATTACGCTTATAACGAGGGGTTCTATTACTGGACAGTAATCAGAGCATCACTCCAAGTTTCGACGTCTTAAAGTACGTATCTCCACACAAATAATCAGCGTTAAAGTCAAACGTTTCTTCAATCCTGCTGACTTGTGTTGCATGCATAGAGGTGGAGTAAGGTTGGTCTATTGCTTTCCTTTAGCTACGCCGTGAGAAATTGAGGATTCAGGGATGATGGATGATGGATGATGCATGGAGTGCACGGGTTCTCGTTTTACAATTTAAGCTTCCCGCCGGCTTCCGTGAATCGAGCTCGGGGGATCCTAGCAAGGCCGGCCTTTTCGATGTTCTCGGGTGTAACGTCATGATTCGTGACGATCTCGAAATAGTACTCGAGTAGTTACATTCACATCCGTGCCTGTTGCAAACTGCCGCTTCCTATGGCCATGGCGCTCTATGTAGTTGGAAAGCTTAAATTTCAGACTTCGCTTGAAGAGTAATCAATCGCGATATATGTGATACATGCTTTTTCTGATTCCCTCGCCATATCGGATACGGCCGGCGCGGAAAGGTACATAGATTCCTATGCATCTGTTTTTCCGGCATTAAGATCTCAATAGCCGCTCTGTGCAGGAAGATACTTCTCTTTTCTGCTTAGAGTTGGGTACTCTAGGGTATACATCTAGAATAGCTACTAGTGGTTGTCGATGTTTACTCTGCAGATTTGGTTTAATCAATGAGGCACGAGAATTACTTTCCATCTCCACCCTAACTCAACGCATGATCTCACGTAGCCCCCAATCGCAAGTCAGGACTAGTATGGGCGCCTGTTTGCAATGATGTGTGAAGGATTTTGTAATTAATCATGATCAGCTGCAGAGTGCCTTCTGGATCCGGAGATCACCATCAACCTGGATGATCCGGAGCTAGCCCTGTTTGTGGGCATCTCTACAACTCCGTCGAGGTATATATCATGCCCTCGAGTTCCCTCGATGTTGGTTTTTTTTTATTCGGTATCATTCACTGGTTGTCTATCACTTGGTTACTACTACACTTTCGATTCTTTTCATTTCTTTGAGAGAGCTTTGCTGGTCAGGCTTTCTACATTTTTATCTTACAGTCTTTAATTCTTTTTTCTCCATCTTCTTTTTTGAGTTGCAATTGCGTTTCTTGGATTTTTCGAATTCATCAACAGCACGAGATTGAGATCTTCAACGTTCACTTGACTTCCCAATCGAGCATCTCCAACTTCCAAAGCTAACATCTCCACAAACTCCCGAATATTCAAAAAAACAAAAATGAAGGTCTCTATCCTCCTGAGCTTCTTCGCCGGCGCAGCCTACGTCTCCGCCCACGGCTTCATCACTAAAATCACCGTCGGCGGAACCACCTTCCCCGGCAACAACCCCTCCTCCGGGAAAAAAGACAACGCCCGAATCGTATGGGACTACGACAACAACGGGCCCGTTGTAGCCTCAAGACTCGACAACCGCGACATCGCCTGCTCCCTCAACTCGAAATCCGTCGGCACGTTCGGCAAGGCCAAGCCCGGCGACGAACTCACATTCTTCTGGTCCCAATGGTCCGAGTCCCACCGCGGCCCAACAATGACATACATGGCCGCCATCCCGAATGGCGAGTCCATGAACAACTTCGATCCCACAAAGTTGACGTGGTACAAGATCCACCAGATTGGCCTTACAAGTCCTGATGGTCCCAAGGGGAAGTGGGCAAGTGATGAGATGATCAAGGCCGGGAGAACGATGAAGGTCAAGATTCCGCAGGGTATTCCCAGTGGGAAATATATTATCCGGCACGAGTTTCTGGCGTTGCATAATGCGCCAAATCCAAAGAAAATGGCGCAGTTTTATCCCGTTTGTGCGAATTTTGAGATTACGGATGGGAAGGCTGGGGCGAAGTTGGAGGGGACGGGAGTGAAGTTTCCTGGTGCATATAAGGCGAATGACCCAGGTGTTTTGATTGATATTCACAAGGGAGTGAAGACTTATGTAAGTAATACTATTCCCTTTGAGATTTTTGAATACGTTTGGTGAAGAAGATTGTGCTAATGTGTGATTTCTTTCTTTAGACTATTCCAGGCCCACCAGTCATTGCTGGAGGAACCAACGAGAACATAGGACCCGGAGGTGGAAAGAAGATTAGAGGAATGGAGTGGCGCGAGAATGCGTAGATGGCATGATGGGTTTTGGTTTCGTGCCTGGAGACTTCGTATATATTGAGCATTGTTGGAGTATTGGAGATACCTTGGGGCCATTGAAGAACACCCACACCTTACCGTCACAAGCTAAATCACTAAGGAAATTGGCAGTAATATTGGATGAGGGGTTTGGGATAGATGTAAATATTTAGTGGGATGCTGGATTCAGTTGGAGGATTCTTTATACATATTGATTGTTAATATTGAGAAGATTAAAAAGGGTTATTATTATATCCTTCACTTTTCTAAACTTCATCTGATAATTCAATTTTGAGTGATCTGTATGGTGCGAGAAATGTGCCAAGTAAACCCCGTTGAATTCCCCCCGTACCTCGTAAAATAACTAGGAAAACAGTCGGAATTTCAGATAGTTAGGCAGTCTATGAGTTGGAATGTAAGATAATTATCAAAGAGAATAGAACCTTCAAAACGCAAAACAACCATTTGCAAAAGGCATATTTTGCACAAAAGACCCCGTCAACAACGGGGTTTTGAGCCGATTATTCTATGGCAACAACATACAAACAATTGTTGTGACGGGGTTTTGAAAAACCTCGTAGTGATTTTTCCCCAACCCCGTCAAATCAATCACCTCACGGGGTTTGGTTAACGAGGTTCTACTTGACACAACTGCCTCACCATAGATCTGTGTTTGCGAGAAATAGATGAGTAAACAAAAAAGTATAAAGCTCAATTATGCATATGAAAATAATATCAAATTAGATGGCCATGCATAATGGGTGTATCGTTTTTTGGTAGCGAGATAGATTAATCTACTATAGTGTGATGGTGATTTATCGATTGTCACGAACGTCGTTTATGAGATGCTACATGATTTGATAGTAACCTGAATTTATTGAAATGAAATAACTGAAGGTACTTGTGCACGTGAGGAAGTAGTGCATCGTTGATGAGAGTACTACTCAATTGGGGAAGTAAGCGAATACGTATATACATTATAATTACTCGTAGCGACAAAGCCGAGGATCCAAGCTTAGCTAGCCCTTCGGCTCCAGGGCGAAAGCTGGACAACAACAACGTCAGCATCAGACTCGTATCCAAATCTCCCTACGGCCAATGACAAGATTCTTTCTTCTACTCCAAAATCTACTGAAAGATGGATCTAGCACTCGGGTGACCCCCACTGTCACTGCAGGCGACCAGGCTACGACCAATGGTAGTGCTGCTATGGTAGGGTATTCACACCGGTGTTCGGCTTACGTCTCTCTTCCTAACTTTTCCAATGCCTACTGTGTCGAGGCAACTAGGAATCTTTACCGCTCCACCCTGGGCGCTTAAGTGCTGGTATCTCTACTCGAGTAGCATCATGGATTTGAACGGCCTGAAGAATATTCGTCGGTCGACAGCACCACCAGTATTTTGGGCGGGAGGAATAAACCCTCCATTGGTGCATGCCACAAGAGAGTCCAAGCTCAGGCAAGGCCGACATATTGACAGTCTTAGCAGAAACAACTGTGAGCACAGGAGCTATACATGCAGAGAAGCATCTTTTTAGAATATCAAACGGACAGGACCGAAACATCTGAGGTTCACTACAAATTGTGTCTCAGTGAACTGTGCGCACCCATGCGCATGACTGAGAAGTGTCAGAATCAGGGTCCTGCATCTGCTGATGTTCAAGACACACGAGATATGTCGATGTGCGGCGGATACCTTTGCTTCAGATTTTATACATTCCTCCTTCCTAGACTTTGTCTACCCTGACCAATGATTATGAGCATCACCCACATGTGGAATTTCCCATGGATCCAGCCGACAGTTAGCGTTGCCAATATTTTCGGGAAGCTAGGATTATCCGCATGCTCGGTACATATTCCGTGGGCCTCCGAGAAACACTTCCAGAAACAAAATTCTATCAACGAAAAAGGCTCTGATTGGAGGTGGTTTGATGCCGTGTATCTCCATTTCCGTCGTTATTGGATCGATTGGGCTGTGGCTGTGTTAATCCTCCAGCGGGCGTTTATCTGAAATTTTTGATACATGCGGACAGAGCCATTCTTGATAATTCCAGATACTCAAAACTGCAAGCAAAATCACTAAATTTTAAAATAGATGGACGAGAGTGCATAGAAGGAATATCGACAGGCCTAGCTGCTCTTACTTTGACATCTAGATGCTTATGACAGGTACCTACATGAATAATCTACAATCGAGTATCACAGGTATCACACTGCTTTCCCAAGGTGATGCCAGTTTCCTTAGCTCTGGGTCCTACAATTCGAGGCCGAAAATATATCAATCTGTGGATTACTGAGAATAGTGATTTTTAGATAAGTATTTTTTTGAATACCGAACTTGCGCATTTGGCATCAACTTCGACGTTGACCTTCGAGTAAGCTGCACAATAACGACCCAAGCACTAGTCTATCATTGATGTCTCCAAATCTAGAGCACTAGCTTGAGTCAGAGCTAGGTAAAAACATTTGTTCCACCTCCCTGGAACATCGTCCACCATAAGAATCCGAAACTGAAGTACGCGTGCGACGGCAAGGTGAGAACAGCTGAACCACAATTCGCCATAATAATTGCTGATTCCATCGCCCAACGAGGGTCTATTAACTCAGCCGCAGATCTGAACTATTCTCCGACAGTGAAACCTGTACTTACGTTTGCACCAATGGGGTCTTTTAGCTACCATTTGGATTTCGCCCATCAGCATGGAAATCTTTGATATATTCCCACCATCGCCAGATGTATTCGATTTGTGATTAATACCTTGATATCAATTGCATCCGAGCAGGCTCTCAACCAACGTTCGTTCGCGAACATCGTTTCTGGGAAGCGACATCATTATTCACGAGATATAGCTTCACAAAATTTCGATTCTGTTGTATAATTTTGCTTAACGCTGATTCTGTTCTCACCATAACGGAAGTGCCTTTCCGCAAACATCAAAATACAACCGACATATCGCTCATTACCTGGAACAATTCACGGCTTTAAATTATTTATTTACAGAACATACAAAACTAACGCCAACATATACTCAGAACCTCCCTCCAGATCTCCTGAGGAACCCCAATTATTTCCTAACAAATAGTACAGGCAACAATAAGAGGCATCTGCAATTCACTATAGCTCACATTGCATTGACAGCTATCGAAATTTTATCCTTACGATATCTATAACTACAATTTCTAATCACCAACGTCACATATATAATTGGATTAACATTATTCTTTCGAACTTCAATATCATTAAATACTTCTCGTGGACGCTCATTCTTTCGATTATCCTACCGAGAGAGGATCCGGAGGTCCTACATTTATCTGTACATTCAAACAGAACAAGCCTACTGTGGATCAGTAGCACAACATAGAACAGTGGATTATTGTTATCAATCCACATACTTCGACGACGGGTCACATAGCGCCTATCATCAATCAGTGCCTTGAGCCTACCTCACTCTAGATAATAGTCGTCTCGCCACGAAGCAACGTTGGGAAAGATCTACGTATACTGAAACACAATTTTTTTCAGTTTCGACGAATCATCATCAATCATAATCACTAATTATAACTTAACACCTTTTAAACACTTCTGATGCACGTATCGATATCAGGATTACTCTTCATCATCTCTACACTCATATCTACAACGCTGGCAGCGGTGTGCTGGTCCAATGATACCCTTGGTGCAGATACAGCCAATTTCAGAGAGGAAGATTTATGGAAGGTGCGGGAACGGCTGTGTTCGGGCTGCCCTGATGTCTCCGGTTCAACATGCCGGATGAATGAGAGGATAGGAGCAGATGGGATGTATGCGCAGGGGGAACGGTGGGGTGGGTTACAGGAGATACCTGCATTTCCGAGTTGTTGGGACGCATTGGGTACGTTTGAATTTATTTCCTAAACATCTATTTTGCTTTCTTTTGCGTTTTAGTTATAAGCATGCAAACTAATCTTCTTTCGAAATATGTAATAGAACAGATAATAGTAGTATGTTACCCATTCTGGATCTATATACAACATGTTTCGATCACACTGATTCATTGTTTGGTGAGTTTGCTAATCATAATCTTTTGGCGCCGTTTAGCAATGCTACCGCAATGAACGTGTTAAAGGAGGAATATGGGTTTGGGGGTATGTATTGAATGTTCAAGTCCATCATTTTTTCCTTCGATTCCAGTTTTCTACTATTTCCTCCCATACTCTCCCCACTTGAGTTGCAATTGAGTGATTCTAACGATCAATGGAACATACAATTTATAGATATGAGCATTACACACTTGGAATATATAACAATGTGTCAGAGCCGCCGGCCCCATTGGTATCAATAGCATCACCAAGGCTTCAACCAACTACGACAAGGACAATCTCTGCAACTAATACCGTGAATCCGATGTCTTCGACCACAATAACCACCACCTCTACAGCCACTGAAAAGGTTAGTGATAAATGAATGATGTTTCACTACCATAAACCTCCGTTGAGGGGCAGTATATCAAATCATATAAGACAGAAGTTTTTTCGTGGCCTACGTATAGATGTAGCACCCGAGCTAATTTTGATTTCATGCAGAATGGGCAGACTGGAACGTCTAAAAACGTCCCATCCGGAAATACAACACCTAAGGACGGTGATGATTCCAATGGGCACAAAATCGGCCCAACCACTGCCGCATCAATTGCTGTTGTCGTAACGCTGTTAATAGTCGGTGTCATCGCTGGTATCATCTTTCTCCTTCGCCGGCGCAAGAAAAGGGCCGCCGAAGCCCAATACCCCATCACCGAGAAGCCATGTAATGATGTTTACAGCAACCACCCCACACCTATACATTCACCGCGGGCATCAGGCCCACAGGAACTTCGTCTCACTATACCGAAACTAGAGTTGGAGACGGACGCTCAGAGCAAAGATGTAGCGGTTCATGTCTCGGCTGATGCACCACTTCAGGCACCGTTTTTGATGTTGAGAGGAGGGAGAATTTATACACCGAGGGAGTTGCAGGCAAATGAGGATGTTGCGAGTGAGTTGTATCCTGGGATGAGCCCGGAGAGGGTCGAGTTGGAGGGAGATATCACGCAGTATAATCATGAGAGTGAGATTAAAAGACAGATTGAGGAACTTGAACAGGCGTATTTGAGGGATGAGGGGCACTATAGGATATAGGTCGGCGTCTGCTGTTTGGTTGATGAGGGGATTTTTAATTGTTCATTGCAATGTTTCTGTTGTATATATTTTCCCAGCCAGTTTATTATCGGCTCCTACTCTACTCTACAATACTACACATTTTACATACTTCTCTCCTGATGTTACTTTTTACTTTACATTTTTTGCCCCTGAGCTGAATTCACTAGTTCACTTTTGCTTGTTTTTTGAAATTTTCTTTTTCCAAATTTCACTACTTTTCTTTTTTACATCTCACGGGCGTCCAATTATTTGCAACAGACCTCGAAGACATATCTTTTAGAACGGCGTTTAGCGCGCGTAAATCCTTTATATCTCATTACTAATTTAAATTTCAATACAGAGAATTTTTCTCTTTATGCACAAATACAGTCATGGCCCGGGGGAAGGTACCGACTTAACTATCGAAACCGCCCCCCCCTCCCCGCCGGTATGTCTAAGGAATTCCCACACCTTATATTTTTCACAGTATTAACTCTGTGCACGGGACATCTAAGAATTCATATTCACATACAAACTTTTTCATGTTGGAATGAGATCATGTGACCGCACGTGACGCGGAGTGAAAGATGAGCCGACGGCGACGGAGCGGGGGAATCAGTAGCGCAGGAATCAGAATGGTTGCGCATTGCTTCTTTTTTCCTATGTTATTTTTTCTATATAACTGTATATCTTCCTCTCTAACTACAGCTGGTTCTAAAAATTATCATCGAATTATCTCTGTATCGACAGAACCGCTAGATTCTTTCATTGACGTAACCAATTCCTTACCTAGGTATGTAACGCCAGATTGAAAGGAGAAAATATTCCCATAGAAGAGTTGGATATATTAATATGAGATTGTACACTTTTCACCTCAGCGCACGGCAGGATCGGTGACGTCCCTCGACCGCAAATGCGCATCATTCTTCATGAATTCAGTTTGCAATGCATAAGTTGACATATCTCGTATACGTACGCGTAGCAAGTCTTTATTGACGTAACTACGTATGAAATGTATGAAAGATAGACCAGCATTTGAGACAGCAGGATGTAACATGTACTGTATATGTCAAGCAGACGCAGGTATTTTCTTTTAGCACACATCATGAGGTGCTGAGGGCATGCTCTGTGTTAGTCGAGTACGGTACTCGAGTGGCGGATATCCCTCCCGCCTTGCAATTGAAGCAGTAATCATAATGTGCTTTAAATCGTGACAAATCAATCATATGGAACGTTAACTTGGATTTCAGTTCATGCATGCGCATTCAGAACTCGCGAATCGATCGCGCGAGCCATCATGTAGACCAAGTGAACAGTACTCCCTATAAACATCAACATCACAACATGTGCCAGATTGCAACTTTAGTACTGCGAACCCTGGTGAGGAAGACCCCCACTGTTCCATTCACCATGGTCAAAAACAATCGTGTTGGCTGAATTGACCGGGGGAGCTGCATGAGATTGAAATCTTCAATAAGTATGTGTATGAGTATGATGTGGGTGGATTGCAGAGTGTGATTTGAGACAGTGCAGGTAATTCAATGGTCGTACACACCACATGACTTACTCTGTACCAACTCTAGAATTGCAGCTTTTCGATCTGCCTTTGGGTGAACATGTGTGTGCAGATACAATCTATGCCCACCACCGCCTGAACGCACATGGCAAATATATATGGCACAGATTTGAATCGAATGTATTGCCATGGCTTTGGTAGCGAGGACGCGTCGTAAGCTTAAATATTACTTAATTATTATTAAGATCGGGCAAATATGATGTATCTCGCTTGTTGAATTAGATTAACCTTAAGCTTTCACTTTAAAACTAATTTTGACGACGTCGATAACATGGACTGCAAAATAAACCGGATTCGAAAGATATACTTCTGAGTACTAGTGGGAGTCTTGCCGGTGCCTACTCATCTTTGACAGCTCTATGTAATTTGAAGCTCTAAGCATTTCTGACAGGTAGAATCTACATTGATAAAACATATGCATATGGATTGTATGATAGCTAGCTTCAATTTTATGACATGGTGGACCTTTTGATACTCGAGTATATATCATACATAGACGCTATACAATCCAAAAGTGAATGAACATATGACCAAATGTAAGCGCTTGATCCACTTTGAAGGCTTCAGGGCCGCCCCAGTCGACTCGCGGATGTGCAAGTTCTCCTCTTCTCTACCTCTTGGGACATGATCAATCAACAGTGCGGGGCCGACTTTACCAGGTTCAAGTATGTAGAGT
This sequence comes from Peziza echinospora, assembly GCA_024516245.1. NCBI lineage: Eukaryota > Fungi > Ascomycota > Pezizomycetes > Pezizales > Pezizaceae > Peziza > Peziza echinospora. Next base: position 1,005,306 of record JAJLQT010000010.1, on the reverse strand, counting down.
ACGAGTACCAAGACCTTTGCCGAGCTCGCTCGTCTTCAGACTCAGATTACCCCATACCGTACGGAGTACTCGATGGGTGGTCGATGGGACAGATGGTTCGATGGACAGCTAACCTGATTCCCATACAAAACGAAGCGACGATCAAACATTTGGCAGCACTTGCACCGCAAAGGTTAGCGTTGCCCCATCGAACCATCTGTCCCATCGACCGTCCGTTGCAACGAAATTCTCGATGTCTCAAGAATTGACATGGCCTCTGATATGCCAGACAATGCGGTACGGTATAATCTGTACCACACCCTCCAAGGAAAATCTTCCCTGCCAGTTACCCTTTACCGCATTACGCAGCACAGGCGCTCTGCTTCCCTATCGCTGTCGCTTACCAGCGAGTCACGGTACGAAGATTGAACGATCAAAGCTGTTTAAGGGCCTTCCGTTCAGCCGTGCCTGTGGGTGGATAGCCGCATGCATGATACATATGTATATAACCAGGGATGGAAATGCACATGCTAGTGTGAAAAGAACGGAACAAAATGTCTAACAGATAGGACGAAACTTACCGGGTTTTGGTGATATGATATGATATGATATGGTATGTGCGGTAAGGAATCGTGAAGGTTGAGCTCATGAGCTGGAGCTGGTTGACCGGCAGTTTTTTGCGGGTGCCAGTGATATTGTCATGATGCACTCGAGTATACATGTAGTCAAGCTCTACACTTAGCTAGGTACTCGTCGAGATCTTGACACATGAACTAGTTGACAGGAAGTAGAGTACTCTGTACAAGCTTCCTGATAACTAGCTTAAGTAGAAATTCAAGCGCTGGCAAATTCAAGCGCCGGCGCTTGATAGTAAGTAACTTCAATTGCACGATGGCTTCTCAATCCTTTGTACAGGATTCTACTTTCTTTACTTCTTCTTCGACGAGCAAGCTTCACTAAACTAATCATGCCTGGTCATTACGGCCCGGGATAGCTACCTAATTATAAACTACCAGCATGCAGGACAAGTCTCATGATGATGGTTGATTGTGACTTACCCGCATGTAGCCCACGCTAAAGTATGATACGATTAAAGTGCAAGTCGGCACTAACGAATGGATGAAACAATACTCCATGTATATGAGATGGATGTATTCTACTCGAGTATTTACTTGGCCCCACGCAACTGCCGTATAATCTGGCGAACAAGAGCCCTTGTCGTTTTCTAAGTCAGTGAAGAGTCCTCCGCAAAAAAAGGCAGAGCACGGCCAGGGCACGGCGGAAATACATTCATTTTGGGTGAAGCGTTGTATTTTTACATGGGCCTTTGTTCGCCAGATTATGCGGTAAGAGTTTCGATTTGACCGAATGGCCAGGGCCCAATGAAGGAGGCAAATTTCGCTTCAACAATTGCAATGTGCCAGCACGCGTGTCTTTCATATTCGATACCTACATGAACGAAACCCATTATCTTGGCTGCTTGCATTTTATATCTAATCTTTGAAAGACATTGTCAAGCCTACTCGAGTACAAAGGCAGCTAACGGTGGCACAGAATAGTGAATCCGGATATCCGGAGAATCATGCACTGATTGGCAATGAACCCATGGAGTAGATTCTGGACCATCCTTTTGTGTTTTATATCTTGACATCTGAGGTATGCAGTATCACTCCCTTGGTTTCCTTTCTTCTATGCAATTGCTTTACACGAGGCCAGAAATTGCTTGCATTTTGCATTTTGCATTTGAGTTTCGATCGTTGCCGAGGTTTCCCTATTCAAAATAGTGGGCTATATGGCCACCATGGCGTCGTTAGAGGGGTCAATATTCTTTGTTCCCGTGTTCCCCGTGTACTGGTTTCTGGGATTGAAATCCGGTACGATGGCCAGGGTTTTTTCATTATGACAGATTAAGGGTTACTCGAGCTTGCAAGTGGTATAGTGGGTACGAGTAATCATTATGTACTCTACATTGAGTACCTAGGCACACCAGTCATGTCTCATGAGTCTTGATGATGGGCCGGGATCACAGCCAAAAACGCCAAAACTGCCCAATTTCAAAAATTCATATCTCAACTAGCTTCTGGGCAATTTGCATGAAGTTAAAATCCATGGTAGATGATACCTTTTAAATTGGATTTCTGGTTTTGGATGTTGCGAAATGTAACCTGTAAGGCTGTGGAGAGCAAAAGAATGCTTAATTTCAAAAATGTGACAAGTAGTGCTCTAGCCCGTATTTTGCCTAGTAAATATTGGCATTCCTAACGCAGATGAACTTGTGGTTACAAGAAATACAAGAACTCTACCTCATGCCCATAAAACCTTCCCAAAATTGATTTTCAAAATGGCATAGATAGGAACTATGGGCAGTATCGATTTCCATAAAGACAGTTGAGAATTGATTGAGATATAAATCTTTGAAATTGGGCAGTTTTGGCGATTTTAGCTGTGATCCCGGTCCATCACCAAGACTTATGACACCTGACTACGTATCTACCTTCCTCTTAAGTCAATCCATATACCTACTCGAGTACTCAACGAGAATCGCCGATTAGCTTGCCTATACGATAGAGACCCTCAAGTTCTGGTCAAATATTCCCCTGTCCTAACTTCAATCATGTACTACTCTATAGTCTGCAGTCTCTTAGGCTCATGTATGTCGACTATCCAGAGTTAAGCGGGATCTCTAATGTATCTGTGCCGTCATGTATGTGGCGTGTGTCGGTACTCTGCCTCGAACCCCCACTCGTTCACTGCATCTGTTTAAGCCCACGTCTTGAAGGAGTTCATAATCCGCTGATCTCGAGGAGAAAAATGATCCCTGTTCCCATGAAGCCAACTGTATCGAATTGTTAGTGTCCCCTTCTTTCACAATTGCCAACTTAGCTAGCCAGAGTAGACAACATGGCGGCGGTCCGAGCAGCTTTCGGTTCAGCCACCCCTACCAGCTCCCGAGTAGGGTAGGTAGAGTACCTAGCCAGCTCCATCACATACATTTTTTTTCTTTGCGCCAGCTTGTGTACTCGTAATCGAGTACACTTTGGCTGCGCGGGGGCGGCTATTAGTGAGCTGGGTTACTGACTCCATGGTCCTGGGCCCGGGAGGTAGCTACATATATCTAACTCAATTCCCGGATTTCGGACCTTAAATTTGAGTCAAGCTCTCGAATTTTGGGCGAAGCTACTACTACATCGATACCATCATTCATCGGTTTTTTTTTTGCTTGCGGTTATATGTACCTGTGATACTTATACGAAAGCACGATACACAACAACGACAGCATGTCAGCAGAACCAGTGCAAACTCTCGAGGTATGCCACAAATCGGATGGGGGTGGCAATATCATAGCCATTTTTGTGTTGTGTTATGAGAAGTCGCAGATAGTGGAGGTTCAAATGCTAACTATTCACAGACTGAGTTCCTCTCAGAGGACTACAGCGACTCTGACTCTGGAGCGCAGTATGTCCCCCCAACCTTCGAACTACTCCTTACCTAGACACATCTTTTCTAACGCATTTTCACTTCATAGAAGTTCATCCACAACCTCACTAACCTCATCCATCCACGAGTATCAATACGAAAACGGGCGACGGTATCACAGCTTCCGCGATGGAAAATACATATTACCAAACGACGAGCGTGAGCAACAACGTTTGGATATTTACCACCACATTTTCGCAATCATGTTGGGAGGAAAGACACATCTTGCGCCAATCAAGAAGCCCAAGCGGATTCTGGACGTCGGAACAGGAACGGGAAGTTGGGCGATTGATATCGCTGAGGAGTTTCCGGACGCTGAGATTATTGGAAATGATTTAAGTCCTATTCAGCCAGTGTGGTTAGTACTCCTTGTGCTTTTATAAGCCTTACTTTCGAAAGTTAGAATATCCATTGACTGGTTTCGGGGTTAAGGGTTCCTCCAAATGTAAGATTTGAGGTCGACGACGCAGAAGCACCATGGACACATCCAAAGGATTACTTCGACTTGATTCATCTGCGAACACTATCTGGATCATTCCAGGACTGGGATGCAGTTATTGCACAGGTATATGAGTAAGTAAAGTCTTTCTTCTGTTAGCCATCCCGAATGTCGACATGTCACGGACTCAAACTTATGTCGAACGAATCTAGTCACTTGAAACCCGGTGCATACGTTGAATTCCACGACTACACCGCCGAGCTCCTCCACAACGACGGTACACACCGAGAACACGCACCCTTCGCAAAATGGTGGGACCTCGTCACCCAGACTTCCGAACTCGCCGGCCGACCATTCAAGATTGCAAAACACATGGAGAAGAAGTTGATTGCCGCTGGATTCGAGGATGTCACCGCCAGCACCCACATCTGGACCATTGGGCCCTGGGCCAAGGATAAGAAGTTGAAGGAAATTGGAAAGTGGGGATTGCAGGGGATGATTGATGGCCTATCAGCCTTCAGTTTGGCCCTACTGACACGAGTCAGTGGCTGGAAGGCTGCTGAAGTCGAGAAGTTGTGTTACGATGCAAAGAGGGAGTTGTTGTCCAAGGAGAACAAGTATTACACGACGGCAGTTTTCATACATGGAAGGAAGCCATTGGCTAAGAAATAGTCGGTCCTTGAGGTTTTACAATGTTTTGTGTGTTGTTCTTGTATTCATGATTTAGCTTTGGTTTACAACTTTTTGTATATGGTGGAAGTTCTTTGTACACTCTGTCTGTCTGGGTTTCTTCATGATTGATTGCAAATGTGTTTTGTACGTTTGTCCTGTTTGCAGGAAACTCGAAGCTGGCGCTGCTTTTGGGAATGTTTTAGCAACAAGCTTCAGTACTAGCCTCGTTCATCGTTGTTACGTATTAGCCATCGTTTTTTGGGATTCTTTGTTTGATGTCTTTGAGACTAACATCTTTGAATATATCACTCCCCCCTTGTTTGATCCTGCCTTGAATTCAACTCCACAAATTCTTTTACGCAAGTCACGTGTAAGATGCGCATGCCGGCACCTACAGGCCCCGTTGATAAAGTTGATAGATTTCCCAAATCCTCGAGAGATCATCGATGCTAAACTCGAATTGAAAGATGTATCAAAATACCCCAGTGTATCTCGTGGGCCGCTACTTGGGATTTTACCATTACAGAGCGAATTATAAATTGCATTGAATACGATCAGCTTGAAATTAGATGACCATACTCATGCGTATGAAGAGATACAATTGGAATGAGACCTAGTACTCTCCTTTTCTTTCAAGCCTTGAATCGCCAAAGGGGAGATGTCCGGGGAGCTCGTTATGATGCCATCTGCGCACTCATTCCATGTGTATCGACAAAGTACTTGCCGCAGGCTTCATACGCTGTATGGTTGTCGAGGTGACTTCCAGTGCTAATGGAAGCGCTAGCTACAAGAAAAGCGATTATCAAAATACACTCATTGCCAGATTTCAAGGGTTTGGAGGGATCATGTTCATTCATGCTCATGTTGGTAATACGCTACTTAAATAGGTAATGGACGTCGCTCACCCAATTAAGAACGTCGAATTTTGAATATTCACTTCCACTTTGCTTTGCCATTTGTCCTTGTTTGCTTGAAGTAATCTCTTTTATATACAGGTGGAAAACAATCATATATCCCATTATGCTGCAATATTTCCCGTTATAAGCAAAAACCTTGGTTTTGCAGTGGGACTGGGTTCGAATTGTTGGCCAATATCGCAGCACTGGCGCCTACTGGAGTGCATGGCCAACTATGAGATAATACTGAGTTAGTAACATGGCCATATTGAAGTTACAAGTACATCAATGTGTTTAAAAGGTACCCGATTCCCTCCATACCAATCTCTATATTCCAACACAATCCCGCATCAGAATTGGCTACTGATTATAGGGATCGATACGGCATCAAAATCGTATACGTACTAAACTACAATATTTACGTCAAAATTCAAGATCAATATTCAAACCGCTGCACAATCCTCCATTGAACCAATGGAGAACCTCGAGAAACACCTAATCTGTCCAGTTTGTATGGACGTTTACCAGACCACCCCATTCACCATCAATTGTCTTCACTCTTTCTGTGCAAATTGTCTTACGAGACATATGTACTATATCTATAAAAAGGATGAAAAAACAATTCTTGCGGGTGCCCAAGATTTTCTGCCCGCCTGCCCGGTCTGTCGTACAATTATTCTTTGGGGAAAGCCCAATCACGCTCTTGGAGGTATCGTGGACGTATACATTTCCAGTCTCCCTTCCGATGCCAAAAAACCAAAACAATGGGGTGAAATAGCTGATAGAAAAATTGGCCAACGACTTTCCGACATCTTTTCCCGTTGCCAACGACAAATGATTGACGCTTTTGAGGGTTATACCGAGGCCGGCACAATACTGTATATGCGTCAAGTTACTCGCGAAGAGTACGACCTTGCACGAGAAAACCTTTCCGGTGGCGCAGGAATAATTTTTGCCAATCTAGAGTATGACTACAAACATGACGCTGCCCCGGTACCGAAAAATAATATCGGCGATGCAAGTGTATCACTTCAAACGTCTGGGGAAGAGGCTATGTATGCACATGGAAATCCATCTCAGAATTCCGGCAACGTCAGGTCTGTTCTCGTGCTCAGAGATGGCGTGCGTGTTGGAGTCACGACTTCGGTAGATCATGATATGTTAAAGGCATACGCGGAAGCGAACCATATGGCATCTGTACTGGAAACAGGTGTGAAACTAGATGCACTCGGACCATTGCCAGTTGAACAAGCAGATTGGGTCAATACTTCTTCGTCACCAGAAGTTGCCAGTAGCACTAATTCTCAAGCATCATCGGACAGCCAGACAAGCACTATTAGTTCTACAGGTGCAAGTGTTGGTTCGGCTACGTCCCCAGGCCCTTCAAACGGGACTATGCCTGATCATGGTCACGGAAAAGCCAAGTACTTTCTTCTTGACTCTTATAGATGTCTTTTGAGTTCAGAGTATCAAGCAGCTATGCAAGTCGTTGAGACTTGGGGAAATTGGTTCAGGAGAACTGAAGTCAATACAGACCTTGTCGCTATGGAATATACTTTCTAATATCAATATTGTATCTGTCGTTTGTGTTTTTGTATTTTTTTTGGGCGTAGCATTATGATTGTGAAGAATTCGTTATTTGTAGCTTCTGAGAGATATATACATGAAATCTAATACGATACATCTGTGGACATAAATTTACAAAAGCAGTATGGCCGTGATATTGTGAGCTGTAGCTTGTATCATGTCATTTTCTTAAAATAAAACCTGAATTTAGTTCCACTCCCATGAATATCGATCGATACAGTTGGGTGGTTCTTACTCTGATCTGGATCTCAATACTGGTACTCATGAGATTCATTACATTCACCTGTGGATGTGAACTAGAATGACGCCATCAGCACTCAAACATCAATTGCTCCGTTGGTCTAGTGGTATGATTCTCGCTTAGGGTTACCCTGAGTATTGTTTGCGAGAGGTCCCGTGTTCAAACCACGGATGGAGCCTTGTTTTTTACATTTTTGTTGACTTTTTCTTGACTTATTAATCATACCTCCCTTTGGTTTTAGCCGCGATCCCATAAAGTTTCCGGATCATACAAGGAATGTGTGTCACGTCACTACCGGCGACGTTGTTGCACGGCTATGGCTCGGCACTACTTATGTACACACCAAAATGAAATAGATGACTCCCGTTTATCCCATTATAGGCATTCTCCACATAAGAATAAATTCATTATGATAGGCATACCTATGCATATGATAATGAGCTCCTAGGCCTGCCTATAAGATAAGCGTCCCCAATTTCAGATTACACGCAGCTAAGCCACCAAACTTGCTACAGATGACCGATGCTAAAAGAATATGGTTGGAATCGGAGTCTACATGTATACATCCTGTAAAGAGCAGATGTTCATAACGAGAGGCGCTTTCGTGATAATTAATGAACCTTTAGGAGAGCAATACGTATGATGCACCGACTTGATGCTTATTTCGGCAATGCTTGATTACGAGGATCGTACGGCCATTAGTAACGTGTATTGTTATCCGTTGGAGAAATGCAAATATCAAGTTCAATTCAGAGCTGGTCATTTCCAGAACGTTTAATTATAAACCTTTCATATAGTTACCTACTCCAATGAATCTATAGCAAAGAAAGTAAAATAGTGACACGAATTCCCGCGAATGCACATGTAGCGCGGCACATCTCCATGGCCATGATTTCGCCTAAACCGCGCCTCTGGTAGTTTTCCAGTCCCCATATAGACAACAACCGTTATAGGCATATAGCCAATATTAATACACAAGGATATATTCGTTAGAAGCACTCTACATTTGGCCATCGATCCCAATACAGATTACACCCGTTATAAAAATATCACTTTAGGACCCCAGTTAACTTCCAATGCTGATAATGTCTATAACGAGAGGTGAGTTTGGTAGTATAAACCGCTCTAAGAGAACCAAGAGTCATAGGTTTATAACGAATTTATGCTTATGTTGAGTATCTTTATAATTAAGGGAGTCAGCTGTATCTCATTATTCTGCAAAAGTGCCTCTCGTAATTAAAAGCACAAATTGTTCTCGAAGCACAAATCCGTTATAGGTAAATGCATACGAGCCGGGCCCCAAGGTATGTTTACAGTTAACATGGCAGTCATCTATATGTGTGTGCAGATGACTCCCGTTATAAGCATATTATCGGGACCAGTCATTGCATGCTTATTATAGTGAACATATGCTTATATCAAGCTGGGGACGGGGCTAATTTTAATTAGAGGCCTTTGAGAGGTCTGGTACCACGAGGCGTATGCTTATAACAAATCTATGTTTATATCGGGTATATATGCTTATAACGGGGGTCACCCGTGTTCGCCTTCGAACGTTTATCTGCCAGTTACTAATTAGCTTTTTAAACAATTCCATGCACTCCGAATCCTGAAGATCTAGAATTTTTTTCACCTATAGCACGAAGCTTGAGTGTTGAGAGTGAAGGTAGATTACATCCCATGATAGCTAGCAGCGCTGTTCATGCACACGTTATTCCGAACGAATAATGAAATTTTTATTCATGTCATCAATAATTGATCATGATAGTCCAGCGTGGATCTTTCTAGATTTACATAGTCATAGATGAAATGTAAATTTCTGAACCGAACGAAAGAGCAAGAAGCTCAATCATGGCCAGTCTCAGCTTGAGTCCACTAATATTAATTAATATCAATTCTCAAGCGTCTTACAGATTCGTTTATGGGTTGTACACAGAAGCTGAAGTACAATTTCACATGACCAAACAAAACAAGGCTTGCCACGCAATAGATACCTGAATAGGAAATATTCTAGATTCTACTCTTACCCCTAGATCTAGATCTGGCCATGGACATGTGGCGAACGTTGACACAATCAGGCTTGTTTACCAGCGCGGAATCTCTAGATGCCGTTGCATATTTTTTTAATAACTTTTCCGCGCACCAGATCTAGAAGAGCGCCGCCCAGAGTACCTGGTAAGCAGTGAGTTCGTCTAGCCCTGACGAGACTAACTGAGTACAACGGCTCGAATTCCCCTTCTGGAAGATCCATCTGCTTTCGGTAGTTTGTCATGTCAGGAGCAAATTGCGCGCATGTTAAATTTGAGCCGCAAAGCTTGTTTTTGACTTCATTTACGGCGATCATGGAATGATTTCAACGTAAACCATTTTATATTATGTATTCTTTTACACAATTCTTCATTATCAGAGGAACCATAGCTCGGCCTCGCTTTATTGATGAAAAATAGACAAGTTTTGTATTACCCTCTGGGCCCAAAATGGAAAAACCAACCGGATGTTTCATCAACTTTGGGCCCAGAGCAAGAAAATCGAAGTTAAGGCTGGCGCGCTGTGCAACACATTTGGCCCACACCACAGAAGAGTAAGAAGAACCAATTAGAAACCGTTTGAGATCTTAATTTATGATTCGTCCTATATCCGACATCAACACAACAAACGAGTACAAGTGGAGTACCGTGTACTCTGCCTAGGGAAACATTCTTGAGCGCTCTCGCATCTGATTGATGCGATAACGTTAACGCGGAGGCCAATAACTTAAAAATAAAACAACCTCCCACGTTGCTTTTTACAGGCGATGGAGTTTATATATTCCATATTGGAATCGTTCGAAGGCGGGGAAGAACAAAGTGTGCCGCCATGAGAAGGTCCTGGAAGACGGACAGGTACATACACCTTCTGAAACCTCTAACGAATATATCCGACGAGAATATCAATACTGATCTTTTTATATACTAGTATGCTGCTGTATTGGTGCAACGTGTTAAACGTTAACGCTGCCCCGTCTTTTGAAAGAATAATGAGTGGTGGAGTGGCATATATAAAGATTGGATTATGATAGTTTGCGTTTGTCAAACGCCACGGCGCGCCTGCTTACTTTGCATGATTCAAGTTTTGAAGTTGTAAGAATTCAGGCTGACCAGATGTTTCTGTGAGTTAAAAAAATTAATCGCATGAGGCGACCAAAGTTGAGGCTGCCACGACTGCGGTACGCGCGCCATTGATTGTCAGTGATTTCGAGGTCATTTTGGCTAGGTAGTCTTGGGTAATGGACATGCATGATGTGCCTCACGAGACTCATGTGCCTGCAAGTCTCGCCAGCAAGAGCAAAGTGAATTCAATCATTCGTATCACATTTTGAAGTGCTTGAGCCCAGGAAGATAGACAGGCCCCTACTATTTGTCTTCTTTTCTGGGCTAGGAATTACGAGAATAAATGCTCCTGCTGCTCTCGTGCCCTCCCATGCTATCGATCATGATCAACCGAGACAGTGGGCGTACTCGAGTACGAATGCGATGGCATGGGAATGACGACAAAGAAAATGATGATGTGACGTGTTCTATGTCAACGTTAATTATTGTATTTGTTGTATTGAGGGAAGCAGCTAAGAAAGTACCACATGTACAGCTTACCTGTCTTGAATATAAGAGATTAATGACATAACTACGATCACACACATATTCTTTAGACCGCAAGTCTTGCTTTTTTCCCCCGCATACTAGCAAGCCGTCATGTACAGCTGCAGGAACTCATGCTCTAACTGGAGCCCAACACAGAGAGTTCAGTACAATTATCTGCAATTGATCGGCATTTTCAAGCTTCTATATTGCAAATTGAAGCATTTGATCCTTTGAAATACGTGTATGATCGGTTAGTTTGCCCAAACTCTCCTCCCATTATCGGTCTGAAAAAGAAATTCTTACCACCAACTCGTAAACGAAAGCAATATCAGCACCACGCATGATACATGTAGGGACAACACATCATTCATCCTTTGGCGCTTTAACTTGGAATAATTTAACAGACTTTCGTATCGTAAGCGCCAGTAAAAATCTAGAAAACGGATAGAATCTTCCATTTCCATGTTTCCATGGAACAATTCCTAGAATTGTAGTTCTGAAGCAAGATTAGTTGTGATTCTGAAACTAAATCAATACTCCTGCGATACGTGCCAGAATATCTCTTGCTGGTTATTCTAGTGTTGACTGGCGCATGCAAAATACGTGGGTCGTTATCAAGAAATGTGCATGCAAAGAAACGAAAGAGATAGTAGCCACGAACTCGAGGAAGTAAGGATGTTTTTTCATATGTCCCAGACTGAATAGTGCGCGAACCAATGGCTTAGCACATGACATGAATTGTCTTTGAAAATGTATCTTACACCATGATTTTGTTGCAGGCTTCGTGGCACGAATACCAAAGTTGCACAGGCTACTGAAAAACGTTCAGTAGGTAGGTACTCATTCAAGATCTGTAGCCTTTGGGCATGCAGCCAGCGGACGCCCCACCCCCCCCCCTTTTCAACCATGGCTGCTTGAGTGTGTTTGTTTTTCTCTTTCACAAACTGGATCAGTAATCTAAGTGTTATAAGGGGAATTGAATTGGATGGATATACCTACTTGTTGAGTAGACTAGAGCACTCTATGATAACTACATAGCCAACGGTAACCGTTGCGCATTAAAGACAAGGATTATCAGTTCTATATGGAATCCGAGAAACCCCCACTCTCCCCACAACTTTCTGAATAGAGTTCCTACTCGAGAACTCGAGTAGGTTCTAATCGTAGACGCACACGAGCCGAACACTTCCATGCTACAATCGAAACTTCTGTTTTATTGAATCTGGATTCGTATTGGTAAGAATTCTGTGGAACAAGCCGATAAAGGAAAGTCATAGAGAATATTCCTACTCTAGGTTCACCTAATGATAAAAAGGCGCGGCACGGCTTGTGGGGAAATATCCCTGGACATCCGGCCGGCTGCTGACGGAACACTTACATGTAACATGGGCCTGACTTGTTTTTCGGCATACAGGCGACGTCGACCAGGCACGTTTTGAGATTGCAGGGACATATCAAGGGACCTGGAGAGGGCCCCGTTATAATGAACTTCACCCTTGCAGAATTTATTTTTGAGCTTTCCTCCATCTGGAGCATGCTCCGCGGTCAATTCCAAGTGAGGTACGTATGTCGTGATGTGAGTCTTTGTAAATGAACGGATGTTGCAATTGTGTGACAAAGACTAGAGGCTGTAAAGATTTATCAACATTTGCCAATACTTATGTAAATGTGTGCATGTCACCAACTTAACTGTGTGAGCCAAGGCTCATATGCATGTTCATTGAGTTGAATTTGAAACTGCAAATAGTGCCCGTCCTCATTCAATCTGTAGTCTCTAAAGCCAAATTGCAAATACAAGGAAAGTAGGTGCCGTGGAGCGTGTACATGTAGTAGTATGTAGATATATTTATGATCAAGTAAGTATTCAAAGAAAGCGATACATGTGAATGGTCAAGATGTATACTTTTGATTACCACTCAGATCACGAGATGTGTTTCTGAATCTAAAGTTTTTAGCCGAAAGAGTTCCCTATATGCTATATTTGGTACTGCTATAGCATCTATGGCAATTATCACTGTTCTTCAACTCCTGGAAACATCTGGAATCGGGCTCATACCCACCCATATGCATAGCACCATTCTGTAAGCATCTTGAATATTTGGCAATTGGGATGGAATTATGACAACTAACATATATACCGGTCAATTGATAATGTGTGAACCCAGACCTAAACTACCTGTCTCTAATATTGTTCACGTAGTTAGTCGTCAATTTTCTTTATAAATGGTGCAGGATCGAAGGTCAACTAATTGCATCGTAGTCCTAGGTCTGTAAAAAGATTGTCTGCCAACACGCCGGACCCCATTAAAAGAATCAGTTATAAAAGAAATTCATACGTCAAATTTCCACTAATGTCGAACATGATAACTGCGTCCGGACGTCGCAAAATACAATTGCCACATGAGCGAAACAATTGGTTCTACCGCGGCAGGTAGGCGTTGAATTAAGCTGTTCTCAGCTATCATACATGAGCTCTGTCAAGGAGCAAAGGTAAAAATTCGCTCTGACCAGCCTAACTAAAAACGGAAGTCCTTACTATGAACCACATAAGCTTTAATAATAGTCGCAAAGTTCAAGATAGAGTACAGTACCCGAGAAACGTCCCAGGTACCTGGTACCGAAACCCCGATCTTGCACATAACTTTAAATTTTCCTGCAATGTGTAAGCAAATTCTGGTTACGTTGGTAGTTATAGGAATAGCCAAATGTTGTTACTGAGTGGACAGTAAGCAATTTAAGTGTATGCAGCTGGGTCTAGACTGCATACATACAACAGGATTACTTTATCTTCGGAAGTTAATGGGAGCTTGTTATGCATCTATATCGATATTGGCTATAGGTACGTACTCAATCCTGAAGAGCGTCGTGGAATGTGAAGCTCAGATACCCGAGGGGGAATTCTTCTGCCAAAGTAGTTAAGTCTGGATTGAGTAAATTTTTGATTGAACGAGAATCTTTCTGGATCCAGTGTAGTGGAAATCGACTTAACAAAGAAATTGCAAATAATTGCCGTTGGATATTGTAAGTACTTGGTCATGATTACTTTTCGGTATACGTACGAACGGTAGATGTCGTAGATCAGGTCTTGAAATCATCTACCGAGAGTAGCCATATTACTCTCAGCAACTTATGTCCAAATCGAGCCTGATCGAGTCTACCTGGCTAGAGTGATTTTGATTGAAAGCATATCTCGCCCAAGGTGTAGAGTTTGAATACTCTCTGTTCTTGAATATAAAAGCCCTTCATAATCCCACCAGGAGTTCTTTCTTTCCTCACTATCAACGCAATCTCCAGCAGCATCCTCCTCATCGAGCCTTTCTCTCCTGAAATATTCTGTTCTATATTTTTGGACTCTCTGAACCTGCAAAGTCAATCAAAAGCAATGAAGTTCCAAATTTCAATTGTTGCCGTGTTCGGCTTGCTCATCAGCTCGATTGAGATGGTTGAAGCTGCAAATCTCAAGAAGGGTCAGTCACCATTGTTTGATTTCATGCTCATAGCAATTCAGTGCTAACCTTGCAGGAAATAGATGCCCCCAAACACATCCGAATTGATAAGACGGATGTCACTCTGCTCGTTGTCGACCATCAGATTGGATTATTTAGTCTGGTCAGAGATATTAATCCAGATCAGTTCAAACACAATGTTCTCGCCCACGCCGAGCTCGCTAGGGTGTTCAAGCTTCCAGCTGTTTTGACCACCTCTGCTCAAACAGGTTAGTAAAGTCATGTATTCCTGTGAATTGAAAGACGTTGATTAACGAATTCCATGACAGGACCAAACGGGCCACTTCCTCGTGAGATACTCGACATCCTGCCAAACTCGCCTATCGTTCACCGCAACGGCGAGGTCAATGCCTGGGACAACGAGGAGTTCCGCAAAGCAGTCTACGCCACCGGAAAGAGTCAAGTTATCATTGCTGGTGTCACCACCGACGTCTGCACTACATTCCTTGCTCTATCCCTTATCGAGGCCGGATTCACCGTGTTTGCCAACTCAGAGGCCTCTGGCACATTCGATGACAAGATTGCCGTCGATTCAAACAACCGAATGCGGGATGCCGGCGTTCATATCTTGAGCAACTTTGCAATTGCTCTTGATTTGATGAGGGATTGGAGGAACACCCCTGGTGCCGTGGAGATGTTCCCATACTTTGACAAGTATTTGAGTGCATACTCCAACATCGCAAGAGGTCACATGGCTGCAGTCAACAACGGTACCATTTTCCCTGGACAGGACACTCTTCCTCAATAGAGTGAATATGCAATTGAATGTGGATGCAGTATTCCTTTATGTGAAATATTTGGTCAAAGTACGAGATGGGTTTGCATGGGATGATTTCTGCAGATAGTCTTGGTTTGTGGAAATTCATAAGTAGGGTGGGAGGAGGGAAACGATTTCTAAATTTAATAATTATTTTACTGAATACTATCTTGCTTAAATTTAACATGTCAGTCATTCAAACGCTGTCACCGACGGTGGAAATAAGCGATTTCGGGGATTTGTGAATGGCGATTACTACGTTCGTTTAGCTTAATCCGTGATCATTTCGGCTACCATTTCGGGCAAAATCAGACGTTTGTTCAGGAGCGAGCTAACCGCACTCGGAACTTGTGATACTTTATTGTGACCTCGCGAATGATACAAATCGAATTAATTGGACTACAGGTTGAACGTTATAATATGAGCAAGCCAGTTCTTATGCTTACTGCTGCGCAGATATCTAGATGGCTCGCGTTATAAGCTTAAGTATACCTGATAAAGCATAAATTCGTTATAGGCATACCTATGGTGGTCCCAATATCACATTATGCTGCAAGAGTGTGCACTCGCTATGAGCATGAAAACCTAAGCCCCAAGCGTATTCATACCTTGGCTGGAGTTCACTGTATATGTGTATATGTTATCGTAGGTTCAAATACCCACATGCAATATCTTTACATCCTCTTGTACATGGCCCTTATTAATTATTCATCTGTAGATTAGAACTTCATATTTTGTTTTTGAAGTGGATCGTGAAATCGAACACAATTAGCGCCAGAGACTCGGACTTGGAGGCACAACCATAGACGACCATTTGATGATTTGGCAAGTATGTATTTGCCAATCTAATGGCCAGAATACGCTGAGAATCTTACTCTGCAATTTGAAATTCCAACTTTGTGTTCCATAATTACGTAGTCCCCTTGCTGCTAATTAGCTGCGACCGTTTGTTCCTATAGCGAGTTGAACGTTGGCATACTATGCAAGCTGAGATAGGTTGAAGCATAGTTGTTCAGATATGGCCGAATATCCGATTGGTAATAATATGTATTGTGACTGGGCCAATAAGTATGGATGCAGTTGGCGACCGGCCGCGGTGCTTATGATCAGCCGGTTGGTTGCATTGCTGTGCCTGATTGTGAGCTCGAGCAGCTCTCTGAGTTCAAAATAAAGAAATTGTTTTCGAACACATTTCTTTTACCTGATGATTATCGATTTTGGCGCCAGCGGCTGAAGAAGGACTTCGGTGCGTCCGGCCATGGGACGGTCGGACTTACCGAGCGCTCCGATCGTATGGATAACAAATCCAAATTTGAAACTCCTTAATGATGTGCATGCTGATTCGGTACAAATGGTAGGAAAGAGGAATGTTATCGTGGTTTCCTAGGAGAATCTATCATAAAATCCATTGCCTGCAGATTTGAATCCAAAGAAGCTATCCAGCCAGGTGTCAGAAGGGTTTGGCCGCTGATAGGCGATATCGATATATTAGCCGTTCAGGTCAAAGCCTTGTTGCAAGTGTGTAATTTTGTGTGTTCATTGAGGCGACGGAACTTTGTGCATAAACCCTTGTATTTTATCTAGAAATCGTGCATTCCTCCAAAGCTGAGCTCCAAGCTAATTCATCAACGAAATTCAGCCTACAAAATCCGCCTAACGTACCCTAAATCTACAGTAGTATTCCAAATTCCTGCGCCCATAGTATATGCCTAATTAGATCCCATCCTAACTCCCACCCAATTGATGCAATTGCAAGGCCCTGAAAATTCCCCACAAGATAAAGGAAAAGAAAAACGAAAAGCCAATGCCGATCATGAAGAAGAAAAAACAGAAAAGCAGGGGAAATACACAAGAAAGATATCTGACACTGAATGGAAGGATTATCATAAAAAAAACAAAAGAGAACCGGTAACCAGCCTGGAAAGGAAAAAGGAAAAAAGTGGTATGATGTACAGAAGAAGCAAATTAAACATGCGCTTGCATGTTTATACGAGGTCGAGCAAAAAGCATGTGAATGTCCAAATCTATAGAGGGAACAAATGAAAAAAGAAATGCAGCAAAGCGCGCCCAAATTAAGGAAAGAAAAGAAAGGTTAGAAAAGAAAAAGCATTGGTACCTAGCTTGCGCAGCTGTTGCATGGACATGGATGTTGGTGTTTACAACCAGCACTGCTACAGCTGCGCAGTTGATATTTTTTGATATTCGGATCTAATATGGTATTATAATGTTCTTAGTTGCAAGGAAAGCCGAAATGTATGGGAAAATAACGCCTTAAGTGATGTTGGGTGGAAACAGAAAAAAATGGTGCCGAAGGATTTGACAAGGCAGGAGGCAGCACAATGTGGGTCGGTAGTAATGTTGGTGTGCTGCCTTTTGAAGTGAGGATTGGAAGGACTTGTTACAATTCGATGATTGTAACAATTGAGCTGCGCCGGGCCTCAGAGCCCGCAATGCTTGGGGTGTGAGCACTCTCGCTGAGTTCCACCTTCACACTTTGTGATTTCTTCTGCCGTTTCTTCTGGACACAAGTGCTGGCAACGCTGGAAGTGTTTCCTTTCTTGACCTTTTTCAAAGGGTCGCTACCAGCATTCTTGTTGTTTGCGCTGCTGCGAGATCGACCGGATTTTGTTTTTGAACTTGGAGATTCAGTTCTCGAAATCTTGTTTATTTTGCGGCACCTGTTCACTGAACTGAAGGGTGCATCATTTTGTTCACTCATAAATCGACGCATGGGCGACAAGCCGGCCGCGGGCCCCTGATTATAGGTATTGCAGAAATCCTTCAGGAAGTCTAAGTCGACATCGAAAACCATCATTACATCTCTGTAGAAGATATGTTAGTTTCAAAACGGCGCTGATAGATGATTGAGATTGGCTCATGGCTTACTGAATAGTTTTGGCCGGTAGCGGCTCATGGCATTCTTTGAAGTGGTATTGTTGGGGTGTTTCATTTCCATCGAGCGTCATGTCCATTGACGAGGATTCCGACTCAGATCCGGAAAACATCTGTTGGCTAGCATTTGGAGCGCCGTATTTCTGCATGGTGATCTTTTGAGTGATACGATCGCGATGTTGATGTTTTTGCGACAGACTTGTTGTGCACAAGTAAATTGATTCTTGCGCTGATGAGGATGGATTTTGTTTTGTCTGAGTGATAGCCAAAGGCCGGGGGTTCTAATGCTTTTAGAGCTTTGGTGATGAATTCAAGCTCAAGGGTGGGAAATGTGTTAAGAAACCGGCGGCGGATTTGATCCAGAAAAGAGGGAAGTGGTAAAAGGTGCAAAAATGTAATCGATAAAGGCTGAATGTGAAATTTCTCGAACAGGTGCTGGATGCTGTTGTGAATCTCGGTCCTGGGGTGAGGAAGACCCGATATAAATAATTTTTTTCAGTTTAGGAGTGACATTTATCTGCAGGGCCTTCACTCGTCGACCGAGGTGCCACACTCGATAGACACACACAACGTTGTCAATGATGCATGACGATACCACACATACGTCTACACTGCCTCCACGAAGCTTCTTCCTGAGGTGGAGCAGATCATGCACGCCATGCATGCTGTCAGCAATTGGAACTTTCAGGTGTCCGGGTCCAAAGTCGAACCTGAAGATTTAGCATATTTCTATACGATATCGATACCATAAGACAATCGATACCCAAATGTCAGGGCTCTGCAGCTGCAGCTGAATCGTGAAGGGTCTGGACTATATGGGGCAAGATGATTCCATGAACGTTTACCTGCCTGAGCAGATAGAAACTTTGAGGGGAATACATTGAATTTTTTTGAATTGTTGCTCCAAGTGAACTGAGCCGCTCTAGATGTCAGTTTGAGATTTGACTGATTAGATTAATCACAATTACCTCGCCCCTACTTCTACATGAACCTGTGAACAGCACTAACGACAAAATAATGAAACGACGCCAGCAGAGATAAGAGGAAAGATCTTTGATGTTTCATCTTCGAATTTCTTGAGAAACATGTGGATCTTTCATCATTCGTCCGGAACTGGATTTATCATGTTCCGGTTACGTATACGTCTACAATCCCGTTTCTCAAAGGTGCATACCATTGCCAGGATGTAGGGCCTAAAACAAATTGGGTTGTGTCTGAATGTTTTAAAAGTGCCCCATTCACATTGCATTCGTTTGCTGGGGTGATTACAACAGGTTTAGGCGGACTTATACTGAAGTCTCTCCCCATTTGGATATGTCAAGGAATGCTGCTATATGGAACCCACCATGGCGATTCGTAGTAACATGACGCATATATAAGCACGTAGGAAATACGAGGTGCAAGTTGTAGATATAGCTATATAGATAAACCTTCCAGTATCTGTCAACATATTCATGAGGTCCTATGATTCAATTAATTGCAATCTGATCAAGCTGTACATATGTTGTGCATGTAATATACTTCATTCCTTCATCATTACATTCGAAGTGCCCAGGTTGTCTGCTGCGCATCTGCTGCATTTTACACCGGCACCGGCAAACAAAATGCCTGGGCGTGACATCCTAGCCTCGTCCCCAGGTGACATCCATTCGATTTACCAAACGTTTTGCCACGAACGGACATCTCTTCGAAGAATTGATAGCGAATAATGTTAATTTAGCGATGTAAATGAACATACCGGAAATGTAAATGAAGACATGATGAGTTGACACGCGCACGGAAGGCTTCGAAGTTACTCGGACATAAATTTCCTAAGAAAAAAAAAGCCTAGCAAGGCATCTCTGCAATGCAATCTTGGGGGTTCAGTTAAGAATATTCCATACGAAGTGCCCCTAAGGATTTCCCATGACACGCATTTGCTTCTTCGAAGCAGGTATACATCCCACCACCCTGGCCATGGGCTGCCAGCTGTATGTACCTCACGGATGTACCTAATTGAACCCTTAGGAACTAGAGGTAGTCGAGTCCTCACAGTGACCTTCGCTTGAATTCCTGATTCCATGGTAAAGCCGCAGTGCCGTACATACTCGAGTACCCCATCCCTCTCGATGATCATAGTAATTGTGGCTTTTTTTAATTTAATTTTTTTCTTTTGAGAAGATCCCCCTAGCTGCATGAGTTTAGATCTAGAGAAAGTGTGGGGTGCCACGGGCTGGGTATGGCGAATTCGACATTCGACGTGGCATAAGTCTTCCCTTCCTACACACACTGAAACCACGCCGGTAAGGCCGTTCAGTTTGATGTGCAATGACGAGCTCGAAGAGTTGTACATACAGTAGACCAACGAAAGTGTCCGGACAGAGCTAACGAAATCTCATCACGCATATGGCTCCAACTTTGACTGCAATTTATGTCCAATGATGAGATTTTGTTTTCTCTAGATCTGTCCAGACACATTCGTTGGTCTACTGCTCTATCCACAAAGATGTACTTGGCACTAGTACTTTGAGATTGTGTAGCTGATGAGAGCAGCTGCGGCAAACCCTCAGTTGAGTGCAGATCAGATCAGTTGAGCTTTATCTCATTTGCAATCGGTTGTCGACATGTAGACATGTCTTTATCTCCATTATGTAAAGCACTACCAACTTGAGTGCGAAGCTCGTGACAACCAGACTTGACACCTACCTGGGCAGAGGGGACTTCTGTGACGCTTCTGAAGGTCCTGTAAAGGCTTTACTATCGCCCTAGAGGTCTGTTGTAGTTGTGTTAAGCGCTGGGGGTTCTGGGAGGAGTTCTGGGGGTTTTACTGGAGGGCGTAGGTACTCTACATCACCAAAGGTCGACTTGTCGCTGCAGCGACACTTCTTGACGATCGTCGCTATCGGCGCTGGCATGGCTCACCAGACTACATGGCGCTGCAGCGACAATCGGCGGTTGGCATGGCGCTGTAGTCGAGCTCAGGGTAATGGCGCCACAGCGACAGATGCCGCATGGCAGCCGTCATACGAGTCGACCATTTTCTGTCGCTACAGCGCCATTCCATCGAGAATTGCCGCTGCAGCGAGGCTTCGACACTTCGCTGCGGATTGTCACCACAGCGACACTGGGTTACCCTGATGTTGCTACAGCGCCATGCCTCGCCCCCGCAGCGGTAGAATACTCCGATGGGCGCTATCGTCGCCACACCGTCAGTAGCGACAAGTCGAGCTTTGCTGATGGTTAGATACCACCACCAGCAGCAAGTTCAATGGTGAAAGTTATGTGCGTTGTTTACAAATGAGTGACTGGTAATATTGAGATTTAGTTAACTATCGTAAACTTTAGTATTGTAGCTATGTTGTAAACGGTGATTTGCTTCTCCACCACGAACGCAGCAACGCTCTATGACGTCGGCCACATGGAGCTTGATCCTCCACTTAGTGCCTATGGGGGGGTCCCGGAATACGAGGTCCTTCCCCCACCAGTACCTGCGCTGTACGCAATTGCAACCCAATACTACTCGAGTATTCTCATCACAGCAGGAAGTGCAGTAGCGAGCCGTGCGAATGCAATGTCAGTTCCGGAGAATTGGACAGCTCATGACTGCGCATTATCAAATTTGAGGTATCTGATTTTTATCCCTCGTGTTTACGTATATTCATTCATCTGCAGCACTGGTCCGACATACATCCTTCCGTCGTGCCGTCCAAATCAGATAGAGAGCTGCAATTTCAGCTCATGATTATGGGTCAAATCTCTGCTCTAAACACTTATACGAGACATTGGAAACAACCGCTGTCATGACATAACATAACTGGCTACGTAGCTACCTTCATAATCACAAGAGGGCAATCAATTCGACTTCTTTATTTGAGTTCCACTTTCGAGTACTTCTAGATCTCATGAAGGATACGATAATTTCAAGTTATCTATCTCCTATAAGATCTAAAATAGTATTGACGTACCTGGAGTTATTCTGTGCCGATCGTTTATTCTTTCGGATCACAAAACTCATCAGTCAAATGTAGGTATCCAATGATCGGTGATGACAATGTTGACCCAGGATAATGATGGAATGCAGAGCTCATGTTTGGGTGGTCATGGATGACGTTGAACAACTGTGACCAGCGAGCGACATTCTGATGGCAGGAGGAGCTCGTTACCGAACGTTGATCATCCATGCAGATATTTCCCCACAAAAAATTCCCGTGTCTCGTTGACGCAACCACGTAGAGCATGATCTATGGCTACAAAATCAATCGAATGGAGGTAACAATTGATTCATGTGTGTCATGTTCGATGTCTTTCACATCTTTTGAAACGTTATACATGTTCAGCCGGCGGTAAAAAATCTCATCGATGCATCACTGTTAACCCAATTGCAATGTGGCACCAGGATAACGTATGGTAACAATCGGTGTTTACTCAAATAGGATGTGAAGGATTTGTGGAACATCCTCTACGAGGGTCTGGGTACGAGACTATGGAACATCGACGAGTCTAGGAACATCGTAGTCTCGTGGAACATCGACGAGAAGCTAGGAACCGATATCGCCTCCACAGGAGGGCCCGGACATGAGACTAGGAACATCACAAGCTCGGCATTTGAGATCTAGGCCTGCAGGCCTGCAACAAGCTTAAGACTGTCTCTATCACATCAATCTTTTTTTTTTTCATTTATGTCTTGAAGGACGATTTCGATATCTGTTGAGCTACGATCTGGAACGATTATGGACAAAATTAAAGTGACATGTATATTATGCATATCGCAAATGATGAATTGTGGTTTATAGGGATTCGAACAGTACTCAATGCAACAAGAATAGTACTTCGATCCTGCTCCATTTCAGTGCGTTAGAATAATTTTAGCAAAAACTTTCCGGGATACGTGGGCACGAAAACGACAAAACATTAATTATAGTTATGTAGCCGCAATGTGGGCAATTAATGTGGGAAAAACAATCGAATCGAGGCTAAAAACAATCTTCCGTACGCAGCAGTAAAGATAACGCATATTTTTCAATTAGCCTGGTTGTGATATTTTTTTGTGCTTGGAACAAATTTTGTTCATTAATTCTGTATTTCCATGGATTTTACTATGCTAGTTCGAAAGGGGCTAGTGCCAAGAGCACCGCGCCGATCACCAAGTGGGAAGGTAAAGTTTGTTTGCACTTTTCGCCTGACGGGACATTCACGCTTTCCTCCACACACCTTCAGCTGAAACGAAAGGTACCCTCCTTTTCACGACTTCGTACCTGGTACCTCAATTCCCAGCATTCTCGTTTCCTCCCACACTGCAGCAACAGACGATAATTCGTCAAGCACCCCTACAGGTTTCCGATAACATCACACCCAGGCAATGACGCCGCCTACCCCTCCTCCGGCGAAGCGTGTGAAGCTTGATGAGCCTGAAGAAGCGCAGCCCCTCGGGATGGAAGCCAGAGTTGGAATAACGGAGTTCCTCACTCCCTCGTTAGAGGGCTTCAACGGCGTGTTGAAACAGAGGTAGAGCAAGCTCAAAGTCACCAATAGCTGTATTGCGATTACTCGGATATGACTTTGTGTTGTTGGTACCTGCAGAGGGCTGACATTCAATAATCACATAGGTACACCGATTTTCTGGTCAATGAGATCACCCCTAATGGAGAGGTTGTGCACTTGGTGAGCTTGGATGCACCCCGCAGAGAATCCAATCGCATTGCATCAGATCCAGCGAAGCAAGCCCCACAGAAGGAGGAAATTCAGGCCACTGAGGTTAATGCACCAAAATCTGCCCCACCACAAGTTACTGAAACGGCACCAGCAGCCGAGCCAGCACATGAGCAGACACAGTCGGCATCATCATCATCTCTCGTATCAGAAGAGGACAGCGCACACCTCATTTCCCTTATTGGCGATGATGCATTCGCATCTGTCATCAGTCTCTTCTCAACAGTTTCTGCAGCCGGTTTCAATCCCAGGAACGCGCCTACAACACCAATTCTGACGCCGGTGATCCCATCGAAGGAATCCCGCACAGAAGTTCATCGCTCTGTCCGTCGGATATTTTCTGGGAAGCTTGAAACAGTCACACTAGAAGCAGAGGGGAAGGAGGGAACTATCTCCATCACTGCATCTCGCAGTTCTGGCTCTACGACCAGAGGCCAACGCCCAGAGCGGGGTGGGCGAGGTGGTAGGGGAGGACGAGGTGGAAGTCGATCTGTTGGTGAAAACGGCGAAAAGACAGACCCTTTTCCCAATGGCCAATATCTGCACTTCACCATGTACAAGGAAAACCGAGACACAATGGAGTTGATAAACCTACTGAGTAGGTCTCTCAATCTCCCTCGGCAAATGCAAAACAAGGTCTTCTCCTTTGCTGGAACAAAGGACAAGAGGGCTGTTACGGTTCAGCGTGTATCTGCTTTCAAAGTATTTCCCGATAGGCTTGCTGCAGCCAATTTTGGTGGTGGAAGAGGTGGTGGACGAGGAGGAAGGGGAGGAAGAGGTGGAAGGGGAGGAAGTTCAAGTTTCGGCCTGCCTCGGGGATGCAAAGTTGGCGACTTTAGCTGGCAAGCGAAAGGCCTTGAACTTGGAGAACTCAAAGGCAACGAGTTCGTAATCACCCTCCGCAATGCCAAAGCGGCATCATCTGCATTTTCCAGTGCTTCCCTTGACGAACATGAGGCACACCTCCGCAATGTTGTCGGTGCTGCAATGACCAGCCTTGAAAAGAACGGTTTCATCAATTATTATGGTCTTCAGAGGTTTGGTACTTTTGCGAAAGGAACCCATGAAGTCGGCATCAAAATGCTATCCAAGGACTGGCAAGGTGCTGTTGGCGAGATCATGGATTACGAGGTCGCGCTTGCGAACATTGCCGAGGATGAACAAGGCCAGGTTTCCCGAGATGAACATGAACGCGCTCGTGCCTGCCATATGTTCGCCAATGCTATCGCAAACTCTCAATCAGATGAATATGAGCCCTCTTTGCAGGAGGCGGCATATATCATGCCCCGAAAATTCCTTGCCGAGACCAATATCATCCAGGCAGCAAAAGAGCGCGTCGGTGGAAATGGCCCAGGCGGCAAGCTTGACTACCTCCAGATGCTGATGAGGATCCCAAGAGGGTTGAGGTTGATGTATATTCACAGCTACCAGAGCTTGGTCTGGAACCACGTAGTCAGTGAGCGCCTACGTCGTTTCGGCAGGGGCACCGTCATCGAAGGCGATCTTATTCTTATCGATAAGGGTGCATCTAGAGGAGCAGTTGAGGATACTGAGGATTTGGAGCCAGAAATTGAGCTTGATCAAGACGGTGAGGCCATTATTACCGATAAATCAGGTGTCGATCAAAGCAACCAAGGGAAGTCTGAAGACGACAGCGACTTTCAGCGCGCAAGGCCACTTACCAAGGAAGAAGCCGAATCTGGAAAATACACAATTTCCGACATCGTCCTTCCTACTCCTGGCTATGATATCGTATATCCAGCGAACGAGATGAAGCAAGTCTATACCAAATTTATGGCTCAGCACAATATAGACCCAGATAACATGCGCAGATCTGTTAGGGAGATTAGTCTTAGCGGAGCATACCGCAAAATAGTTGGAAACGTTTTGGGGCCAGTAGAGTGGGATGTAAAGAGAGTTGTGGGCTTAGAGCAGTGTGTCGAAACTGATCTAGAGAAAGTTGAGAAAGAAAGATTTGCAAAGAGATTGGCCGGTAGGGAAAGGCATCAGCAAAGGGGAGAGGCTGAGACGAAGGAGGAGGTCAAGGAAGATGAGGTGATGGAGGAAACTCCTGCAAAAACTGATGGTGATGCCATGGACGTCGATATTGATGCTGGGGTTGATGGTAAAGCACAGGAGAAAGTGGAGCCTGAGAAGAAGGAGACGGCTGCCGCAGTGGCAAACTCCGAGGAAGAGATCACATTTGCAGTCGTCCTCAAGATGCAGCTAGGGACAAGCATGTATGCCACAATGGCATTGAGGGAGGTGATGAAAGAAGGAGGAGTTCAGAGCTATCAACCGGAATTTGGACATTTCCAACCACCGGCACCAGTTACGGTTGAGGCCTGATTAAAAGCAATAAGCAATATGCGTTGATCATCTTTTTAGAAAAAAGCAAGCCAGTTTCGTCTCTGCTATTCAATTTTTGGTTGTCAAATTTATTTATGCCGGTTTTGTTCGATATCTGTCTAGAACATTCCCCCATCTCATCCAATCGCGAGCAAAGGTCCTCCACCTTCTGACAGCCCATTATGCCAACAAAATGAAAAAAAGAATTGATGCAAACATTCATCATGTCCGCGCAAGTATATTCGTTGATACCCATGTTAACCCTCTTATCGCTGCTTCACCGATATGTTTATACGAGATGCACACCACACCGCACCAAGTGGCCTGAAGTTTAACTTCTTCAACGCTTCGGCTCTTTCCTTCTTCTTTGTCTCTTTATCTTGCACGCTCCCACTCACATCCTCGGGCCATTGGATAGTATAGTCTCTCACCAACATGCCCACAATTGTACAAGCTAATGCCATGGAAAATTTCTCACCTGGACATTTATGCATCCCTCCTCCAAAAGGCAAATACGCTATTTTTCCATCTGCATTGAGCTTACGAATGAGAGTATCTCCTCCGTCCTCGATGAACCTTTCGGGCTCCCATTTCTCGGGATTGGGGTAGATGTCGGGATTTCGGTGTGTGAGAAATGGTGAGATTTGTACCATTGTGCCCTTTGGGAAGACAGTGGATGTACCTGGAAGTGTGACGGAACTTGTTGCTAATCGCCGGATAGTGATCAGGGGATACATGCGGAGAGTTTCGCGAAGAGTAGCGTGGAGGAAGGGGGGGATGCGGTTGTTAGAGTCATAGAAGATTCCGGAGTTCTGGGTTGCGGAATTTTGGGGGAAATTCTCATCAAGGTGAGTTTTCAGTTGGGATAGGTGGGTTGGCGAGTTGAGAAGCTGTTGGTTTTACTCGATATTAGTTAATTATGAAATTGACTGGTATCCCACTTTCAGAATGGATAACGATGTGTGACTTGCCTCAATGATCGTCCATGAAATGCTTGGAACAATGGATATATGGGCAACCCACATCATCACCAGAAGATATGTGGGTACGATGTGCTTGATGTTCGCCACTTCCGGATTGTTCATCGTGAATGCCACATGATCATCCTCTTTCCATCCTGTCCTCACTCTCTCTTTCCATCTCTCCTCGAAAATCTCATCGAACCGCTTACTTGCCGCCCAAAGCCTTCTCGCCGCGGGGTGTGGCACCCAGTCTGGTAGTAAAAGACTCGGTACACACACAGCATCTCTGTCCAAGCATAGTACAATTGCAAGTAGTTCGTCGAAATGATGTTCTAGAAAATCCTCGCCGAGGAAGCACCGAGTAACTATCTTTTGCACGAGGGTGGAGACGGCGGAGAAGACCTCAATCTCTGGTGTTTTTTCCCAATCAGTTAGGGATTTTTGGGCTTGTTCGGTCATGATCTCGCAGTGTTTGCGGAAGGTTTCAGGGCGTAGAGTCCCTTTCATGTTTGTGAGCCAGATTTTTGTGTTGTCGATGTATGCCCTGCTGGCTATTTTGCTGAGGGCCAGGAACTATAGAATATTATGATAGAGTTAATATATGTTTTATTTGCAGATACCTCGGAACAACGTACCACTGAATTCCTAAAACTCAAAGTATCCTCCTTCCGATCGAGGAGGAACTTATTCATATCCGCCCCAAGTAACATGGTGCCTCGAATCATCACCAAATTGTGAAAGAATTTCCCTCCGTGCTCGGCCTGTGCGCTTTTCAGATACTTGTATGGATCTTTGGCATATGCAAGGAGGTTTCCGAGGACGGGGATTCCTGTCTTGTGATGCGGTATGCCATGGGGTGGTTTAGCCCCACTGCCGACGAGCTTGAGGAAGAATAAACTGGCTATGGCGATAATACCGAGGGACAGAACAGCTGGTGAGGTCCAGAATTCCGAGTTTGAGATGCCGCCGAGGTCGACTTTAACTTTCGGCACCGTCATGATGGCGAAATATTATCGAATCGTTCACCAAGACGGTTATATTGAGAGTTTCAGCAAGAAATGTGTGATATTTGATGTTGGAAGTGACAAGAGTTAAATATGGAGGCGTCTCAGCCGCGGGAGAAGGTTCACAGTCGCGGGGAAAACGTCAGAGTGGATTTCTTTCAATGATTTGAACCTGGACGAAAGCAGCTATATACAAGAAAGCCAAGTATGACCAACAGACTTGCTGGACATAGTCTCGGGCCCGCCGGGTTCGGAGAAAAAACGCATTCGGCTGATGATGTGCAAGTAACACATCCAACTCTAATCCCAGGCTGTTTTGTGGTGTCTCAAATGTGTCCGCCGCGGCACGGAGAGTTGCATTGTATACTCTAGATGTCACTGGCGTCCATGCACCATATGCAAATTTCAGCTGGGATGCCATTCCAATTGGATCAAATGTGTCAAAAACCAAGACGGAGAATTCCTTCTTGGGGCTGAATAGCTGAGATGGAGATCCATATCCTCAGCCGTCGGAAATATATATCAATCGAAGCTTATCAGTTGTAAGACAAGGTGATCACCAATTATTTACGAAATCGTGTCAACCCGTTGCACATGATCATGATTGGATCCTGACTTCGGAGACTTTCTCCCCACATTTACACTATACACAATAATGCAGCGTTATATCGTTGTACACATAATTCAAGTAACTTCTACAGACAGATACCCTCCAATCTTTCAATTCCATCAAACTCTCTGTCCAGCTGACTGTTGTGCAGTCGAACGCAACGCTTCTTCAGCCACGAGAACACTTCAATCCTACTCTGTATTTCCTTTTCTTTGTTGAACACAACTAATTGCAATGATCATCAAAATTCAAATTTAGTTAAGTAGTCCATATATTGTCCGGTCCATGGGAATTATGGATTCTTTACCGCAAAAACAGGAGGTACCTACCTATGTATGCATGAATGCATGTAGCCGTGCACAACATTAACGAGAATTGCTTTATGCAGCAAGCGATAATATCTCAGGCATTATTAATATTGACGTCCTGATCGTGAAGATAGAAATTTGTTTGAAAAGCTTAAATAAAGATACAAAAATCGAAACCCTCGCAACCGAAATAACAATGTTTGTAGAAAACTCTTCAGGGATATCCGCGCCTTGCAGATCCATTCTTGTCGATGCATCCAAAGCTGTGAAACATATATTTACACGGAATTCGTTTCACAACAATTGGTTTCGTGGTGTAGTTGGTTATCACTTCTGTCTAACACACAGGCGGTCCCCGGTTCGAGCCCGGGCGAAATCATTCTTTTGCAGTTTTTTTTCTTTTTGATTTGTTAAGGGTAGATTGTGGGGATAATTCCGTTGTTTTTTTGAATTTAGAGCCACGAGATGATTCGTACCTCAAGTTCGGGTTTAGGTACTTTGTATACCCACTTCAATAGAAATTGCCCCGCGCCCGGAAATCCGTATATCCAGCATATTATCCCTTGGGTGGGCGCGGCGGCAGTAGTTTTAGTTGTGCCAAACGAGGGTTGGTTTTTGGCCTTTTCCCATGATTTTGCAGCTTAGTGTTGTTCTCCCCGGCCTACTCGTTACTCAAAACACCTAGGATACAACTTCTCAGTGGCAATGCCCTACTTAGATCTCTATAAATACAAGGACTCATATGAAGGGAGAAGATCTAGAGTCAACAACAATGTCAAGTGGAATTAAATGGTATTAATCTTGTATTTTTACGATTTAAACTTACTGAGTTGTGCAGCAATATGATGGACAAGGATTCTAACTAGTCAAATTCACTTTAACTACATACAGTAGAGCTCAGTGCCTTCAATTCCGTGTCCTCACTAAAAGTACTGCCTCTTCGCCCACCCAAGGGATAATAGCTAATCGCCTGATTCTGCCTGTCTCCTTGAATACAATCCCACAAAACCATACCTCAAATTCTAGATTTCCAATTGTCGCTAGTATATGGAGTTTTCGTGGGGCCTGTCGCCCAACCCTTGCCGATGTCATGCTCACGTTTTTTTGCCATGGATCAATGGAGCGAAACGTCAACTAGTACTACCTACGTATACTGTAGGAACTCAAACTAACCCTGTACCTAAAAAAAGAGCAACCCTCTCTCGAGCGACCGGATCCTGTAAGCTAGAACGCTCGAGGAACAATACAGTTCAAAGTCAACACCCTACGATGTGAAACGTACCGGTACCGCCGTACATTAAGTACCTAGCTACGAGAACCACTTGCTTTCCCTATAGCCAGTACGGTATAGTACTCTATATTCGAGCACCTATATGTGCATACTTGCACCTCAAAAACCCACAAGCCAAATGCAAGGTAGCTACCTCGTAGCTTCAGCTTACATCGCGAGTTTCACGATACCATGGCGTAGCTCGAGTAAGCCAACCACCACCGCCACTCACCCTCCGGCCAACCAAAAACCCAAAAACTGTTTATATACCCCAGATGACCATCCATCCCATCTTTTGTTACTCTTTTTTTTTTTTTTTCTCTTTGCTTTAACCGATCCATCCTCGCGATCGCATTCCGCATTTTCTTTAATTCCGGATCCGTTGCACATTCCCCTTTTTTAGATTTGCACGGAGGAGTGTTTTTCTGCGCTGGCCGCTACCATACATTACATTACATTTTACATTACATTACATTTCATACATTCCTTCTCTTCTCGGCTTTTTGAATTCGGATTTTTTCGAAATTCGTTCATTCTTTAAATGCAAAGTTGCTTTTAGTTCACTGTAATACCTTTAACAACTTACTTACCTGGTACATAACAGCGCCCTGGGGGTTTATTCTTCTTCTTCTTCTTCTTCCATCTTCTTTCTTTCGTTCATTTTTTTTTCGAATTCTACCGATATCGATATCGATTTATCAGCAAAGTCGAACAATTGGAGGATCAATCAGCAGCATATTATAATTACGAAAAAGTATTATACTTATAATTATACTTAATCAACGTTGACCATCGGAACCAAAAAGACCCTTCCTTCCAACTCACAACATATTCCAACTTTTCCGATCTCCTCTCCTCACGAGAACTAGATTTAGCCGTCAAGGCCCTGCCCTACCTGGTCATATTTCAGCGCATCACTCCGGATCGATATCGCTATCCCCACAGTTTAACGTTAACGTTGATAATTACTTCAACTCCATCCAGCAGGCAACCGGCACTAACATCGGAATAAACACGTTCCTGCGCCGAAACTCCTAATTCTTGCAACCTTGCACCTGACGATAATAAAGCTGCAAAATATATACCCTTGTCAGTTTGAAGCATTTACGATCGAGACAGGCAGACAGGCAGACAGTTAGACGTCAGTCAAGCTTAAGCTTAACGGTTACGGCAATTAAGGGCTAGCTTCAAATTTATATATTCGCTACCAACGGAACTGGAGACGATTGAAACCGATAATTTAGGACTTTATCTGGCCAGCTTGCAATTGCGATTAATTATCTCCCCACCCGAGAACACTCCCCACCTGGCCACATAGCCTTAAAAAAAAAAGTATAAACTCAACTCTTGCCCCCCGCAACGTTTGAACTTAAAATTTTAGCGTCTGTTGATTAAAGTACATACGTACCGTGTCCGGATCCGTTCCTTCCTCGTCCTATTTCTCTTTTTTCTCTTTTTCTTCGAGCTTCTTTTATTTGTGGGGATATCCAGAAAAAGAGAAAACCAACAAATATAATACCGGAAAAAAAAAAGATGAAGGTTTCTGGAGTTCTGTCGGCCTTTACTGGCTCTACAGTAGGAGGTGGTCATGGGAAGGTTCGGGGTTCCCGGGGTTCAAATTTGGGGACATCTGCTGCCACGGCCATGGTTGCGGCTATGATGTTACTGTCGATATCTGTAAGCTCGCTCTTACTCCTGATGAATTATAATACCAATTCTAGCTCTAGAGATATACCTATGCATGATCATGATCATACAGTTGAAAGAAATCTGAGAATAAGAACAATTTGAATTACATCTTGCTAACATAACATGAAAACCTCAAAAGTGTGTATCAGCAGGAACAGTCGGAACCTCGGGGCCGAACCGAGCAACAGACAAGGAGATCAAGATCCTGACGCCGCCCGACGATGCAAAGACTGTTGCGATCGCAGTTGTTACTGGTGCGGAGAATCGGTTTGCGGATTTATCGACACCGGAGTTGTGGAAGGTTGTGACGATGCCTATTGGGGAGTTTGTCGTGTTTTGTAAGTATACTCTCTCTCTCTCTCTCTCTACTAGATCCTTTTAACCTTCTCTCTCTCTCTCTCTGTCTTCCTAACTTCCTAAACCTAATTTCTTTTTTTCACATCATAGCCGAAACCCCCGACCTCAAACATCTCTCCAAAAACATCTACGGCGCAGTCATCCCCGGTGGGATCTCCTGCGCAACCTTCTCGAACAGCGACTGCAGTAACCAACGACGAGACGGGGTCGGCGCACACTGCGAGTTCAATATCGATGGGCCAAACTCTGTGATGAGGTGGGGGATTAACTCGAAGCCAGATTGCATGCTTTGTTTGAGGAATAGTGACGTGTTGAGAGATGGAAAGTACCAGAGGTTCGATTTGGAGTTGTGTGATGTGCATGAGGATATGGCGCAGGAGAGGTTGAGGAGGTTGAGGGGGGATAAGAAGAGTGAGGGTGGGAGTGGGAGTGGGAGTGGGAGTGAGACGACTCCTTTGTCAACGCAGCAGCCGCAGGGGAAGAGGGTGAGGAGGCAGTGGTGAGCGTGAGGTAGATTGGAGAGAAGGGGGGATCTTGCCATGATGGGTAATCGGAGGGATTATCCCCTGGGTATTGGAGAGAGTTGTACATGTGAACTTCCTGATACGACCGTTGTCTGGGAGGATAGACATGACTAACTACCGTGAGGGTTGAGAGTTGACATTTCTTCTTGTTTTGTAAAATTGGGGGAGTTTTGGATTTGATTTTATTCTTTAGTGGACTTTAGCGATTACATGTTTGCATATACCCAGAGTAGAAGATACCGCTTGGTCTTGACGAGAGTGGTGGTCGTGATGGTGGAGGCTGAACAATCTTATTTCTCTATTAAGCCTAGCCTTTCTGGGTTGAACCTTTCACACTTCATTAGAATTGTACAACCAAATCGATATGATTCTCGATGTTTTCCGAACGACGCTCTTGACCTTTTTCCCAGTCTCGTTCCCTTTTTCCGAAACCGAGCTGAGATATAGATGTCACTCTTTTCGAAAGTCTCTTTGCAGTCAAGGCGTCCATCCACCTGCTCAGCAAGGTTGCAATTGCTGAAAATGGCAATGCAGTCAACGTCCCTGTTTGTGGCGAATATCTCATTAGAACATCGTGACTGTCAAACCCGAACCCCTCTCTTACCGGGGCTTAATTCGGAATTAATGTAAAAGTAGTGATCTGTGGTGGCGATAACAGAAGTCACTGCAGCCGAGTTCTACATCTGCCAATTGTCCTTGAAAATCGAAAACATCAGTGAGTCTGGCATATTACTAACTACTTACCGAAGCAGGTAGTCAATGACATTACCTTCCATACCTGTAACCAACAAACCCCCGGGGCTAGTCTGGTGTGCCTTGGGGCAATATTCCCGAGTTTCCCTGAGAGGTAGTAACCACGTCTACCTCATGGAAATTCTTCGGCCCATGAGAAGACAATGTCGTTACCCTCAACCCCCAACATGGTATTTTCCCATCCTAGAAATCCTATCATGGGAATAGTCAATCACAAAGTAGTAAGTCCCCTTCCATGAATGTAAATTGAATCAGGCAAAGGTGCGTGCAATAGGGCAGCCATCTTCGCCCCTTCACTACCGTAAAATGACCCTACCACCTAGCCTCGCCCACCACCCGCCCATCACTGCTGAGCTCGCCATCTTTTGTTGTTTTCTACCCAAAAGCAGAAACATCCACAGGCGGACCAACCGGCTAATCCACTCCCACAAATCCTATAAATCAGAGCCCATTCCCCGTCAAAGCGCAAAGTATAACCGAATCATCCACACTCACTCACAGCTCCTCGCCATCATGATATCAGTCTTTTAATTTCAAGCGCCACCAAGAGCCCGTAGGAAACCAGAGAAGAAAGAATGCTGTGCTGGAAATATCACCTCGGGAATAATCACCACAAGGCAGGCTATAGCCACGTCTTACCCATTTTTCATGGAGCCATCGACACCTCTATCCAACGGCAACATTCGACCGCACCCTCACAAAGGAAAATATTGTATTCGTTTCCAGCAAAAATATCTCCTCTCGTCCGGTTCAACTTGAAGTGCGGGGGCCCTCGACAAAGAAGAAGCTCTTTGACAGAATATCCATCAAAATCGTCATGGAATTTGAGCGAGTCTTCCAAAAGACAGAAATTTAAAACGTGGCTGCTCAATGGTACGTGTCAAGTGTCATCCAACCTTCATGGTGCCAGCTGTCATTATTTGTCAGGATTTGTGTAGAGATGTCAAGAGATACCATCTATAACCGAATCACAACGCTAACCCAGGTGATGAAAAAGCAAATTATTGCCTTCTTTCCGAAACTTCTGGTATACCCTCAAGATCATTGATGTTCTCGAGAGATCCGGTGGCGGGTGGCCCAGAATTATTCCCCAAATGAGAATAGTTGGGGGGTATGAAGCGGATGTCAATTGGCAGATGCCATTTTCATGTCCATGAGCATCCCCTCGGGGTATGGGGGGGGCATGGGCTATAAAGCCTACCTTCTCTCCACGCACTTCAACTCATCATCAGATTCTCAGCATTCAGCGCACAGGAAACTCGCCTCTTTGAAAATTCGCCGTCTTTTTCTTTTTTTTCTAATCGAAATGACCGCCAAGATCACAGTATACTTCTTCTTCGCCCTCTTCTTCTGCTTGCAGGTGAGGGTGAATACCCTACCAGTGCCAGGCGCAATTGCCCCCACCTCATACACCCCGGACCAGATGGTATGATTCTACATCTCCGCCTCACTGAGTTTAGTCGAATTCGAATAAAGAACTAACTTGGGATGATTTGGCTAGCCTCACACCCTTCAGGCACGCAGTGTTCACCCATCTGGAGCCAACTTTGGAGGAACCGTCCTAGTCACGATTCCCGAGGATGAAGTCGTCAACGACTTCAGAGTCACGGTCGACGGCCCTTCCGATGTCACTCCCACGGAATCAGACGTTGTCGAGACGAAGAAGAACCCGATTGGGTTCATGCGCTCGATGGCGGAGAAGTTTAGGGAGTCGTTCAAGTGGGTCAAGTCGACCAAAGGGTGGAAGTGGGTGCAGCAACAGGGCACCAGGATTAATGAGGCACTCAAAAGGGCCTGGAGTTGGTTCACCGGGCTCTTCCAGAGGAAACCCAAGGACCCCGCCTTGGGACCTTGGGACGAGGGTATGAAGAAGGTTGGGCCACCTCCTCCACCAGAAAAGAGCGACATCCCGAGCATCCTCATCACCCCGCCAAATCCCGAAGAAGCTGCAGGTAACGGCAAGGGAGGCTGTGGGGGTGCTCTTTGTGGTCCTCCACCTCCTGAGGAGAAGCAGAAACCAGTCGTCGATGGTAGATATGTGAATCCCATCCACAAGCTTGGTGGCGGCGATATGGCCATCAACAACGTCCCAGCGCCTCGTACTCCCCAGCAGATTGACCACGACATCCAGGTCGATGCAATCAAGTGGACTGAGAAGAACGAGGAGCGCAAGTATGCGGATGCCTGGAAGGACTGGCATGATAATGCGCCGGCGATCCAAGACATATGGTACGACTACCGGTTCCCTCATGGAAAACGACCAACGGACTTTTTCAAGCCGAAGAATTTTTACCGCGGGGATGAAACGTGGTTTGAAAAGACGTTTTTAGACTGGGGGCAGTACACAATCAAGGCCGAGCAGGCAAACGAGGGATTGGCGAGGGCACTCGGGTGGCCCCCCAGGCAGTTGTACACGACTACCTGGGATATCCTCAGGTACCAGATGGTCAATTAGACCTGGCTTGGTATTTGTTTGGCGGGAGTGTTGGCGCTTTTTTGCGTGGGATAGGACTGGTCTTGCCGCCGGCCGCCTGGTGATTACGATTATTCAAGAATTGTAATCTACTGTCCCTTTGTTGCCTGTATCTAGCTCCTTTGCTTTAGTTTGTGTGCATCTTTTTTTCAAATTCAAATACCCTCTCTGGCGTTGTGGGGCCCGTTTAGCCGATTTTTATAGGCCTGCGTGGCCATGGGTATAGTCCTTATGTTTTGGTTATCGATATGTATCTTGAATTCATTGGGCTTGATTTAATGTTACCTCTTTTTGTTTGTTTAATAAAGACGTCGCAGCTGGGTCGAGGCTAGTCGCAGTTAACGTTCACAATATAATGCTGATTTTTTCTGCCATGTTGACTGCATGGTGAAAGTGGTGTAATTCTGTACCGGCGTATCTCGGGTTGTTCAAAATAGTTTCTTAACCGTACTGGCTCCGTCCTGGCCGTGGGCTCCGATCGCAAGGTTGACTTGTAATATGAAGCTCCCTCTGTTGAAAGCGAAAATGTATGAAGGCTGGCCGGAATAGTAGCAGGAGTGTTCTGTGGACCTGGAGTCGAAGCCCAGGTTCCCACCAGAGCTGTAGACAAGTGTCGCTTGGCTGTTGGTTGCGTGGGATTGGAGCTCTTAAGAGGTAGTCTCATTCCCGGGAGCTCGAGATGTTCTTGATTAAGCAAGTGGTCGACTTCCGCTTCTGTCGCTTTGTGGGGATTATATAAGCACAATGCCAAGGACAGCTTGCCCAAGTGAGCACCTGTTGGATACATTGGGCAATTGGCAACCCCACGCTGTTACGTTAACGTCTTTTAGATATCAGAGGCAGTCTCGAGGATAGGCAAAATACTTGTATCCATCATCATATCCCCAAATCTTCACAGATAAGCTCATCCCTTCTCGCGCGATCATATCTTGCGTCTCGCCGGAAACCCTTCCTTTCAATATTAATTTTATTCTGAACAAGTCCTGGGCTCAAGACCTGGGCACAACCACACTGTCACGCTGGGGGCATCGAGCTTCCCCTTCATCGATATCGAGGCTACATCGATATCGAGGCTACATCGATATCATGCCCCCACCCCGCCCCCGTATCCGCCCTCCACCCTCCTCCTCCTCCTCCACCATCTCCAACACCAATACCCCCTCACAAACCGCAATCACGCTCATCCCCCCAACAAACACACAACTCCGGCTCAACCTCCACGTCAAGCCCAACGCCTCACAAGGCCGCATCATCTCCGTCAACCCCGAGAACATCACCATCTCCATCTCCGAGGCCGCGCGAGATGGGGAGGCTAATGTTGGGGTTGTGGCATTTATTGCCGAGGTATAATCGATTACTCCTTCAAACAAGATTGGTATGTTTGTGTTTTAGATGTTAACTGCGATTGGAATGGGTTCTTAGGTCCTGGGAGCTAGAAAAAGTGACATGCAGCTTATTAGTGGGTTCAAGAGTCGGGATAAGGTTGTGAGGGTTGAGGTGGAGGGGTTGAAGTGGTTTGGGAGGGCGAGGGGCAAGGAGAAGGAGGATTTGAAGGAGGTGGGTGTTGTGGAGATGGTTTTGAGGAGGTTGAGGGAGAGGGTTGATGGGGAGGAGGAGGGGGGGTAGGTTGGATTGTGATCGTGTGGGAAGTACATGTGCAGAACGTTCCGACCATCTGAAAGTAAATTTGGATGGTAAAACGGGATGCATTTTAGCATCGAGATCGGTTTCAATCCAGGATGAGGCGTTGAAAGAATTGGGCCCTTCTCGACTTCGACCAATCAATTTTCTCGGCACCAATCAATACATTTACTAGAGTTGGGATTGATGGTCTGATCATGAGTCAACTTTCCAACGATATTCCAAACACGCAGGCTACTTAAGTGCTTTCCGCTGACCTTGAAATTCTGCTCTGCTGCGGAATTCATATTAACTACCTTGCAGGTATATTTTCACTTTTATTATTGATCAATTACAATTACAATTACATAGCCGCGGACACAACTCAATTCCTGCCTCACCATTTTATCCAAGTTTCACCTCCTGAGTCACCTTCATATTCTCAAGGTCCTTGTAATTCCAGACAACATCATTCACCTCTTTCTCACCTCGTTTCCAACCAGTCAACTCCTCCACCGTGGTCGTTATCCCCTTCGCCGCCACCATCTCCACCAGCTGCTGGCTCTGCTCATCATGCTCATTATCGAACCTCAATGTCGCAGCAATAGCTCTACATAGATGCTTATTCGGAAAGCCATACTCTCGGCAAATATTCGCTGGGCCAATGAACCGGTCGGTCTTACCCAACTTCCGTAACGGATCCCGGGCTACCCGCGTACAATCGTCCCGAAGGTGCGGGTTCTTGAAGCGGGTGATGATTCGATCGATGTATTGTGAATGGGCGGTCTGGTCGAAGCCATGCCGTTTACAGAGCGCGGAACCAGATTCTAGCATTGCTTGCCGAACGTTCCGGCAGATTTCGTCGTCGTTGATGGCTTGGTGGATCTTGGAGTATCCCTTGAGATAGCCTAGGTACGCTGTCATTGCGTGACCGGTGTTAAGGGTGAAGAGCTTTCGTTCTTCAAAGGCGGGGAGGTGGTCCGTGAGTTCCATGCCCTGAACTTCAACGGGGAATGGGGGTTTCCCCTTCAAGGCTAACTTGTCGACAATCCATTCCTGGAAAAGCTCGACACGGACATCTAGTGTTGGCCTGTGTCGTGGGGAAATGCCATCGGTGTCTGTAGGGCATGGAGGGACGATTCTATCGACTGAACAGTTTGCGAAGCCGATGTAGGTGGAGAGATATTCTTTATCCTTTGGGTCGGTGAGTGCATCTTCGACGTAGGACTTGAGGAGGCTAGTTGCACCAACACGGTTCTCGCAGGCAATGATATTGAGATACTCTCCCCCCACATTCTCTCCACCTCCTCCACCTGTCTTCTCCCTCCGCCTCCTCCGCTCCGACAACCCCTTCGCAATTACCGGCGCAATATGCTTCAACACATCTGCTCCCACCGCGGTAGTAATGATATCTGCCCTCGCAATCTCGTCCACAACTTGATCACCATTCGCCAGACAAGCCGAGAGATTTCTTTTCGAGGGTTGAAGCTGTTCGGAGCCGTCGGGGAGGAGGATGTGGACCTGGTATCCCCCGTTATCGTTGATTGCATCGATGAGGCCTTTGTTGATGTCGGTGAAGGTGACGTGGTAGCCGGATTGCAAGAGCAGTGCACCGATGAAGCCGCGGCCGATGGAGCCGGCGCCGAAGTGGACTGCTCGCGGTGTTGACATCGGGGGAGATTGGTTTTTGTTTTTCTTCGGTTTTATATCGTGATGTTTTGTTTTGTTCGTTAGATTGATGGTTGATATGGAATTGGGGATTGTTGGGGGGTGTCTCCTCGTGGAGTAGATTTTCAACCTTCTTCTGCTTCTCCTTCACGGACAATCTTCGACAATAAATTGCGGAATGCTTCCGAACTTTCCTTCGACTTTGATACTGGATGATGGGTGGTCCTTGTGTCGAAGAAACACCTTTCTGTCTTTCTTTCAATTCTTCGAATATGGAAAGTGGTGAGTTGCAATTTGGGTTCTACTCTCTGTCTGTCCTTCACTCATTCACTCATTCATTAATTAGTTTGGACTTGCAATTGACAGTCAGTCCTCATGTGCCAAAATAATGTATGATGAAAGTGGCGTTTATGGAACCACAATTAATCCACCACCTTAATTACACCAATTCTTAAGCTACATATAGGGCGTTCACACGCTCGACTCTACTACTTCTACCCCTATCTCTAAATTTTTTTGTGACAGTGGCTATCTACCATTCCGCAGCTAATATGTGTGAGCGGGCTTCGGTTCAGGTACCGGTTCAGGTATCGGTAATTATCAGTAAATTTAGGTACCTTATTAGACACCTACCTAAAAGTAAAGAACATGTGTACTCTACATCTCGTATGTAAAACATTGAGACATTTGGAATATTAATGCATATATATGGGGGCCATGCCATGGCAAATGGGGGGAATCACGGGTAATATTCCCTATCGAGGTTTTTTTTCTATTTTTTTTTTTTTTTCCTTTGGGGGCCACGAGCTTTGGGGGGTATAGGGGAGGGAGATAGAATACAGCGAGATTTTGGAGTAACTGCCCACCTACACAGTAGGGGATGGCCACGAGACTACATTCGGAAACGAGCTTCCTAGCTGGACTGGAATGGGAAGAAAGTGTGGACCCAGCCAGGCAGATACCGGTACTGAGATGTTAAGTAAGTATTCAAAGCTTAAGTGTTTGATGTGTTAACGATGATAGCTATCGATAGTAGACCTAACTCTACCTTTTGGTAACTTCGTTTTTCCAAGATCTATCAAAATATAGCTATAGGTCGTTGACTATAGCTATAGCTAATACACTTATTCGATTCGACCTATAGCTACTTAATAAAGGCTTAATTAAGGTAAGCCGCCTCGTACGTTTGACAAGTTAACCATAGGCGAATATATATGGCTCTTGGTACTTACGTTGAACGGCATTGCATTGACATTTGGAGAGAGTCTCCGATCGGGTCGACTATAGCTAAGTAGTCTCGTGCCCAGCCCCTCGAAGAGGTATGTAGCAATATTAATGGCATGCGTTCTGAGCCTACCTAGGTAGGTAAGTGGGGTTTTAGATCTAGATCTACCTAAAGTAAGCTACTTCCTATGGGGAAGCGCTGGAGGTCAGTACGTTACTCTAAACTCTGGGGAAAGCTAGCCTCGATCCAGGCGTTGAAGTCTAGTCTTGGGTTGCGGGAAAAGCTACAATTTCTTAATAAGTTACAAGTACTCCGCATGCTGATCGTCTATGGGATAGTAGGCACAAGTCACACATGTCACGATGGCAAGCTAGTGGTGCATTGCAATACTGCTTAGATATGATAGCAGCTACGAAATATCATGCCAGCAGGCTTTCTCCAGCGCGCCAGATACCAGCTCTAGTGTAGCACGAGCAGCAATACGAGCACGAGCTGAGGCTGAATTTAATTTCAATCGAACTCGAGATCTCTATCATGGGTAACTCCGCAAAGCCCGCAAGCAACTGCTAGTCAGTATTAATAAGATGGTTCTCTAAATGGCACGTGTGGTGACCCGTGATCATGTGGCGCCAACAGTAAGTAAAACTGGCTGCTAGAGAGGCAGCAAAGGTGGCTGCTCTGCTGATTGTGGGCGTGGCGGCTGTAGTTCAAGACTGGGCCGTAGTAGCCGTGGTGGCCGTGGTGCCCGTGGTGGCCGTGGTAGCCGTGGTGGCCGTGGTGGTGGCCGGGCCGTGGTGGTGCCAAAAAGCACTCCGGAAGCTCTAGATCTGAATTAGGCCTGTATGTAGAGGTAGTCATAAAGTATGCTGCTATATGTGGAATATTGATCGATTTGGTTTAGAGAGCAATGCCTCGAAGGATCACAGACCACTTTAATCCCGGTTTTATGCAATAATCCCTTGTCTCCACTGGCATTGAATTTTACACAGTCTCGTGCTCCTAAGGGATATTGCCTGTAATACGGAGTACAGGCTTACCAGATCAATATTCGAGCTGTGCACGGTGGGCGGGGATATGGAATTGGTGTTCTCTTACCCAGAGGAATTGGTGGCCACGGCGGAGGAGGATATTTGCATGTATGTGAGATCTAGATATATATGCCCGTATTCGTATTTGTATGCTCATATCACGAGATATAGCTACAAGGCGGCCGGCCATACGTATGTAGAATTACATCCTTACTCAAATTCGAGCCGATTTAGATTCCGTGATATATTCGTCGACCAAGACTAATTCGTCGAATGGTGGGGTTTATACTGGGGAGGGATGCCAAGAAAGTGATTTACCTCTAGGTTGAATCAACTCTGGGAACGAGTACGGCACAGATTCAACTCACGGTATTTACCGTTAACTACCAATGCTTAATCTGTACCTAAGTATAGATTTCAGCTTGTTTATATCCGGATGGAAATATATAGAAGATCGACACAATAAGGCTTCAATTCCTTTGATGCAAGATATATATCGCCGCAATTGGCACAAAGAACAACAGACATGTACATGTTGTGAAAGGTAGTGACACCGCGGCCGGTTTAAATCCGCTGGACATGGATTAACGGGTTTCTCCTTTTCTTGAAATTAATTGCTTAAGCTTCAATGAATAGCCAATTGATCATGATCATGATCGATCTTGGATATAATTAGATATCGCATTATAATCAAAGAACGGGGTCGATTTGGCTATCAAAAAGCGGTACTGGGGCGCCGGAGTTGCAGATCGATCATCATGATCAGTCGCATTTAACGCTTATAAATTTACTATGTAACGTAAATATTCGTACGCATTCATTTTCCGCATGCGGAAAATATTTTTATGTGGGAATATTCCGGAGAAGATAGTCGAGGGCTAGGATGTAACTGTTGCAATTGTAGCACTGTTGCAAGCTACAGCATGGTCATGGCCGGCCGACCGGGCTACTATACGATCTTACGTACAGATATTTGTTTTGTGGAACGCACTTGCCAATGTTCTGCCGCCCGTCGATTGCATGTGAAAGGTTCTAGGTGGGGAGGAGGAGAAGAAGGAAGTGCAAGTATTTAAAGCCGAGCCTCGGGCTCCAGCTTGGGCTTGGAGTCGTCCCAGAGCTAGATCTGCAACGTTCTTCACCACTGCCCGCGCATTACCGATCTCTCGAATTACACGGACGACTTGGGCAGCACAGCAGAGAGAATAGACTGGAAAGAGAAGAGACGACTACTACTCGAAAGATGGCTGGAAAAACTGTGGAGGAAGTGAGGGAGAGATTGATGAATCACTTCAAGGTGTAAGTTGAGCATATCTTCCCCGCAACATAGCAGCTTCGATTCGCCTATCCTCCCTTCCCCAAACTTCATGCCCACGACACATCTCCTAACGATGCCCAGCCCAAACGACCAACACGGCGCGCAATGGTCCGCCCTCTGGGACGCCGAAGACATCCCCTGGGACCGCGGCCAGCCCTCCCCCGCCCTCGTCGATCTCCTCTCCAACGCAACCGCCACCACCACCACGACCCCCGCCACAACCGCCC
The DNA here is from genome assembly GCA_024516245.1 of Peziza echinospora. Lineage (NCBI taxonomy): Eukaryota > Fungi > Ascomycota > Pezizomycetes > Pezizales > Pezizaceae > Peziza > Peziza echinospora. The sequence continues at coordinate 962,173 of JAJLQT010000010.1, read as the reverse complement.
TCAAAGCCGTCGTGTCCAGCGCCACTCGCAAGCGCGCCTTCGTGCCCGGCTGCGGCCGCGGCTATGACGTCGCACTCCTCGCCCACCTCGGCTTCGACGCCTACGGCATCGACATCTCCGCCCGCGCCGTCGGCCTCGCGGAGAATTTCCACGAAAATAACCCGAAGCCCACGGCGCCTGGCGGGAGGATTTCGTTTCGCCAGGGGGATTTCTTCAAGGATGAGTGGGTATACACGATTGTGAGTGGGGAGGGGGAGGATAAGGAGGCCGAGGGGGCGTTTGATTTGGCGTACGACTACACGTTCTTGTGTGCGCTGGAGCCGAGCATGAGGGAGGATTGGGCGCGGAGGATGACGCATCTGCTCAAGAGGGGGAGTGGGGTGTTGGTGTGTCTAGAGTTTCCATTGTATAAGGAGTTTGGGAGTGGTGGGCCGCCGTGGGCGCTGAGGAGTGATGTTTATGATGAATTGTTGAAGGATACGTTTGAGTTGGTGGAGAGGTTTGCGCCGGAGAGGACGCATGAGATTGGCATGGGCACGGATAGGGTGAGTGTTTGGAAGAGGAAGTAGGAGAAGTTTTTGTTTATGCCGGGTGTTTTTGATCTTGGATTAGGGGAGAAGAGTCAACAACGTTGGGCAAATCTCGTCAATGAATTGATTCATCGCTTGATAAAAAGTCATGATCTTGGGAATGAGTAAGCATGTTGGAAAATTTCAAATATCCCAAAATATAATCAAATGGAATGCAATTTTGTAAGCTGCGAAGAATATCTCTTTGCCAGTTCTCAATTGCAAGGACATGTTGAATTACTTGTGAATATGCACAAACCGCTTACTACCTCATTCTGGTGCCACTTCCTGATAGGGCAGCACTATCCTATCAATGTGGAAGCTCAATTCAAACTTCCTTACCCAGCGACACGAGAATACCTAAGTAGTCAGCGACCGAGACCAGGGGCTCACGAGACCACCTTCCACAGAGTCCCTAGCCTCGTCCCCAGCAGAGTCCCCCATCCCCAACCCCTCCTCGCCGCCTAAAAGACAACATCTATTCGAGAACATGTCCATTCGATTCCAAGCAATTGCAAGACATGATCCATCCCGGTACATCCTTGACAGTGCACATCACTCACATGCCGGCACTTAGTCTGGACATCTTCGACAGCTCATGCCAAGCAACCAATCCCGCCACCACAGGACAGGTCCAGTTCACTTCGGGTTACGGCGGCTACGGTCTGCGATTAAGGAGGAGGAGGAGGGAGAGTTGACTCACCTCCATGGACCACATTGCTAGGCGCGGATTTGCCATCGTATCGAAGAGAGGGAACCCGGGTGGAGGAAGCTTCTCTTGAGGCTAAGTGGTAGTGAGAGCTCGACTAGAGGATACAAGCTTGAGATGCAGAGATGCATTTGAGATGGACATCGGAAGCTAGGATTAGGGACTTTGGGATCAATGAGGTTGATGTGCACGTGAGGTGGGTTCAGATTGATTCTCGTTGAGATGACTCCTCGAGTAGGCATACCAGAAACTAGTCTATGGTTCTATGAATTCTCATCACCACTTGCCATTATTGTTACAAAGCACTTTATTACATGATCTGCAGGTCTAAATATTACAAGTTTCTCGAAGCTCCATGTACTGACCCTAAGTGCGTTCTCGTTTCCAGAATATGGCCCCCAGTGCACAACAGCTTCCAATGCCATCACCGAAACATAATTATTTACCAGACTCTATCTACTACCATCAAGTACCAGGCCCAATGGATATGAATTCCTACAACGTAACTTTACGGACTCGAATGTGTTATTCTTTCTCGCATGTTTTTACCAAGGTAGGTATGAAGAAGAAGCCAGGACCCTAATGTCCGGATAGCGCGGCATCTCTTACTAGCTTTGTCACCGAGCTTCTCGCGCTTCTTTTCTTGGGAGGACGAGGTACCTATACTACTTTACCGAATTCCGAGCTTCACAACCCTGGTAATTTTCCCTTTTTTTTCTCTCAGTTATCAAGCTTTGAAAAAGAATTATTTCCAAGCGCAGAGATATTGTATATATAAACTTGCTTGTCCTGTTTGTTGCTCGCGATTTGAGATGTCATTATTTTTGCAATTTATTATTGCCTTTCTTTGAATTGATTTTTACTTTGATCACTTTCAGGTACCGGAAGATATCCTGGTGCACCGTGAATACCCGGGACGGCAACGATAAACGACGTCACGATATCATTTTCCTTTAACGAATTCCGAGGACCTTCAGCAGAGGTACCTGAATTCTGAGAATCGATTGACTCTTGGTTAGCTTGAAAGAAACAAAAAGCCTGGTATAGGAAGAATTTGAAAGGAGAGAAATATTCTATACCTACCTCTCTATTGATCTACTAGCCTACCTAATCCGCCAAACTCGGCATCACCAAACATTAATAACACTAATATATGTCGAGGCCGAAATCGCCTCGGCGGTCTCATTCACCGACCGTCTCGACCTCCACAACAACCACCAACATCGAGAACCATAACCACAGCCACGATGACCTCGACCCAATCTCTCCAGTACTACAGCCCATCGCAACCATCCCAACCCGACCCCAAAACCTCACAAATTGCAGCTCCCGGCTGACCAGAACTGGCTCTATCCTCAATGGAAGTCTTGTCCTTGTTCGCACGACCACGAATCCAGCAAATATCATCCCTCGAGACCAGAGACGGGGGATACTTGGGAGGAGTAAGATTGTGTGGATCCCGGAGATTAGGGATCCGTATGAGTATACGAATGCGGTGAAGTTCACGATTACGTTGATTGTGGGGTTGGCCGGTGCCTCGGCGCCGATGGGAAGTTCGGTTTTGTTTCGTAAGTACCCGGTTTACTTTTCTTGATTCCCAGTGTTGCGCTTGCAATTGGCTTTTTTTGTGTGTCTGAGGAATGTGGGGGAATGGAGTGTGAGGTTGTGAAAATACAATCACCCTATCATATCTTCTCCCAGAAAGTCCTGGTATGTGTTTTGCCCACGGCAGTTTGTGGGGTTTTGGGCAAGTAGTTTGGAAATAAGGGTGGGAACCCATACTCGATGATGAAGAATATGGTTGAGAGGATACCCGGTCAGGTAGGAACCTGGAGATTGCAATTGACCGAATGATTGTGTTATGTTTTGCAAAAAATAAAAGAATTTATTGCGGTTTTTCAATTCGTTGTTGCATATAAAAAATATCTGAAACATTGATCTCTACTTCCAAAATAGGCAGCACATAACCTTACCTACCAGCCCCCGATCCCCACCCCACTTCACGGCAACTTCCGCAACACTTCCGTATTGGCGCATTTCACACATTCCTGGCGATCGAATTCCCCAATTGTGCTTCAACTCTACCAAACATTTTCTTCCCATAGGCAGATATCTTCACGTACCTTCAATAATGGCCTCTATAGCTACCTTGCTTTTTGACTCATGCCTCCCAAATACCCATATAGCTCTCTAGATTTGATCCTCTTGAAAATATTTGATTGAATATTCGTACTTTGCTTTATTCACCCTTCTTGATGGCGAACTGAACCGCTAACATATTCTCTTCAACCAACAGCCGCCCTCGGACAAATCGCCAAAGCCTTCGACAAACCCGCCACAATCGCAAATCTCACAGTAGCTCTCTACATGGCCTCCATGGCCATCTGTCCCCTCTACTGGTCCCGCTTCTCTGAACGCAGCGGCCGCCGGACAGTCTACATCCTCTCCTTCACGCTCTTCATTCTGTTCAGTCTCGGTGCCGCCCTTGCACCAATCCCACATATTTGGTTCCTGATTCTCATGCGTATGGGGATCGGGGGGAGTGCGGGCGCAGTACAATCTGTCGGCGCTGGAACGATCTCGGATATTTGGGAGGTTCATCAGAGGGGGAAGGCGATGGGGTGGTTTTATCTGGGCCCGCTGATGGGGCCTCTGATTGCGCCGTTGATTGGAGGGGGCCTGACTTCAAAATGGGGGTGGAGGGCGACGCAGTGGTTTATTTTGATTTTTGCGGTGGTGATATTTTGTGGGCTTGTTACGTCTTTACCGGAGACGTTGAGGAGGAAGGATGCGCCGAAGGTTAGGGTGGAGACGGTTGATGATCTCGATGTTGTGGGAGCCGATATCGATGTGGAGGAGAGGAAGGTTGGTGGGAATGAGAATGGTGATCATGGCCGTGATAATGAGTTGGATGGGACATTGACGAATAATACCCCGAATTCTACGACTCAGGATCTTGCCTCTGGTGAGGTTTTGGAGAAGAGGAAGACGACTAATATCGATAACTTACCTGGAAACAACGCCCCAGATATCGATAACCAAATCCCACCATCACAAAAATCCCGATGGAATCGAATCTATCACGGCATAATCGACCCCTTCCTCTCCCTCAAATACCTCCTCTACCCCCCCGTAGCCCTCACAGTCGGCTACTCCACCTTCGCCTACATGTGCGTCTACGTTCTCAACACTTCGATGCAGTCCACCTTATCCTCCCCGCCCTACAACTACTCCCCCGGCACCGTCGGCCTCTTTTACATCCCGCCCGCGCTTGGAAACTTTACGGGCTCGATTATCGGGGGGCGGTGGACGGACCGGATCATGAAGAGGCAGGCGCGGAAAAGGCAGAGGAAGGGCGAGGGGAATGGCGAGTTTATACCGGAGGATCGAATGAAGGAGAATGCGCTTCTGGGGGGCATACTGTTTCCGCTGAGTTTGTTGTGCTATGGGTGGACGGTCAAGAGGTATTCGTTTTGGCTTGTGCCGGTGTTTCCCACGGCGTTCTTTGGGTTTGGGAGTATGTTGCTGTTTGGCATGTGTACGACTATGTTGACTGGTATGTTTTTTCTTTTTTCGTTCTTAACTTACCTTTCCTTGACGTTTTAAATGTGGCATATATATATATTTGTTTCTGGAGCTTATGCTAACCATATATGATATCTAGAATTCGTACCGGGAAAGTCCTCCTCGGCAGTCGCGGTCCAGAACTGTAAATCCCACCACCTTCTCCCCTTCCTTCTCCTCCTCTTACTTCCTCGACTCAAAAACTAACCACCACGATATAGTCATCCGCAACATCTTCGCGTGCATTAGCAGTTCGGTCACCGCCACACTCTTAAACGCCCTGGGCCCAGCCATCCTCTTTACGATCATGGGGGGGATTGGGCTCTGCTGTCTTGCGATACCGTTAATCATGAAGACGTATGGGCCGAGGTGGAGGGAGAATGTTGGGAGGTATGATTTGAGTTGAGGAGATATGGATGGTTGGGGAGGTTGAATATCTTTGGGGGTTTGGTGGGGAGGAAGGAAGAGAGGATATATAGGATCTCGAGGGGATGTATACCGAGGAGGGAAAACGGAGGGTTCACTGACAGCAGCCACGGCCACGCCCTGCCTTTCATTGGAGTTGGAGGAAGGTGGGCCGATGGGAGCTCGACATATGGGACGGGGGGGTTACGTTTTGCTAACGCGGATTTATCTGTTTTCTTTTCTTCTTTCTAGATCTATTGTTTTCTTGCTTCTTTTCTAATTTGGGTGTTCGGAATTTGGTTGGATACATTAGGTAAGTACTGTATGCTTTTGTTAATCATTTCTTTGGCGTTTTTTTTTTTTTGCAGGGTACTTTATGATTCCCCACTTAATCACTTTATATATAGACCACTTGATACTTATGTTTTATGCACATACCTATGTAGCTACCTATCTCTTGGGTTCGTGAGACATGCAGCCGAGCGGACCCCCCCAGTTTCTACGTTAAAGCCACAGCACTTTTGGTAGCAACGCAGGGGGGGTCCGCTCGAAAGCAAGTCTCACGAACCCAAGGGATAGCTATAGCTTCTTGTTTTTTCTAGTTTTGTTTTTTTTCTAATTATAAATTTAAATTTCTTTTCATTTTATTTTATTTTTGGGGAACTGTTGACTCCATATGCATGTGGACATCACCTCTTTCGTACTTAAGTACTAGGTAAGTACGTATACGTTCATGAATGGCATGTTGACTTAGAAACTACCTAGGTACTTATCAATGTATAGGAGTGCAATTGGTGTTGTGGATTTTCCTTTGAAAAGTGAAGATGCGCTGCATGAGCTTTGGTAAGTTGTCTACCGGTTTTCACGAGTGGCAGGAATTAAGTGAAGAAGTCATGTTAAATTTTTACAGAGATCTAGAACTAGGAGAGAAGATACTTATCGATTGTTTGGTTGCATATGTAGTAGCACTATAAATAAGAGAAATTTAAAGTAGCTAAGGAATTAATATTACTATAGCTACCCCATGATCATAGTATAATATGTTGTGATTATAATATAAGAGGATTCCTTATAATTATGATCCGTATAATATATATGCATATGTAGAAATTAGGTATTTACTTATGCATAATTATCGACTTGAGCTTTTCAATTTGAAAACACCAAATGTGTTTAGTTTTTTTTTGGTTTTTCCTTGAAAATTGCAAGTACTAGTGGTAGGGAAGCGGTGCATGGACAGATTAAAATTGGGAAGAAAAGGACAGGCAGTGCACGCCTGTAGTGCGACAAAGATATCCGGGGAATTCCATCTTGGAGTTTGAGTTAGAGGTATCCATGCAAAAGAGTAGGTACTCGAGTAAAAATCATCTCATTTTTTTTTTTTTTTTTTTTTTTTTTTGAATCAATTTCCGCATTTACCCGGAGGCATGGCGTCCTAACTAACTAGCTAAAAATAAAAATTGTGAAGAAGTAAAAGAGAAAGATAATAAAGGAAGAAAAAAAAAAAAAACCGAAAAATTAACGATGAAAAGAGTATTGAGTTCAGTCTCTCCACCCCTCCCATCCTGGAGTGTGTAGCCTTTCCCAGAAGAGTGGTTTGTATATCAGGCACCCCTCTCTTAACTCCCTATTAGAAGGGCAGGTCCAAACTAGATGTTCCCCACTTTCTTCTTCCAAACCACATAACCTGCACCTGGCGTCTTGTGCCCTTCTTGTCTTGACTGCCCAGCTTCTGAAGGGGCCTTTATTTGTGAACAGCTGCGTGGCCTTCTTTAAGTCTTTTCCAGAAAGGTTCATCCACCCTGCGCCTTTGCTCTTCTGCTTTTGTTCCAGCTTCCCGGTAAACTGTGGTTCCCCTTCTGGCGGTAAAAAAAAAAAAAAAGAAATCACCTCATGCAGCCGGCTTCAGCCTCACTCCCCGAGTATACGAGCTGCAATTTTTCTTATCTGATAGCTATGGTAGGTATCGATTAAAATTAGTCCACGAAATGATGATTTAAAAGTCATTACCTGGCTATGGTATTACTATAATTGTTCTCCACATGATCGAAAGGTTCATGGATATCATCGATGATGTCGATTATACTCTACGATGGCATGTTCGAATCGAATTCGAATTCTGCCTCGATCGAGAGAGAGGAATAGGTCATATGTTACTTACTTACTCGAGCTCTAGACTAGGTTTCTGGATTATAATATTAATTGTATGTGCAAATGAGCGGCACATTCATGACGTTCCAACTTCACGAGAGACATACCTATGTATGGAACGAACCGAACCTAGGAGGTGGGTTGGAATTCGAATGGTGATTCTAGCCTTAGAATCTCAGACATTCTTTGAACTGCAAACCCCGCTTCGCGGTTTCTAGCCAGTAAAAGCCCACCATTTTACACATTCCTACATCTTACTTAGGTACCGGTAGGTATCCATGTTCAGCCATGCAAGTACAGAGTTATCAACTCAAAGATTGGGCACTCATGACTTGCATTACTACATTACCAGCTATACTCGAGTCTCGACGAATTGTAAGCTTTCAGTTCTGCTTTTTTATCTCGCGAGTCTCGTATAGATTGAGTATAGATTACGCGCCGCGACCTGCCTTAAATATTTCAATAAGTACTCAGACTTGCAGCTCGTATAAAAAACAGAAATATCTGATAATCTATGTATCATTGCTAGGAGGTAGGTATACGTAGATCCCACAAATCGGATATGTCAAGTTTACTTACTTATTTTATAAGGTGGGCAGGATATATTCGAGTTATGTACAGCACATGCATGACATGTTTTAGTTTCAAGCCTTGTTTTGTTTTTTTTGTCTGCAGGCAATTAAAAGGAGCTTTGAAACTTGGAGACTTAGTACTTATCCTCGACTATTTGACCGGAATACCTACAAAATATCTTGTCTCGTGCTCCAAATATACGGCCACAAGAACACCTATAATCTCAACTCTATTACCGGTCTCCTACCACCACCAGTCACCTAAGGCAAAACATCAGATCTTATAGATAAAGCTGAGATACATTTACAGGTAAGCACAATCAAACGTACAAGAATCAAGCCATTAAATGAGGAAGTGAGCAGGATCTGACTTCATTCAGCCTGGTTAGGCTTCATTCGGCAATCCAGAGTTAGCGCTTATCGACCGACACGGCTCTCAAGCGGTAGTCGCCCTTAGGGAGATCGGTTCGGCTACTATCATGTGGAAGGGCATCGCCCTCGCCATTCTCTTCACCATCATCCCTGGCGCCAACGCTGGGGATGATGGAGACGACTTCAGCAATAACCTCTTCTCGGATTTGGCCCCAGTCCTGAGCCTCTTCGGAGAACAAGTTGCAAAGCAGTTCATGAGTCAATCTATGTACTGGGAGGATGATATCATCTTTGCCATGGCCCCACTCGGCGTGCTCACGGCCATTGTGGGAGCTATTCGAGTTGGGGGGCCGACGTGGATGAAGGCATTGATTGGCAGGGCAAGAGAAAATCGAGCAGCTGCCGAGGTGGAGCTCATGTCATCAACATCAACCGATGTCTGCGAGTTGTGGAATGGGCAAACAATTGTGCGAATGATGGGAGCACCGACAATCTTGGAATTGATATACTTCCCAGAAAGAACCCACGAAGCGGATTGTGGGATCTACACACTAGAAGAGGCAAGAAAGAAGAAGTTAGTGCAATTGAGTAAAAGTAAGATACCGGAAATTAGTGATGACTCGGGTGGCTGCTAACTATTCCTTTAGAATCGTCATCAACTCGCCTAATAGGCATCCCACATGCTGGGGACGAAGAGGAACACGCCCAACCAACTCGAAAGAGAAATAAACAATTAGCTTCTGCTGCTCCCAATATTTTTCTCAACCTACGTCCAAGGAAAAGCCGATTGGAGGCCCGCCTATTTGCTGCCTTGGGTATAGCTATCCAAGTAGCTGTTTTTATCTTCGCAGCAGAAACGACTTACGATTTAAACTACAAGAAAGCTGGTCGAGCTGTGCCCCAGTATGCATTCCCTCTCATGACGGCAGGGACGGTTATTTTGGAGCTGGGGATGTTTCTATGCTCCTATGTCGTGGAGTGGTATACTAAGGAAGGAGTTTGGGAGTTTGGGGAAAACGAAAATGCCTCTCTTCTCTGGCTCCAGAAAGGTGCAAATGTCAACGATCAGGTATTTGGGTCATATGCAATTTTTGCAAAAGGCAAACGCGATTCCATCCTGACCTCCCGGCTCTACGCCAACCACGTCACATCTCCCAACCAGCCTGGAGATTTCGATGATCAAGGCGTCCTCACCAGAGTGGACAGTTCCAGATCCGCCAGGGCCCGTTCCAGAATGCTCCATAGTTCCAATTTTCTTCAATCTCTTGTTGTCACTGCAACTATAGTCAGCCTTTTTGGCTTTGTCATTCAGTTTATTGGCCTTCGCGGAATGAACTGGTCAACTACAGTTGCACAGTTGGTAGCCACAATGGCGATGGTGGTGGTCAGAGCTTGGATACGTCGTGGATTGGCTTTGAGGCCAACAGTAAGAAATACTCCACCTGGTCATGAACTTGATTGGCTTGCGAGTAGAATGGCCGGTGCTCCTGATGATGGTTTAGGGAAAGACGACGAAGAGAAAAGTGCAGACGACGATGATGAGCGACAATTTCAAAGTGAGACATGCTGGAGTTGGATTATTGTTACTGGAGGTGATATTAGCTCTTGCCATTTTCGGGAGGTTGAAATGGATTTGTCCCTGGATCAAATTGAAGTACAGGACACCGACATTGAGAGCTCCGCGGGGGAAGACACCGAGGATAAAGACGACAGTAATGACGACAGGTCTACGACTTCAGACAACGAATTGAGGATCAGGTAAGTTTGAAATCTACAATTTCCGGGCAAATATCATTGAGGTTAAGTAGTATGGGATGGGATACTGTACTAACTTAATTCCAATGATAAATATAATAGATTAAAAGCGGCCGCGGCACGAGACTTATATAAAGACGATTCCCATGATGAAAGCAGTGAGAACTTGGCGGCGGATATGGAGAGTGAAGACACAAATTCTGTGGAGAGAGGCAATGGGCGGGGACAGAGGTCATCCCAGGCGACTGTTGCGGAGATTAAAACGACATCTGGAACCCAAAGACGCAAAACCGTTCGTTTCGATTCCAATCCTTCCAATCCGGTTAAAGCTGTAAGATTCGTTGAAAATTATTCTGATGAAGAGGACTTGGACAATGAAGACGATGAATCCAGCGAAGATGCTACTGATCCTGGAGCGGCCAACGACCATGGCGGAACTAGCGGTAACGCCGGAAGCAATACAATTCAGGGATCACCGATGGATCAAGCAGTGAAAATCAGGCAGCGACTGGGGCTTCTTGGTCGTTGGGTAAACACTGCCAGTGAACCATCAATCATGGTTGCACATGCGATTGACTCTGTTATGAATACTCTATTTCCACGTAAACCTGGACGTAGAATTCAGGTCGCATGGCCTATGCAGGGTTCCCAAGTTCCGCCTTCGGAGAGGATTGAGCTTTCGGTTCAGTGTGGGTCAAATGGCCGTTGGACAGCAAATACCACGGAGATTGAAGCTGCACTGTCTCTGTGGCTACATTCGGTTTCACAATACGAGAGAGAGATAGAAAGCGAACCAGGGGCTGATAATAATGGTATACATGATGAAAGCGACAGGCGAAGGGGGGTATACATTCAAGACTGGCTACGAGAAGGAGATGGGGCTCTAAGAAAGCAGAGTATTCGCTTATTGGGAGAGTACAAAGCATCGGACTACCTCACCGATTTGAACTGGTTCCTGGGCTCTGCTATCAACTCATTGTGTGTCGTGAAAGAGCACACGCAAAAGGATGAAGAGAAAATTGGGGACGACAATCAGTCGAACATGTCCACGGAATCAGATATCATTCGAATTGACCGACATCGTGTCCTTGGCTTCAAAAAATTGGTTGACAAAAAAAAGTACACCCCTCCCGCAAATCTGATAAATGTTTCAAGTTTTCGCCGATCTGAATTCAAAGCCACTGCTCTTATTGAAAATGATGCTAAAGATCAATACATTGCTTGTATTTCCGATAACCCATTAGAAAAATGTCTTGCGCAGGAGATATTCGCAAACTTCATGTGGGCAGTAGCGGACAAAGTACACAAGAGGCTCGCGGGCGAGACTATTGTTAAGGGATCTTCTGCCGCAACATCTGACAATACGGAAGACATTGATTGGCTTTCATGCAAGCTCGAAAACACGACTCTCGCCAAACTTGCTCGGGAAGTCCAGCGATCAGGACTTGCGAATTCAGAAGAAGCATATTTGCTGATTGTTCCCCCACTCAGTCTGGAGAAGAAGCTACCATTGGGCTCGAGTATGATAGACAATGGAATGGACCGTGTCAGGCATTTGGAAAAGACAGGAAAATGGCAAGATGCGTGCAGGATTCATATTAGCGTACTACACGCTTGCAAAGCTGCTCGGGCTGCCCCAGATCATGTGGACACAATGGCTGCTATCGTCGTTCTGTACGAATTTGCGAATACCGTTGCACAAACCGCCTCGCTACATCGGAGGCACTACCTCAAAGAAGAGGTCGATACGCAATTCTTGGACATGCTCGAACTCGTACGAAAGGATGTTATTCAGGAACTAGAAAAATGCGACCACTCAGTTTTACACAAGATTATACAATCTTATAAACAGCGAAACTTGGATGGTTACGAGAGACTTGAGTTATATCCCAGCAAAATTCCTCTCGATATCGAGATCAATCGTTCCAAATGGGCTAGCGATGTTCAAAACCGGCTTAACTCACCCTCCGCCTTGTATTTCGGAAGGCGTGACATTGAATGTCAAAATGAACTTGGGATGACTCTCCTTCATCAGGCAACGTTTTTACGAAAGTGGAGATGGGTGAATTTGCTGAGAAAGCACGAAGCCAACTCCAACGCCGTAGATCTGTTTCGTTGGACCCCTTTGCACTATCACGCGGCCGTGAATTCAAATGCATATGGTCGGCTGTCAGCAATCGAACCCATCTCCCTTCTTATTACCGCAGTATCGGTCAATGCTCAAGATCTGTCTGGATTTACGCCATTGCATTATGCAGCACAGTCTGGGTCGGTGGATTTGGTTACGCTTTTATTAAGCAAATCTGCCGATTTAAGCATTCGAGGAAGGAAGGGGGAGGTCCCTTTGGCACTCGCTGCGCGGAATGGGCACACAAAGGTTGTCGAAGCTCTACTTGATGAAGGGGACATTGAGCAAGACCATGTCAATCAAGTCGACAACGGTGGCCGAACTCCACTTCACTGGGCCGCTTCTTATGGGCACTACGATGTTGTCAAACGTTTGATTGACAAGGATGCTAAGAAGCAAGCCCCCGATGCCAAAAAACGGTCACCGCTACACTATCTGGCATTTTATAAATTGGGCTCTAGAAAGAAAAACACATTGATTGAAATTGATAGATTAGCCCTACTGTTGGATGACAAAACTAGCGATTTTCCAAAAGATTATATCGAACAAACCCCTTTACATCTTGCTGCTTGCACTGAAAATGCTGATATCGTCAGAATTTTGCTTCAACGAAACCCTGATGTTGATATGGTTGACCTTAATGGGCGAACACCACTTCATATCTCCGCACGGGCTGGGAACTATGAAATAACTGCGCTTCTGCTAGAGAAGAGCGCAAAAACGGGGATCCGCATCAAGGAAGACCCAGGAACCGCACTCACCATGGCTTGCCACTACTACGGCCAGGAAAGTTCAGTTTCAATTGAGCTTATCCAACTGGAAACACCCGAGAGCCTAAGCAAGAGTATAGTTGAGTCAACTCGAAAGAATAAAATCAAAGAGATGAAGGTCCTTCTTGATCTCGGAGCCGACGCTAACTATGTGAGCGAAGAGAATAAATCACTTATCTCTTATTCTGCTTTTGACGGTAGAATCTCTGGAGTTACTGGGCCCCCGCCAGAGACTAGTACAACATACATGCTTCTCAGTTATGGAGCTGACTTTGATATCACGACCGATATTTTATACTTCCTATTCCCACAATTGCCCGTCGATAGATATTCGACTTGGTGGACTCTATCGTCAGCCGACCTTGCGTGGGCCAGTGACCAACCATGGTACATGAATGTTGTTCAAAGATTCGATCAAAAGCTAAATCAGTCAAAATATCGACAATCTTTGGCTACTTATGGCATTTTGTCGAAATCTCTAAAACTACCAATCAACATAACACGTTCAATATTGAAGGAATGCGGACTATACACCCTGAGCACCGCAGTTACTGCATTTAAGTCTCCTCAACGCTACTCAGAAGATGATGATGAGCCATGCTTGAGTATCAAGGTGCCTGGGCCAGTTCGATCAGTAACATTTTTTACAGCCTCCTGTGATCAGGGTATGGCGCCCATAGTTTTCTTGCAAAATATATACGAATAATAGTTAACTCTTGGCAGGTGACAGTTGGAACACAGAATGGCACGGCACATATATGGCATCTTATTCTTGGTTTGATGCTGTTATTCGACCAAAAACGACCACTGTTAATAAGGTCTCAAGGCGACAGCATATTCAATATAACGTACATGCCAGTGACAAGCCTCGCTTCCATGTGAACGAATGGCATTACGAAAATTCTACAAAGCCAATCAGGAACTGGATCAAATCAATAAATGCTGGTGACACCATAGAGGTATATGCTTCTGCGCAATATGGCGGATGGTACAATATGGTCTCGGAAGTGAGGATAGAGCTTGAGTGTGAGCATGTCGCGGATTAGTTGGAAGGAAAGATGAATAAAGGCGCATCAAAGGTATGGGCATATAGATCTTCTGCCGAAACACCTCGCTAACTCAAGAAGAACAAGTCGTACGGGAGATTGACTTTACATGAATAAAACTTTACTGTACGGAAATAATAATTTCCTCAATGGTCGTGGATTGATATCTTGTTCGGATGGAAGTAAGCTTGCAAAAGTATTATACCCATCAACTATTGAAAGAAAGCCAAGTTGACATGGAGGATATTAAGAGGATTGATTCGATGGTCACGGCTATATATGGGGAATGGCGTTTAGGTATAGGATTTTATTTTGGGGGAACACGTTGGAACCATGTTTTTTTGATTGGTTACGGGATATACCAGGTTGCAAGTAGAGGGCCCTGATATATCTGCGTGCTATATATGGAATTCTTTGGACTTTGAGAAAGGTTTATGGCTAGTGAAATAGTGGGAAGGGATTTTTGGGAAAGTTTCCTTTGCTTTGTGGGATGATGGTAATGGCCATGGCGCAAATAGGGATGATGCATTTTGGGCTGGAGTTTTCTTATCACCAAATTCCTATGTTTCTGGATTTCTTTTTTTCTCGAATTTCTCTTTCGGCTTGGAGGACTTTGCATACATTAGGTACCTATGGTATTTAAATTTACCTACACGTATCCGGGCTTCGCCCCGAAACACCCCCAGGAGCCTGTTGCCAAAAATAAAAATGTAGTACAACTCAGAAGCTCTTCCATAATTTTGCACACTACTCTCCAAAATCATATGTAACTATTCTTCGGTTGCTGCGTAATTATGATCAATATTCATGAGAAAGACCGCAGCTACCAATTAAGTGTGCGGCCGAATAAAAAAAGCACACCTTGAGCTGGATATCTGGTCGTCATACTAATATGTGTGCGGAATGTGTGTGAAAACTATGACAATCAAATGTTGCAAATGGTTAACGTTAACTACACACATATGCATTATAATTATAAGTACAAGGCATAACAAGGAAAAAAAATAATAAAATGATTATATTTAAATATTAAATTTAGTGAGTAAAAGTGAGCGGAAAGTGTGCACCATCGTCCTCGCTGTTGCCCTTGCCTCTACCTTTGTGCTTACCCTTGCCCTCAAACTTGCTCTCATGCTTGTGCTTGCTCTCGCCGTCATGCTTGCTCTCGTCAAGTTGTGCTTGCTCTCGCCCTCATACGTGCTCTCTGCTCTCGCCTCCGTGCTTGCTCTTGCCCTCGTGCGTGCTCTCTGCTCTCGTTCTTGGGCTTGCTCTCACCGTTGCGTTGTGCTTGCTCTCGCCCTCATTGTTGCTTTCACCGTCGAGTCGTGCTCTCGCCGCCATGCAACGATCGTTGCTATTGGTGCTAGCATTGGCGCAAAGTCTCGAGGTAATGGCGCTGCAGAAATACAAGCTCAGGGTAACGGAGCTGCTGCAACAAATCAATCAGCATCAAAGCTTGTAGAAGGCCTCTGTGGCATGCAGCACTTCGACATGTCGACACCGATTGTTGCTGCAGCGCAGCGCCATTACTCTGAGCTCAGCGCCATGCATCTCGCGTTGCTAATTGTTGCTGCAGCAAGTGAGTACTCCGAAGGGGGGCTCAATCAGCAACAACACGGCCTCCCCAGAATAAATAATGGTAGCCTCGAATAATGGCGGTGGAGTGACAATCGGCCCGCCCCAAGTGTTGCTGCAGCACTGCATATATACCCCCAGCGTTATGTCGCTGCAGCAACAGATGCTACTTGGTGGCCATTATACGCTACAGTATACACTGCCATTCTGTCAAGAATTGTCACTGTGGCGACAAATGCCGCCTGGAAGCCGTCATGGGAGTGAACCATTTCCTGTTGCTACAGCGCAATTCCATCAAGGATCATTACTGCAGCGAGACTTTCACGTGCACCACTTTGCTACAGATTATTAATATTGCAGCAGCGGGAAAAATCCACACCTCTATCTCCTATCAATACCCCAACACCATATAAAAATCTCCCTGGCAATCAGGTTCATCAATCTTTGTTGATGTTGATCATGAGTGAACAGTACGAATTAACAGCTCTCTGCAAACCCCACCAACATCCTGACAGCATCCACGGCTGCTCTCTCTCTCTCTCTCTCTCTCTGTCTACTCTGTCATATATACTAGCTATAGTACTAAAGCATTGACACCTTTAAATTTGCTCTCCCATTGGCACCCTCATACCTCATTGAGTGAGCCATCGACATTATCTTACGCTTTCTAATATATATCAATTCCGCTAAAGCTTAAGCTTAAGCCCTCGTCCGTCCAATTTGCAGCATCGAAAGCTCTAGTTAGATCTTGTTGATTTCACATTGACTTGCAGCCAGTTGCATGGGGTCGTTGCTACATGTATGTACGTATATATACAGCCACAATCAATATCAAATAGCAAGCAACCAATCTACAAGTGTGACTTAGGTAGGTATCATGATCGATGTGAAGGATCATGATCCTCGCGAGTTCAATTCGGATTCCAAGGTATACAGGTAAGGCATTTTTTATTTATTTTATTTCACCAAAAGCTCCTGGCCATGCATGGGGGTTCTTTCGCGGCCGGAGTCGCGGATACACATGTATTTATCTAGCCTCGTCCCCTACTAACGAGGTACTTCCAATATTAATTATAATAATACCGATGGCTTATGCTTCCCCCGATTGTGAGATCCTGATCTATATTAGGAAGTACGTATACCCAAGACATGTATATATATCCAACAAGGTACCTACGTATACTTCTCTAAATACATTATTTCCTTTATGTAATACGTTAGGTATATATGTGTACCCCTCACCCTCTCGAGCCCTTCATACCTACCTAAGGTAAGTCTGGTGTGCATGTGCCGCCCTTAAGCTTCTTAGTCTCGTTACTACTTAGCTAGCCCGGGGCCCTTCTTATAGCCTCTTTGATTTAAATTTGTTTCTGTCCCCATGGCCATCGGATATCCCAGCCGGCCGCGGCGGCCCATACCATGATTACATATGTATAATTAAGCAGAATCATGTATGTATGTACATGTACCGCAACTGCACTCGAGTGCAACAAACCCATGCTATGTTACAACCGGCACCTCTCTTGCATACCTAGGTACGTTAACGTTGAGGCCCACTATAGCTATAGCTAGTTGGCATCAAAAAAAAGTACACAATTAATATTTGCCCGCACACCATCGATATGCATCGATATCGATATCCTTTGAATTCCTGGAAATAAAAAGGTGTGCGTGTGGTCCGGAGGTATATAGTACCTATTGTAGCAATACTGCCAAGGAGCTCGCGATCGGGTAGGTATATGACTTTAAAAAAAAAAAAAAGACAACTAAAATCTTAAAAAAAGGAATCGATATGCTGGTATTATAATTAACGGCAAAGGTTTTAAATGGGCCGAACCTGGCGGTGATAGTTTTACAATGGCATGCCGGTTTACAATGACAACCTGCTGCAGCTTTAAGTATACTCGAGTATATGCTTAGCTTAAGCGCTACCATCAAATTAGAATAGTACGTATTGGTAAAAAGTGTAAGAATTATTTAAGAAATCGTGATATTATCATCCCAATTAATGATATAGTGAATATGCCTAAAGGAATTGTTGTTAAAATGAGAATTTATACCTTAAAAAACAGCTCGAGTTCTATCCTTTACAGTGTTCTCGTGCCCTTTACAGCACTCTTCCAGTCACACCTAGTAGTAGGGCATTTTGTAGGTTGCGGAGGCTTTGGTACACTGGATTGTTCAGGCTTGCCCGCGGGCCTCTCTCTACCCTGGTCAATCGCCAAAGCTTGCAGGGTTAACATGCTATTGTAGACCGACCTGCTATTGTAGAACTACGACCGCCAAGTTCAGGCCATTTAAAACCTTTGCCGTATAATTAATTGACGAACGTTCGAACGACATGATGAGATTTAAATTTGCAAGTCAAGTGCTTGCTTATTCGCTATAGCTATAGGCCCTTGCCAAAGGAAGCTCAAGGGGGACGTATACGTAGAGGCTACCTACCTAGAAACTTGAAGGATTTCAGTACTTTCCTTCTCTTCTCTGTTAGAAGGTACATAGGATACATAGGAAGATTCCGAGTGTATATATGTGCATCGATATCATTAGCTATAACTAGGTCGAGGAGGAATATTAATTCAATCCACTAGAACATGTACAAGGTAATAATTATATATATAAGCTGATCATGATCATAAAGCGTCAAGATATATCGGTATATTTTTCTCCTCCAACACATACGGATGTATGTATGCATTAATATTGGGAACGTTAACCGGTTAAGATTTACTTTTTAATTGGCTAGTTATCATGGATTTAGTGGAACGTACCCAGTTCGTTCCATATATAATCCGTGGTGAAAAAGACTAGTGATATGGCCATGGATAGCAATTTTGTTTTTCTTCCCATGCATGGCTTCTTCCGTTGTTGGAAGGAAGGAAGGAAGGACGGAAGGAAATAGGTAGTCTCATTCCCAGACCCTCGTAGAGGGAAGGAAAGTGCTCGAGCATCACATTGATATCACTACGTATACTTCCCCTCATTCATTTCTTCCAGATTGGTTTTCCACGAGGATGAGAGGCTAGGTACCTAGGTATTCATAGTGTATTCCACGCCCTCTGCGCACACGTTCTGTAAGATGTCACAATCAAAGTACTATGTGTGGCCGAATAAATATAAACCCACCATATACTAGCGTCCACCAATATCAACCAAAAAAAACCTCGAGGCTACAGAAAAAAACCAGACTCCAGAGTTATTACTTTTTTGTGCTCGGTGGGGTGGGGGGGGGTGTTGGCCGACATTCAGCTCATGATCAATGGTACGTCGTTGATATCATGGCCCCCTGCCAAAACCGCATGACCCACTAGGCACGCACCCTTTGCGCCAATGATGCATGTTATCTTTTCTACGGCGGACACCTTGGGGGATACTTTTTTCGCTGAGCGCTAGGCCGGTTTGGGCGATGATTTCTGTTTTTGGAGATGGAGTGGGCTTGGCAAGCACTGGGGGTGCTGGGGAGTGGGGGAATGGATCTTGGGGGGGGAATGAGGGTTGGCTCTTTTGCAAGGCGTCCCTGATCGGTTCTTATTCGACTTCCTGTTGTGCGGTTTCGGGGGTGCATAGAGGGATTGCGAGCATTGGAAGAGGTGGGGTTGTGGGCCGCCGGGTCGGGTGTGAGCAGCCGGGGACGCTGGGAATAGAGGCGCTGGAATTCCTTGCCGCGGGAACTCTGTGCTCGTACTCTGAAGAGTAGAGAGCACTATGGAGCACCGGTACGCTGCACACACATGGCCGATTCGTGGTGGCCCTGTCCCTCTGTCCTAGTCTCATCCTCTGTCCAGCACCCCGGCCATGCGCTTTGCATGTCTTGCAAGCTGCGTGGTTATCGATATCTGAGCGGGCCTTGGTACGAGGCTACGTAGCAGCGCTTCTGCGGAGAGGCGGAGGTGCTTGGTAGCACTGCATCACGGGACTCGCCGAGGCCGTGATTGCACCGCCTACTTCGAAGTTTATTCGCATGCTAACCTTATTTCGATCCGGTTTTTATTCTTTTTGTTGGTGAGCTGACTTTTGCTGCGTGGAGGCTTGGTGTTTTGCAATTGGTTGGCGCAGTTGCTGGTTTGAAAGTGGCTGGCTGTGTGACTGACTGGATGGCCGTGATTGATTTTATTCACTAAAATGTCGACAATGCCATGCACTCGACTCGAAACAAAGATTGATTGTCAAAGGGAACGGGTGGAACATGGCAATTGACCGAGGCTAGCAATTGACCACAAGGCATCCAAATTCGCACTTCTCACTAACGTTCGTGTCTCATCCGGGAGGAGATGCCTAGGTACTCATAGTCTCTTGCTGCCGCCCAGGTGGCCAGGCTGTACAATTGTGAGATGCACATGCTTTTTGCTGGAGCCTGGCAGACTCGCACTCATATTGGCCTGATTTCAGCGGATTCTTGTTTGTGATCTGCGCAATTTGTGAGGGTTGGAGCCTGCCGTCCTGTCCGGCCTGGGCCCAGAAGACGCACGACATGGGAGCGGAAGCAGCTCCATCATGTTTCTGTTGCAAGCCGAACCGTATCGATATCGCCTCGCCTTCGGAGCAATCGTCGCGCCTTGCCCTCCCTTGCCCTCGAGCGCACCCTCGCCTGCGGCCGCACATTTGCGAGCGAGCAGCGCGGCCTCTGCGGCCTAGGGCGATGTCGGAGCGGCTAGGGCGATAGCGGCCGCTTGGCTGTACCGCTAGGCCGCGGACCTTCCCCGCGGGACGATGGAGCGAGCCCATCGGCCAAGGTAAGGGACACCTTGGGGGATACCAGCTAGTCCCCGCCGGGGCGCTGGCCCTGGGCTGGCTGGCTGGCTGGCTTGCCTGCCGCCCGTGCCCGCTCCCCCCTCTCCAGGCCCGCTCCCCTCCCCTCCCCTCTCCGAATCTTCCCCATTGCCCATCGAATCCAATCGCCTGCCCTGCTCCACATATTCTCCTCCCGCCTCTCTTCTCGGACCGCAGCTCGCCCTCCAAACATTGGCCAATCCGCACGACCTGGCGCCCGTGCCTGAAGACGCAATCCGCACGAGACGTATCGCACGCTAGCAGGGCAGCCGAGCACGCACGCACACGGCACTTGGGGCAGCGCAGCGCAAGAACCTTGGGGGATTAGGCTTTCGGGATCCCGCAGTGTGGTGGAAAAACCTGCAGCGTCACTCTCTGCTCAGTCGTGCAACGGCCGGTCCTTTTAACAGCCAGCCCGCCCCTCTGCTCCGAACTCCGAAACGCCCGCCACACTCCAGACTCGACATTCGACACATCTCTGGACGCGCTGTGGATCTTCTTGTCAGCACCACACACAGGACACTAGGGAAAAAGGTGGCTGGCTGGCTACAAAGGTCTTCAGCTTCAACAGACCTGTTTCAATCCAACGAACCTCATTCCACCAAGGCAGAAACCCAGTGCAAGACGCCCGAATCGTCAAAACTCGAACCATCATCATGAAGATTTCCCAAAGCAGGCGAGCTACCCTTTTCGGGGGACGAAAGACCACTTTGGCAATAGTCTTTGCAGCCTGCCTTTTTCTGGCGTCGACCGCAGTTGCTCAGACAGACTGCCACTCCCACGGGACAGAGACGTGAGTTACCCTCCATCGCTTCCCTCAATTTGCAAAAAATAAATTATTCTGCACACGCTTCACTTTAATCAAATGGTCGGCTAATTGTTTTCATGCAGATGGTGTATTGGACCCGACGGAAAGGAATCCCTGTATCCATCGCTGGCATTGTCAACTGGGACACCGACTGCCACATCCGGCGGAGTTGTGCCGTCAGCCACCCATGACGACCATAACGAAGACGAACATGCAGGGGAGAACTGCCATTTCCATGCAGGCGTTGAGCACTGCGAAAATGACGAGGCCGGAGACTTTGACCCAGCAACGGATTGTGCTGTGTCCGACCGTGACTACAACCGAGGACTGCGAATTGGCGCCCTTTTCATTGTGCTTGCAACCAGTTCAATTGGTAAGTTGTTCGACTACACTCAAATGTGCACACATATTCTAACCGAGATTCATAGCCGTTTTTTTGCCAATTGTTCTGGCTGAATTTACAAAGTTGGCTCTGAATGGTATCATCTTTACCATCATCAAGCAATTCGGTACCGGAGTCATTGTTGCTACTGCCTTTATTCATGTAAGCTTCATCTACTGGAAGTACTTTTGCGCCAAAGCTAATTCAGAAATCTAGTTGCTCACCCATGCAAATCTCATGTTTACAAACAGATGCATCGGAGAGTTGCCATTTGAATCGACTACAAACGCTATTGCCATGGCCGGAATCTTCGTCTCCTTTTTGGTGGAATACATTGGTGATCGATTTGTGCAACATCGAGCCAACAGACGACGATCCGACAATCCGATTGTTGGTGTTTCTCCAAAAGAGGTGCCTGGTGATGGAGGCTCAGAGCAAACCAGCGGCGAGGCTACAAATGTTGGCGGACATGGTCATGTACACGGTGGCAAAGATGATAAAGTCGGTATTATTGTTATGGAAGCTGGAATCATCTTCCACTCAATCTGTAAGTTCCATTCACTTGAAATTACTTGTATTATTACTGATTATCTGTAGTGGTTGGTGTTACGACTATTGTTGCCGGTGACAGCGTTTTTACGACCCTCCTGATTGTCATCATTTTCCACCAAATGTTTGAAGGTCTAGCCCTCGGAAGTAGGATCTCACTTCTCCCACCAAGTTCGTCTACATTCACCTCCAAGTTTCTCATGGGAGGCGCATTTGCATTGATCACACCCATCGGAATGGCCATCGGTCTCGGCGTCCTCAACAAATTCAATGGCAACGACAGACATACGTTGATTGCAATGGGAACTTTGGATTCTTTCTCTGCGGGTATCCTCCTCTGGGTTGGACTGGTGGAGATGTGGGCTGCCGACTGGCTCTACGGAGACCTGAAGTCAAGTGGATTTTTCAAGACTATGGTTGGAATCTTCAGCTTAATGGCTGGCATGGTTCTGATGGGTCTTTTGGGCAAATGGGCATAAAGTCAACTCGATTCCATTTTTCCACTTTTTTCGTTCTTTCTCGCTTAATGCAAGGGGTGTTGCTCGCTTGATGCATATCGCGACTTGAGTCTCTTGTTTCTCGGCCGACCTTATCCTTTTTTTCTCCCTCTTCTCTGGTTTTAAAAAGTGTGCTCTGGCGTTCGAACCTTTTTTTTTTTTTTTTTGTTGGGGCGTATTTTGATTTTCTTGATTTAAATTTTCTCGTTGCAATTTGCTTTATAAATCCAGGTTTAATGGTTTTTTTTATCTTTCTTTATCTTTTTTTTTTTTTAACATGTTTACTATTTCGGTTTTTTTGATCACGATCAATTGAATGAACTGGCTCAATATGGGTGGGTGGTGGATTTATCTGCTTTTTTTTTTGAATTGGAATTTCTATACGTTTGGGTTTTATCTTTGTCTATAGCTATCTTCCTCTCTATCTTAAGCAGTTATCTTTGTTGAAAGTCCTTGAGTTTCTCCATTCATGAGGGGACCGCGGTCTGGGAATGCATTGGGGCTGATTTTGAGTTGAGTTTTGTAATTGGGGATATGTTATGTTATGTTATGTTATATAATTATATATGGTCATATAACTATTTCATTGCTAGCCCCTAGCCAATTCTAATGGGAATCGATCAAAGTGTGCTTTTTTTTTTATAAAATCTCCTTTACCATATCGATTCATATCATATCATGCTGCGTACGCGTTTCTGGCGAGCTCGCAGGTACGTACGTATTTGGGGATAATTTAAGTAGTCTGGCGTGCAACCAACCCCTCTTGGAATAGTATTACTGATCGTATGCCGGTGTTTTCTCTTGGGTAGGTAGGTATGTAGGTAGGTAGGTATGTACTCGAGCACACATGCCTCTGTCTGTCTGTCTGTCTGGCTGGCTGGCTACTTTTTTTTTTTTTTTTTGTTTCCTTTCCTTTCCTGATCTGGTTTCTGGTTCTGGTAAGAGATCCCGGGGGAAAAGTGTAGATCGGACGTCGGGGGTCGGGGGTCGGGGTTTCGATCATCTTTTCAAAAACGGAAAGTGAGGAGAGGAGATCTGGATTATAGATACCTAGGTAGGTAGTCGGTGGATCGATCGATCGGCCTTGCAATGGCCAGCCTGGGCACCGGTTCGTCTTGATCTACCTACCTAGGTAGGTATTCGGTTTTTGACACCCCCCCCCCGAGTAGGTATGAGTACTCTAGGTAGATCTGGGGATTACATAGGTACTTACCTACTTACATATGGTATATGACCAGGTAATTACCGTGTTTCAGAGTAACCTGCGTCAACGTTCTCAGGGAAGTATCGGCTTGGCTTTGTATGCATATGGCTGATCGATGGATGTAAGGAGCGATTGCATGCATACCTACCTACCTAAATGATCCGGATGGCCAGATTTGATCTTCGATGCCGCCGCCGCCGCCGAAGTACGCAAGGCGGCGGGGGGGGGAGTATCCGGGTACTCTAGAAATGGTTGATTTGATTGCAGGGCCACATTTAATTTAATTTAACAATAAATGGGATGTGTGTGGGCTGGGCTGGGCTGGCACAAGACGAGACGAGACGAGACGAGACGAGATATACATACATACATACATACATACATACGGTAGCTAGCTAGGTATACGTAGGGTAGGGTGATGGATGTTCTTGCCTTTTCTTGCCTTTTCAATCTCATGATCATGATCATGATCGATATCATTGCAATGTAGATCTAGAGTTTTTCAAAAAAAAAAAAAAGTGGGTATGTGAAAAAAAATCGAGGCCGAGTCAATAGAGTCAATTTGCAAATTCGGTATACGTACCTTGAGTATTTTACTGCATCAGATGCGCATGCATATGCTTTACATTACATTGAAAAATCGTGGGGAAAATTTATGCTATAGAGCTCGAGAAGGAAGGAGTTTGGGGAAAAGAGATTATTATTTTCGAATTTACTACGTACTTACTTTTTTCTCATCCCCTGAGCTCCCTCCCTCCCTCCAAAAAAAAAAAAGATTCATTACAACAAAAATGCCAAAAGATGTACAAAGCTTCCCACCTCCCCCTTCCCCCACCTCCCTCACAACTCCACCACCCCCCCTCTACTCCTCCACCAACCCCAACCCATCCCCAACCACACACCCCTCCGCCACATCCCGATATACATCCCACCTCCTCTGCACCCCGACCGGAATCCCCATCCTCGTCTCCTCCACAACCCCCACCTCCAAATCCGCATACACAACCCCCTCCCCCCCACCCTCAACCCTCCCCACCACCCTCCCCGACGGATCAACAACCATACTCTCCCCCCACGCCTTATACCCTCCCACCTCCTCGCCCGTCCGCGCGGGTGAACACATCCCCACAAACACCTGGTTATCATTCGCCCTTCCCCGCGCGAGTAACTCCCAGTGCAGTGGCCCTGTAGTCAGGTTGAATGCGCCCGGGACTATAATCGCAAAGACGCCCTTGCGGGCGTAGATTTGCGAGAGCTCGGGGAAGCGAACGTCGTAGCAGATCTGGACGCCGATTGTGCCGTAGGGGGGCAGGGAGATGATTGTGGGCGTTGTGCCTGGGGAGAGGACGAGGGACTCTGTGAAGGTGATTTTGCCTGGGATGTCGATGTCGAAGAGGTGTATTTTGCGGTGGAGGCCGAGGAGCGTGCCGCTGGGGGAGAAGGTGAGGGAGGTGTTGTAGAGATTTGGTTTTTCTGGGGAGGTGGTGGTGGTGGTGGTGGTGGTGGTGGTCTTGGGGTAGTGCGCCTCCGGGATTGACCCGGCGACGAGATATGCGTTTGCGTCGATAGCCATCTTGCGGAGGGCCGTGAAGGTGGGGTATTTCTCCGGGCTTGGGGTCCCGCCGCCTTCCTCCCGCTCCGCGAGAGGGGGGATGCGCTCCGCATACTGCGCAAAGTATTCGGTGCCGTAGGGCGAGTTGAAGCATTCCGGGAGGACGATGATGCCCGCGCCGTTCCTGCTTGCCTCGAGGACCTTTGTGCGGGCGTGCGCGAGGTTGGCGGGTTTGTCGGCGCCGGTGAGGAGTTGGATGAGGGCGAGCTTGACCGACTTGTGGAGGACGGGCGCGGGGGTAGGGGTGGGGGGTACTGGGGCTGTGGCTGCGTTTGTGGACATTTTGGCGATGCGGGTCAGGTGTGCTGATGGGATTGGGATGGAGGGCTTGCGGAGGAGAGCTCGTGAGATCATTGGTGATGGTGGGGGGATTATTATGGAGGGGCGGCCGCGGATGGAGGTCTCGGCTTGTGGTGGGGTCGAGGCATGGCTTGGCAGTGCTGTTTACGGAAATTCACCAAATGTAGAAGGTGGGTGATATCGATGTGCGTAAGTGATATATATACAACTACACTAATAAAACCGATTCATCATGCAAAGAAATGTCCACCTCTTCCACCGAAACTCATATCCTCGAAACCACGGCAATGAAGATTACCCTGATACCAGAGTCTGGCACATGCATCAATATCTACAATTGCGACCTGACCTTGATATTATACTTCAATAACAGTCTTTCGCGAGTTGCCTTTTGCTTCATAAGCTTCTCAATACTACATACACGCCAGTGGATGTCAGTAACTGTAACCTTATCTCGCATTAAACGATAATTTAAACAAAAAAACTTACATTTCCTTTGCCCTCTGGTTCTCCCTTCTCCCAAGCTGGTTCATGTGCACCTCATCCGGCCCGTCCGCGATCCTCAATGTGCGCATGTGAGCCCACATCTTTGCCAGTGGGAAATCTTGTGAAACACCGCCGGCTCCATGAGCTTGCACAGCTCTGTCAATGACGGTCAACGCCATTGATGGCACATGGATTTTGGCCATCGCAATGTGCTTCATTGCGCCCTTTGCGTCTGTCTTGTCAATCATGTGAGCAGCGTTCAAAACCAGATAACGGCCAGCGTCAATTTCAATTCGTGAGCGTGCGACCCATTCCAGAATAACACCGTGGGAGGATAGTGGTGCTCCGAATGTGGACCGGTCGGGATCGTTGATGCGGGCAATCATGTAGTCGAGGGCCTTCTCAGCAACTCCGATGGATCTCATGCAGTGATGTATCCGACCTGGGCCAAGTCTGCCTTGGATAATTTCAAAGCCGCGGCCTGGGCCAAGGATGATGTTGGATGCCGGTACACGACAGTTTTTAAAAAGAAGCTCGCAATGACCGTGCGGTGCGTCTATTTATTATCAGATTTCTGCAGCAATATCCGAGACAGATTTTATACATACCATCGTAGCCATAAACGCTCAGAGCTCTCAAAACAGTCACACCGGGGGTGCCGGCTGGAACGATGATCACACTCTGCTGTTTGTATGCGCTGGCATTCTTTGGGTCCGTCTTTCCCATGACCAAATACAATTTGCATCTTGGATCTCCAGCTCCACTGCTCCACCATTTCTACCCAGATTTTAGCAACCAATTTTGGGTAATTTGGAAGATGGGAAAAATTACCGTTCCGTTCAGTATGTAGCTATCCCCGTCTCTCACCATCTCCAAATCAATATTCCTCGCATCACTACTGGCCTTTGTACGCTCCGTCATGATGAACGCACTCCTGATATCTCCATTCATAAGCGGTACCAGCCACTCCTTCTTCTGCGCATCGCTCCCATATTTCGCCAAAACCTCCATATTCCCCGTATCCGGCGCCGAGCAATTCATCGCCTCTGACGCCAGTAATGAAGTCGCCATGATTTCCGCGCAAATTCCATACTCGACGTTGGTGAGCTCGGTGCCCTCCTTGTAGTGACCAGATGAGAGAAACAGGTTCCAGAGGCCGAGGGATTTGGCTTTGGCCTTTAGGTCGTCGATGATGCGTGGGTATGTGTTGAGGAAGCGTTTGTGGGCATCCTCGGGCATCTGAGCTTCAGCGATTTCGTCGGCTGGAACGCAGTCTTCGTTGACGAATTTGTAGACCTATAGCAGGGCGCTGGGTTATTATTTCCTGCTAGTATTTTTCCCCAATTGATACTGCGACGCACCTTGTCGATGATGTCCTTGCCCTTTGGCGACACGAGGTTCTCGACCAGCGGAGGTAATGTGTATCCCGTCATGACTGCGTTATATGCTGTATGGTATTGGTATGGTAATGAGGGGGTAATGCTCTGCTATGCTATGTTGTAGTTGCGATGGGGCGTGGAGTTGACATATAGACGGAGCGAAGCTTGCTCGAGCTCCCTCTCTTGCCGAATATGTACCGGGTAGCTTTCCCCAGCTTGTGCGCAAGCAACCGAGCCTCGGTAGTGGCCCGCCGTTGCGCTAGGCCGCATGCGGCACCCAGGCCGGCGCGGGAAGGTGTGGTGCTACTTCTTGAAGCAGAGCGAAATCTCTCGGCGTGCATCTGGCCATGAGCAGGGAAGAGCCAGGGCGGTGTGCGAGTGTGGGGTGCGCGAGTGTGGGGGGATTGAGGCTGGGCACGGGACTAGGCACTGAGGTGAGCTGAGGCCTGGCAGTCATCATTGCGTCTTATCGCGGTGGCACAGTACGCAACGTGCGAATAGAGTAGTTGGGCAGGTTAAAGTCAGCTAGTCGCTGTCTCGAATTACCCTGACATGTCTATTTCAGATGCTCATCCCGTCGCCCCATCTCCAGAGCAGATTAGAACCTCCATCCCACAGCCTCACCGTGACCCTCATTTATACTCTACCCATTCCCCGATCATCAGCAAAACCTCCAACCATCGACACACCATTCATTAAAAATACCACCCACGATACCGTAGCAGCTCTCACTTGTACTCACCATCACATCACACTACAACCGCAGCCAACATGGTTCTCCAATCGTACAAAGCCCCACCAAACATCTCCCTCGCCCTCGCCTCCATCCTTCCTCCGCAGATCCCCCGCGTCCTCTTTGCCCTCTCAAACGAGGGCCACGAGCCAAGCGAGGTCGTCGAGGTATGGAAACACATCACCAAAGACGCCGGCTGGGAAGTCGTCTTTGCAACCGCCGACGGTCTTCCCGCAAAGGCAGACGAGACCCTGATGAAGAAATCCCTCTTCCGGAGTGTCTTTGGTGCAAAAAATGAGAATGTCGAAGGATGGTATGAGATGGCTGGATCGAGGGCGTTTGTCGATATGAAGAGATTCGGTGGCCCACAAGACGGCAGGGTGAATTTTGCAGATTACGGTAGGTTTTTGAGGATAGCGATTGTAAGACTGTGATGTTGGGATAAAGTGCTAAATAAATCCTGGAAACGACCAGACGCAGTATACCTTCCCGGTGGCCACGACAAATCCATGATCCCATGGCTCACTTCCAAAGACCTTCAGGCCCACCTCCTCACATATCTCCCCCTCACCCTCCGCCACAGCGGCCCAATCGCCACAACCACTTCACCCATAAAACCAAGCAGCCCCCAGCGTGTCCTCGGCGCAATCTGCCACGGCGTTCTACCGCTCGCTTTCGGCAAGTATCCAGCCGACCACCCCTTGTCCGAACATGCCGGAAAGCCGCTCCTCCACAACCTCGAAACCTCGACCCTCCCAATGTGGATGGAAGGCGCTGCCTGGGGCCTCAGTCAGGTATGGGGAATGGGGGATTACTACCGCACATTTACGGAGCAAAATCCACCCCCAGTGGGTAGTGCAAAGGGCACTGCTGCTGCTGCCGCTGCGCCAGCGGGAGAGGGCGAGAAGAAGGATTCACAGACTACCTACACCGAGACCATCGTACGAAATTTCCATTCCTTGAATTCTTGAATCATCAAAGAAAGGCAAATCAGAGGACTAACCTTGATTTAAAATATAGGTACAAAATGCGCTTGACGATCCAGTAAAGCAGTACAAGCGAGGCCCCCTTCTCCCAACGTAAGCCCATATTCACCACCTTTCATCTCGGAGAGTTTATTTTCGCACGTGCATCAAAGCTAACATATATATTCCTTTTTTGACAATCAGTGCATTCACACACACGGACCCAACATATCACTATGTATCCGCACGCTTCCCCGGTGATTCAAAGGCACTTGGTGCAGCAATCGTCACAGAGATCTGTGCCTCCAGGCAACGCTTTGCGGACGAAGTCGCTGCCGGTGTGTATGGAGATGGAACCAATTAAAAAAAAAGTGCTTATCATCGGCTTTATCTTAAGACCTAGCTCGGTTTCACCTTTTTGGTCATTAATGGCTCTCCCTTGTTGTCTTTGAATGGGACCAGTCTGCTTTTCATTTTTCTCATTTTCCCCCTCTCTGTTTGCGCCGTTTCCTGTCTGTATCGGCTTTTATTCTCTCTGGGATACTGGTGTTTTTTGTTGGTTTTTCGGAATTCGGCATTGGAATTGGAATTGGATGTTGTTACCGCTACTGTTGTGATTGGCTAATGTAGTGGTGTTTTTTTTTGCCATAGTAATAGGCCTAACTCCGTGTTTACCAGTAGCATTGATGCTTCATTGCATGACTGTTTTGAAAGTCAAAAAAGTCGCCTTAATTGAGCAGTAAGGATGTACATAAAACCCACACATATTGGAAAAAAAAAAAGGGTAATTGAAAAATAAGAAATTCCATGACGAAAACAAAAAACTCCAGAAACCGCTGATATAGATAAAACACAAAGACCAAAACACCTACTCACCTCACCCCCCCAACCTCCTAATCTCCTTGCCCACCTCCTCCATCCTCCCCAACGCCTCGGCATACCTCCTCACCAACCCCGCCAGTTCCCCCCCACCCCCCCCAGCCTTCTTCTCATACCTCCTCAACTCCTCCTCCACCATCCTCTGTCTCGCCGCCAACCTGACCTTCGTATCCACCAAATGATGGCTATAATTCCCCAGCGCATCCACCGCCTCGGGGGGATACACTGCCCTCCTCGCCTGGCCCCTCATGATCCTCAACTTTCCCTCGAACCCGCTCACCACGAGCGCCAAACACTCTGCCTGCGCGCGCACGCCCTTATCGACCACGCCGCTCGAGGCGTCCATGTGCGCGAGCAGGGAGTGGAGGTATGTGGCGTAGTGCGAGAGGATTGTTGCTGTCGTGAGCGTGATTTCGTTGTAGCTTGCGATCAGGGCCTTGCGTTTGGCTTGGAGCATGTGCCTGCGATGGGCGGCGTAGGCGGGCAGGAGGTCGATGTCTGGCTGGGGTTGGGGTTGGGGTTGTGTTGATGTTGATGATGTTGCTGGACCGCCAGATCCACCGACGGTTGCTCCACCTCCACTTCCACTTGTAGTCCCAGGGGGGGGGGGTAAGTCGTTCGTGGGGTCAATGATCCCCACCAGAGTCCTGGCGACGTGCGTCAGGTACCACCCGATCGCTTGCCCGACAACGTCCACCACCGCGCGAAAGTCCTCGTCGATTGCGGCCGTGATTGCGGATGCCGCTGGAGATGAGCATGTGAGGGTTTGTGTTGGGTAGAGGTAGGTCGTGCATGCTAGGCTGACTATATCGAGGATTTCGTCCGAGAGGCCGAGGCCTGGGGGGGTGGCTGTCGTTGCTGCTGTTGTTGTTGTTGCTGTTGATGATGTGGAGTCGGCACCACCGCCCGTGAGGACGGTTAAGCTGGGGAGGTCGATCAGTGCGTCGCGGAGGATTTGGAGACGGGAGAGGTCAGCGCGGTGGGCTCGGAGGTCCTAGTGGGAGGGGGGATTAGCTCGAGGTGTCGGGAGTTGGGTTGTTGAGAGGGTGGGGGGTTGTTTATACCTGCTCGAGTGATGCATCCTTCTCTGCCTCCTCGGGAGTGGGAATCGATGAGCCGTCGGTGGGGTCGAGATACCTTGTTGTGAGGGTTGTGTAGAGCTTATGGAATTGTGGATTCGAGTTTAGTGTTTCAATTGGAATTGGTGGGAGCATTGAGGCGGCTGGGGGGTTGGAGGTGGTGGTGGATTGTGTGGGTCGCGTGAGTGGTGCGGGTGCTTGAATTGCGGGTCTGCCCGTTCACTTGCTGCAGGGCTTGGCGCTAGCTCGGACCTCCACAAGATGTCATAGGTGGGAGCTTGCACTGCTACAAACACCTTCATCTGCATTTTCGAGTTTTAAATTCCAAATTCCAATTGAGAAAACCACATTTATGAAAGTAAACAAATGAAAAAAATAAAGGCAAAGGCAAAATAAAGACAAAGAAACGAACTACGCACTCGAGCTCTCCTATACACAAATGATACACAAAAGCCAGTTACTCTCTCCCCCCATGAGGAAGGAAGCTAGTAACCGAGATATAAAAGATGTTTCCTCTATACAACCCAAATAACCCAAGCAAAAATAGACTCTATTATTACCCTACTTCCTGTACCACATCCTTGTGATCCTAGTAGCCCTCATCTTCTTTTGTAGCTGCAAAATTCCGTACATGAGTGCCTCTGAGGTAGGTGGGCATCCTGGAACGTAGATATCTACTGGGACAACCCTATCACAACCTCTGACTACACTGTAAGAATAGTGGTAGTATCCACCACCGTTTGCGCAAGATCCCATGGAAATGACCCTACGATCCAGCCCAGAGTGTTAGTGCCTAGACTCACATAAAGTTTGGAGGAATGGGGCTTCTTACCATCTTGGTTCAGGCATCTGATCGTACACCTGCCTCAAAGCTGGGGCCATCTTATTTGTCAAAGTTCCGGCAACAATCATGACATCGGACTGTCTTGGTGAAGCTCTGAAAATAATTCCCAATCGATCCTGATCGTAACGTGGGGTAGAGAGATGCATCATCTCTACGGCGCAGCATGCAAGACCGAAAGTCATTGGCCACAAAGACGACTGGCGCGCCCAATTTGTGACTTGATCGAGGGTGGTTCTAATTGCGACGAAAAGGTCAGTACACCCCAGACTCGACGACCTAAATATGCCGCATGACAGCGGAGGCGGGGGTGGATGCGTACAATGCGAATTGGATTGGTCCCTTTGGTGTTTCCTGGCTAGGAAGGGGGACCTCTCTGCGGGGAATTGGCGCGGGTGGGCCGCCACCGGATCGCTCCAATGCTGCTGCGCCGGCATTGGACTTTGCGCTCGACGAGATGCCTCGGTATTGGGCGCTGGACTGTGTCGCTACGGCGGGGAGGAGGATAGCTTTGGCTGGCTGCTGGACTGTTGGGGCATCGGAATAACATCAAATTAACACATTGCTGCCTTTCGATGGGAGGTCGCTAGAACGATCTGCATGATGGGGGGAAGGGGGGGGCATACGCCTGGCGATGTGCCGTGTTGATGCGAGCATCCTGGTGAGATGAGGGTGGGGCTACTGGTGGTGAATGGGAGGTGGGTTGGCGATGGCGGGGAGTGGAGAGGTTGAAGCAATCGCCGGGAGAGCTTCGGATGAATATAATGAGCCGCCGAGGAAGCTGCAGTCTGCTGGGGAGGATGATGGTCGATGGGCGGGTAAGGCTTCTACGGGGAGGCGAATGCGGATATCAGGCAGCCAGCGCCTCACGGAAGGGAGCGCCAAGGCAAGACCTCAAATTGAGACTAAGATTATCTGGAGACTAGATTATCTGTGCTGCATCTGATTGGACAGCCGACATTATGTAATCATCTCATTTCAGGGTAATGACGCTCATGAGACTAAGGACGTGGACTAGCGACATTTCCAGATCGCTGACATGAGAGCTCGTATTAAGACTCTGGAAAAGAAGATCATGTGCATAAATCTACCAGTAAATAAGGCACCTATCGATATCTGGCTACAGATATCCCAATCCGGGTAATGGAGAGGTATACATCCTCACGTGACAGGAGAAGTGGTTTTACTGATCATTTTAACCTTAAGTGGAGTTTATTTTAAACTTACCTAGGTAAATATATTAATTGATTGGAAACTGAGCCCGAAATTCCACTCTCGACCATATGATGTTGTAGGTTCAGTGGGCAAGGTACTAAATACAATGCCCAATCCGCTTGATATATACACTCCAGTAATGACCGCAAGGCCTAGGGAATACCAAGCAGAAAATCATAAAGACCAAATTAAATGAATAAAAAAGCAAAATAGAAAGAAATGCTCGAGAACAAAAGGAACGCTATAAACGCGAGAAAACTGATTTCGAGTGGGTGAAAGAAGAACAAGAAATACACGCCAAACTCCACGCAAGCCTAAAGAACATGTACATGTGCATTTGACCATAATCGGATATGCACTTCAGATGTTGGGGTGATATAGAAATTGCGGTCCTAAAACGTGGACCGGTGGAAATCGTCCCATTCCAGCTCAACCTGAACTTTGCGCATTTTCTGTTTTCCTTTCCATTCATTATATTTCTTGATCCCCACCCAACCCCTTCTCCTTGCTCAATTTAGTTTTAAAATGAGTCGTCGCTGTGATCATAAGGATTGGCCTGATATGGCCCAAATCCATCGGTGCCAGATTCTTCATAATCGTCAGGATCGGGATATATTTTACCGGAATTCCCGGGGGATCCATCCCCAGGTTTAGCGGAAGAGGGTTTCGTGGCAAATCCATGTGATGAGTATGGCCTAGAAAATCCCGATTAAGCAGTCCGGGTGGCTGTTGGGAGGATAAAGTTTGGCTCGAAAGTAAGGCCCCGGAGCATTGAAAATGCAGATGTGATTCGGCTACTGGTCATACGCTCGACGATTGAGATATCCTTGGTACACGGTTCAGGCTATCTACGTTGCCTCCATTTGATTTGCTTCTATTGCTTGAGTTTGAATGGCCGAATGATACCGACGGATCTGAATCGGGAGGGGTGGCTTCGTTTGCCGGTGGGCAAGTGTTTCCAAATCCATCATCTTTTTCCCAAAATCAACCATCATATTGGCTGATGGCAAGAGTCCGAGAAACTGTCGTGCCTGCTCGAAACCTGTGCTTCTTCTGGGAACAACTATGGGAGCTGGTGGCTGAGCGATTTCCATATCGGTGTATTGTGGAGGTATGGTTATATTATTGTACCTATTCGAAGACCCAGTTAACAACACTATGGAGCTCTGGTGCGTCGTTTAATTCGCTTCTCCGAGTCGTCCGAACTTGGTGGACTGGCGCCGAAAATGCTGCGAAGAACGTTTGGTCGAGTCTGGAGAGAGGAGGAAGGGTAATGGGTAGTCTCGTGCCGGTAATGGGAAACGTGAGCACCATACCAAATAGGACAATTTAGTCACGCTCCCAGTGTCACATGATGTCACGAAGTACGATGTAGCTACCCTTTTAGGAAGCTACCAAAATAGTAGTTCCTGATTTAGCTCCCGCCGACGAGACTACTCCCGCCGTTTAAAACTTCAACGACGAGTCTACATAAACTTGTCTCAATCACAGACCCCCGCGGGCCCCGGCCACGGCCGTGCATGAATCTAACACACACACAAGACGTTTACGGCATCTCCCGCAATTAAAACTGACCTGTCAAAGCAGTCTTGTTAAAGATCAGCGAGCTGCGGGATGATCATGTTGACGCTTGCTATACCGCAAAGTCTGGTGAGATCAATCCCTTGTCAGTTACTGACGCCTTTCCAAGTTCAGGACGAACTATGCCTAAATCTGATGAGTTTTTGCCGTGCCCTCGGCCTTTTTGTGAAGAATTATGGTTTGTCTCATAAACTGACATGGGATTAATCTCGCCAGACTTTGCGGTACTTCATGTTTTCAATGAACATCGATATCCCGGGCCCCCACTCTTTAAATCTCGATGGCCCTAGGCCTCATATATCGAATTATCTAATTTCCAAAAAAATACCTTTCACCCTGTTTTAGACCAATTATCTGCCTACACGAATTCGAACGCCCTGAGGGTTCTCTCGTGGTCCTTAGGAGCCTTAGCAGTACTAGCGCTAGCGCAAAATACGAATCAATGTCAAATTATATAAAATCGCAAATGTAATGAACGCTCTTGTAAAGATCAACGAATAAAATGGTGCCTGCATATGGTATCCTACTTTTACAATACATTCTCCCTGTCCTATGAAATCTAACACTACATGCTTCCGTACCCTCCGCATTAAATTACACTCAAATGATTATGGTGCACTGGTATCTCCGAAGACTGACTATTCGCCGGCGCCATGGCTAGGCCTTTTCATATGAAATGATTTGACTCACCGTATAAGTATACTGCGAGAAAGCCATTTATGATCAAAAGCACTTGATGGATTGAAACTTTTTGCTGTTCTCTCCAGAATTGTCGACACCGTGATATGATAAAAGTGGTGTTGTGCAGTGGGCATCACTGTGGAAAGTGAAATAATTAGTATACTTCTACTTTAGTTCGAATAGTATTTCATGGAAGCTTCATAATGCAGCTAAAGCTAAATTATATCTTATAGCAAGGAGGGAGCGGTGCTTACGAATAAAGTTGACATCTTTTTTTGTCAGGTCCCGCGGATCCCACATTGTTTAGGCCAATTCTCATGTGTTAGTCGAGCTCTTCCTAGATCTAGACATTGGGTTTCATAAAACAGAATAGATAACATACTATACGGTAGGAAGGAATGATTTGCAGGCCGTGGTCAGAGTGTACCCCCAGTTCTGACAAGTTCCACTCCAATATTTACCAGTGCAAAGGCATACCTATAAGTCCAAAGAACAATGTCAGTTATTTGATATTCATTGATTGAGAAAGTGACTTTGAGAATTTCTTACGTATACAGTCTTCATAGCTGGAGTGACTGCAGGGGGAGTGGCAGTTGGAATAATGGAAGTTGTACAAGTAGTGACAGCAACAGCGGCCTTAGTGGTTCTTGTAACGATAGCTTGCTCCAGGTTGAACCCTGAATAATCTGCAACCTGTACTGCTGGTGAGAGGTTCACATTGTACTCTCGGTTTAAATTGTAGAAAGAGCTTGGTGGTCCAATGTTAGGAGTAGGTGGGGTAACTGAGCAAGTTGGCCTAGTCTCGCCAGCAAAATACTCTAGATTAAAACCAGGAAGCGAGTTGATAGCCTTCCCGATTCCAACCTCCTCCTGTGGGATGTTTCCTGACAGACGGCAGTTGTTGGCGGCATTTACATCACGGAGTGGTGCAAGTGTGAGACATTGAGCCTGATCCCCAAGCATTTTGACGGTCATTGCATGTGGGATCTTGCATTGCGGCCTGCAAAACGTTGCGGTCCCATCCATGGGCAAAATCACCATAAAGTCCTATGCATTACTATCAGCCATCATGGACTATAAAAGTACGTAAAAAACGACATCAAAGGCAAAATTCAAGTGGACATACCGTATCCAGTCTTGTCTCCAGTGGCATGGAAAGTCCCTTGTACGGTGCCCAATCTCAAGAACAAGCTCAGGCACCATGATGGGATGTGTAGGTGGGCAAGTCGAGCCACTACGGAACGCCATGTGAGACTTATGATCAGTCTAGTGGAGGTTTTTGCCGTCCCAGCATGAAGGAAATTGCATCTCCGCTCTCAAGAAATCTTTGCGGATGTAGGGGGGGAATCTCGGGAGGTGCTCTTCTGGCCCTTTTCCAGGACCTCCTTGCTGGCACGTGTATCCAATATACGTTGTAGATGGAGTTGTTGCGCTGGGGTTTCTGACGAGCATTCGCGATCCATCGGGGAAAGCTTGAGCCGCCTCGCTAGAATAGACGAATAGCAGTGTCAGTATAGATCGCGACCTCGTGCCGGTATATTGGCAGACGCTCTTGAAGGCGACTTACGTTGAAGTAGTAATAATGGATGGGATCCAGTAGTTGCTCTTGTCAGGACCTCTGCCGTCGAGCATGCCGCGCTCTTGTATGCCTCGAAAGAGTAGTCCCTGCTAAATGCACTTCCTCCAATGACCGTATGCAGATGGCCGCTGACTTTGCGCGGGCTCACGATCGGATCGAGCCGAGACTGCGCGATGTGTCGCCCCATGGCCAGAAACGCATCGGCCGAGTGGTGATCTCATATTTCATGAGGTGAGGCTGTATGCGTTCACGTGACCACCCAACAAGACTACATTGGTGTGAGTGACGGCTACAAGCGGCTTCCTCCAAACATGGAAGTTGCTGCTTCCAGTGGGTACGAGTCTAAGTAGTAGATCGGTCCTCGCAATCAAAGGCACGGGTAAGTTCCTCTCATCATGCTCGCCGCCAATACAACGTCTTATCCATTCGCGCCGCCAGCCATACCTTCGATCTCGAACCTGAAACCGAAAGAGCGCAATGTCCCGCACACTCCCTACAAGAATTCAACTCCCGCTGCCCATTACCACGGACTTCTCCCTTTCGAATATACCCTTTGGCGTGTTCACTCCGCCCAATTCAGCTTCAGAGGCTCGACATATCTGCACTGCGATCGGAGACTACATTCTCGACCTCCACGTCCTCACCATCAACCATGCTATTGACACCATTATCCCGCCCCACGTCACACCACATCCGCTCCTTCAACCTACCCTAAACCTTCTTGCGTCCTTCGGAAAGAAGCTTACAAAATCGTTGCGGTCGTGGATTCGCCAGCTAGTGGAGGCAGGCGGACTACCGACGTCATTTACAGATCCTGAAGCCCCGAGGCGATGGCCCGTGGGGAGCATTGTCCCAATGAACTGGCCAGAAGGCATTGTGATGCATTTACCATTCGAAATTGGTGATTACACCGATTTCTATGCCGGAATTCATCATGCCTACAACGTGGGAGTTCTTTTCCGTGGCCCAGACAACGCTTTGCAACCCAATTATCGTCATCTACCTGTTGGGTACCATGGAAGAGCCAGTACCGTGGTTCCATCCGGAACTCCTGTGATTAGGCCCCATGGTCAGCTTCCTCCTCCAGGCGGTAAGGGGAATCCGAGGTTTGGACCAACGGAAAAATTGGATTTTGAGCTCGAGCTAGCTGCATTTGTTGGGGTCGGGAACGCTCAAGGCGAGCCCATCGCTGTGAATGATGCATGGGAACATATTTTTGGATTCGTGCTCATGAACGATTGGAGTGCGCGAGATGTGCAGGCTTGGGAATATGTTCCCCTAGGACCATTCCTCGGGAAGTCCTTTGCAACAACTGTCGGATGTTGGGTCGTTACAACGGATGCCTTAAGGCCATTCTTGACACGCCAAAAGCAAATATCAAGCGGGCCATCATCCTCGAAGATCGGGTTGCTACCATATTTGATGGAGCGGGATGATGCGTCAACCTTTGATTTTAGACTGGAAGTGCACATCAACACTGCGAAAACTGAGGATGAGCTCAACAATAAGAGCCCTCTGACAGTGACGTCGCCTAGGCATCTAATCTTCAGCTTTCCACAAATGCTTGCACACCACACTGTTAATGGCTGTTCGCTGCGCACAGGCGATCTATTAGGCTCGGGCACGATCAGTGGGCCTGGAGCTGGAGAAGAAGGAAGTATGTTGGAAAAGAGTAAGAATGGGACTACAGATGTGCAAGTCCATGGAGCGGACGGTGGGCCAGTTGTGGCAAGGAGATGGTTGGAGGATGGTGACGAAGTGATCATGAGAGGATGGGGGGTAATACCAGGAGGAAGGGATGGACATGCTCGGGGTGAACGGGTTGGTTTTGGAAGTTGTAGGGGAATTGTACTTCCTCCTAGGAAGTAGAAAAGAGGCACAGATTTGCAGCATGGATTTAATTGTAGATATCGGTGTGCTTTCTCTATCTTTGTCGATTGGCAAACATCGTTAACTTCAAGGAATGAACCATGTAGTTTGTAATCTTTCAGTTTCAACCAAAAAGTACTATGAGATAGAGAGATATGAGACAGTATTCCGAGCTATTATTTGGGTTTCTGAAAAGCAATTTCGAATTCAATAAGTGAATTGCTTAGGCGGATTCTAAACACTATGGTGTAACTGCCATGAGCGCTTATATCGGAAGACAAGCTCACGGCTTTTGAATATGATCATCACTGATACATCTGTTACGATTAACAAATCATCATCTATCAGGTG
The DNA here is from genome assembly GCA_024516245.1 of Peziza echinospora. Taxonomy (NCBI): domain Eukaryota; kingdom Fungi; phylum Ascomycota; class Pezizomycetes; order Pezizales; family Pezizaceae; genus Peziza; species Peziza echinospora. The sequence goes on along the minus strand of JAJLQT010000010.1, from coordinate 922,797 downwards.
TATGAGCGAGTATAATTAGACAAGAGGCGCTGTGGACAAGACTAGTACTGCTATGGGAAAAGAGCACATGTAATGCGTTTAGAGGTACGAGGCTAGTGTCAGAGTACTTGATCATATACGAGACTAAATGATCATATCATGGAACGAGACTACATATCATTGTCAAAACGAGGTCTCATATCAAGAAGTGCATTCTGGGTCTGTACTTGAGCTGCTTTGGCCATAAGAGGGTATGGGCATGAGACTGGGTACAGCTGCCTGAAGGGGCACCTGCGTATTTTTAGTATTACCTAAGTAGGAAATGGTCAGAGTTCCACTCGGCCACGAGACTACTGAAAATTGCCTGATACTGTGTCGTACCTCTTCTTCTTGTCTGCGCACATAACCAAGTACATTTCAAGATGCTGCTAGTCTCGTGCCCAGACCCTCTGCGAGGGAAGCTGCTGCACATGCAACCGGATCGATCCAGTACTGGATGCAATTCGTGTATTATTCGCTACCTCTTTTACTGCCTACTTTACATCGTTCTTATGCTGCATGGTATCGTGAGATCCAAGCAAATATCCACGGACCCCGCCATATTTTCCCCAAAAACCAGCCGCAATAGAAGAAAACATCAGAAATGTGATCTACATGTATAACTTTGAATTCGGAAGCTTGACAACTTGCATGACTGCATGCGTGCTAATTCGTGACGCTTGACGCAGTTTTGAATCCCCTGTAAATTTCACTTGACCATCTCGAGGGAGACATGCATGTCTGTTTTTCCCAAAGCAGTCGACTTCGCGCTCTCGACTGTCCATACTTCATCAACTCTTTCGCATGAGATCGATGGTACCGCGAGTTCACCCATTGCAAGCTGGGCTAAATCGTGCGATCTGGGGCGCCATCACACTCTTGGCCAGGGGCCAGACGCAATCAGCTGTTTGATCGACATGCTTCTGGCAATATGTAATTGATCAAGTTCATGCTTTGGTACCTTTTCGAAGGTTCTCCAGTCTGTCGTCTTCCATCGATGCATCTCCACCCCCTTGTTTGCAGCGTGGGAGTACCTTAGGTACCTACTAGGTATTGCAACTTCACTGCAAAAGCGCGGGAGCTCTCAGGTGGATCCATGGATCGATATCTGAACTCCTACTTCGATGGCCATGGCCAAATTTGAAATATCGGTCACAGGGAGCAGAAAGACAGAGATCTGCATATACTTGTCCGTACGTATCGAGTTGTGAGCTGAGAGGAAGTTGAGACATTGATCATGATACATGCTTCTTTTCGAATTCGTCAATGTACTCGAGTAGGTCCAAGCTCTGGATCCCTCAAACTTGGTACGCTATTGCATGCTTTCCTATTCATGGTAGAGTCACTCCCTGAACTTGCTTCTTATTCCACCCCATCATACCATCATCATGATCCAGGCCTCGGGCTCCGGCCGTCCTCCTCCTCGTACCTGTCTCATATGTGCGCAATTCTGCTTTGGTCAATGCAGGCCAGTTCAGCAATGTTAGCCATCATGTACTTGGGCGAGCAATTACCAAGTGGGTAACCGCCCACATGCCCAAGTGATTCCTTCCGGGCTAGGATGAACTCTCGCGGACTACTTGTTTTGGAGAAAGCATGGTGTCCTTCTTTCAGCGGAGCCTAAAAGAATCACACTCCACTGTGCGAAGACTCGAATCTAGTATGAATGGAAAGCGCTCCTCGTCTCTCGAGATTGCCTCGCCTCGCTCCATCTCTCTCCGTCAGCAAGAACAGCTCCGTCATATAATCTGTTCTTTCGCTTCCTCGGCCTTCCCACTAGCCCACCCTCGAGCCTCGATCCCTCATAAGACATTCTATAGGTAATTCTTGCCTACATCCTCAGGTAAGTCTGCTCAACACACTTTCCTCCATCTTCTATCGCAAGCTGTTCTAATCGCGACTATACAGAGTAAGCATGCCTCGATCTCCTGCAGGCCCACGATAGCGGTAGCAGGCCTGCTCGAGGCCGTGCCGGAGGGCGTTACCAGGTACCAGGTGCTGCAAAAAAGACCCCACAATTCAACCTACTCGAGGCATGGCCCTAGGCCCATTATTACCATATTCCACACCTACCCGCGACATACATGCAGCCCCCAATCCACCGACCTTCTTGTCCCAACCGTCTCGGCCATGGGAAACTCAGATCTGCCGATTGACGACAACCAGCTGCCTCACGACCTCTCCCGCACAAGTCCCTGAGGCCTAGCCTCGCCCCAGCCCGAGGCCCACTCTTCTACCCCGCATTGGCGATGATGCCCGCTGGCTGCACGGCAATAAAGCCGTACCCGATCCAGTAGCACGGCAGCCGTAGGAGGGGCTGGGCACGAGACTACACGACAGCAGCCCATGGCTTTACGAACTTGGTGGTAGGTATTCAACTCCCCCAAAAGAATTATTTTGCTAGATTCACGTCCTGCGAGGGCGCAAGAATAGCCCTGCGATTGACGACTACAGCCGCCACCCTGCTTCTGAAACCGAAAGCGAAGAGGCCGTAGGAAATCTTAGTCTGGTAGGAAATCCATGGTTTTCAGAGTGGTGGCAAGGATGTGGGCTGAGAAGACAAATGAGTGTATCAAACCACAAGCACAAAAGCTTCCGCACCGTGTTTGGCTGGCACTATGATTTTATGCCAAATGAGATCATAAAGGACCAAATCAAAAATGAACAATCTCGACACAAGGATTTCCGAGCAACAGCAATTGATCATTATCTCCATCTCCAGCGGGAAGGCCAGCGCTGTCTATCAGGCGCAGGGGCATAGCCATCAGGAAACGATTCTATCGCATATTATATAAACAAGCTTTACCAGGTGCTTGGTACTTTCTTCTTGTGTTAGTGGCATGGGGAAGTCCATCGACAAAGTTCACAAAGCTCACAAAGAAATAGAACCACAGCCGAATTAACCAGCCTAAAATGCCATTTCATGAATTAAACTTGGGAGAACTGCGAAAAAGGCCCGTGGTCGAATTCAGCGTTCAGGTTACTTGATTCGACATGTACGCTTCCACGTCCAGCATTTGATTGGATAATTCTGAGACTGGATGGAGGTGGAAAGCATTGGTAGGGATGTTGAAAAGTTGAAGAGGCTTTGGAAGCTCAATCGTTTACTCTGCGCCGCGGGATATGTTCAGCAGTCGGCATACTAGCCTGGTATTACACTTCCAAATGAAGGTGAATAGATATTAATCACACGAGACTATCATACCTACAACAAAGTGCATGGACACTGTACCGATTTCCTCAAGTACAGCTCTCATATTGTGAGCAGGCTCTGCATTCAAGTACAATTACTGCAGGTAGTTGGAACTTAGATGCGCTGCATCAATGTTTCACATGTTCTATGTCCTAGCTGGATCCCAGCTAGCCAGCCACGTTCAATCTACACGTTGCATCCAGCGGGCATTGTGGTAATCCTTGGACAGTCTCCCCACCACGGCGGCCCGCATGCACAGTCCAGAAGCTTTGGCCCCGGTTCCTGCCCGTCCCCACATTACCAGATCTGGGCAGGCGAACGTTGTCATGCAACCCGTCAACGCTAGGCTCACCTCGTTGCCGGTTCATGGATCGGCAAGGTCCGTGGTGCAACCGATCGATATTCCAACCCCCATCGAAAATGCTCAACTCTTCTATCGGTCAATAATGAAAAAAATTCACGCGGAGGAGCTGTTGGGACAGGAACCGTGCAGAAAGTGCAGAGGATACTTGCGTGGCATAAAAATGGGGCTTTGTGGCGAATGAGCGAGATTGGGGTGAGATTGTCTATCACTTTTCCAAGTGCATGGATTTAATAAAAAGAAAAAAAAGGGCCAGTTTGCGAGGAGATATTCATACTGGCCATGGGATACGCAGCAATTGTGCAAAGAATGAACCTCTGGGGACTACAGATGTATCCCGTACCCTTCCAAAACCTTTTTGAGTAAGTCCACCAATTTCTTCATCATTATCACTAAAGTTAAACCCCGAGTGGCGATGACGATACATAGCATGTACTCCAGTAGTGGATTCTATGGAGACTGCTATTGCATCGTGACAGTTCGGTTTACAATACTGCTGGGGCTGCCTCATATTTTTTTTTTTTTTGCCCTCATGCTTCGGACGATCTGCGCGAATTGCGACGATGGTGAGCAGATATCTTTCTTCTTGAACTCACAAATTTCATTTTGGAGCAAACCATTTCCCCTTCCCCTCAATGGGCAGCTCTTGACCGGATGTCGTACCCAAATAGACTACATGCATTTCGCATCGGGTCAACCTGACTTGTCTCGTGGCCAACAAGACAGGAATGCTACCTATCGCGGATCGCGGCTGTCCCATAATACTCAATCCCCGCAACATGGGTATGCTGTAGGGGTGCTTGCTTGTATCTTTCCCGCTAACGTTCTTTCGATGATTTTGGCATCAACAATTCTTTGATGTTCATCTTATACTTATATTAGATTCACTCCGGAATAGGAATGCGTATATGCAAAGTACATATATGAAGCACCTTCGCAGAATATATATCTTTACCCAGACAGCTTCGAAGCTTTAGTACAATACTAGATCTCATCCTGCCAGAACTATCAATTTGCAACCCCCACTCACCAGATATATATTGCCAGGGACATCTCATCAACTTTGCGCTGAGCTGGATAAGCTAGCACGATGTCGACGATCAGGGGAGCGAGCAAACTACAGTTTGAGCCACAGAACAAAGATCCGTTGGCTGTAACGGCTGTCATTATCGAACTCACTGAAAAATCGATTGAATGTATAAATAGCAGGGGCGCACCACAAGGATACGGGCGGAAGATTGCCAGTGAACTTGTCAACATCCTTAGTCTCTTGAAATCGGTGGCTCAAACAAAACTATCGCCCAATGGCTCTTGGCCGGATAATTCACAGGATCCAGGAGCATTGACATTCCGGCTTTTGGTTGGGCCTAATGGTCCACTCTTACAACTACAGTGGTTCCTAAGGTCTTTCCTTACAGTACTCATTGATGGAGTCGAAGAGGCTGAGATCCATGCGGGGCGTGTTGTGGTGCCAGTGGAGGGTGGTTTGGAGACTACTAGTCTGCCATTTGTATGGGTACTGCGAAAACAGAAAGTCAGGAAACTGCTGGGGATGATGGAGAAGTATCGCACTTGTCTCCTACTTGCTCTTCAAAATGACCACATGTACGTATTTGCATTCCATGATGAGCGCATCTCCATAAGCCTTCTTGTCCTGAGCGCTCATGAATATCTTAATTTTCCACAGCGCTCTAGCAGCCGAATTAAACGCCGGGGAGGTATATACAGACTCAGAGGAAGAAATGGATATCGATGATGAAGACCCTTCTGAAGAGTTTAGAAGTATGCCACTATCTTCTCCCTTGAATAAACTTATTACGTCAACATCTTCTATCTTAACACATTCATAGCCTACATTTTCTTATCCCTTGCTAATTGCTTGAACAATAGGTCAATCGGAAGGACCACTTTCAGAGGTCCATCAAAAGGAGAGAATTTTAGAATGGCTCTCCCCATTGGACTTTCAAGCAAGACAAAAGGACACCTTTGCCCTTCGGTTGACTGGAACTGGTTCAAATTTCCTGGAACATGAGATATTCCGGAGCTGGGTGATGGGGGCAAAGAAGACGCTATACTGTCCTGGAATTCGTGAGCATCTATTTCTTTGCGAGGCATTATTGCCTTTTTATACCCCTGCTCTTCCTTTTTGGGATTCCCAAAGCAGCCACTGACATTTGCCATCTGTCTTGGCCATTCGATTAATAGCCGGATCTGGAAAGACAGTTATTGTGTAAGTCTCGAGAGTCCATTCCATTTTCCAGTGCTCACAAGATCGTAGAGAACACTTATAATTCGAATGCTTCATAGACTGATGCCTTGATCTCATGGTTCGGTCTACTTAGATCTACAGTTGTTAATCTTCTCGAGGAGACATTTTCCGAAGATCCTGAAGTTGGGATAGCATACTTCTATTGTGATCATGCCTACCGAGAGCAGGAACAATCCGCAGTCAATATCACCAGAAGCTTATTACAACAACTTGCGTTCAAACACGCAGCATCAATTTCCGGAGCAGATGCAGAGACCCTAGCCTTTCTCGATTCGCTCATGACCTTGTATGAGACAGCCGACGAAAAACCACCTACTTTCAAGCAATGCATGGACATGCTCCGCTTTGTTTTAACTCTTTTCCCCAAGGTGTTCATCATAATTGACGGAATCGATGAATGCGACGAAAGGAATATACTTATTCCAGAACTGGTAGCCGCAGCGTCGTCCAGGGGTTCAACCTCTTTAAGCCTCATTGTATCCTCACGGGATTCTCCAGAAATTTCTGAGATCTTTTCCAACTCTGCCAGGCTCGAGGTCCGAGCTTCTGATGCAGATATTCGCAGATATGTGGAACACAGAATCGACAGATCCAGAAATTCGTCATTAGGCTTATTGCTCCTTGATCCCGGTACTAGAACCGTGCGAAAGGTTCCACAAGCAGCAATTGCTCTTAGAAGGTTTATAACTGACCGAATTTCGAAGAAAGCACAGGGGACGTGAGTATTTCCCCGAGATTTCTTTCAATGCTGTTCTGATATGAAATTGAACTAATGGCATGCTCTTGTAGGTTTTTACTTCCGAAATTACACATGGATGTTCTGAATTTGGCGAAGAGGGCGACTGTCAAAAGCGTTCAGCAGGAAGTGGAGAACCTCCAAGACACGCTAGCTGGAGTCTACGAGCATGCCATCGAATACATTGAACGGCAAGGCAAAGAGAATAGCGATCTGGCAAAACGAGCCATTGCATGGGTAGCCTTTTCACTAAGACCACTTACTGTTGGAGAACTTCAGCACGCGCTCGCCATCGATTTTGGTATATTATCGACAGGGGCAAAGAACGTGAGAGCACTGGACTACGAATCATTGCCGGGAGAGGATATTCTTATGTCTCTGTGTGGAGGCTTGATTATAGTGGACAAGGAGAGTGATAAAGTACGCTTGGTTAATGGGACAGCACAAAAATACCTTCTGGACAACAGAGAGAGGATATTCGGCAGCAAAAACATCTACACAAGCCTTGCTGCAACCTGCCTCACATATCTTTCGTTGGACGTTTTTGGAAAGGGAAGTCTGACGGATGTGGATGCCATACGACGTCGCCATCGAGCATACACCTTCCTCCACCACGCTGCACACAATTGGGCCAAATATCTTTGCCTGGAACAGAGTTCGGAAGTGGTACTTCGAGATTTGATCATTGGTTTCCTCGACGATAGCGGCAAGGTGGAATCTTTTTTGCAGTCCAAGGAATGGGAGCCGACATGCTTTGATGACTGCCATTGGGTCGTTAAGTCACACTCTCGAGAGATATATCAACACGACACACCGGGGATACTAGTTGCAGCATCTCATGGCCTTGCTGCAACTGTCCAGTATTACATCGAAGAAAGGCGCATCGATTGCAATACTACAAAAAATCATAAAGGGCAAAATCCACTTTCAATTGCTGCCGAGAAAGGATTCGGTTCAGTCATGAAGGTCTTACTAGCACGACCCGATATTACTCCCAATGCAATGGATAACAGTGGATTTACACCCTTAGCCTCAGCTGCCTGGCTTGGGCATGAAGCCGCAGTACAGCTGCTATTGGCGCGTGATGATGTAAATCCGGAAGCTAACGACGGAATTGGAGGCCTCACCCCCTTGGCTTTGGCTGCTTGGTGTGGGCATGATGCGGTGGTCAGACAACTAATGGAAAGGGACGATGTCGACCCACAGCATCTCAGCAAGGCTAGTTTTGGCGGAAAAACACCACTTGCACTTGCAACCTCCGCGGGACATGATTCTGTCGTGGCAACCCTACTCGCTAATAAGAGGGTTCACCCTGATCCAAGGAGTCAGGATGGTGAGACTCCATTAATTCTGGCGGCTGATCTGGGAAAGGTCAGCCTCGTCCACCTTCTCCTATCAAGTACGCAAGTAGACCCACAAGCTCAGGATAAATTTGGCCGTACACCACTCTCCCATGCAGCAGCACAAACAATTGAAAGCAGATTTTCCGGTTGCGCAGATATCATCAGCACTCTTCTCAGCCGCCCCGAAGTTATTCCAGACTGCAAAGACAATAGAGGCCACACCCCTCTATCCCTCGCAGCGCAAACCGGAAATGTGAAGGCGGTTATGACCATTTTGGAACGAACAGATGTGGATATCGAATCCCGAGATGTTGGTGGAAGGACCCCATTTTGGTGGGCGTGTAGCAAAGGACATGAAGGAGTGGTCAAGGCTTTTCTGTCTTTTACACAACTTAATCCTGACGCCAAAGACTCCGAAGGCCAAAGCCCCTTGGCTGAAGCAGCATGGCACAATCACGAATCCATAGTTAGACTTCTCCTCGCTCTCCCCGACGTCGACCCCAACTCGCAGAACCGAATTCACGTTACACCGTTGATCTACGCTGCTTCAGGAGGACATGTCAATATAGTCAAGCTCATTCTAGCACACCAGGATGTGAACCCTGATGCTCGGAACGGCTTTGGATACTCTCCACTCGCTATGGCAGCTTATGAGGGCTGGGCAAATGTGGTTAAAGTTTTGCTCGCTCACAAAGGTGTTAACCCAAATGCTATCAACGAGGATGGACAGACACCACTAGCTGTGGCCGCGGAGAGGGGCCACGTAGATGTTATCCGTGCGCTATTGGCATCGATTAGATCTCAGGAGGAGGGGATTATGATGCTGGACCTTGCCAATAATAGTGGCAAGACTGCTATGGATTTGGCAAGTATGAACAAACACGAAGGCATCGTGAAGCTATTAAAGGAGTACCGTGCCAGAATTTTGACCTAGATTTCCGAATGGCGCATTCATTATGTATGTTTCTCAATTAAAAAAAAAGGGGGAGATTTTGGGGCAAAAGGTTTTGGGCGTATTCGTGACGGGTATAGGATGGGTAGGAGTATTCGGTTGGAATTTCCTTTGGTTCGTTTCTCGTTTGGGTTTTATTATGCTTTTGCCGAATATACCATATTTCTTTCCGCGTTCTGGCTTCTCTGCTCAGCTTGTTCATGCCAACCACTTTGATTTTTTATTCTTTTTCTCGTCTTTCCCCCATTATTTCTTGTTTCTTCTTTCTTTTGTTTTTTTACAGCATGCCTTTTACATGCAAGCATACAGAAAACCATTAACGGGAGTAAAGAGGTGAAACCAAAAAAAAGAGAAAATTTTCAAAGGTGCCGTGACGTCGAGCGGTGTTCGCTTTTCCGGATCTAAAAAAAAAGAGGGTCTTGAGGGTAAATCGATGGGAGGGTAATTGCGAAGGAGATGTTGCAATTGCATTTATCAGGCAGTATCATTGGGGAGAAGCAGAAATGTTTGTCGCGAGTTGATCATGATATCTGTGGCCATGGAGAAAGAACACACAGCCCCGTTATTGATGATAATAGACGGGATGCTTATTTCATTTTGATTCTTTTTTTTTTCTTGGATCGGTCTTGCTTTGTTTTTTGATATTTGTGTGCTGTTTCTCTTTTTCGTTTTTTTTTTTTTTTTTTGTGTTCAAGATCTCTTATGTGAGGTTTCCTTCTCCTTTACAAAGGTGTTGGGTTCGATTTATGACTATAAAGCGGTTCCTTGCTTTTCACTTTCCTTTAAATTACATGTTTTCCTAGGACCAGATTTCACATATGTTATTATCAATAATATATATTGGCTATTACTTGATAAATTCTCTGTTTCCCACATACTTTGATTTAGATCTCTCGAGATCTTTTGCTTGATTATGAGGTTTGTATACATATTTCCAGTCTTAACCCGCCTCATTGAGTAGCCTCGTGCCTGCTCATTGAGATACATACTCGAGTTTGGTATGAGACTGATATTCTTCGAGTAGAGTAGTATACCACCAGTATGTGGCTGCTTCTTACCTATCTTGTGCGCTGTAATTTGGCTATAGAAGTACCTCCCACTGATGTCGGATATACTCTAGATGGATATTAGCAGCAAGTAGTTGATTTTAAGTGTTCGTTACTACTATAGCTATAGATCGTGTGCAACAGACCATTCCGTAAAGGGGACTCGACTGTGTTACAGTCATATAGTCTCGTGCCCAGTCATATTGACACCGACGCCAAGCCATGATTTGAACATGACCTCTCGTCATGACTCCGCAAAGTCGGTGCGGCTTTCCGAATCTTGGCAGTGGAGATATCCGAATGCGGATATTAGCCGTAGAGCTTGTCACCCACGTTTCTCCCACAGGTAAGCTTCTAGTCTCGTTCCTCATCTTCGGCAGCCTCGAATGGGCTTCGGTACCACCCAAAATCTCGGAATCCCCACAATCACCGAAGCCCTCCATGGGCATACCATCGGTCCCTGCCCTAACAGCCAAATATCGATTATTCTCGGGCGAGCTAAACTAACTGACAAGCTTTTGCGCGCGGTTCTGTAGGTTTTCGGGGTTCGGTACCACTCGATGTCCAAGTTATAAGTAAGGGTCGGCAATCTCATCGCCAGTATGTCAAGATCACGAAAATGCCGAGTCCAGGAGGTGAGTCACCTATGTACTACGGTCCCTGGCTCATGGTTCACCTGCATAGAATGGACATGACTGGCTTGAAGCTTATTTTGGGAAAATATCTTTGGCTGACAATTCACATTATCAACTAGCATACCTTGTGCTCGTGGTTCACCTACATAGAATGGATATGTCTGGCTTGAAGCTCATTGGGGGAAAATATCTTTGGTCGATAATTCATATTGTCAACTTGTACATTTCTGGCGTATACGATACGGGGCATCGGCAGTGATGTCGATCAATGAAGCTTAATGATATATCTAGTTGGCAATTCACACATACCCACAAACATATGGTTCCATAGCCTGATCAGTTATCGACCTACTAGTGCCAGGTATGTACAGTACCTGGCATTAAGCCCTGACTATTCTTACAGGGATATGTTCACTGAACCCAGGTTGCAAAGTGATTGTTTTCGGACGAGCTTGAGATCCCTTGCAAATAATTACCCCGAACAGCTATACAACCATTACCAACAGGCTGAATTACTCTAGTGCTGTGGGTATAACGGAAAATGAAAGCTTACTCGAGTAACGCGACTCGGCTTTGGTAATCCATGAAATTGCATCTTCAATTTCCTGCAATCAAGGAAAGATCAGAAGAGACTATAAACTATGCATTTAAGTAGTCTTCATCTCCCAGGTCGGGTATTCGGCTTTTTCACAACCCAGGCCTCACCTCGACCAAGCACCGCCAACAGACGATAACCGGAAAACACATAGCTGCGATGAAGACTCAAATCGTTTTTGCCCTGCTCGCCCTCGGCATTCACCCAGTAATCGCACACGAACCAGTTTATGGCCGTGGACAAGTTGCCAATTACAAAAACAAAAACCACAATTTCAGGGCGTCGAAAAGTGGTTGGTCAAAGGTGAAGAATCTTGTAGCTTTTGGTGACAGGTAAGTCAAATTGGGTGAATTGAGCTCAGGGGGTGGAACTGAGAAAATAGCTCATGTTCTTCTTTTTTACGTTAGCTACACGGATGAATCTCGTCTCGGTTACTTCGGAGAGCATGGTGGTGCACCTCCCATCGGTTGGGAAGCTCCAGCAGTATGTCAACAACCTTTATCCGTGTCTGAATTCTAAGGATACTGATAATTTGCGTATAGAATAACGTCACTGCATCGGGTGGAAAGTCCTGGGCGAGAATTGTTGCTGAATCAAGTGGAGTAAAAGTAGGTCTGAACATATCCATTAGGGATGAATGAAATACTAATTTCCAAGTAGCTATACAACTACGCAGTTTCTGGAGCAGTTTGCAGCAATCTTAATACACCAAGATTGTGGGATTCAATCAATGCCCCATTCCCCTCCGTAGCCGAATACGAGGTTCCTACTTACCTCACCGAACACACAAACAAAAGATCTGGCGCTTTGGATCTTGACCCCTCCGAAACAGCATACTCACTCTGGATTGGCACAAACGATTTGGGTGGAAATGCCTATCTTTCCGACGAACACCTCCCAGGCTTCACTTTAGCCGACTACAACAACTGCGTATTCGAGCAGATCAAGACACTTTACAAGGAGGCTGGTGCTCGGTACTTCATCTTGCAGAACAATGTGCCATTGGATAGATCCCCTCTTTACACAGACGGAAGCATCCCAGGCTCAGCATACATCCCAGACAGCCGTTTCTGGGCACAAAAGAGTGCTCAGTTTGGCGGAAATGGCACTAGAATTGCAGAGAAAATCAAGACGGAGGTTTTGACTACCAACCAAGTCCAAAAGTACAGAGCTATTGCTGCCATTTTTAGTGATGAGCTTCCAGGTGCCTCGATTGCGCTATATGGTATATATATCCCTCTTAATACTAGATTTTGAAGAAATTTTTTTGAGAATTATCACTAATTTTGCAATGGAATGGCTTTCTAGATACACACGGCTTGGTACGTCTAAACGAAATACTTCTGGGAACTTTTACTTCTACTCCAAGCAAGGATCTAGTTTACTAATTCGTGATCCACGCGTTCCAATATAGATCTCCGACATCATCAAGTCACCAAAGAACTACCTCACCGGCCCAGCCCCACTCAACGTCACCGGCATGAACGTGCACTGCGCAGACGCCACATGGAGCGCATGTACGTATACGCAAATCACACTACCCCCATAACTCCCTCATGAACAGTCTTCTAACATCTGGTGCTTTTTTTTTTCATTTTGTGTTTTAGGCACCACGTATCGTCCAAATGACCTAGACTCGTTTGTCTGGTACGACGAACTCCATCCATCGCGCGCAACGTGGAAGGTGGTGGCGGGAGAGATTGTGAATGTGTTCAAGGGAAAGACGAGTAAATGGATCACTGTGCTCACGCAGTAAATTGGTTGATTTGTTGGAGTAGGGGAATCTACGAGGGTAGCGCTCTGGTCTGGGGGGGTGAGAGACTATTGCTGGGAAAACATATTCTTCGAACGAGGGATCACAAATTTCACCTTTAATTTTATGTTTATCTCAATATCTTAATCTTTATTTTTATTTTCTGTTATTCGCACCATGGGCAGGGTTTTGAGAGTGGTTTGGCCATGTGTATATATGACTTTACCCTGAAACTGCATTCCCACTTTAAATGTAATTATTCGAATTCCAAACATTAATACATGTACAGTACTAGAGTGCGTACGCTCCTGATCATGGATTAATGTGGAGATGTAATGTAATAAAGCCACTTCATTTATTTAGAAGTAAAGTTATAAGCGAAAAAAGTATCTAGTAGTACCGAGATCCCATAATGATATCCCAAGCCCAGAAAAAAATATGAACCCCCGAAAATAAGAAATATAAAAAAGAAAAAGCAAAAGTTGTACAATAAAAACCGTGGTACCTAAGTATGCTTCCACGGAAGGGTCCCCTCAAACAAGTCGATCCCACCATATGACACTAATCCGAACAAATCATCAGAATTCCAGCTCTTTCTTTGTCGATGCAAGCCCCCCCCCTCTTCGTTGGCAAGCAAAAGACAAGGAAGGTTATGCATTCCAACTCTTACTCGTACTTCCTCCTCTTGTTTTCTCTCATACCTAGTTCCCTAATTCCCAATGTTATTCCCGACATCCTCGCGCTTGCATGCCTAATCAAATTCCCGGATCCCTCCTCTTACATCAATCTAAGAAAAGATGACCATAAAGGAGACATTGAAAATGAAAATGAAAAAACAAAAAAATTGACAAAATCCCTAAAAGTACAGCCGAACCCAGATGAAGAACGAAACGAAAGTCGTTCAAAAAAGAAAGAGAGAAAGGAAAAAGAGAACAGACAAACGAAAGGGAAGCAGGGAAAAGGGAAAAGGGAAAAGTTGTTGGGTGATGGGATATAGGAAAAAAGAAAGAATGTTAATACAAATGACCGAAATCAAGAATATCAGTAAGCCTGCACCGTATGTAGAAAAATCTCGTGTCGTTGGGGGGAAATGAAATATGTTGACACAGTCGAATAATGCCATGCTAGTGATGGTGATGGTGATGAGGATGATATCGTATGAGAGGAGCTGTAAACTCAAACATGCTCGTATAGGCGGCGGGGGGGGAGAAAGATAGTATGATAGTGGTAAGGAAATTCTAAGACCGAGAATCCCGAAAAGCAAAAAAAGAAAAGCGATTCTTGCAAGACTTTAGCAAACGGTACCACAGTGTTGCAAGGTATAGTATAAAAGATGACTATACATCTCCATTCCCACAGAGTAGAATGGCTCTACGCTCTACTGAATGGTAGATACGCCATGATCGTGCTTCCGAAAGCATAGTGGTTTTCCGTGGCTGGGATGACTCTTCCTCCCTTTGGACTGACCATCTGGATGGAAGCCTTGGTGATAAGGTTATACAACCAGACCCCACTGCTGCTAACAATCTCGACAATTTTGTCCTGGCAGTTACCAACCCCATTAACGTCTGTGACGCAAGTTTGGCTGTAGGAGCTGAACCATGAGTAGAGGCCACCTCCGTACATAAATACGTCACTAGACTCGACAATACGCAATCCCCATGCGAAAGCGCAAGTGAGCGAGCCAGCGGGGCAATCAGAAAAGTCTGGGTCGGCGTTGAATTTTCCGACGGTCGCAGTGAATGGTGCGGGTGCGAGTGGCGTTCCTTGAAAGTATGGAGTCTCTGTCTGGATCATTCCCATGAAGAGATTCTTTGCCTTGTAAGTTTGATACTGGTAGAGAACACAGTGCTCAGAAGCAGTGCCATAGAGCCAAGTTGGTCCCTGAGATTCGATGAGAATTCCTCGAGCAACAAAGATGTCAATTTGGGTTTGCGCTTGAATATCAAGATCGTGATCGGCAACCCACGCCCAGACGTTTTCAAGATAGGCAGAGGAGGTGGGAGTGAGATGAAGAAGCATGGCAGCTGAGATGCATTTCGGATCAATCTTTCCAGTCTTCTTGGGGCACTGGGCGTTCTGGAGGTCGCTTCCAGCTGCACCACCAACACGGAAGTGAGAGTCCCACATGGCAGCAGAACCAGGCGAGGATTCTTTGATGTTCCACTCCATGAGAACAGCTCCGGCGGTTCCACCTCGGACGGTGAAAAGCATATCAGTAATCTCAATGACACCCTTTTCGCCCTTTTTGCCAACCTGGACGACTACCTTAGGATTGTTGATGTCGGAGAATTTAGCACCCTGAGCCATGATCGATGACCAAGCCTCGCCCACAATTTTTGACCCAGCTGGAACGAAGATGGTATCTGTGACAATGTATGTTCCTTGTGGAAACCATACAATGGATTTTCCTGCTTGTGCGGCCAAAACTGCATTGATTGCGGCTGTGTCGTCCGAGCTTCCATCACCTTTGGCGCCACCAGACTTGACATCGGTAAATCCAGAAGCTGGAATATCAGCGTATTGGGGTCTCGATCTTTCGAAGTATCCGTTTGTTCCTTGAAGACTGGTTGGGACAGC
Organism: Peziza echinospora; assembly: GCA_024516245.1. Lineage (NCBI taxonomy): Eukaryota > Fungi > Ascomycota > Pezizomycetes > Pezizales > Pezizaceae > Peziza > Peziza echinospora. The sequence continues at coordinate 907,316 of JAJLQT010000010.1, read as the reverse complement.
TCGCTTAGGGGTGATGTCGGCGCCAGAGATGAAGTTTCCATTTCCGTTATCGGCATATCGCTTCCCGATTCCCCAAGATTCAATAGTTCGGTCTCCTCCGGCTAGGAGAACTGCCCCACCATCGACCTTGACTGCTGTTGGGCATGCTTTAATTTTGACATTGTCAAGGACCAATTGTGCGGTATTTGTTTCTCCACCATCATCAATGATGGTTGGGACAAGAATGGCAGTGGCGGTATTGCTGATAACAGAGTCGAGAATAATGACTGATCCGGTCTCGCGTGTACCTGGAGATCCTACCAAGCTCACTCCGACCTGTGCTCCTTGGATATCCAAAGATTTCCATGTCCAGCCCCAGTTCCAGTGAAGCTATACAGAAACAGGTTTGTTAGCACATATAAATTAATTGATGTAGGGATAGGATTTACCTGAATAGCAGTTCGAGTATTAATAAATTTGAGATTGCGTGTAGTAAATTGCTGGTTGCCACAGTACATTCCCAATGCTCCGCCTCTGAAAACTAAATCGTACAACATTCCTCCACTACGAGATATTAGTCATGTCCACAGATTCGTTGCAGAAAACAATGGGTAACTCACGATCCGTTTTCCATAAATATTCCTTGGTGATTTGCATCAGCGGATGTCGGGCCAATGAATTCGATGTTTTGGAGTGATGTCGCTTGAGCGATTTGCCAGTGGATTCCAGCAGGTTGAATATTTGGAATACTCTGGGTGTCGATTGCGAAATTACGGATCTGGCGCAAAAAGTTGCTTTGCGGAATGTACTATATTGGGCCACCCCAAGTCAGCGCCATCTCCCTTTGTTGTCATGAAATTGAATATCACATACCCATTGTCCTCCGTCGCCACCAGGAATGTATGGGTTCGTAGTAATAACGCCCAAACCAACAAAACTACCTGCTGCCTTGATAGTTGGCCTGTCATTGGGCTGTGATGTTAAAGTTAGCATCTATAACTACATAGAGCGCAAGGGATGGTGTTTGCATACATTTCCAATAAGCTGAGTGTTATAGTATGTGACAATGCTACTACTGACGAGATATGTTCCACCGGGAAAGTACACAACGGCTGGCCTCACTGTGGAGGATCCACATTCCTGTCCACAGCGATCTTGGTCTGCAATTGCCCTGTTGATGGCTGCAGTATCGTCCGTAACTCCATCACCACGGGCACCATAGTCCTTGACATTTCTCCAGACCTAGAGTGATTTGTTAGTGGCAAGTATTGGCAATGAGTGGATTCAATTACCTTGTAGTCTGCAGGAGCAAAGGCGGACTTTCCGTGGGGGACTCCTTCCATCCAAAAGGTTCCAGATGCTTTCTTCTTTAGTTCAGAAGGTTGGGATGATGCGTCATACTCAGCCAGTAGGGCTGCAGCTGATGCAACAGTGTTGTTGGGAATGAGCCCAATGGCTGACTCTGTGGTAGATCTTGCCCTCAAAAGAACATCAGAGGAATCTGCTGGCGTGCGGCGAGCAAGATGGACGTTGTCAATGATGAATTTGTTACGGATGGCGGCTTCGGCCTGAGCAGCACTGATGAACCTTCTTGCGAGTTGGATGTGGGAGGGCTCGGTAGGAGCGGCGTGGGTTGAGAGAATGGAAAGGCACCAGATCATGCCGACTAGGGCATGCCATCTGACTGCTGAGGATAGCATCTTGTATGGTTGTTGAAGGATAAAGGGATGTGTGGAAGTTGGATCGGGGCAGCTCGTGCCAATGGCTGCTGCTGTGAAGCTGATGCTGGCAGAACAAGGTGCTGTGGCAGTCTGAGGCGGATGGAACCTGGTGTTGTTGTGGCCGGGCGCCTGTGAGGTTTTATAAGCATGCTGGGTGGGAGGAAACAAGTGCCACATGGAGGGGCAGAGAAGAACGAACCAACCTGGCGGGGGCCGTGTGTTCTGGGGCGGTATGGAACCTGCTGTCGAGCGCTCCTGACTCTGATTGATCAGTTGAGATCTTCAGATGTGACCCCGTCAATTTGCAGGCATGCAGGGAGGGCACTTCTTTCTTTCCGTTTGGCGAGGGCGAGGGTGTGAGGTGGAGAGGATGAGAGGGAGTGTGTGTGTGCCCGCCCGCTAGAAGAGCACTTCTGGCCGCCGTTTTCACGCAGGGCCGCTCGACAGGCGTCGCATATTGAATGCTTGCGGCCGAGGCAGGGGCATGGGCATGGGCCCTGCGGGTGTGCGTGATGCGTGCGTGCGTGCCGTTCGATCGCAGGCGGGGCGCATTGAGGGACAGCCCAGTCGCCTTGGGGCCAGCCTCGAAGCATTGAAATCTATTCTCGCGCCGAGGGCTATTCTTGTATTCAGGGCGCACCACGCCAGGCTGAGAGCCAACGCCTGGCTCGAGGCTAGCCAAGAGCGCACGCACGCAAGGCCCGCGCACAGAAACAGGCTTCCCACCTGGCGAGCCTGCGCATTGCTTCATGACTCCAATGCCTCCTCAATGAGACTACCCCGGAGGAGGCGGGGAATGGGCCATTGTCGGCGCGGGGCTGGGCAAGGAGGCCCGCGGGGCCATGAGGGTACGAGACTAGGCCATGAGGGCCATGAGCGGTCTCGAACCGGCCATGAGGACACTCGGCCAGGCAGACGGAGCGTGGTTGGTGATGCGGTGGGTAATTGCGCTGCATCTGGCAGCGAAGCACACCTCCGCGGTCGGCCACTACCGCCTTTGGCCTAGGGCCGCGGGGCCGCTCTGCCCCGCTTGGCGCAGCCCGTTTAGGCGCCCTGCCACGAGGACCTGGGCTCGCGACTGTAACGCGTTCCGTTTCACCATCACCGTTCCCCTCCGCAGCTCGAGGCCTCGGCTCCTGGCCACTGAAATGAATTGCGAAAACGGACACGCAGCAATATGGCTATCGACAACATCCAACCCTGCTGATGTCGATGGATTGCTGGGATCTATTCGTGGATGCCATTTGGGGGGTGCAGCCAGAGCATTCGTACCTGAGCAGGCACAGGGTTCGGCATCCTTCTGCACCTCAATATCCCCCAAGAGTGGCCAATCGATTTGCCAGCAAGCATCGATACTTCATCGATAACCATATTGTGCAGAATATACCCCTCGGTGGTCTGGATGCAGCAACCAATTAGCGCAATCTGCTGTGGCCAGTGGCAAGGCTGTTTACCTATCTCCTCCATGACATAGTGACAGCTCACCGCACGTATGGGCCTCCTGATGCACTAGACGGCATCAAAGCTTCGAAGCAGCAGCTCAACTTGCCTTCGGTATTGGCCTTTGATAAATTCTGAATTTGAGGGCAACAAGTCTCTCCTCCTGTCCGTGTTACATCTTTATTTTTTATTAGAAAGTTAAAAAGAAGGCGAGGTGCGTTTTACAAACAAATCAAATTACCCCGCAACTTTGGGGAGGGGTGTCTAGAAGGCATAATTTAGGAAAGGCGGCGCGATAATAATGCAGGTGCGTACAACGGGTCTTCCAAGATGCAAATAAGCACACCTACTCAGATTAAGCTCGTGCTCGAGTAGCTACCGTAGCCTCTCCTAAAGAGCTGTTTTGCTCTCCCGGACATTTGGAAAAATGTATTTTCGACCGTAGCCTCGTCCCTATCGGCGGTACCCATGCATTGGTGCATGGCAACGGCTATGGACATACTGCCGTGAGCCGAAACGAAACGAGCGAGGACAGACCGCCTCAATGGGTACTATAAGCACTTTGAGATTCTAGGGCAGAGAGGAGCTCAACATTCCGAAATGAGGCCCTTAACCCGATAATGGAAAAAAATCCACAAACTCTTTCCCACTCTGACATCAATCCTACGAACGATTACCGACTGGCCTTTGCGCAAAAATGCCCAGATCCACAACAATACATCAGTGCTCAAAAGTATTGATTGAACAGGATGTTCAAATAAGGTATGCGTACTCTGTACAATGCAACCATTTGCCGTCGCATATTCTGGGTCACACAAGTTGACTTGGTCATCTGATGTATGCTTGTCTAGACGTTGAAGCATGAGTTCAGTCACAAATACAACTGGATCGGTGGCCGAGCCCACTAAAGGCATGCCATTACCTTTTAGGCAGGTTCCGAGAGTAATAACAACATTGATATATGCTCACATGTTGTTGATGGGAAAAAAGTTCTCACATGTCGAAACCTTCATTTGAGCTGGTCATGAGGGTTTACAGACAAGCCTGCCCATGCGGGTAGGCTGTAGCGCCCTGTGAGTATCCAGGCATGGTATCTTTCATTATGTTCATCCTCATATCGATCTAATGTGACCAATAGGGTGGCAAGGATGAACGAATTATTTCCATCAGAAAACATCCGCATGAAAGATGTTGACTACCCAGTATGCGAGCGATACTGGCAGGACATCCTTGCTTGCGAGTGGCGGAAAAGACAATATACCCCAGGTTAAAGTTTATTAAACAGCATTCACCACAAGCTCCTTGAAATATACCCTACCGATGGCAATTTTTGGCGAACAGCTACTTTTTTTTTGGAAATGACTCGAGAGAGAGGGAATATTGAAAATCAAACCTATTGTGGAGGTGTAAGCATACGGAATGCTGATAGTGCTCTGGTTAATTTGTGTGATGAAACGTGCTCTCGTTAGTCCTCCAGCGAAGACTGGGCACTTGTTTAGGAAAAAATCACCATGACCAATTGACGGCACGAGCAGGTGCACACATTGGAGAGGGATGTTATTCTGTGAGTCGAAATCTTTTGTCTTGTGTGCTTAATATGCACATTTCGCATAATATCAACATACTTCAGGTTTTAGTATCTGGTCTAGGAAATTATCTGTCCCTTGATATCAGCGGCGTCGCCAATTACTCAATCCGGAATTATGTGACTTTGGCGGTGTTTCCAAATGTAAGTACTCTACTCCTTATCCAGATTGCAGGATCCAGTATATACCTTAGTATGGACCTATTGATCATCTGTGTTAGGTGCTATTAAAGTAGTCCTAAATGAGTACGTTGTAATTACTTTTTCATTAAACAGTTTGTCGCAAATAAAGTACCTCGACGACAACGCAAGCCAAAGAGTGGCCAAGCCATCTTATTGGGCAATTAACGTGTGGCGTTGGAGCTAGTGGAATAAAATCTAATTTTTTTTATTTTCGGAAGGAATGAGAGGTGGGGGCAGCTGTCACCGAATCAACCGTTAGCTAACGCAGATTTGCAGGGTAGTGCGAGTAGCTCGGCTGTTGCAGGGTTGCAACAACATCTCGAAGGAGATCTTGTTGCCTCGTTGATACTCGAGTACAACAAATCATTTTCGCGTACCTTTTACTACGTCCAATGAACGTTAACCACAGGGACTTTTTTTTTTTTTTTTTCTCGCCTCGCCTACGTTGAGAAACATTTTACGACAGATCTGGAACGTGGAAGTGCTTGACACTTGCAATTGGGGTTATATCTCACTGATTACTGGTGTACTCTATCGGGACATCGATTGTGAACTGGATCCATCCACCCGATAAAGAGCGGGTAACTAGGAGGTAGCTGGACAACAAATCACTTTCTTTTTTGTGGATTTAGAGTATATTTATTGGTGTACCTATATGCAAGGGGTCCATCTTAGCTTCTGGACCCGACAACAGCTTTTGTGATTTCCTGATCCGAAGGATTTCTTTGGTTAAGCTTCCGGCGCTGCAAGGGCGGGATCCGAGGCGCACTTTAAGGGATTTTGGGTTTCATAACTTTTTTTTTTCCCTTTACTCGAGTACCATGGATCTCAAATGGGTGGACAGCGCACGAAGGTTTGGGTCACGAATTTCAGCCCAGTGGGTGAGAGAGCGTTGTTAAATGTAGGTACATACATTCCATGAAACGAGCACGCGGCTTGATAAATTTATTGTATACATGTACAGTATGTAGGGAGATGTCTCAGGAAATTCACTCAAAACTGTGAATTGGAAGGGAGAAGGGCCTCCTGTTTATCTAAAGGTACGTATACTGCGCATGCAAGCCGGCCTCTACTAATGCAGGTACAAAATTTTCGAGAAAAACAAAAACAAAAACAAAAATGCTACGTAGTTGTGATTGTGATTCAATCCTAAACATTCTAACTCATCATGCATTGAGCGTCACTTGCATATCATATTATTATAATTATAAGAGACATTTGGTTCCGGACGTAAAGCTTCATGTACAAGTATATTTCAAGTACCTTACCTTAATTACCGAAAGTTTATATACCTAGGTAGGTACCTAGGTACTCCCATAATTCTCAATTGTAGGTTACAACAATGCGAAGAAATTTTTGATTCTGGATGCTTTGGGTTATTGACGTTGTATATATATGTTGTATGCAGATTGCGATATCAGTCGCTCTTTTTTGGGGGGAGGGGGGGGACGAGAATACTAGTAAGTAGGTACTTTCGGTTCACTCCAGATCTACACTTCATGACTCCTGCTTTTCCATGTATGAATATGAATTCGGGGGACGAGAATAATGTTTTCGTCTTCTACGAAGTCTAGACTAGTTGGGAATGAGACTAGCATGTTCGAATTCTCGTGCCCAGACTTGGAGACTACTTACTTACCTACTTAGCATGGGTGTGTTCTCCAGAATTTCAAAAGGTAAGTGTGGTTTCCGGTTTTTCTCGCTGGGCTTTCCGAATGCGGTAGGAATGAAGACTGTGATACCCCATTTGCGCATCTACGTTAATTATAAGTGCTTTAGTCTGGGCACGAGACTACTAAGTAGCTTTAGTTGCCTCTTAGAAAATTTACTCTACCATGAGCTCATGAGAAGCAGTACTTATGTAACGATATGGGTTAGGTAGGTAGTTACCTGCTATACATGTACACTTAGCTACCATATGTTTGTAGGTAGTAATTATAATTCACACATTTACTCACATACCTAGGGAACTCCTTTGATTGATTCATGACAATTATAGTTGATAATTATGAAAGGTTTAAAGGTTCAATAGATGCATATGGGAGTTATGAACATTTCATTGCATTGTACATTTACGTATACTTCGATTGCGATAATATATATATATCTAATCACAACGTTTCAAATCAATGCATTCTAAGCCCAGAATATTAATAGATACCTACCTAGCCTCGGTTTCGTTTTTGGTGTAGAGTACACACCTTGCAGTATGATCATGACTATCCCACACCAGACTATGACTATCCCGTCATAAATGCTTCTCTTATCGATAAGCGCATGAGACTAATCGATAAGCTACTGCGCGCGGCTTACGATATTGAATATATATCGTGTATATGAATATCGATATCAGACCCTATAGCTGTTCTCGTTAGCTAGATTGCCGTGGATGTGTTGTATATTCGAAGAATTCGAAAACTTCCGTGAGCCGCTCGGGGAGAAGGCCTAGCTAGGAAGGATTTGTTCGATGTTGCAATGGCCTTCTAGATTATATATACAGTAATACAATAATAAGCTTATAATTAATTGCAGTTGATTGATTGATTGCAATTAACGTTAACATTCATGATCAGCGCTAGTCTTCGCAATAAAGCTTAAGGTGGAGAAGGCACGGAGGCGGCAGCGAAATTTTTTTTTTCTCGCGATTGTTGATAATTACCTTATATGTTTTATGATCATGCATATGATTCTAGATTAATTCAGGGACTTTTGCAGATGCAGAATATAAAGTACCAGGTACCTTATAATTAGCTAGTTGCACTAAGCCAGAGGCAAGACGCCGCGGGTAGCCTTGGTTTTTATTTTAACGAAGGCACTGACAAGAACGGCGGGCCTAGTCCCCGGGTCTTCGGTGTCAGCTGTGGTCACGTTCTCCGCGACCGTCGACTACAAGGGTACCGGCGCACACATTCGCGTTTGTGGTTATCACCGCTTCCAGTAAGCTCATTGACGAAACCAGGGACCTTCTCGCCGAAAACGTCGAGAGAATCGTCCTCTTGGCTTCTAGTCTCGTTCCCAGCCCCTCGTAGCTCTCTCCACTCATTCGCACTGTTAACTGACAATCTTGGCCTTTAGCTCTTCGTTTCAAAGCCATATGTGTCTTCCTTAGAAAGATTCAAAATTATATCTCAATCTGTCCTTTTAATTGTACATATATAACATAAATAATGTTTAAAGTGGTGAGAACCTTGGTCTAAGCTCTGAAAACTATACACACATGTACTAAAGCTCTGTAGACTTGATTTCAGATCATAATTCCTTTAATTGCAGCTGTGGTACTGTTTTTTTCGCCCTCTCGAAGTGATCCCAAAAGTGCGCCAGATCCCTGTCCTGTCCGCGACGTTAAATCTATGTATGTACAAATCCACGCTGAATCCACCGTCAAATCTATACTAAATCCATCGCTGAATCTACTGCAAAAATCCATGATACAATCTATGTACAAATCCACCCTGAATTCACCACGGAAATCCACCACCAAATCTCCACTGGCTAAATTTATGTTGAATCCACTGCCAAATTCACACTGAATGTCTGGGGCAAAAATATTAATCATTCTGTCGAGAATTTTTCTCGTATACTTTGAGAGTTGTGGCATGCATACTTGTGGTACCGCACGCCGTGGGATTAGATGAGGCGATCGATATCCGGATCCTACTCCACTGTACCACTCGCATAATATATGAAGTTTTTTGGGTGTTTTAGATTCATGATCTTGTTCGAACTAATACTCTGGGCCCCGCTCAAGCTGATGATGATCGTTATTGACTCGAATCGTATATATTTTAATAATTGTGATGAGCCTCGAGATTATTGTTGACTCTAGTCTCGTTCCCAAACCCCCTCTACGAGGGTCTGGGCACGAGACTACCAAACCCTCGTAGAGGCTGCTGCCAAAAGCTTGGAGTTCCTAATTGGGTTTGTGTCTTTCCCACTTGGGTAGGTGGATGTTCGGTTGAGATCAAGGCCAAGTAAGGTTAGTGGTTAGTGCAACCGCCTTCCCCGATGACATAATCCAGATAAGCGTGATCTTCTGACATCCCCACCTTCCGCCTCCCCCGGCCCCCCGCTGGCTCGAGCTTTCGCATCCAACATCCCTGGAGGCCTAACCGACTTGCACCCTTCTCGCCCGCAAACCCGCCCTCCATTGCGACCCCATCAACTGAACACCCGATCGCCAGCAGAATATGGCATCTCCAGTTTACTTTGGCGCCTTCGTGGTCACCTCGCAGGTATGGACGCTGTGTCATGGCCGTGGCAAGTCTGCCCAGCCACCCCCCCCCCCCCCCTCCCCGTTGGCGTGTGTGGGGCAGCTGAGCTGTCCGGGGTATGTTGCACGCACATGATACTTTTCCCCACATTCTCGTTTACGTCATTCCCGTTAAAGTATACCCTCTTCAGGTCCACCTCCGGAAATGACCTCGACCAAGCAATTCATTCAAATTTTCTTTCCTATTCTATACATTTAATTCAGACTCCGTTCATGACCACATGATGGGAAACAACGCCAACAAAGAAGAATAAAAACTCGATATTCTTGGAAAAAGAATAAAAAATACATCATATGCACATTTTATTGTTTTTGTGGGGAAGGTCACACAGACGTGTTGACGATCTTGGCTAAGATGGAGGTTAAATTTTTTTGACAGGTGTTCTACCGTACCACATATTCCTTCGCACTGGTCAACCTTAAACCATTACTCCCGGGACATGTGCTGGTGTGTCCTAAGCGGGTTGTTCCCCGATTAAGAGATCTTAAGCCTGAAGAGGTATGCAACAAGCACTCCCTTCTACCACCCTTCCTTCCATGCACCCCCCCACATCAGGCATTAAGCTTTTTCCAACTAAATCTCTTTCCCCGCATTGCTTTGGTTTTATTATTTTGGGTTGGGTGGAATGCTAAGCCTGCAGTGAGAGGTGGAGTGAGAGAGTGCGTGGGGAGAAAGTTAGGTTACAGACCTTTTTCTGACCGTACAAAAAGTCTTGAGAGTTTTTGAAGGGGTGTACAAGGCACATGGCTTCAATGTTGCCATACAGGATGGGTTGGCTGCTGGGCAATCGTGAGTGGATCAATCCATGACTTTTACAACAAGGCTCCAACCGCTCGGATTTCAATTCTGTTGATGCACTGCATCATTCAATGAAGAAGCTTCAAATTACTGACGACAATTATGAGCTCGAGGAGGAGCTCGCATTGATGGGAACTCTCTAGTGTCCCACATGTCCACGCACACATTATCCCCAGACGCTTCCAGGACCTTCCCGATTCCGACGATATATACAGCCTAATTGAATCAGATGCCGGCGATCTCGCACTCGGATTTCAGGAGCGTGACAGTGCATCCTCGTCTGCCCCTAAACAAGGCGAAACTATTGCCGATGTAGACCTCACCGAACCTGCAAAAGCCGAGGAACAGACTACAGCTCCTCCTAAACCCCGCAAGACGGAGAGGGCAAAGTTCCCAACACCACTACCTGATGCGTTGAGGCTACCGAGGTCGGAGCAGGTGATGAGGGAGGAGGCGGAGATGCTGGCAAAGGAGATGGAAAACTGGGAGGCGTCAACTGCCGGGGAGCAGGATGTGGATTGACTACATGGCAGTAACAACGGTGTGGATGGAGGTCGAAAAAAACAGAACGAGGCAAAGCTGTAGTCTGCGGAGTAAGGGAAGGGAGTGAATTATCTCTCGCCGAATTCATCCCTGTATCTTGGAGGGGGGTCAAGTTGGAGGAGGTTGAGGGAGGAATGATGAGAGGGGGCGGGAAATTTTTGAATCACCCATCAGCTGCATCTTGAATTTTCTATTTTTTTTCTTTTACTTCCTAGCATTTACAACATTCATTATCAGGCCTAGGTAGGGTATTGGGTTTCTCACAGAACATCAATGTTTTTTGTGCTTTGATACTGGATTTTGACGTCATAACTATAATTCTCGTATACCTTCCATTAGGTAAGAGTGATCGAATTTTAATGTATATCCCTCGACTGGGCAGAAATTAATGGCGGAGCTACCTTGAAGTACTTTATCTCAAGCAAACACAATTTCTTTTTTTTTTTACCTTCCTAAATAGGAAAGTTGGCTAGGTGGTTGTTCAATAGCTTCAAATGGTTGTGCAACGTACGCCGCCCTCTACCTTCGCTGTCCAAGGGCATGATCATGAGACTAGTTGTTCAACGTTAGGTAATGCCATGATCTGTACATGGAAGTACTGTACCTACATTTATTTTTACGATATCCTACCTAATAGCTCCCATAGTACACATGTACAGTGAATGATATCCCTCAAATAGCCGGATCATGAATACCGTCCGTGACATACATATACATATATGGTTGGCGCTTTATTATGTATACATAGAGGATATCCCACTCGGGTATATCGTTACAACATGATACCTCATGATCATCAGTGAATTTTAAAAGTAGAGTTAAGTATGTAACCCTCCCCCCGCCGGACACGCAGACTTATATTGGCTTGCTGGCCGGCTGCCTTTATAGTGCATGTGGCGACTGGCCATGGGACGTATATGTATATAAGAAAATATTCGAATCAAGCGGTCGAAAAATTATACAAGTAATGAAGTTGTTTCAGGGTAACCGTTTTTTTTTTCTTTTTTTTGCATAAACGCGCGTCACGTAGGAATTATGTATGAATATGCCTCATGATTTTTTTTGCATGCTGTTAAATACAAATGAATACTATGAACTGCACTGCAAGGCCTAGGAATTCACATCAAAAAATGAGCCGATAAGTTTGAAGTAATTACGCTTTGGCACCTACCTTATATATTGTAACGAAACGTTCAAGCAAAAAATAAAAATAAAAATGAGATTTAAACCTCAACCAAAATTCCCCAAAGCATCCAAAACCTTAGCCACTTTCCCAGGCGTTTGAAAAACCAAAACCTTACTTCTCCAGTCCCTTCAACGCTGAAGCCATCCTCTCAAAAACCCTCCCCGCCAATTCGCCAACACTAACCGGACTCAACAACTCCAAATGCGTCATCTCGACGCCCAACTCCCGATGCATCCAATGCCTCAACTCCGCCCCAATAATACTATCCATGCCATACTCCGCCGCCGTCCTCCCCGTATCCAACTGCTCCACACTCCCCAGCAGCAACAGATTCGCCAACTGCTCGTAAAAGATCCTCTCCATCAGCACCTTCACCACCTCCAAGGATCCGTAACCACCTCCCTCCTGCTGCGCCCTTGCAGCAGCTCTAAGCTTCTCCATCGCAGTCTGCTGCTTCGTGATACTCGCCCCCCCCTCAAGATATGTCTGTAGTTCGTTCGTGATGACGCTAAAGCGGGCGTCCTTCTTCCAGTACCCGATCCCGGTGAAGCCAGCCTTATACATCTCCTTGAGCCGGATCGGCTCCATGCCCATGAGGAAGTAACTATTTGCGCATGGGTCACCTGCAAAAACATGGCCATCCAGAACGGGGCGTTTGGAGTTCGACATAGCGAGTTCCATCGCCATCAGGAACTCGGCCTCGGGGATTCCATATAGTCCCGCGCGAACCAGCCCCTGTTCACGCTCTGCTCGCTCGCTGATATATCCCACCTCTGTGACCATCCCCAGGGCCAATGAAGTCACTGGGAGTCCCTGGGAGTATCTGTGTCGAGCTATACCGTCCATGACTGCATTTGCACCACAGTACGCAGCCTCAGAGGGAACACCGATCGATCCCGCGAGTGAACTCATCATGACAAAGAAATCAAGGTCGATATCCTTGAAAGCCTCATGTAGAGCAAGGGTTCCAAATATCTTGGGTTTAATGACTCTTTTGAATTCATCGAGTTTGAGGCCCGTAAAGACGCCGTGCTCGACCACCATGGCGCCCATTACAACACCTCGTATTAGCTTTTCGGAAAGGGAGATTGTACGCTGGACATCGTCGGGATTAGTAACATCCCCACGGATAAGCTGGACTCGAACACCAGAGGCTTCAAGGTCCTGGAGGAGAAGGTTTGCAGGACTGTTTTCTGCGCCTGCGCCTGATCGGCTGATGAATACCAGATTTCGGGCGCCCCGGGAAACCATCCATTGGCAGAGGCTTCGGCCCAATCCTCCCAGGGCGCCGATGAGGAGGTATGCAGAGTCTGGTCGAAATCGAAGACTGACACTGTTTTTTAGTGACCGCACGAGGCTGTTTGGATTGGAATAAGTGATGACAATTTTCCCAATGTGTGTTCCTGTGGAGAAGTGTCGCATAGCCTTTCCCAACTCGGAAATATCGTACTTTGTGATTGGGAATATTGGCGATATCTTGTTGTTGTTGTAGAGATCGACCACTTCGCGAAGAAGCCTAAATTTATTAGCCACGATCAAGATTCTGAGGTGCTAAACTCACTCCTGATGAACTCTCGGCTTTGACCAGCCCAACTCATTAAGATCAAAACTTGTGAATGTAATTCCGCGTTTGAATACACCCATGCCTAGCCTGCCATTGTCTCGGGTCTCCTTTCGCCCAACGTCAATGAATATACCATTGTCCGCAACACAATCAAATGAATCATAAAAGATGTCTCCTGCAGCAGATGTAAGAATAACATCAACACCCTTTCCCCTTGTAGTCGAAATCACATCGCCCACAAAAGAACCGTCTCGAGAGTAGAATATGTGTGAATCAGGAATTCCGAAATTATTCTTAAGATGCTCGCGTTTCTTTGCATTACTGACTGTTGCGTATACTTCGGCACCCAGGAGTTGAGCAATTTGAATCGCTGCTATGCCCAAGCCTCCAGCCGCTGAGTGAATAAGGACCGTCTGAAGGAAGTTAGCAATCTTTGCTTGATTTCAAAGCGGTTTTCATTCCAACTTACTTGTCCTCTGCATAACCTCGCAAGATGTTTAAAAGCATAAAGAGCAGTACAAAATACAACTGGCATGGTGGCAACTTCGTCAAAGTCGGCATCGACCGAGACCTGCTTACATGAATTTGCCAAAACCCTGCAATACGATCCATAATGGCCAAATCCTAAACAAACGACCGACTCGCCCACCTTAAGGCTAGTCACATCGGGAGCAACTCGGGCTACAATACCGGCGCATTCTATGTTGAAAAAGTCTGCTCCCAGGCCCTTATCCTTTGAGTCAAAGTGCCCAAGTGCAATATATATGTCCTAAGAAAAACAAATTCGTTGAATTAGCTTAGTAAACGAATTATTTTAGTAGATGCCCCACCTTTGCATTCATTCCCGCTGCCTTCACCTTCACTTCCACATAACCTGGTGCCAAAGAGTTATAATGATTGGTATCTTCCATAAAGTAAATACTATCCAGCATCCCAACTTGCTCCATTCTCATCACCATCGGCATGGCATCGAATCTTGCCATATCTTTGTCCCTATTGACTGATTGGGTGAACTCTATGTTTGCTTTCGGATCTGGGATAATCCTGCTCACATGAATTATCCCATTCATCTCAGCAAGGTGGTAATCATCGAAATCATCGGGCAATTCGTGTGCTGATAGCATATGCAAGATCTGTTCAAAAATCAATTTCACAATGCCATCACTGTTGGTTTCAAAGGAGCCCATAGAAAAATCCATAGTGTAGAGCTTGAGAGCGGGCTGTTCGGCCATGATAGTCCGGGCAAGTCCAGGCATCATTCCGCATTCCGGCTTTCCACCAGTAATGTAGCTTCCCTCGGTGAGCCAAAGTACAGAGTGTGATGACTCAATGATATATTGGATTCCCTTGAACTCTTCATCATTCATGGTTGTGAACAGGGGCAATTGTTCGAGTTCAGCAACTACGACAACAAGGCCGCTCTTGAATATGCTTGCATGAGTGTAATGCGCGGTAAGAAGAGAGACGTGTGTAACATTGAAACCTGCATCTTTCATGAACAGGGAAACCTTAGACGAAATGGGTATCTCCTCATTGCGGTAAACGAAAATCAAATGTTTGTCTGGTAGCTGAATCGGTTGCGGTGTTGACTCCAGACGAGTTGCGGTTGTTAGTATCACGGATGGGCCGGTGGAGTTTTCCAATAATATATCCGTTCCAGAAAATCCTGCTAAATGGAGTGCATTCGACCAGTTTTGAACTGAAGCACTTGGATTTAAGACTTGGTCTGTTTTCCACGTCTCATTGACGATACCCTGCCAAATTATACGACATTAGTAATGTGTCTGGGAGAGAGGGGTTGTAAGGGAAATATCACCGTCAGCAGCATTTGATCATGCGCATTTCCAGTCGTAATAAGCGCTATAAATTTACCGCCAACCTTCAGTAAATTCCTCACGCTTTGGAGCCTCGATAAGATGTTGAGGTTTTGTGCACTGGTTAAATTCACTGCGATAATGAGGTCGAATTTGGTGTCCTCCTCCCAGGAATCCTTGCCGAGGTCCATGCATTTAAACTCCACCGCTGGCCATCCCTCAAAACTTCCTTTTAATTCTGAAAAGAACTCATCCGTCGTATCGGTGAAAATATATCTTCCATATCGCCTGAAACTTTGATCTTCCAAGTGATGCATTTTATCAAGGATAAACCGAGTCAGTACCCCATGTCCGCCTCCTATCTCAAGAACCTTCAAAGTTGGTTTTTTGTGGGAAAGAAGATCAATGACCTGCCCTAAGTATGCAAGAGTTGGTGCAAACTCAACAGATTCGTAATAACAATTGATTAAAGCCTTTATAACCAATTTTAAGTCACGATTTGATACTTGAAGATCTGAAAGAGTCTGCCAAATCACTGGTGTCTGATTTTTGAGGGTGGCGGCAATAAACTTGCGGCTTTTTGGCCCATTGATTCCCAACTGCCTCTGCAACCAGGGCAAAAAGGCATTGTCTCTTTCCTCAAGCCATCGGAGCGTTTGAAGGCCATCGCTATCATCAAGTGGTATACTTCTAAACGATATGCAGTCCTGTGGAGCTCCAAACGCCAAGAATCCTCTTGAAGCATTAAACCTTTGCAAATCTTGACTTCTTAGGCAACGAATATCCGGCTTCCATACGATTCGGAGATACGGGTTCCTCTGCGATTTGGGCGATTTGAGTCCAGTGGTGTATGGTGTAAACTGGAGGCTTTCAAACTCTAGCAGGGGATTTCCGTCGCTGTCTCGGAGCTCGCAGTGTCCGATTATTTTCTCTTTCGGCCCGATTCGTTCACCGTGTGCCCTAACTTTCCCGTAGACCTTTTCCTTCTGCATTTCTTTCGGCCACATGGTTAATTTTTCGAAGTATATTGGCACGTATCCAGTCGTCATATTTCTGGTCAAACCCGCATGCCCAGCAATGATTGTCATTTGAAGGCACATGTCGATTGTTGCGGGATGTAGCAGGTATTCAGACTCCTCGATGGACCCATCATGGCCAGGCTTCAGCGGCAAGGAGCCAGTAGCCTGCTGTGCCTGAGGGTTTGTGAATATATCTGACAGCTGGGCAAAGCTTTGCCCATAATTGAGCCCGCAGTTCGAAAATGTGTTGTACCACCTCTGGCTGGAGGAGGCGTAGTGTAGGGGAGCCTGTGCTATCCGGCTTTCATAGGTGCTGGCCGGAGAGGGGGGCCCGGGCCCCAAGGTGCCTGAGCAGTGCAAGACCCATCTGCTTTTGGGCTCGCCGCTGCGTGTTTCTTCTGTCGCGATGGAGCTGATGGCGAACTCGAACGACGTGTATGAGGAAGCAAGGCCCGACAGCGTCTTTGGCGTGAGGGTCAGCACCACCTCGACGCCGCCCTTCGGGATGGCCAGCGCCATCGGCATCGAGACGCCCGCGAAGCACACGCTGCGCGCGCGGCCCCCGCCCCGCTGCGCCAGGGCCTCGGCGGCCATCGCGAGATAGCCGGCCGCGGGGAAGACGGCCTGCGTGCCCAGCCTGTGCATGTCCAGCCAGCCGCCGCCCGGGCTGCCCGCTCTGAGGATGTTGCGCCACGTGCCCGCGGTGCCGGGAATCCTGCTCCCGAGCAGGTCATGGCGCGGGCACTTCCGGAAGCGGAAGTCGCTGCTGAGCCTGCTCTCCGCCCACAGCAGCCCCAGCCTGCCGTAGTTCCAGCTGTACGCGGGCAGGTCCACAAGCGTCTCTGCATCCTCCACAGAGAGTCCATTGACTGCAGCCAAATCGACGGCAAAGCCCCGCGTCCAGAGCTCTCCAGAAGCCGCCATGAGTGTTTCAACGCTGTCTGTGTTTCGCACGAGTGCTGAAAGGTATACCAGATCTCGCGGGGACTCCATTACCTTCTTGCTGACTTGGCGAATAGGCCCCGAGAGGACAGAGTGTGGGCCAATCTCCAGAAACACCCTAAAGCCTTCTTGCCCGATTATCCGCTCCATGGCAGGTCCAAAGGCAACTTGACTCTCGAGATTACGCCGCCAGTAACCAGGCCCAACTCCATGCCTTCCGTCCCTATCATGACTGCCTTCAACCGTCGAAAACATGGGGCATGTGGCCCTTTCTGCTCTCGGCTGTGCCTCCTGAAGCAAGGGTAGAGCAGCACGAAGGCATGCCTCATACCTCTCTCCCACCTGCTGCATATGAACTGAATGGTATGCCATTCCCCCAGTTCGAAGGGCACGGACAAATATGCTCGGTTTATCCCTCTTTATGTTACCTATGGCCAGTTCCACGGCTGCTTTGTCTCCGCTGAGGGTGACACTCTCCGGTGAGTTGTTGCATGCAATGCCAACATTCTTTATCTGGTTTCCGGCAGAAAAATATCTCTCGACCTCTTCAACGCTGAGGCCTACTGCTGCCATCATGCCTTCGATGGGTTGCACGGTGTTTTTGATAGCATAGCCACGGTAGTATGCTATTATGATTGCTTCGGCTTGGTTGAGGAGTCCAGCCGCATATGCTGCGGCAATTTCACCGGAGGAATGGCCAATCGTTGCAGATGGGTTAATTCCCCATGTACGCAACGTGTTGATAATTCCAATCTGAAGAGCGGTACAAAGACTTTGCGCATACAAAGGTTCGTCAATGTTCACTGCGGAGGATCCCAGAAGCAAATCTTTGAGGGTGGGACGAAGGTTAGCAGTGCTCTCAGAAAGGAGGAACAGGTATTGATTATAGTACCTTCTAATGTCCAACCATTTGGTCGATCTTCTACTTTTGGCAACAGGTTTAGAACTTGGTCCAGTTGTCTGATCGTACGTGCGAATTCGCTTATCCCTTGGAACAGCCATCTGCCCATGCCATTCCATTGAGCGCCTTGGCCAGTGAAGACGTACACGATGCCTTTTTCTCCCCCCTTTATCTTCTCTCCAAAGCTTACCTTCTCAAGGCCCCCGGGTACACAATTATCTTCAGCAATGAGGTATCCTCGGAAAAAGAATTTTGTTCTCCGAGATATCAAAGTGTGAGCAAGCTTTGCCGTATCATACGAACTTGCAATAGTGGTAAGTCTTATAATATTTTCCTTTAGAGTGTGATTATCATGCGCAGAGAATGGGAGAATATATAAGCGTTTTTTCGAATCGTTATTCCTCGCAACGGTAGTATGTTTGTTCAAAGATTTGTTGACTGATGATGTTCGGTCCAATGCCTCCAGAATTGCATGTCCGTTTGCTCCACCATATCCAAAAGAATTGATACTAATTCGTCTCACGAGCAGATAATTTGGCCAAGGCGTAGTTTCAGTGGCGACCTTGATTCTCCCGCCCTGAAAATTGACTATTACACAACTGCGTTAGCTCCTCGGTTATTTTGTTGTCGTTGATATGAATTTATACTTACTATTCTCATTCAACTTGCAAATCCCTATGGTTGCAGGAATTTTTCCCTTTTCGAGGATTAGTACAGCCTTCATGATACCGGCTAGTCCTGAGCTGGCTTCACCATGTCCTAGGTTGGACTTAATTGAGCCCACAAGCAGTGGTTTCTCTAGAGATCTGCCGGCGGCAAAGACTTTCCCGACAGCACTAATTTCCAGTGGATCGCCAACCGCCGTACCTGTCCCATGGCATTCAAAATATCCGGTATCATTGAAATGGTTCTCAAGTCCCGCACGTTTGTAGGCATGGCGAATGACATCTTCCTGTGCCTTGACACTTGGATGGCTCATTCCTCCTCCACCGGTCTTCCCATTGGAATTTACTGCGGTGCCTCTTATGACTGCACGGATAGGATCACCATCCCGCAAAGCGTCGCTGAGCCTTTTCAAATATATTGCACCAACACCTTCCCCTCTTGCATAGCCATCTGCCATAGAATCAAATGAATGGCAGGTCGAAGTTGGGGATAGGACACCGAGTTTAACACTTGACATTTGACCTTCAGGGCCTAACACCAAGTTGACTCCACCTACAACTGCAGCTGTACAGTCACCTATTTCGAGCGCTATACAGGCAATGTGGAGGGCATACAGTGAGCTCGAACATGCCGTATCAATTGTGAGTGATGGACCTGTCAATCCGAAAACGTAGCTGACTCTATTGGATAGAATAGTGACCCCATAACCCGTCGTTGCGTATCCGGGAAGATATTCCGGGTCCTTCATTACCATCATTGAATGCTCCCAGCTGAAATTTCCTACAAAAACCCCTGTTCGACTGCCGCTGAGAGTGTCTAATTTCTGTCCACCTGCTTCAAGCGCTTCGTACACAACCTCGAGCAATTTTCTCTGCTGCGGGTCCATAGAGGTAGCCTCCAAAGTCGAAATACTAAAGAAAGAAGGGTCAAACTCTCGGGGATCTTCTTTCAAGAAATAACCGGCCTCGGTGTTTAGTGATCCTGGTCGTTGCCCTTCTGGATGATAAAATGAATCCAGTTTGAATCGAGACATAGGTATGGGGCATTGGGCAGACTTCTGAGTCAGTAATAGGTCCCAGAGAGCTGATGGTGTATTGCAGGATCCAGGCCATCGGCAAGCTGTAAGCGTCACAGTTAGCACTCTCATCCGAATCTCGAAATCTATAAAATTAACGAACCCATTCCTATGATGGCGACAGGCTCGCAACGATATTCCAGCGGGGCAATGCTATGCTCGCCATCTTGGCCAACTATGTCCGCATTTGCCAAAGGAATTCTCGCCATTGCTAATGCTCTTGATGGATTCTTGATTTCGGAAGGATCAATAATACAGTTTGAGCTGTGAGCACTCGGTGCAAAAACGATAGGTTTTATCTGGCAGATCGTCCTGATTTTTTATTTGATGCGTGCAAAATGGATATAGCTGATCAATATTCCAAAGGTAAACAGTCCAAACTTCCTCTGTTTTGTCGTTTATTGATTATCCTGAAGACTCATATACAGCACAGAGAAGACGTGTTATATACATACAACTTGTACATGTCTCGAAGAGAACTGAGTGGCCATATTGATACACATGGCTAGCCTCGACCCCACACATGGCCTCGATATACCAAGCTCACAAGCCGGAACCGCACCTCGCCAACGCCTTCACATGGTAAACTTTATCCACCATGCTGGCTCTCAAGCATCCAAATACGCCTCGGGGTAACGCTCAATGAGGTATATTTGTTGCTCGCAATATCTCCTTTTCGGCTTGTCTTGAACCACGCAACACTCACGTTTCTATTAAAGAGGAAGAAGGGAGACAAATATTACTTGCATATCTTGAGATTTGAAAAATTCCGAGTACTCGTCTACTCGTCATCGATACGATTTTCCAGCAACTAGCCAGCTGGGGAACTTTATTAAACTTGCGAAGGCTAAAAACGCTCCAGAAGGGTTCGACACTGCTCCAGAAGACTACATCATCGTATAAAATTTCGATAGTAACATCATTAGTTTATAGACCCATATACGGCCTGCTGCGGCGCCTATACCGGCTCTGGCATTGGGATATCAGAGGTACTTCAGTCTTAGCTTGACAAGTTAGGTCAACGATAACAGCTGCATCCTCCATCATGAATTTTCCGCTAAATTGGCACGCACTATTCAGATCGAGCTTCCGACGAATAGATGCACAGCACAAAAGAAAATAAACAGTGTGATTGACTGACTTGATATTTTTCACTCCAGATTCAAACTTGCAGCGCATCCAAAATTTTGAATATCATCATCATCTTCGTATACATACACATGCAACTACATGAGTTCACGAACCTTGAAAAGTGGATCCATGTCAACCTGCAATGAATTACATGGAGCTTGGATTTGTCGGTTTTCACAATTGCAAGGAGTGGATCAGGGCTGCAGGCCACATGTTTAGAATAGGTAAATTTTCACCACTCCTAACCCGCCTGAAACCAAACATACTTTTTGTTGGTATAAGGTCTTCTTTATCGAGAGATGAAATTGGGGGTTGCACTGATGCTCAGCTCAAAGTTATGCGCCGATGACGAACGGTTACGAACGAAGCAGACAGTATTCAAGAACTCACCACAAAAATCACGAACTGATCGATATCGATCATGAACATGAGGGAAAAGAAATGAACCAATGGTGGCTTTTTTTTGATATATTCAAGTGCTCACGGCTGGTGTAGCTACATAGGTAAGTAGCAAGTACCTATTCGAAGTCTGTGATTCATTTAATTTTCTGCGAATTTCTGGGGTCCCGCCAAGGTCATCATGGCCAGTTTATCACACACGATTAGAAGATGTTGTAAAGTCTCGGAAATTTCGACCGAATAGATCTAGTAACTTGGTGAGAAGAGTCAATTGATACGAGTTACGAGTCTCTCAACAGTAGGTTCATATCAGATTAATCTTCCATCGGCAAAGTGACAAATATCATACTAGCTACTTGGGAAGTTAATTAGATCTCGTTCCAAAAAGGACAACCTTAATATTAACAATATATTAAGGCCTAAAAAACGCAGTCGAACAGCAGTCTCGTGAAAATCGTCCCGTAAAAAGGGCACGAGACTAGTAAAAAGCGTATGTATAAATCCCAGCGAAGGTAGAGGGCGGCGTTGCACAACCAGCCTAAAATTCCAGTACCTATGCCGTCCACTCAATCGATCAGGAATGTTTCACAACAATAAGGTTTGGGGCGTGATGATGACTAAGGTGATACCTAGATTCTCCCCACCAATCGAATGAGACTAAGATCGAGACGATGATGAGCTTGAGCACCAAAGATAACGAATTGACTGCAAAGTAGCTTCTAGTCTCGTGGTACTCTAGGCCGGCGGTAGGTATGCGAGTACCTACCGCCTCAATCAGACTAGGCAGCTGGTCCCTTTGTTGTGAGGCGGCAGCCTGGAGTTCCATGGTTACTTTATCACACTACATGACGAGACATTATGGAACGGGCATCAGGCCGTGAAGCTCCAACTTGCAGTCAAAGGAACACAGCGTCCCCCCCCTTCTATTCTCTTCGCTTCCCTTGCCTTCCCGAGATCATCCTTACCTCACGAGAGCACCTTACCTCCTCCTCCCCTCGCCCGCCTCATGACCGGCAGCTAACAGACCGATAAGTACTTACTTACTCTATCAAAAGCCAATCGACCCGCAGCTGTCCACACGGGTGTCCACCGCAACCAACGCTTCATACAAACGGGAAATAATCTCTGCTTCCTACATTTCCTACATACTTCTTACTACACATGTCAGGCTTTGGCCGCCGCTCCTGGCCGCCGCCACGAGAACAGCCGTCGCCGACGCCCACGCCGGATCCGACGACGACGAGACCGCAATCACCAAACGATGGAGGAGGGGGGTGGGGCGGGGCCGGAACCCCACAGCAGCAGCAGCAGCAGCAGCAGCAGCAATACACCTCCAGCACCACCGCGGCCCCGCAGCACACCTACAGCGCCGGCATCCCCGGCCCCCCCCGCATCCTCGTCCCCCCCCCTCTCACGCTGCGCGCCGACCGCGATCCAAACTCCCTCGAAACCTCAAACTCCCTCGACACCCTCATCTCCACGCCCGCGGCCCTCCAGGACTGGAAATACGAGTCCCGCCGGGCCGCCCAGCAGATCCTGCCGTGGCTCTGGCTCGGCCCGCTCTCCTCCACGCGCGACAAGGCCAAGCTCTCCGCGCGCGGAATCACGCTCCTGATCGCGGTGCGCAGTAACATGACCGCAAAGGCAAAGCTTCTCGACGGCCACGGCCACCAGCGCGGTGGCGTGGCCAGCGCGTTTTCCGTGGCTGCAGCACCCCCCTCAGAAGGGCCGAGACACATCACGCTGGACCTCCCCGCGACGCCCGCGGCGCCGCTCGTGTCCACGTTCATGAAGGCCGCGGAGCTCATCGACAGGAACTACATCTCGACGATCTACCCCGAGCTCGCAAACACGCCGGACATCGACCACCATACGCTGGTGCGTGAGCACCAGCGGGGGCGCACGCAGGAGAGCCTTCCCGTCCCGGGGAGCACGCTCGTGTTCTGCGAGACTGGGAACGAGAATTCAGCAGTAGTAGTAGCGAGTTACATCATGCAGCACTACCACGCCAGCGTCATCCAGGCCGTGCAGATCGTGCAGGGGAGGAGGTTCAGCGTCGGGTTCAGCGATAGCATGAAGTTCCGGCTGGTTGCGTACGAGCCGATATGGCAGAGTTATCGGCAGGTTGGGTGTGTCAGGCGAGGGGCGGCGTCGTTGTCGAGAGAGGATACTCCTACTGCTTCATCTTCGTCTTCTGATCCTCAAAGTGTTAATTCCGCAAATGGATATAATACTAACAATGAGGGCTCACGGAGTCGGAAGAGGGGGCTGGATGAGGATGAGGATATGGAGGAGCAGCATGGTAGGACGGCTGCTGAAGCGAGGGGCGCGGGTGAGAGTAATAGAGAGGGGGTTGCGCCGTTTAGAGATGATTATTTGGATGAGTATCACATGGATATTGACGAATAGTTTTTGGTGGATAGGAATTTTGCTCATTATGCATGGAGGAAGCGAGGAGGTGGGTTTTTGAGCGGTGGGATGTTTCCGCAAACGAGGATACCTCTATACCTACAACTACATTGAGCCTGGTCATATTACAGCTACCATGTATGGGGATAGGGTGTTCTGGGATAGGGGTAGACTCGGGATAGGCGTGTTTCTTTTTTGCGGGGTTTTCTAGCGTCGAGTTTGTTATCGGCATTAATTTGGAGGTGGATGCCCATGGCCACGGCCCGGTTGGATTTACACTTTCTCTGCAGAATTCGGCCAGATTGGCCAATGATCATGAGTCTTTTCTTTTCCGCACACCTTCCGCAATTTCACGAGTTACTACATACACGAAGGGCTTTTCTTTCGGTTTCATGTCATGATCAATCTATTTGACTAATTTTCTTTGTTTTTTCGGTGTTGGGAGCTTGGACTTTTGGAGGGACGTTAATTATATCATGAAGCAGCATCATATTTTTTTTTCAATTTCATACATACTTACTCTCAACCTACAGTGTCTCTTTCTCTGCATGGTCTTAATTTCATTGTATTTTACAATGTTTTCGGTTTTCATTTTGTCATTTGTATCGTGAATTTGGTGTTCATTATAGTATTGATATCCAGACCATGCAAGATATCCAGGAGGGGAGAAGCATACCTACCTAATACAGCTGTGGCCGGGAGGAGGCCTACTATTTGGAAACAAAGCTTCTATCCGCCTAAAGCTTAAGCACCTTCAAGGTGTTGGCATTTTTCGCTTCATATAAGCACTTCCAATTTCAAACCTGATATACGTACGTATACTGTTGAAAGTACCAGTCATTGCATCACATCAGGTCTTTTGTAGAAGTGCATCAGTCCCAGATACATTTTCGTTGGATATCTCAGTCAGGATCGAGTCTGAAGTATCTGCAGGTTTCAACTTAGAGTTAGCTTTTTCACGCTTCATTCTCGCAGTCAGAAACATCCAACATCAATTGCAATGTGATCATGATCAAATTCATACCGATATGAATAACCCTACTGCCTATTCCAGTAATATGCGGACATTCAAAGTGGGGTGACCGTCGGTGTGGATTGGGGCTAGCCTGGTGATTGGGGGCCATGCAAGGAGTAGTCTTGTGCCCGTAGGGCAAGGAAGAGCAGTGTGGGTGGGGGTAAGTGCTGGCTGAGCTTGAGCTTGCCATTGAAATGCATTTACCCGGGATGCCGCGAACGAGCTACCTGCCTAGCTACCTGCTTGAGTAATTCTTTACGAGAGCTTAAGCTTCTATCCGTAAGCTTCTCCCACATGAACTTCAGAGACTGAACGTTAACTTTGCATGTATGGCTACCGCGGAAACTCGGAGGAGAGGCGTAGTATGTAGCTTGTAATTGGTGTGGGGTCGAAGCGAGGGGGGGTACTGAATTGTTGATTGACGTTCTACGAGTAGCTTTTGATGTTTCGAATCCATGTACCGTAAGGCAGAACTCTTAGGAAGGATATCTCCTTACATATGATTGCCAGGCAGTTGGGTCCATGGAGGAGCTCGAGGAGTTGTCGATATTAACTGCACAGCTCTGAGCACTTGTATATTTGCACATGCTCAAGTTCTTTGCCAATAATCATGAACAGTCGATCATGGTCATGCACTGGATCGAGGGTCGAGGTAGTATGATGATTGATATTCTAGTTCTAGAGTTTAGCTGGTAGGCTCTCGCTTGATCAAGTATATCTGACTCTCAAGTTTGCAGCTTGAAATTCCCATGGCCATGGAAGAATCTAGATCTTGAATATAATAGAGGGTGGTCTCCAGTCTCGAAGTACTCGAGTACACTCGTCCCCATGGTAGAGAGGACTAGCTACCTGGTCTCATCCTCAGACCCTCACAGAGGAGAGATCAAGAAGGCAGAATTAGGCTGCCATCCGTGCAATTGGCTGTGGGTCGTTTTATATTAGCCGGAATTCGGTTTATTTGTCCCCGGGTTTAGATACTTAGAGCCTTGGTGGATTTGCTTGAGAGCAACGGGAGCATGGACAAGAGTTGTAAAACTGGGTGCTCACTATGGTATCTTATCAAGTAGTGCCTTGTGGTATTACCGAGCACCAGAATATTGCCGGGCTTTGGAGGAGGTACGGTAGCGAGAGGAGGATGCTTGGGCCCAGGCAGGAGGAGGGGGCAGTTGGGAACGAGAACAGGGGGCAATGGGAAGAGGAGGAGGGAGAAGAGGAGAAGCGAGAAGAGGAGGAGGGGTACCACCGAGCTCGACCTTTGAGGCTACTCAAGTACTTAGCCGGCATATTATGATCACCTACCGCTATAGGTAGTATCCCTGGTACCTACAAACAGCTGCTAAGTAGCTCTCTGATATACCTCTCTCATCCCTTTGCAGTGTGAAACCCAGTGCAGCTGCCGACAAGTATTTGCAGCTTCACCTATTCATCCCACTGGAAAATATTTCGATATCTGCTCATTGCACCAGGAACAATTGCAATATGGAGGCAATTCTAGGCGGATTGAGGAGCACTTTGGGCCTCAAGGGCTCGAGCTCGAGCTCCACGGATTCCGATGTCCTCAGAGTCAAGGGCACGGATATCGTCGACAAGAATGGCAATGTCGTTCTACTTCGAGGAGTAAGTCACACGATCCCATTGCCACTTCTCACTCTCGAGCTCTCATATCAAAGAATAAAACATGATACTAACTCTCCGGCCTTCAGTGCGGTCTCGGCGGATGGATGAACATGGAAAACTTCATCACCGGCTTCCCCGGCCGCGAATACCAAATCCGCGACGCTCTCACCGCCACCATCGGCCCCGAAAAATCCGCCTTCTACTTTTCAAAGTTCCTCGAATACTTCTTCACCGAGGCCGACGCGAAATTCTATAAATCCCTCGGCCTGAATTGCATCCGTATCGCGGTGAATTATAGACACTTTGAGGATGATTTGAATCCGAGGGTGCTCAAGGAGGAGGGGATAAAGTGGTTGGATAGGGTCGTGGGGATTTGTGCAAAGGAGGGTATTTACACGATTATTGATTTGCATACGGTCCCTGGAGGACAGAATGGGGATTGGCATTCGGATTCGGCGCATCATGTGGCGGAGTTTTGGAATCATAAGGTATGAAGGAACTACGTTCCTCCCCCGATATGGCTGCAAATTATGAATCGATATGGTGATTCTAACCTCTCCCAAAATATATAGGACTTCCAAGACCGCGCAATCTGGCTCTGGGAAAAACTCGCAGACCACTACAAAGGAAACCCCTGGATCGCGGGCTACAACCCCCTCAACGAGCCCTGCGACCCAACCCACTCCCGTCTTCAGGAATGGTACAACAGAGTCTACACCTCTATCCGCGCAATCGACCCCCACCACATCCTCTTCCTCGACGGAAACACCTTTGCATCAGACTGGACGCACTTCTCCCCGCCCGAGACCTGCCAGAAATGGGAAAACACAGTCTACTCTATCCACGATTACTCGAATTTCGGTTTCCCGAACCCCCACCCGGCATATACCTCCACGCTTGAGGAACGGGCAAAAGTTAGAAAGAGCTATGAGAAGAAGGTGGAGTGGATGCATGCGAATAACCTCCCCATCTGGAATGGAGAGTTTGGGCCGGTATATGCACGGAAGCAATTCGATGCCGGAGTTGATATCGAGGCGACCAATACATCACGGATCCTCCTCCTACGAGACCAACTCGAAATCTACGACGAGGAGAAAATCCCGTGGAGTATCTGGCTCTACAAGGATATTGGGTTCCAAGGGATGGTGCATATCGGGGAAAACACGGCACACATGAGACTCTTTAAAGACTTTCTCCTGAAAAAACATCGGCTGGCGATTGATGCGTGGGGCGCAGACTCCACGTCCGTTGACTCAGTGTATAAACCCCTCGAGGCCTTCATTGCCGAGAACGTCGATCCAAAGTACCGGGAGCTCTACCCCGCGCCAGTGTGGAAATTTGAAGCCAGGATAGGGAGGTTGTCGAGGAATATGTTGCTTGCAGAGTTTTTGGTGCAGGAGTGGGCGGATCATTTTGTGGGAAAGAGTTTTGAGGAGTTGGATGAGTTGGCGGCGAGTTTTAAGTTTGAGAACTGTGTGCAGAGGGAGGAGTTGAATGCGACTTTGGTTGCGCACAAGGATGCGGCGCCGCGGTGAGGATGGAGATGAAGCTTTGATAACGATTGCATGTTGTTGTGGTTAGGATAAGGAAGTATGGTATTTACCCGTTTTTTTGTATGAATTCATGTGGAGCCATATGTATCCAGAGTTTTAGGAACATGGGATGTCACGAGAGTTATGGCTAAAAGAACTTCCATTGAGGGTAACCTGTGGGAGAAATGAAAGCAATAAATCAACAAGAAAATTCTATGCTAGTATAAAATAAATGCAATGATTGTGATGATGTCCATTTTCACCGAGTTATGGCCTATTCCACCACAACTTCAACTTTTGGTATATGAACCCCCATTTTTTCACCTCCTTTTTTCCTCGTGCAAAAACACCTACTTTTAAGAAGTACGCTTACAACCTGAGGAGAATGTCGTTGACAACCTCCTCGGTCTTTGCGGTACCACCAAGATCTGGTGAGAGATACTTGCCCTCAGAGAGGTTAGCATCGACAGCCTTGTAGATCCTGGCAGCCTCCTCGCTCAATCCCATAAACTCGAGCATGACACCGACACTTCTAATTGTGGCAATTGGGTTTGCGATTCCAAGCCCTTGGATGTCGGGGGCACTTCCGTGGCATGGCTCACCAATGGCAAAGTTATCACCGACGTTTGCGCTAGGAACAAGACCCAACGATCCCACCAACGCAGCAGCTCCATCGGAAAGAATATCTCCGTACAGGTTTGGCGCAACGACGACATCGAAAAGCTGAGGGTCGCGGAAAAGCTTGTAGACCATGGAGTCGACGATCTGCTCCTCGACCTTGACGCCAGCGTATCGACGCTCGCCGGCGGCGTCGGCGTCGTACACGGCGCGGCAGGTCTCGCGGAAGAGCCCGTCGGTCTGGCTGAGCACGTTGCTCTTGTGGGTGATTGTGACGAGCGGGCCGGTGGGGTGGGATTCCCCGGTTCCGGCGCGGACGAGGGCGCGCTGGACGGCGATTTCGTATGCGATGCGGCCGATTCGGCTGGAGGCTCGCTCGGTGATGCGCTTGATTGCCTCTGCGACCTTGCCGCTGCCGTCGGCGGCATCGTAGGTCCGCTCCTCCTTGACGTAGAGGTCCTCGGTGTTTTCACGCACAATCACCATGTCGACCTCGCGGTCGCCGCGGCCCTTGACGCTCTTGACCGGGCGCACATTGGCGTAGAGGTCGAGCTTCTTGCGGAGCGCGACGATGGGGGAGGAGTAGCCTGGGACTTTGGTGGTGGGGGAGCTGACCGCGCCGAAGAGGGCGCCGTCGCACTCGGTCTTGAGGACGTTGACGGTGTGGTCGGGGAGGGCGTTTCCGGTCTTTTGGAAGGTCTCCCAGCCGGCTTCGAGGTCCGTGAAGGAGAATTGGAGGGTGTTGGATTGGAGCTTCTCGAGCACGAGGCGTCCGGAGCTGAGGACTTCGCGGCCGATGCCGTCGCCGGGGATGAGGCCTAGGGGGGGTGTTAGCTTGTGTGCGGGGAGCAATTGAGTGGGATCGGGGGGGCTTACCGATGCGGAGGTTTCTCACGAGTGCAGACATGGTGAATGTGTGGGGTACGAGGTAGTGGTGGGGGGGGTGAGGGCTGGCTGGGAAGGGAAGGTGGGGTGGTATGGGAGGGCCGAGTAGATTTAAAGGCTGAGGATGGGCCAACCAATAGCTGTCCATTAGCCCAGCCCTGGCTATAGCCTCTCAGGAGTGACTGGGCGCGACATGTTAGCCGAGCAATTGAAGTCGATTGATGATGGATGTATGGCAATCCCATAGAGCCGAAGCCCGTGTACAATTACCCTCTACTCGTGTGTGCTTGCCGCGACATCTCCAGGCTTCAATTCCTTCCAACGAGCTGATATAAACACACTTCTTGATGCGCACGCAGCATGCTGAAGATTCTGACTTTTTCCCCACCGCCAAGATTTCGGGTGATCACTCTCCCACACGTGACGTACCGTGGGGCTATCTACTTTGGTACATCATCCAGCACGAACGACTACCGGATCCGGACATGTGCCATCCGCAGCGCCCAAAAGCCACGTACGAGATGGGCCGGTCATGTCACACAACGAGGCCGTCTGGGCTCTGAAGCCACATTCTCTACCCCAGCAAAAAGGCATCGCAATCACCATCGCCAGCCATGTTCTCTGGACTTCATCCTCGCCAACATGGACCAGCAGACCCTCACGGCCTTCACATCCCATCTCGCAAACATCTACGGCCCCTGGCCGAGCACGCTCGAGGAAACCGAGAAATGGATCCCCCGTCCCCTCACCGACGCCCACAGAGGCAGATATCTCTGGACAGACAGCTTCGCCATCCTGGATTTCGTAACTCTCGCGTATCTCTCCAAATACGACAATGACCAGCAGCAACCATCCCCTTCCCCCCTCTATCTCTCCCTCGCCACCCGCCTCCTAACCTACACCACCTCCATCCTCAGCACAACGCACTCTGGGCCCCCCTACACCCCCCTCCCCAACGGCGGCCTCCGCATCGGAAAACCGACCGCCCACGGCCCCGACCAAGACGGCCAATACTACCACTACCTCCTCGTCTACCTCTTCACGCTCAACCGGCTCTCCCTCGCAACATCCCACACCTCACACAACACCCGCGCGCTCCATCTCGCAAAACACATCCACAAGCACTTCACCGCGCACACGTCCTTCCCTGACCGGCCCCACATCACGTGGAAGCTCGACGAGACGCTCTCGTACCCTCTCTCAGGTGGCAGGGAGGGGAACGTCGATCCCATCATGGCGTACTCTGTGTTCCGCCTGCTGCAGTCCACTGGGGCTGCCGCGGAGAAGGAGAATGTGCATCTTGCCCCGGAGATCGCGGTATACGAGTCCATCGTGAAGCGGAAAGTCGAGCACGGGTGGACGAGCTCGGATATGTTGGATATCGGGATGACGTTGTGGTCCTGCCATTGGTTCTGTGGGGAGGAGGGGGAGGAGTGGGCGGATATGTTGTGCGAGACTGCGGCTGAGTGTGCTGGTAAGCAAGCACCATTCATTCATTCATTCATTCATTCCATTTCACCACTATTCTTTTTAACTTTTTTCTTTCGAATACTTATCACCTGTGTGTGTGTGTGGGTAGAAACAATCCTGAACATCAAACTCAAGAAACCCAGCCTATCCAGCCCAAGCCTCGCATTCCGCGACTACGGCGCCTGTCTAGGCCTGAAATGCTACGCCTCGACACTCGTCTCCAGCAACCCCGCCAAAGCAAGGAAACTACAAGCCCTCGCGGAGGAGATCCTGGAGTCGTGGGAACGGCGGGGGAAGGAGAAGGGGGGCCGGCATCGTGGACATAAAGGTGGAGTCTTGGACATCGATGATGATGACGAAGACGAGGAGGAAGTTTGGCTCAAGCCAATCACGGAGGTTATGCATTGCGCGGCGCTGGTGCCTGGAGGTGAGTACTTTAAACAAATAAAAATTGAGAATATTAAAGTTGTTTTTACTGACTGATGGATTTTTTTGTTATATCTAGCATTCATGAAAGGATTTCTATCTTAATTATCAACACTAGAATTTTGGTTTTTTTTTTTTTTTTTTTTTTTTCAGAGGTAAATTCGGGATTTGGTATTAAAGAAAGAAAAAAAAGAAAGTGCATATACAAACATACCTTGCACTGGAATTTGAATCGACATTGACATCGACTTCGACAAAAAGGTCTTCATATATGGCCATCAGGGGTTCAGGGTAATTATGTTTGCATACATAATTTTTCGTTTAGCTATCTATACACAATATAAATTAATATTCATGCATGCTTTGAGGCCCCGAGAGAGAGAGATGGAGGGATTTGTGGCGATATGTATACAATTGAATAATTTTGCATGGTCAATTAAAACGTTCAAGATTCTTATATCATCAAGCTAGCCAGTCGCGACCGATTGCAATTGCATCAAATCAAGGTATTCAAAGTTCGTTTATACGGGCGTTTTAAATCGTTCAGGTCCTTTTATCCAAAGCCGTTATAGTTTACGGGTTCAAACGGTTTGTACATACGTCCAAAAAATTTATAACTCCCTTTTAAATTTGCTGAATACCCTAATTAATGCATAAGTATATGTAGCACTAGCGCTTCAAAACGAAGTCTATTGCTACAAATTTCTAAAGCAATAGTACGAGAACGAAGGCCTAGTGTCAAATCTACCCAAGAATTCTTTTAATTTCGTCATCAACGCCTATAAATATATATAAAAAAAATATGTATCTGGCTTCCTCTCTATAAAATCATGAGCACTTCGAATCCCTCCCTCCGCTGAAATCTTTCCCCCACGAGAATCTATTCTAGAAGGTTTCCGACTCTGTACTTATTCCTCCCGAGCTCGAGCCTAAATCCGCCTTCCCCATTTCCCCCTTCGGCGCGAACTCCAAGGCCAACCTTTTCATCTCCTCAGCCTCCCTTTTTTGCAATTGCTTTTTCCTAAACGCCTCGGGGTCCTCGCGCTCCATCCTTGCCAGCTCTTCCCGCTCTGCCTGCTCGATCATCTCCAGCTTTCTCTCCGCCGACTCGAGCTCACGCTGCAACTTCAGCTCCTCCGCCTCAATCTTCTGCCTTCTCTTCTCCTCTCGTGCGTGGAATTCCTTCTCTTTCTGAAGATTATCGGCAGCAGTTTTTTTCACGTACGCCGCCCTTGCGGCTTGCACTGGGAAACCAAAGAGGAAGTCGGTCAAGGTCTTCTTGTTGAGGGCCACCTCCGCGCCAATTTCTTGAATCCGTTCCTGCATTTCGTCGTAAACGCTGTAAAAGTCATCGTAGATTCCATCGGCCTCCATTCTGGCTACATGAGGCATGGTAATCCTCCCCAACTCATCATGCTGCTTCTTCAAAAGCAATTGCCTCTGGTGGAGATGGCCCAGAAGGTGGTAGATGTACCTCAGTGGGGGTTTATACGGGATTGGGTACGGCCATGGATCCAGTGTGCTAGGGGCATCTATATACCCGACTCGGTCCATCCATCCCGCCAAATACTCATTGAAAAGACTTATCTTTTCGACCATTTTTTGCACCGCTACAATAGCTTCATTTGCTGGTTCTCGTAACTCAGTAGGTACCATACCAGCCCCGGATTTCAACTGGGCTGCTTCTTCATTCATCTTCGTTGTTTTTTTTGCCGATAAAAATTCAAATGGGTCTTTTTGGCCTTGATTCAAACCAGAAGGATTTGGTTTAGGTGTGCATGAATCTGGGGATTCCACGTTTTCTCTATCTGAAAAATATTTTTCGAATTGAAACTCGGGCTCCGTTTTTGGTACAAATGAAGGCTTGGACTCGTTATCTTTCGTTACCCCTTTAGAAGCATCTTCTATTGGTTTTGGATTTGGTGGAGCTGGTTTTATCGGATTTGCGAAAAGGTTCTTTGTGCTGGAATCACTATTTTTGCCTAAAGTCGAGGATGGGGAAGGATTGATATTACCGAATGGCAACTTATCCCCTGGAAATGGGTCTTCCGAATTCGGCTTTGATGGATCCATTGTGGGGTGCTAAAGGAAAGTAAAAGCAACTGCTTATAAGGATGAAATCACTCCTAAAGGGTTCAAGGCCATCACATTATTCCATAAATGGCCCTTGGATTATGGTCGGAAAAAAATAAAATTTCGCTGGCCATCTTGAAGTAGGTCACCGCAGGTGCGCTGCTACCATGATATATATACATAATAGGATATGCACCTCAGGGAGCGTTTATTTTTTTAGCAAGCCTATAGACATAAGTTAAGATATTATATTTAACCTTAATACGTATATCATACATACATTCTTTCGAAATAGTTACACACGTACCTTTAATATAACGTCGAGGCTTTCATACCATACAGAACTGAAGCTTCGAAGCTCAGCCCATTTCACATGCGTGAATTGGTGTCCAATACGTACGTAGGCATGATCTTGAGCGAAACAGATATGAAGATATGTGTTGCAATGATGTGAAGTCTGACGGTTTCTGCGGCTGGTCCAATCATTGATGCAGCTACAAGCCACTTCAGGGAGTACTATTTTCAGGCGTTGTAGGCCCTTTCCTTTGACGTATTGGGCACAAGGTCGAGCTCCAGTGTTCTAATGTGGGTAGCAATGGTAATGTCAACACTTACATTTCTTTGTTCCAAAGTACTTACCGCCATAGATTTGAGCCCTGTTCCTGCAACGGGTCCAAATAACGGGCAGCCTTGTAGTCAAATAAGGATTAGGGCCCATTCCGCGCGAGCATTTTGCAAAGCATCTGGGAATAACGTGAGATCGAGCAACCAGAACAATGAGCGTGGGAATGCCCAAGTCACAGTCCGTTCAGTACTTGGAATGGTGCCAGCCAATCCTCATAACCTTGCGACAATTCATTCCAACTCATGCCGATGCACCGCTTGCTGTTTATAAAACCAGTTCCAGTTCAAAGAACCGATTTGCATATTGAATCTGGTCCTGCCTGAATCAAGGCTACTATCGATTGCAATTTCAGCATGGCTTTCAAAGAGCGGTTCGGGAAACTTAGCCTATTACGTCGAAT
Source organism: Peziza echinospora (assembly GCA_024516245.1). Lineage (NCBI taxonomy): Eukaryota > Fungi > Ascomycota > Pezizomycetes > Pezizales > Pezizaceae > Peziza > Peziza echinospora. The sequence goes on along the minus strand of JAJLQT010000010.1, from coordinate 873,029 downwards.
CTCCACCTCAAACTTCCAAAACTCCAGCTCAAATGAGTCTTCTCCCATGAGCAGCCCAAGTTCCAAGAATTCGATGAACATCCTGATTGGTAAACCCTATGAATCAAGCTCCTTCTCCGGCAAACAGCCCTCGACGTTAAGCCCCCACATGGAGACCATCGAAAGTGATGCAGCAAAATCAAGCACCACAAACGTAAACACGGATGTGTCTATCGAATTCACCCCCATAGTTAGAGCAGAACAAGAAGCCTTAAGAATATATATTCACCAAATCACGCCGCAGTTGGATTTCCTCACAAAGCAAGTATATCTATTCACACAGTACCTCAACACCGTAAGCACTGGTCTAGGAATATTAGCAAGACACAGTAGGGAGGAGGTTAAGCAGCTTCTTCTCCTTCCTCAAAAGCCTTCAACATCTGGCCATCCACCCGGGGGTACAACTCGAGACTGGTTGAATGATCTGGAGCTGCGTGTCCCGATATACGAGCCAAATGCCTGGGAAAAGGCTATAAAAGCCGAAATATCGGCATATAACAAAACCTCCATCGACATCATTACCCGCCTCAACCATCGAGTCTCTGTGATCGAAATGAGCGTGCGTGGAGCCGAAGGAAAACTCAGCAGCATGGCCATCGTTTCAAAACGACTTCGCATCAACAGTGTAGGGTGCAAGGTGGGGCTGGAGTACCAGACCGAGGGAGACACCTCCATGCTCCAAGGACAGACAAACCAAGAATATTTATTTCAAAAGCATGTCGGGGCGTATGTGGCGAGACTGCGAGGAGAGCTGGATGCGGTGAGAAATGGCTTGCGGATATTAACGGAAAAGTACAAAATTGGCAATGTTGTTGCCGGGCAAGAAGTCCTTTCTTGTGAGAAGCTGGCCAACTTGGAGGTTCCTACCTCTTGGCCAGCAACATTTCAATCTCCATAATCTGGTATATTGTGTTTTGTCAGTATTTGTCGGATCGTTCATGTGGATAGAGGAAGGCGAGGAGGGGGGGATGCTTTCAAACTCTCTATTGCAATATATCCTGCCAGAATTATTTATAATTAGTTTCTTCTGATTTTAGGGTCTCGATATTTTCTTTGAATGGTCTGATTGTTGGATTTCTTTTGGACCGATATTTGAGTAATAGCTTCAAAGCGAGAGAAAGAGAAAGGAGGCTGTTCTACATAGAGGGCGAACGAGATCGAGAGTGAGGATTGGCGGAATAGGGAATTCAAATCAAACCTGTCCCACATGTCGTGGCCGTGCCTAGGGGCCATGAAGCAAATACTACCCGATATGGTGGTAGCCATATGCATATTAGCAACAATCAACTCCGTAGATTGGAAGGAAACTCTCCTGACGAACCATAGACAAGTGCGGTTCAGGGTAACACATCAACTCACCAATGCCCCCTATAATCCTGAAATCCCTCTCAAATCCTACGTACACACAACGCGTTGGCGACTCTTTTTCCAAAGAATCCTAAAACTCAAGTTTGCAAGTTTTTTTTTATCCATTACCTATATATATAGTCGCGCATATGTGCATATTCCTGCATGTATTTGATGACCGGTACCGATATCGCTGCGAACGAGCTTGATTTGCACAGCTCATCAACGAGACTAATTATAAGCTCATTATCGCTGCGCGGTACTCGATTATATCTGGTGCCACAAGTGCGAAAACATTCTCACCCGCAGAACGATTTCCCCGAGTCCCAAACATGGCCATCATACGAACCTACATACCAGGTAGGTACCTAAACCAAACACAACCATTGCCACAAGCTCATGACCATCACCACCATCAAATTTCCTCAAAAAACCGAACCCCTTCACTATAAGCTTCTTTTCGGGGAAAAATTAGCGAATTTCACCCCATACATACATGAACTATTGCAGCATGATTATATTTGCATGACATGTACATACATGTACATGATCCACGAGCTCATGGGAATCATGATCAGTCGACTTCGTCTCCATTCAATCGGGTTAATAGGGGTACGAGTACCTTCCTACCTTCCTACCTTCCTCCCTACAGATTCCTGAGTATCCAACTCCCGTCCCGTCGGCACTCCAAGTGTAACCACCACTTACTTATATGCGATATACATGCCCCCAAATAAGTTTCTTACATGCCAGGTAAATCACCATGCCACATCCATGCATGGGCCAAATCTCTCCGGCTTCCATCGCCAAATCATACCACTTTTCTTCAATTCGACTTCATGTAATCTGTACGTACCAGCTGGAGCTCAGGCCATGGCCGGCATGCATCGAATCCCACCAATTGCAACTAATAAATATTAATAATCCACGCCCTTATTGCTTGTTTTATAGGTTACATATATACTCTAGCTTATATAGCCCAGGTAGGCGGTATTATAGATCCACTTCACTTCACTTCACTTCACTTCACTTCAGCTACCTACTCGAGTAGAGTACGCCGTCTAAAATTAATGCATGCATTAACTACATCAAACACTACTTCCAAGCAATCGGTTCCGGTATTAAGATTCGTACCATCCGGATATCATCCGACTCCAACCAACCAAAAAAAAACCCCCAATTGCAATGATCGATGCGCAGCATCGATATCCCAACTCTTGGAAAAAGAAAAAAAAAGAAGAAACCCCGTACGCGTACTACCTCCTAGGTATATATGTACATACATACATCCTACCCCTTTTTTCACTTATCGATAATATATCGTAGTCTCGTGCCCAGCGCCCCTCCTACGATATATATATCGAGTAACTTGGAATTCCAAATGCGGTCGGTATAGGTGAGTAGGTACCTGATAATAATTGACTCTACCTTTAAGTATACGTATGTACCTACTCGTAAAAAAAAAAGTAAGTTGCATGCAGAGACCAATCGACCGAGTACCTACCTACCTACCCCATGGCCATGCATTGCCCTTAAACTTTGAATTCAGAAGCCTAAAGTAAATAAATCAGTACCTGCATGCACCAGACTACCTACTTTACCATCGAGACCCAAATTGCAATTGCAAGCTTAAGCCATCTCGAGCGCCCTGCAGAAACCACCTCCCCCCCCCTCTCCCCCGGCCCTCTCTCTTCTAGCCATGGGTCTTCGAGAGCCCGAGTTTCATTGTGTTCCTTGCAGGTAGCCAGGGTTTGTCCACTCACACTCTACATAGGTATTTATAAGCTGGACCCGAAGAAGGAAGTATAGGTAGCAAAGCTTGTAAATATTAATTCCCCTACATACAATGCCTGGTAGGCCGTACGCGTGCTCGGCAATATGGCATGGCAGGGTGCGCAGGGGCATCTTTACTCAAAATCTAGAGTAGGCACTGCAGCCAACCTTTCCTTAACCTTCTGGATTTCCTTTTTATGTATGCACTTAGTTCTCACGTAGGTTTTTAATTTGCAATATGAAAAAAAAGGAAAAAGGTTTCGAGTTCGAATCCCTAAAGTAAAATTTGACATACATGGGGGTAATTAAGGTGACTAGAGCTGTACTTTATGCACGGTACCATAGGCACTGCATGCAGGTGCATTAACTACCTATCTCCAAAATCTCCTGGGCTGGGGGGTTCTTCTGCTTGAAGGAAGGTTAGGTCTACGAGTAACTAACGATTGATCGTGGGAAACAGATAGGTAGTCGGGACCTGGCCAGGTGAAGACTCTACTCTATATCCCGGCTCGCGTGTATCAGGACGAGACTACAATTGGTATCGAAAGTACTCGCTCGTACCAGAACGGAAGCAGAAAAAGAACAATTGCATGCAGAGTGAACTCACAAGGCTCGTAGAGTAGACATGTTCACAAGCCGAAAATGTATCCTCCTCCTCCTCCTCCTCGACTCCTCGAGTACCTACCTATCTGTTTCCAGTAAGACGCCAAACCCTCGTCCACCCAAGCTTAAGTGTATCTGCCCTGGGAGACTACTCTAGAGTAGAGAAAGCCTGGGCGGCAGTGGCGCCGGCGTGACTCGCAATCGTCTGCAGGTGCAATCTGTACTCTAACTAATCCGTATCTCATCGCAAGATCGTCTCGACTCTAAATCTAGCGCTGTGGCGTGCGGGAGACTGGCGCGCGCAGGCGAGAGAAGGCTTCGGCAATGACCAATTGACAGCTATCGGTTCCATACATGCAGTTCCTTGCCAACCGAATTAGTTGACGCTGAAGTAAGTGGCTGAGATCGATGTGTTATCGTGCTGAGATGGTTAACGTTTATGCAGTCAAGCCTTCAGATCGTGCAGAATTCAATCCCAATCCAATACTTACTTGCTCATCAGAGAAGAAAGTACTGTACATAAGGAGCGCAGGTGCCAAAAGGTTCAACAACATCTCCAACTACTGGATTAGGATATACCCCTTTTCGGAAGTCGACGTATATGCTTGGCGGACGTGACACAAAACAGTGTACATTCAGATCGTGATCACAATCCCCTGGCCATTAATATTTCACAATCCCCAAGAGTAATTTCGATAACTAGTCAGAGGTACATACCTATGTAACTCATGATCAGTAGTTCCAAGTACTCGAGTACATACCAACCTCTCCTAATGATAAAAAATAAAGGAGGTGATTCCCAAAAATCCAAATCCAAATCCATCATTAAAACCCTCCCAATATGTATATGCCAGGTACCTAGGTATACAACTTCGCTGCCTACTGCATGCATGCTGCACTTTAAAATAAAGTGTACAGATTAAAGTATACTCTATTTCCATCCCGTGTTCCCCAGGGACCAGCAGAAAAAAAAAAGGTTTCGGTAAATTCCATCCAAAGCTTCCTCTCAAAAAAAACCCTTGTCAATGAATGTCTCGGCATTCTCCATCGATTCTTACTCTAATGCTCCATCTTAAGCTTCTCAAGCTTGGGATCCGGATACCTACGAGTAGGTAACTCACTCGTAGCGGCATGCAGAGAGAGCTCTTCCGGACCAGGGTTACCAAGTAGGTAAGTTCGAGGAAAAATCCAAGATGATTGATAACAAGGTAAAAAATCTAATTTTTTGTGCCGTAGTTATTGATACGAATACTGCGACAATGATAGGGTATATTTCTTGGACGGCGAGGTTGCCGGTAAAGATTGGAGAGAATACCATGAGAGTTCGCTGTCATGTCTCATGGGCCGCTTCGAGCGTACTGTTCAGAGCAGAGACTTTTGCCGAGTAGAAGAAGGGCATGGTCTTCTCTCTTCCTCTGTTCTGATCATATGGCCCCCGCGGATAATGAGCAAGATAAAGTGACTAACCACGAATATCAATGTTCGATGCTTGCCAACATGGAGGAGTAAAAGCTTCTCACCCCCCCAAACTGATCGACCCTGCGTGACTATTCCAGATTGAACATGATTAGCAAGTCAAGAAGATCACGAATCGAAACCAACACGTCCCGTCCGTTCACGGCCCTTCAACACCAAGAACAACCAACCCAGAGAAGATCAAAAAGAAAGCACTCTAAACATCAAGAAGGCTTTGCTAGTGGGAAAATAAATGTCGAATCTTTCACCCCCCGCCATGGCCAGATCCGCACCAACCTCCGATGCGTCTCGCAGATCACGCCTGAAGATCTTCCAACCTCATGACATCTTTATCCTCTAGTTACTGAGTATTTCCCCGAACACTTTGCGGGAGAAGGATCCCCCCCCCCCCACAAAACGCCTAGAGAAGGTCCAAACTTCAGGCTTTCGATTGCCGGAAAGTTCCACACTAGTGGTGTTCTTTGGCATTAGTGCTGTTCTTTGGAATGCGCGTGTTGAAAATACAAAAAGCCTGAATGTTGTAATTCTTTTGCGATTAGTGGTTGTGGGGGGCAGGGATTACGCATCCCATGAAAAGCTTGTAATGGAGAGGGTCCGTGGTACGGGTTTCCCTTTTTTTTTTCTTTCTCTTTGACAGAAATGGCAGCTGCAACAATGTTTGCAAAGGCATCGCGATTCGCTTCCACCAGGACTCTGGGCACGAGACTAGCCAGGACTGAGGTCTGTCTACCTTCCTACTCGTACTCTACCTAGGTTTTCCTTTTTTTCCTTTTTTCTTCATTTCCTTTTCATATACATACATATTTGTTTTTGCTTCCCAGCAGGTAAATTAGAGTTTTTTCAATTTTACCGCGGCAGGAGAGCCTGCAGAAATTGGTGAAATTTGAAATTGTTTGTTCCAGAAACCTATCCCGCGGTCAGTATCTGCATGAGTAGAGCTAACGCCGATTCAGGCAATCTCTGGGACGTGCTTCTGCAGCGAACATAGAGTATAATTGTCTCGGTTCATTTTGCTTGACATTGGCCGTCACACATCAGTGCTCTCTGCGCAAGCTTAGAGTAAACATCATGATGGACCTGAATGCGCGCTCGGGCCTTGCGGTGTGATGAGATCGCATGATGCTTGAGGAGCCTGAAATTTTAGGAGATGCAGAAAGTCGAACTTCGTAATTTCTGACTAGAATTAACTTCCGAGACACCCTCAGAGCGGGGTTTACCTACCGTATGAACTCGAATTTTACCACCTCGCGGGATGTAGCAATGGAGACAGTTCATTGGCTCACTCAGCTTAAGACACGGCGTTCTGACGTTTTTAAGTCTGTGCAAACCCTCTTCTGGGGATAGCGCCAGGTGGTAAAATTCGAGTTCATACGGTAATTCAAGTATTTGCCTAATGAGTATGGAATACCTAATCCGTACCTCATGGACTACTTAGGAATTAGTCTCGTCTTAGGAATACCAATTCATGACTGCGAGCGACAAATACACAAAATGTAAATGTGAGAACCCCGGAGAACTGGAATTCACAGATCATGAGCATTCGTGGCGTAAATTAAAATAAGAGCCATTACCAAGACGACTTACCACACCCGATCAATAGGCTCATGACAAGGTATGCTCGCGAAACAAACCTTTCCTCCTTCAAGAATAATCAATTGACATGTGTCTCCCCTCTTCGAGGGTCTGGGCATGAGACTAGGTACTCGTAGTCTCCATGCTCCAAATTTGTTGTATTTTAGCGATGTCTCAGGTGCACGTGAAGCCACGGATGCTCTTGCCTTCTTAGGACCCCTTCAGTACCGCGTGAACTGTAAGAGCCCTTGTCGATATTGAGACACTCTCAGTATTTCTTTGCAACGGGTGCCAGAGCACGGCCTAAACTGATTCGAAGAGGTTTAGTTTTACCTACGAACGCAAAGGTTCAAGAAATTGACAAGGGCTCTTAATTCCCAGTTCACGCGGTACTAAGTTCTCTTCCAAGTGCCCTTCATTGATGGATAAGTGTAGTTTGTAGCACCCGTGCCGCTTTCGTTTGATCAGGTGCACTTCACGTCGTGCTCGTGTTGTATGTTACACATACGGCCAGGCTCTGGGGTCCCAATGTATAGTATAAAGAAGCACGTTATTGTTGGTGGTGTAAGAGAAAAATTATCCAAGGGCATGGTTCTCGTAAATCATAAGTTGGGGTAGTTGGATAATAGAGCCCAGAGACTACCTGGTCGAGACGGGGGAGTGATTCCAAAGCCATATCTGACCGGCTTATTCAATAGAAGTCGTAATATACCGCGGGGTTGTTTGGTTGGTTGTTGGGTTTACTGATTGAGAAATCCCATGGGCCTCGCTCGAGGATACCTATCATAGCCAGGTTATGGGAAGAAGGGCCCATTAAGCTTATCTTCTCAGGGCTTCCATGATGCAACATGCCATTCAGCCCGTGACAGGTGATTTCATTTTTCCATCCCGCAGTAAAAGTGGACAAAAGGCTGCTCTGGGATATCGTTCAGGTAGAGTGCTTACCTATAGTAATTTAGGCAATATACTCGAGTAGAGCAGCTGCCTTCGGTGAAATTGATCAGAATCTGTGCGCGAGTGTCTGTGCTATGTCAAGAGTAAATCCTCAACTATCTATTCGAGGATCTGCCCAAGAACCATGGTGTGATCGCCCAGCACTCTGGTGGTGAGGTACCCAGAGAGTGGAAGGCTAACCGAGTAATATGAGGAAGACGATGCCTGTTACTACCCCACATATTAAAATGTCAAAGTAATACTCGAGTACCTACGTGAGGAAGAGGGGCACTTAATTTAGGTTTGGACGTCAACAAGGGCTGGGTAGTTTTGTTAGCGAAAGCTTTAAAACTTAATAAACCAGAGTAATAAACATGCAACATTATACTCCAAACATTGATTTTGCAATGAATACGGAAGTATGCAGCTCAGTGCCTATCCAGCCCCAGAAACGGGGCTGATGCCTGAGATAAGTCAAACCAGCAAAGTAAGAAGAGTTACTTTTAATGGTTCTTCCGAGAGAATGAGCTGTGACGTTGAAATAGTCTCGTGCCCGCTGAAGCCCAGAAGAACCAGCACCTATAGGGTAAGATTGTATATTTTGGCTGAATGATTGGAATACATCCAATTCTTCTGCCTAGTCTCGTGTGAAGCCTCCTGAACTTGGGTATTCTGTTGGCGTTGGAATGCAGATGTGCCTGCCGCAAGCCTCAGACAACGCCACCACCTAAGGCTAATCTCACAAACCTTGAATTGAGCTTGTTCAGGTTAAAGCCCCCAGATTGTCTAGAATTGAAGTTTTGGATATGAAATTATTCCAAATGGTGCTTGGAGCACGTATCAGAGATTTGTGATCTATTCATGTATCAGTAAAACTTTTGGAAAAATTGCATACTTCAAGATAATGGAGTAGGAAAATATTCTTGTTATCTGAGCCCCCCATGGGTCGATGGAGGATCCTAGGCATCAGCAATTCCTGTATGAAAATAGTATTAACCCACGATACATTAGATACCTTCACTTTCGAATAACATGTTGACCGACTGTACTCCTCGTAGCTCAATTGTCCCCCACCGATACGCACTCGCTAGCCCCAAACTCGATGAAATTTGCAGAGGGTTTTTTCTCCGTATGGTTGAGACCGAAGGGACGAGGCTAGAGACCGAAGAGCTTCCTAGGTAACGCACGGCCTGAAGCCCACAACTACATACTAGCACAGTCTGGCGACAAAGGAGCGTGCTTGTTTGGGGTAAAGCTGTCGAAAAGGTCGCGAATGAGATCCCCGTGAAGGGGCATGCGAGACGAAGAGAGATTTCATCCAGGGTACCCTGGGAGGCCTGGATAAGCGGACCCCAGGCACGCCAAGATGAAATGCCGGCCGCGCCAAGGCCTCGGTTCGAGCGCCGGCCCTCGAGAGGGATCGACGATACGGGAGGCGAAGAGGCAGAGAAGGTGCCTGGAAGATGTTCTCGTCCTGGAAGAGTGCGGCGCCCCTTTCGAGTGCCGCGTCTTGAAGCGAAACATTCTGCCACGGTTCGACATGCGGGTGCCGGAGCATGTATCTTTTCATCGTGCCCCTGCTGCAAAAGAAGAAGCAAATGGGCGGGCGTGATGGGCTCTGCAGGGACGGCATCGAGGTGAATGCTCTCCCCTACACTCGAGCAGGTCTGTACTCGTCAACTCAAGACGTTTGTGGACACGCTAGGGCGATTTGTGTGTGCACAGTACAATTTTGGTGAGAATTTATCCCAGTCTTCTTAGCGCTGTCCACAAACGTCTTGAGTTGACGAGTACTCGTACTGACGCTGAAGGCAGATTCTGCACGGCGGATGCCGCGGGGTGCCCCCTCGGCCACCCTGGGGTCCAGCATCTCTGCCAAAGAAGGCCGCCCGTGGCAGTCAACCGGCCTCGGGGAGGAGAGGTGCAAGGACAGGCCCTGCAGAACGCGCCAGGGGGGTCGGTCTCGGGCGAGGAGGAGGGCTAAGCAAGTGCTATCACACGGCAGCAGCATGCACATTCATGGGCTTCTCGCTTCACTCCAGGCCTTGCAAATGGCATTCCTGGCTGACCTGGGGCGGGTGGACATTGAGGGCTCGGACCTTCACTGGGAGATTGAGCACGTATGTACTGGCCCTCTGCCATGGGCCTGGACATGCTTCTCGAGATCTCGTATCGAGCGAGAGGCTTGGGCAGCGCAATTGGCGGGAGCCGTCGGCCACGACAGGCGCTGGTGCTGGTGGTGATGATGGAGCGGTGGCGCGCGCAGCTGGGCAAGCAATGCGTGCATCCGTCCGAAGTCTCGCCAATCGCACTCGGCGCAACGGCGGACGCGGTCGGCAGCGGCCTGCAGCGCCATCCCGCTCTCCAGGCTCGACGGACGGGGCGGGCGTCCACCGACTCGAGGTCCTGCGGCGTCGGTCTGCCCACAGATTGGTCACCAACAGCCCACCATCACCATCACCATCTCCATGCCGCAGCGCACGGCCTCTTCAGCGCCGCGGCCTGTCAGTGGCCATCACGAGGGGAACGGACTTCGGGCCTTTGGGGTTGCGTGCATGCGTGCGATTCGCGACTGGGGAAGCGTGAGGGTGAGGGCGGCCTGATCGAGACTGAGGGCGACCTCCCAGGGCGAGGACGATTGCCCCTGCCCCCTGCTCAGTGGTCCGGTCCCCTGTCATGAGCCAAAGGGCCTCAAGGGCTCCCTGCCCCTCGCACCAGGCTTCGCACAAGGATCGCAGCCTGTCTGGTCTGGTCTGCAGCCCCTCGGCGAGAGGTGAGGAAGAAGCAACCGAAGGTTGGCACTCAGCACATTTGCGCCAGAGCAGGACTAGTCGGATACTTGGTCACAGAGGCAGGCCCTTTCGCTTGCTTCATGATCGTCCATGTAGCTTAAATATCATCCAGTCCTCCCCGCGCCATCTCAAGTTGGATATTTCAAAGGTGAGGCCACAGAAGACGACTGACGACCCACAGCATCACGCCTCTGATTTGCAACTGCTGGACGCCATTGCTATTCACTCTCTCACGACTTCAGCACAACTTCTTCACAATGAAAGGTCCACGCCACTTGGGCCCTGTTCTGCAGGGTGTCACATTCTCCCTTTTGGGACTGTCGACCATTTTTGTTGCCATGAGGTAATTGTCCGAAACGAAGGCTCTCGCTCTCGTATCCATCGTTCTTTTCGTACAGCGGCTGATACATTTTTTTTACAATCAATAGATTCTATTGCAGACATTTCATTGTCAGAAATGTTGGATCTGATGACTGGATCATGTTGGTGGCATTGGTAAGCTTGCTCTTCTACGATTACCGACTGTCGGGGCTCATAACTAATTCACCTTGCTATAGATTTCTGTTTGGGGTATTGGCGTAGTCAACAACTACCAGGTGAAATATGGAACTGGGTAAGGACTACTCTGACGCAGATTCGATTTGAAAGATATGTGCTAATTGTATCATTTTTTTTTTATCCAGAACTCACATGGCTGATCTACCACCATTTGACCCAGCAAACATGTCAGCTGCTATTGCAGGTTTCATTTCGACTTTGAAGGTCTGGTATGCATACCAGTTGATGTACTTGGTTTGCCTCTTCTGGGTCAAGATTTCCGTCCTGGCATTTTACCTCCGCCTATCACCAAACAAGAAGTACCACATGTCAATCTACATCGTTGGAGGTGTTGTTTTCGTCTACACCGTCATCATGGTCTTTGTCAATGCTTTCGAGTGCAAGACCCCAAGCGATGCGTGGGCCACGACCTGGCCAAAGGGCTGCCACGACTTGGTACCCATCTACTACGGACAGGCTGGATTCAACATTTTCTCCGACATTGTCATCTTGATCCTACCGATCCCAACTCTTTTGAGCCTCCAGGTCAGCAAGACCAAGAAGGTCATGCTTCTTCTCATTTTCTCCGTCGGCTCAATCTCCGTCATTGCTTCTATCGTCCGCATCAACGCCCTTTACATCTGGCACCACTCCATGGATAAGGCTTATGATGGTGCATGGATTCTCCTCTGGTCCCAGGTTGAGGTCAACGCAGCCATCATCTCATCGTCTGCACCAGCATTGAAGCCATTGTTGAAGGGTCTCGTCAGCGGCTCCGAGTTCTTCACTTCTCGCTACGGCCGCGGTACCAACGGTTACAGCAACGGCGGAAGCAAAGTCAGCAAAGTCAGCCAAGGTGTTGCCCTCCGCTCCTACGGAATCGACAAATCTAACCACACACACAGTGGAACCTCGACGCACATGACCACTGAGATCCGCGGCAAGGGAACTTTGAACGAAAGCGAGGAGAACATCATCTCCGACAAGATGACGGCCGCCGAGATGAACGGTGGGATCTACACCACAACCGATGTAACAATCGATGTTGAGGCAAGGAAGGAGAAGAGCAGAGGACGATTCTAAGCTCATCTCATTCTCCATCATTTTCGGGTTTTTTGGTTTTGAAATTTTTTCTTTTTGGTTAAAAATGCACAGCATGGCTTTTTTTTTCTTGCCGGCATCTATATAAATTCTATTTAGTTCGTTTTTTCCTTCCTTTTTTTTTCCTTCTTGTATGGGCTTTGTTGTAGTACTGTGTACACGCGGCGCCTTGTTTGTCCTTATTTTATATCTGTATCCTTATTTCCTTTTCTGTATACCATTTATACCAAAATGAGGAGGCTGCTTTCGCGATCATATATATATTCCCATTTTCTTTTTTCTGCCTTTTTTTTTTGAACTTCATTATTATTTTTGGAGAAAGAAAAAGAAGGCATGTATAAAAAGGAACTCGATGAATTATTATAATAATAATTAGTTCATCAACATTATATACATAATATACCAACATCACCAGCATACACTGTTCTCTTGCCGTTGATATATCTTGCATTCAATGTCATTTATAACTATAGCTACACCACATTACCGGCTCATGCGCAGTCGACTGTTATGTATGAGGCACTTGAATTGATATATTTGCTTTGCTTGCCTTTCGTTACTGCCGGCTACTCTCAGTCCTTACAATCTTCCCCAAAACACATGATCATGACATCCAAGTCTAGACATTATAAGATGTGACCTCGTCATGCACAGGCGGGGCGGGGGCGGGAATCGGCAGATCAGAGTTGCAACACAATCAATACAACTAGTACTGTACTCGACTCGAGTGCTCTACCTCGGTCATGATGGGTGAGGCTGCTCGAGTGTGTGTGCGTGGGGGTTGTAGGAATGTCGAAGGAATTGATACTCTATATACAACATGTTCATAATAAGAGGTACCTTTAGGGGCAGCGCTGCTTCCCCTTGATTTTATACGCGGTAACACCTCCAGGTGCCTTTCACTACCTGCTACCTACCTACCCCCTGGGCGCCCCCAAAGCCCAGGTTTTCAGAATTTCCAACAAATATGTAGCTGAAGGAATTAAGTACATATGTAGTTTATAACACGCATGTCAGATTGTCGCTTGTCGCGACGACATGCGACTGACATGCCGCGCGCCGCACAGTTTGCAGGATTAATTTGTGATATTGATTTAATTATAATATATGTTATAGATACTTTCTGTTTATTCATAGATTAATCGATCATGTATACGTACCTGCACATGGTAGTACGACGTTCTAGGTACATAGGTACCTACATACCGGTAGGTACACATCCGCGCACCACACCACAGCCATGGCCAGGGGTACATAAGTACCTAATATAATAGATTAACATGTACTCGAGTACAGGATACAGGATACAGGATACAGTTGTTATAACATCCACGCCTCCCCCGGGCCCCCCCTGAGCTATAGTTTAATAGTTTTCCCCGCTTTATGCCATCCCATCTCATCGATATCCCGGATCCCTACTTTCTGTCCTTTCCCGGGCCCCTGACATAGACTGTACAGCTGTTATAGAAAATTGAGATATGTAGTATCTTTCATCTAAATTATATTAGGCCCACCTATATAACAAAGCTTCGTCGTGTGTGTAAATTTTTTCCACGTGTACATACATGCCATGTTATCATTTTTGTAGTTATAAGGAGGCCTGGTTATGGAGGTGACGTTGCCGTAATACGTATAAGCGAGTATAGCATGCGCAGGTATATATTATCGAGATCTTGTTATAAATGATTGTAACTTTTGAATTTATCAAGACGCACTCTCAAGCTCTCTATAACATCGATTCATTCAAAGGTTAACCGGTTGCTTCCCGAATCGATATCTTGAGGTTGGATGTGGTCAGAAGATCATGAATACCAGGTACTTAAGTATCAGGTATGTCGAATTCGAATACAAAACAGTTCTACAAAATATAGTTCATATCATGATCAGTATCGCGATATCGGAGTTCGCATATACGTCTCGCGAAAATTGCGTCCAGCCGACGTCGACGCCGAATATATCGATTCCAGCTAGGTACATACGTCAGCCCGGCGCAATATGATCACCATCTCTTTTGGGAAGTAGGAACGTCTAGACGTCCCGGTTGGGAAGGTAAGAGCCCGCGCGCACTCCACGTGGGTTTCCGACACCGACACCGCCTTTACGTACATGTACCGGTCCCGCTTTGACCACATATATATAATATATTAACATCATTATAATTATATGATAGGGAACAAAAGTTATTATATGGCGATCAATTCTGCGGGCCAATATTGGCCGGATTAGATCGATATTTTTTGTGTGGGTTTAAAGAAAACATGTAGGTACAGGTTTAAATGGGATTATAATGATATCGATACGAGACTAATTATTATGAAAGTTAGTCTCATTCCATGAAAGTTGAGCCGGTTGAGGTACAGATGGGGAAGTCAGCCTATGGGTTTATTAAAAAGGGATTAGTTACGACGTTCGACTAGGTACCTATTTTGAACTCCGGTTCATTGATATCATGTACAGTAGGTAGACCAACGAAAGTGTCCGGACAGAGCTAACAAAATCGATATCTCATCACGCATTCATCACCAACTATGGAGTCTGAGGGCACAAGAGTAGAGTCCGAGTTGCCAAGTGAATCACCTGAGCTTAAATGGTTGCTCTTCACTTCAACTGGCTAGACGCTTCAATAAAACATCGATTCACCTTGTGGTCAAGAGCTGTTGTTTAGTATGGTGCACACACATTTTGCGCATGGACATATGCTTGGAGACTGGACATGAATTGCAGGCAAAGCTGGAGCAATATGCGTGATGAGATGACATCCATTGTCTTGTTCAGTACGAACTTGGGACGTCACATGTCATGCTTTAAATGTGTTTTCCCGGGCCCCGAGCTCCACTTCGAGCTCTGTCAATAATTTCCCTCAACCGATGAATCTCTAGCTCGAGCGTTCCCAAGATCCTTTGTTTTCGGTAATATGCGAAATCGAGAAAGAAATTCGAAAAAAAAGCGGAACTGTGCTTATTTTTCAAATTTAAAAGCGAAGCCCTGAAGCTTGCCTGGTCAGAGGTGCAACCTAATAAAGCTCTCTCTGAGCTCCACTCCGGATCCCCTTGAGCTTCACCCCCAACTAGCCCCATCTCGACCCTTCTAAACACATAACGTACGCTTGTGGCGTTTTTTTTCTCGAGATGAGTTTTGACATCCATGGGGCTCGTTTAGTGCACTAAACTCAAACGTCAACTGTAATCAGTTTTTCTTCCGAGTTGCAATTTAGAGTATTTACCTTCGCCTTTTACTCTAGTAATTCTCAACGGTACCGGTTGAATCTTCATATCGTACGCTGAAGCTTGTCCGAAAAGGAACAAATTCCCGTAAAACTGCCGCCGGAGCTATTTTACCCCCCTTGGGGGTCGTAAGCCAGAAAAAAATGCGAAGGAATGAGCTCTGCAGCAGACTACTCGAGTAGACTGGTGACCCTCTTTCCATTTTGCTTTTATCTCGTATCGAACGGGTAATTCCAACTGCCTCAAACCATGGCTTCTGTTTCATTGGGTGATTCACTGCGATGATTTACTTCAACGCAAGTTGTATGAGGGGTGGACTTCGGAAGAGGCGGTGGCGTGTGCCGCTCACGCGCTGATCATGATCAGAGTCGTTGCATATTTATGTGTGAGTTGTGCTTTATGTGTGTGTGTGTGTGTTTGTGTGTGTATGGTGAAACTGCCCCCTTCCCTCCCAATGGCACATGTATTGGGCTAAAAAAATGGATAAATAGAGGACCGCATTGTCGCGATTGGGTATGGTGCTGTTCGAGTCGACCTGGGGTACCTTCCAACCGCCTTCTGATTTGTTCTTGGACCGGTATTGGGAAGGACCCGGGGAAACTCCAGGCTCAATTCGTTATCTGTGCCTTGCCTTGAAGAGAAGCTTTACCGAAATTCTCCTTACATGATTGACCTCGGAGTCTGAATGGAAATTCCCCTCATTCGGAATTCCGACAGGAATGTTGGATGTTGCGTTCCCTGGGCCCAACGTCAGTTGACCAGCTGCAGTTTGAGATCTGAGACCACCCAAATATCAGAACCAAGCGCACTTGATTTAGTTGCATGAGTAAAACTGAATTCGAATTCGAAAATGAGATCCAGAGGCTGACAGTGCTGTGAATCCTTGAATGAGCCTGTGTCCGAAGCTAGAAAATCATAGAATTCAAGATTCCTCAATCCACTCATTTTTTAAACATATTTTACTTGCTGAATCCCTTGAGCATGAACAATATCAATCTGTCGCTCGCCAAGGGCCAGAAGTATACGCGTACTCTACCCGAGTAAAGTAGATTCGAATACTCCGTATGTTGATGTAGAGTGGAGTACCCGTCCACATTTCAACATCTATCCTAGATTAGTCTATATTTTTATTCCCCCCACTCCACTAGTCTGATCTAGAATGATGATGCTCCAGATCTCATCTGAAAATGAAGGCGAAATACTTTTAATGATGATTCCACTTACCAAAACTTCAAGCTTAGAGGCCGCAACATCCGAAGAGTTTCCTGTTTGGGTATGTAATTAATGCATTGCATGCATCGGCATGGGGCTGTGATGGGGGCAGAGCTGCATGGCGCTGCGCCCTGGTGGGGATAAACACTCTCAAGGGGGGCAAAATCTTCAGCGACGGAAGCTTGCCAGCGCAAGAAGTACCGTACTTGCGCCGGCAGCTGGCCCTGCCTCACAAAGTACTCGAGTACACAGGAGGCTTTGTACGACAATACCAAGAGCTCACAGATTTTTTTCTTATCCTGCCATAGCTCAGTTATCCAACACATGCGTAAACTTCCAGTGGCTGGCACATCCAGGCTCAGGCATGGATACCATGTAATTGTATGGCGCCATTGAATTCAGTAGTAGTAATCGAGATGGGTGATTTCAAGCGTCAAACATACCATACTGCTTGGTAATTGTTTCCGAGTCCTGCAGATTTTTCGAAATATATTTCCGGCAATTGGCTATGGCCAATTATAAGGCATGTATGTATTCTTGCATCTCCTCATATCACTTGCATATTTTAGGCCCAGAGAAAAAGATTTGATTAGCAAGTGTGTTCAGGGGGATGGGGCTTTTCTCGAAGTTCTATAAGTCCAAACCATATATCCACCATCCACGGCTATCGATATCGCTGGTGCCTCGCATATGAACAATGTTTTCACAAAATTAACGCTGTCACCAATACCTGCCCAAGTAATCCACGACCACTCAAGTAAATTCCTTCTCTGCCAACTGTCAGCATTGGTCCCGAGCGAGAAGGTTTAGGCTAATATGGGGAATAATGTTGACTGACTACATATCACTTACTCTATCTTTCTTATCACACATATGCGCTGATTCCACTTGCAATGTCGAATGGATGGGTATTCACAAATGTTGATCTCGAACAAATCGATTGGAAAATCATGTGGGTAGAGTATCTCCGAAAAGGGAACCCATGGCCAGCCTCCACACTATAGTTTCGTGAATCGCATTGTTTATCCAGCGTTGTTCGGAGGCGCTATAGCCGACGTACTTGCTTTTGCGTGAATTCGAGCACATCCGTTCCATGTTCGGGGGATGTTTCATTTTCATGCAAGTTCTTAGTATGGATATTGAATGTTTTACCGCATTCCGTAGGCATCTCCCTATCCATGCCATGTAGGGATCCTGAACGTGATGGAGGGTATAAGAACAGAGGTATTATTCGACCATCCATAAGTTCATCCGATATGTTGACATCTCCATAGAGTGCTGCCTAGTAGGGATCATAAATGAATTAGCTGGTTAAACGTTGCATAAGACAATCACTTTGTAGATAGCGACACATACTTCACAAAGGCAATATTAATTCAAGATCAAAATTAGAGCCTTCAACGTCCTGGTATAATTATTTATACCACCCTTTTTTTTAGACATATATTGAGATGAATAGCAGTCTCTCATGTGAATTCCAGGTTGCAAGCTCTTTCATTTAGCCATCTGTATTATCTAATTTAACTGAACTGGCAAACATTCGTTACAAAGTACCTCAAGTTCCGGACTAGATGTAGACTCAGATGCACACACATGATTGTAAAAATTGTCTTACTGGATTTGCAATTGTATAAAAGCGATAATTAGCCAAGTTGACAAGTTGAGGACTATGAGGACGAGAGCAAGAACGAAAACAGGGTTTGGGAATTTTCGAGATAGTGCTTTTATTAGACATGAATATAATACACTTCCCTTAAAATAGTTTGCTCTTTCTATTGCAAGCCGTATAGGTATATAATGGTAAAAATAACTCGGAAAATAGGGTAATCGATATGCAAGATGATACCGAGGAGCCGACGAATATTTTTGAAATGTGGATAACTGTGAGTTCCAGATCAAGTCGTGCTCATTGCGTGATGTCAAGAGAGATTCGAATTGTTCTCCAATAAGCATTCCTTCCGTCGCCCGACAAAAGCGTAGAAATAGTGTATCAAAGCTACCCATTGCAATGGCATTTCATCCCGTTGGGTATCCGAAGAAGTTGACCGTTTTTTTTCTGCATTTGAAGGCTACACAGGCTAGGACTTGTTGCAGGTATTATTTTTTGACATTTCGAGCTTCTAGTCATTGGAGATAACCACATGGTAGAAATATTTTCAAATTGTTGAAAATGGAAAACCCTGCACACTTATTGTCAAACTTTCTATCGTTAAAGGATAGTTACCCTGAACTCCATGCCCGTACCCGAAATTCAGACTCGAACCAGCCTTTTGCGCGAAATCCGGAGATCTCTAAAGCTTTCCCTCGTGCTAGCTGGCGAGCGGAAGTTGTATTTGTAAATGAGAACAAAGCTGCTTTCAGTATTCCATCGTCACTGCGGCACAGTTGCCCAGTATGTTATGCATTGTCTGGTCGCACTTTGAATCGTCGATTCAATTGAGAGTTGAAGTTCTACAGCCGTGCACAAGTAGGTAAGTGTCTGGTAGCACCCCGAATTAGAAACCAAACATTGAAGAAAAGATACTGTGGAAAATGGGCTTATCGTCTTCCTTTAAGTA
Organism: Peziza echinospora; assembly: GCA_024516245.1. Taxonomy (NCBI): domain Eukaryota; kingdom Fungi; phylum Ascomycota; class Pezizomycetes; order Pezizales; family Pezizaceae; genus Peziza; species Peziza echinospora. The sequence goes on along the minus strand of JAJLQT010000010.1, from coordinate 853,862 downwards.
TCACCACTTAGCTACTGAGTTCCTCATGTAGATATATTCCTCCAAATCCCCAATCATATTCTTCAAGTTCGAAGACAGACATAAATTTCCATTTTTTTCTGATTCTGGCACCCGAAAACCACCAAAAATACTCATTCAATTTTCGTTTTCATAGATGAATGCTGTCCCGTGAAAAATAAATTAGCTATATATGCGTTACGCTGGCCAACTGGCATCCAGGTAATCGAAGTCGTAGGATAATCGTGATCGAGCTGCGGGTATACATTCGAAAGTACTGTCCAAATCTCATCTCATACTTATATGGCCGAGGACGTATAGGGCTAGATTATACCTCAATGATGTCAATGCAAAATATCGATCCGAGATGATCAGTATCCGGATCCAGAGTTACCCTGAACTCATGATTTTCAAGATAATTCGATGCACAAGGGCTTTCCCTTTCTGAAAGTTGGTGGACTCTTAGTCGCGCATTGAATAATGTCACCGAGAAAGACAGATACCCCAATCCCCATCTAGAGGATCTCGTGGACGCGTTCCATGGAGCAGTTATGTTCACCAAGATGGATATGGCTTCCGGATACCATCAGATGGCTGTGGAACCTGAGGATGTGAGAAACGCCGCGTTTGTTACGAAATTCGGCCTTTTTGAATGGAATAGTTAAGGGTAGAAATATCGACTCAAATCCATGTAGCTGGCACAAATTAGTCGAAGGCAATTTGATTTTTAGATGCAGCAGAAACAAATAAATACCTGTTGTTAATGGCACAGCCTGCCTCTTCCCTACGCGTATCAAGATATCAATAAACCAGAAATTGAGAAGATAATCTAGGCACTGGGCCTGGAGCAAGTAACCGCAACCAAGCATCTGCTGCGTTAGATGAAAGTATCATTTGGTGTGAATCGACGCCTTTCAGTATTCGGCCTACTTCAAAAAGTACAGAAGGTTATGAACATGGATGCTTGTGTGCCTGTAAACTACCATTATACAGCAGCTGTTCAATACCGCTGGCGGCCGAAAATATTTGTGAGAGGATAGTTGGAAACTTTGGAGGATCTCCTGCCCAGATATATCACCATTCTCAGAGTGTGATATGGTATCCGTTCTGACAAACATGGCACGAGTCCTGAAATCAGCGTAAGCACGAGTTTGTAAAAGCACGAGAAAGAAAGAAGAGCTGGGAAAAGATAGGCAGAATACGTCACCTGTGAGCTTGTGAAGCCCTTTTCAGATTTCAACTTGCCAAAAGCATCGATTCGTAGCTGACTTTGAGAAACACTGCCAATCAGTAGTGTACACGTGTGTCTTGTAGCCTATTCCTGTTCGTAGCAAAGTTGCTATCTTTCCGAATCCAGTTTTCTTTCGATGTTTCTGGAATTCTTACTCTGTTCATCCTTCAAGATTAGCCCCAACCCAGCTCGACTTATTATTCAGCGTTTGGTCTGCGTTTTGCTAATGTTAGAAAAGTGGCCCGGCAATGTGCTGGAAAACTCGGTACTTTGAAGTTCTGGGCACGAGAACAATTTGAAGTGTAATAACGCTGCGTGTCTCGCCCTTAGCATTGTTGGAAAATTGTTCGAAATGACAGTGCTTTGTGTGGCCACCTGGGGCCAATAGGCGAGGATGTTGGAGATTGGGAGGGGATCGGATAGTCTCGTGGAGAGGAGGGGATGGACATGAGTAGAGCATGGTACTTGCCCTGTATTCTCGTGCCCTTCCAAAAAGAGAATTGCCGGTACCAGTGCGCTGTATCATGGAATTGCACCTACCTGTTTAGGAACATTATTCATATCCTCAACTATCAACTTCCATTACCGAAGGTATACAGTATTCCTGACACAATCCCTTTCAGGAAATCTTGAGAACGTAATAATTTTAATACTACAAAACTTAGGACGCAGTGCAGGCAGTAAAGACATTTCGCGACATGTTTCTCCCATGTTTACGTTTGTAAGGATGTACGTATAGATATACGTTAATTTAAAGTTATACTTTGCCTCAACCCAGATGTGACGCTTGACCTTGATTTACGCTTACCCTGAACCGACAAATGTGACAGCCTCACAACGCGCTAGTGCGTCATTTCGGCTATAGCTTAGGTAAGTATTCGCGCTTAAATACTCGTCACAACATCGCGCTTAATGGTTCCTTCTTTGAAAAGAGGTCGACCTCTCGATCTGTTGTGTAATGACAATCATCATATACTTGAACTCGCGCTCGACGTTATACAAAGTACTCCTCTCACAATATTGTACAACTCAAAATAACACAAATCGAAACGTCATATACATACACCGGTACCGACTTGGAGGATGACGCGCTGCAATTTTTGGTTGCAACACATTCGATGAACACTCTAGAAAAACGGTTGCATTTCCATTGTGTCCCCATCATATACTCCATACATATACTAATCCGCCCTCCACACACGCAATTTACATGGCATTTGACATTGGTGCCACCAGGTAAGTACGTACCGATCTCTCTTCCCGAGATCTAACATGGCATGTCATTCAACAGCGGATGTAACACCGGTCACCGGCAGTGCGGCCTTTACCAGTTCACGGCCACGGTACGCTGACTCCGCGACTTGTCGGCAAATAAATGAATATTCCTAGCACATTCTGTAACACAATAACAAACATGTACAGGCCCAGGCATTCCGCATCCACATATATACCCGACCTATAGTGGGGGAAATTATATTCATAGGATGATACATTATCGTATGTAATACATATATAAGCCGGACTATAGCTACCTTTGTACATCATATCTGAGAACAACTGTATTAACAAGCATAGCAACGCTCCTCGAGGCAAACTCCAATTACAAAGTAATCCGAAATCCATACCTCCAGGCCTGGAAAACCTTTTTACCATGTATTGTAGCCCCCGGAATAACCAAAACGGCCATTCTCGATACCCCCAACTCGTCAGGCGATTGCAATAAACCACCATGCATTTTTATTATTACAGTACCAATAGTTCTGCCAATACCTGGCCACCATACCCATACCGGTCCCATACGCCCATGGTATACGTACCTAATTGTACTTATAAATGCATCGACGTGGGGGGTTGAAATTGGGGGACAAGGTACTAGGAAGCTTCAGTTCAACACGGTACTAGAGTACCGTAGGCATAGAGCCCAGAATAGCCGCGTATACCGCGCGCGGCCGGCTCTGCTGTTTTCATGATATCGATTGAGCCGAGGCCTGGAATCGACATGTGTGATGCATGAGGATATCCTAGTCTCGTGATCAGACAGGATATCCTACGCGTCGATTCATGGTGTGGTGTGGCGGACGTCGTTTACGGCACTTCTACTTGTGGAAGATGCAATATCTCGTCCATTCCTGCATGCAGCAACTACTAAGTTTAGAAGGCACGTTTTATAAAGTAGAGTACATAATGGCCGGCCATCTACCGAGAGATTTCTCAATTCCGAACTCAAAGTACATGTCAAAATCAGCGAGCATTCATACTTCCTAGGGGGGGGGGAACGAGACTACCTACCCGCCACATGCGCGCATAGTAGATTTTTAGTAGTTCGGAATACCCGATAAGCCTGTAGGCAACATATATAGGCAAATACACAAGCAGAGTACAAATTAGTCGACTCATTAGTTCTAATATAGAAAAGCAAATTACTCTAAATCCTGAACTCATCCTTGACAGTGCTGTCCTCTGTGGTTGTGATGCATTGCCGCCACATTCATGCATATAGCGCATGCCATTTCGATTGCACGCAAGTTTACTGCCGCCGCGGCCGCCGGCAAATTGCAATATTGATTCCAATCGTATAATATGTATGGACTGGGGCGCCGGCGCCATGACTGGCGCCAGATAAGTTACCTACGTTGTTGAAAAGCCGAGATAGGCGTTCTGTCATTGCAATCGGGATACGTGTACACGTGTGGGGGTACTGTACTCGACCGAAGAACGGTAACCCTAAGCTTGTAAATCCAGAATTTGAGTTACTGATCATGAGAACAGTAAGAAGGTGTTTACTCATGATCATGATCGCCATGGCCAATTGCATTGAAGTATACAGTTGAGATTCTGGCTATACCGAATGGCAAGAAATCCGCCCAAATTGATGCGATATAGCTACAAATATTCGAATTAATAGAAGGAGCTAGCAGTTTGGGGGGCAGGAGAACAGCAGTTTGGTAGCAGGTCCAGCGGGGGTAATCTTCAGACAATTACAGACACTATAGCTAGTCTCAATTCAAGCTAAAGGAAACAGATTTACTCTAGTGTAGATATAGCTGCTTTGTGATGTATATTTGCTATACTTTTGCGTTATAGCAGGTTGTTTTGTATGGTGAACAGGGGGTTGGAAGATGAATTTGGTTGTGCAGTGCGATAATTCGGTATATATATTAGGTACCGGTGGATTCTGGTGAGAGAAGTGGGACGCCGCAAAAAGAAAACTAGAAATCGGCCGTAATACCACGGTGTACGGTATATATAAAGAGGTCCGGTATAGCCAGAATTAACTGTACTCCTACGCGAGCTTCGGGGCAGCAGCACAGCTCGACGAGAACAACCAGCTCGCTTCTATCGCTTCTATCGCTTCTCCCCCTTCGGCTCGCCCATCGTCAAACTCTACCATATGCATAAGCTTCTACCTTCTCAAGCGCGCCGCTTCTCAAGCGCCTCTCCGCCCTTCCCGCTTCCCCGCAACCCCACTGTGCGCATTGCATGCGCATTTGAAACTCAAATTTAACGGCAATCCGTGACTTCCTTTATAAGAAGTAGGTATATACAACGGACATTTATATGCCTCAATATAATAAAACGTGCACATAATAACGTTTTAAATTTTGTAATAGTGGGGCCAAGTCAACGGCAATTGCAACGTTATCGCGTTAACGGACAATGCATGAACCGAATCGATATCCCTAAAGGCGTGCACTGGTATCGATTTTCTTCAATCGATAGGACGCCTAGGAGTCTAGAGTCTGGGGATGAGGCCAAGGTTTCATGAGCTCGTGGGGTTCATGCCATATGAAACCAGAATCTAAAGCAGTTAATTACATGTAAGTAGGGTTAACGTTGCAACATGGCTATAGCGACAAGCTGTAACGTTAGCAAAATTCAAATGCCGAATTATAGTCTCGTGCCCGCCGAATTACTGTGAGAAATATACCTCAATTCGGAAAGTAATAGCACCTAAAGTGGAAGTATACTACCTTCCCAAGGTACTAGTCTAGTCTCGTACGTACTAGTCCATCTTTTGATACCTACCAGTAATCTTCGTCCTATTTCTGCAAAATGCCATGACATCTAAACAAGATTTCAGCCATATGCAACATGCACTTCTGTCAGATTTAGATCTTTTTCGTGTTCTACCTTTTCGTGGGGAAGGAAAAAAAAAACGCGAATGCAATTTCACAACCGAAGGCGATCTGCGCTCTAGTAAGCATTCGCAGTACTAAAGCTTGGTGGGTAAAATTTTTCGCGATTCGAAAGAACCGAGAAGATCTTTTAGTTTCGTTTCGCGAGAAGCTTAAGCTTTCTTGACAGATGAAAAAAAGATTTGTCGATCAAGATCTGCTCAACTACTCTGCAAGCTTCCCACGCGTATTTTGCGTGTTTGGCTTGTAGTGTAACTTGGCAAGCTCATGGCTCAGCGACCTAAGATCCCAAAACACAATTGCACAAACCCATTCCACCTCGGAAAACACTGCCAGCACACGCGGCTAGTCTCATGCCCAGACCCTCCTGTGGAGGCACGCGGCGAAAATCACGGTGGTCCAAACATGGCAAATTCCGTTTAGGAATTGAGCTGCAATCTCCGACGCGTGGTCATGTTCGAATTCCGGAGGATTTCGAAAAATCAAATTTAAAGGGATGGGTACCTAAAGAGCAGCCATAAGATTCACTTGGCAAGCTCTCAGACTCCAGAGGGGGTCACGACTACCCTATGACCTCCACTGTACAGAAAATTGTAAGTACTTACCCTTGCCCAGTCCGAGTCCTCACCCCCTGCCTCCACTGTCTCGTTCGGAAACGTCATGAGTTGACGAGTACCTAGGTACGATAGCGTGGAGTAAGCGTGAGCTCGCCCACCACGTGTGGGTTCCAAGTGTGTGCTAGTGATCGATGTGCACTGTGTGATGATTATCTTGCACGCAAATGCAATGTAAGATGTAAGAGATAAGAAAGCCAGAAGTAAAGAAGTCTGATCATGAATTATCGAATTCTTGTGATCGAGGTTTTTTTGGGACGGGACATGAAGTCGAATTCTGCTTACATGCATATGGACAGTCAGACACATTGAATTATCAATCACGGCATCCTGGGCTCCTTACCGGAACAGGTACCTCCTGACTTCCCCTGGTCTCGGGCTGTGCAACTGGTTCATACTTTGTGCCTTGAGTGCACATAAGGATCCACTTCTATTCTATCTTTCATTCGTTGCCTCCCGCAACATCGACATCAACATCGATATTCCCTTTTCTTCTTTCAAGCATTGCCCAAACACTTCCCATCAACTGAACCATTCCATTTTTTTCGGCTCGGTATAGGGGTACCGGAAGAGAACAGGGTACCGGTATGTACCGGTGACTTATAACAATAACAAGTAAAAAAGGCAGTCTCAAAGTTCAAGGATCACGATACCGGTGGATACTCGTATCTAGATATCGTAAACCCACAAATTTAATTTATCGATCTCGGTCACGAAGCCGTGTCGTAGTCGTGGAACTCGAGTAAGTACACGCGCATGCGCGTCCAACGAAAGCTGTGGGGGTTCCTGGTTGGTGTGGAGGTGGTTTCTGGTTGCAATTGGTGGGCATGCTTACGCCGACCGACCAACCAACCGACCAACCCACACGCGAAAATTTAGTCGAGTAAGTTTCGAGACTTTTCTTTCTTTTTTGATTCGAGAGTGAGACTGAAAAGTCGAAAAAGTCCGAAATCGCGTCAAAGCGTCGCGCATGCATGGTGCATCCAGTGGAGTCGAGTCGAGTTAGTTGTGTGTGGCAATTGCATCTTTGCTCAGAAGCTAAGCTTTTTAGATTTTTAAAATTTGAATCTCCACACTGCACACACCGAGTGTCCGAATCAGGGCATCACTGTCCTTAAGCTTCTCTAATTGTGCTTCTTTCTTCGAATTTTGTCTCTCTTATGTCTCGTCTCAGTGGCCAAGTAGTCTCAGTTCCCACACCCGTAGCTGTATTCGAGTACCTAGGTATCCACCGCCGTATCCACCAGGGGGGACGATGGGATGGATGAGATGAGGGTTGTCACAAAATCAGAAATCTGGTAAGGGTGTGATTGAATACGGTTGTGTGTGTGTGTGGGGCCCTATCAGAAAAATTAATCTAACCACCCATCCCCCATGCCCATGGCTGCGCGGCGTTCGGGCATGGCGCACTGACAGATCTGGCTTGAGGGGAGGCTTGCAGTTGCACCGCTCTTGGGGGCCAGGGGGGTGATGGTATGGTGAGTTTGGCCGATTTTTTGTGTGTGTTTGTGTGTGTGATGTGATCAGGAACAGAGCAGTTGTTTGAAACATTTCAATTGATTCAAGGTAATTTTTTTTCGAGTGACAGGTGATTAAGACGAGTACAGGATTAAGGGGGATTCCGTCCCATGTGGGGGTGAGATTGACGGACCCACGCGAGACGACTGCCACCGCTCTCAGAAGGTGTATTGTTAAGACATGAGGCCAGCATAGGAAAGCTTGTTGGCCACGTAGGGAAGTCCTCAAATCTTTCGCCTGCGGAACGAGGCATTCACCTGCTCGCTTGGTGGTGAGGGAAGTATGAGCTCAAGGCGGTTTTCATTCTCGGATGGCCCTGTTTCTTGACCGAATTCACGCGAGATTAATGTATATCAGGAGTGCCAAAGTTTTCTTGCAGTTAACAAATTATTTGCGTAGAACGCGCTGAGGATACACGCATATTACACAAGTACCTATGTACTTTTCTTACAAGTGGTAGGAAGCACCCAAGTTCAGCGATCATGATCAAGGTAACGATTTGCATGCGAGAGGCCTAGGGAACATCAGATGATTGAAGCAGATTATTGCTTGATATTTAAGCTTGTATTTTTGGAAAGGCCCAACAGCGTATTTTAAATATGATACAAGAATAGGAAAAAAATGAAATGAAACGGCAATATAGTAATACATAAACAAGAAAGAAAAGAGCAATATTAAAGGTATGATGCGCGACCATCTTCCAAAATGTAAAAGACAAAAAAGAAAGGCAAACGACGTGCGTTTTGGATTTCGGCTGAAAGGCCGCAATAGATGTAAAAATCTGAGTTTGCATCTCAGAAAACAAAGTGAACAAGATGTAAAATCCCACTGTAGCCAATGCAACACCGAAAGAAGAAGAACGAGGAAGAAAGAAAAAGACGAATGATCAAAACGCGAGATCAAAGAAATCAAAAATAACCAAAAACTGAGGAAGAACACCGTGACCACCGTAATATTAAAAAAAGACTAGCAACCTCATGGACATCAAAATCTACTCTTTCTTGAAAGGATTACACTAGTATTTGTAGCACATCTTGCCCTTGGAGATGTCCATGACGTCGGCAACAGTGATTTGTGGAGCCAATCTTCCGAGGTTGAGAGGGTAGCTGAGGGTGACGTTTGCTCCGGGTGGCATGTTCATCATGTTGACTGGGCCACCAATCTCGGTCAATCGGACGGAAGGCTTGGCTGACTGCCACTTCCACCAGACCCTGTCGAGGTTGGCATGGTGGAGGTAGAAGATGGGTTCACCGGGGGATGAGAACATATCACCAGCCTCGCCACCGATGCTGTAGTGGCCAGGTCCGTGAATTCCCATGTTCTCCCAGTTGGTCTCACCATCAACAGCGGTCATGAATTCAACATATGTGTTCTTTGCGAGCACACCATTGACCTTCGCAGTGTTGGCAAATTTGTAGTTGATGCTTGCAGCGAAGTCACGCTTGAGGCAGCGGGGGGTGTTGGTCAAACTGTTGCCTGGTCCAACGTGGAGTTCCATATTCTTAAATGGCCCAGTTGTAACGCAACCTCCGCCGGTGTGTCCTGGAATGACGAATGGGCCTTCAGCCGCGACGTAGATACCATCACCACCAAAGCCATCGTCTTCGTCGAAAAGTTCAGACTTGTTGAAATCCTTGGCCTTGTCGGCGTCAATGGTCCAGTCCCAGTATGGCTGAGCGCCAAAGTAAAAGCACTCGTCGCGGAGAGCCTTCTCGTATGTGCGGACAAAGTATCTGTGCCATGGCAAGAAGTGACCCTATAGAGCGTGTGAGTAAGGTTTTGGATGATGAACGTAAACTGCAGGGGGGAAATCATACCACAAAGTGAATGCTCATCGTCTGCTGGATGTGGACACCGTGGAAGTCGTCGAACCTGTTCTTGGCTCCTGGAATGTCTGTTCCTGGGCCGTACTTGGTTGGCTTGGTCATCAGGCACTTGACAGCGGCCAAATAGTACCACTTCTCGAATGTGTGCATCTCACGCCTAAGGTTCAGTGTTAGCACTCGTTTCTTTCAATCTCTTGTTGTGACTGTAAACGTACCATTCGACTCTCTTTGGTGCAAGCAGAGGAATGCAAGTATCGTCGGATGACCATAATGATCGCGCCTCTACGTTTGCCGAAGTTGCCTCTGCAAGCGCAATGGGTGTAGCTGCGGTGGTTGATGCAAATGCTAACACGACGAATGTGAGGAGAGACTTGACACTGAATCCTGCCATTTTGAATAGATTGAATAAATCGTCGAGTGAATATATTCAGGTGACAGTGTTGCGGGATTGAGTGGTGGAATGAAGTTTAGAAAGATGCGATGGGCCCGCCGTATTTATCTATTCTCGATCAACCCCGACAAGGGGCGGTTGTTTAATTCAGAACGTGGGAACCCCCCAGGCCTCCACACCTCCCCCCTTGACAGCATCCCTACTGGTGGTCTGAAGAGTCGAGCAAGTGGGCAATGTGCCAGTCCAGACGTCGACCTTGCATGCAATCTCGCTTCATGGGAGGGAGACTACGCTCGTTTCTCGCCCTCTCCACGCCCACGCTGACCGTAGGCGGGAGAGCAGGCGGTGAGGACGGGGCTAGAGTAGATGGTGCGCGATGGCTGCATGGGGGTCGATACGAGACCCTGGGCAGCGTGGCCATTTCGCTAGGCCGCGCGCGGAAGAGTGGGCCCCGGACGCACATGCCTGATGCCTGTCCGTCTAGCCTGGCTTCGCGAGGAAAAAAAACCTGCCCTGTCTGGGTGTGTGGCTCGCCCACTTCTGGGTGGGGAACGCTGCCGCGCTACGGGCGTGGGCGTGGGCGAGGAGCCGCGGCAATCATCACACGCGCCACGCCATGCAGTAGGGGCAGCAGAGTGCGGGTGGGGCCTTTCGAGCTGGGGGCGGTGGGCCCACTGGCGGGGGCCGCATGGCACGCACGGGGCACTTCCGTGTCTGTGAGGGCAGCGCAGAGATGAACCGCAGGGCGAGTCTGGGTGCGAGAGCACGCAGAGATGGAGGGCGCGAGGCTTGCCGGCCAGGGGCGATTCGAGAAGAGGGGTGCGCCTCGGGCCAATTGCCGGCCGGGCAGCTTGCGGCCGGGACAGAGGCTGCCATTGGTTCGTCCTGGAGGAGTGTGATTTCGTTTCGCAGCGGCCGTGGCGATGGCTGTGAAGAGTCGCGACGAATGGGACTGGAGACTGCGTGCGTGTGGCGGGCCCGAGAGCACGGCGCGAGGCGCACAAGTGCATCCATCCTGTGTGTGCAGCCCGCCAACGGGTCTGTCGGCACGAGACTCGAGACTAGTGGCCGAATGCCCTTGGCATCCCGAAGTGGGAGCGAGAACGAGAACGCACCCGATGCGGTAACGTAAACTCAAGCGCCAAGCCGCCGCATGCCCTTCATCTCCCCAACATCTCCGGCCGGGCTAATCGCGAGGGGCACAAGCAAGTTATCTCCTTGAACATCTCAGGTGCCCAGGTTCAATAATCACCTCACAGAAACGGATGCCCAAGTTTCCGCTCCAGCGATGCCGGGAGAAACATGCCGTGGGATGTCGACGACATGTCCTGTGCCGCAAAATAATAGCCTATCAAGAGTGTTGCAATCACAAGTTACGGGGGCTCCGAGATGGCGCCTTCTTCTGTCCGGATCCCATTCCAACTTGCATAGCCTAACGATCCTGAATACCTGCATGTACAGCTCTTCAGCAGTCTCGAACTCTAAAGAACCCTATATGCCATGGAGCACCTATTTGTTTTACAATTTCAACAACGGATGGAGGAAGATGATATGGCACCATCTGAGAAGGCGATTACTATCATGGCGTTGGCAGTGAAATGAACATCCAATTTACAAGCCCCGCAATGTCCAGAAATGTGACAATAGTTTCTGGAGCTCGCAACCTACCTGTGTATGTACCTATTTGATGACTTCTGGGGGCTTGGGGTCGAAATGCTACTCCTATCTTAAAATTGGCTGGGGATCTCGGCCTGAACTATGCTCGGCAGGGTCAAAGAACCGCACGAGAACACAAAGAACCATCAATACCCAGGAAGAAGCAACAAAGCACTAGAGTAACCAGGCTCCTTACCTCGGATTACGAACGCTCTCCCTGGTTAGAGTACGTGCATTCCCGAATTGCTCATCATGAGCTCGCGTGGCCATGGGCTTCCAAACAAGCGAAAAGCCTGGCTGCCATGTGGTGAGCCTGTTGGGGGCCACTAGGTGCATAACTGGTAACATACGAACCTTATCAATCCAGCTGTTACTGTGCAGACGCTCGGATGGACGTCACTCCGAATAGGGAGCATGATTAAACCGAATGGGTTCAGAGGTAAGTACTTGGTACTCGTGTACTGTACCTGGGTAGTTCTTGTCCCCATCACACCATACCCCAGAGGATTTATTTACACTAGTCTCGTGGCATTTACATATAGATCTCATAACCAACATTTAAATGTCAAGCTGATTGATCAGAAACAAGTCATTATTAGCCATATTTACAGAGCATATGCATGTTTTGACTGCAGACTCACAAATTCCTTCAATAGAATTGAGACTATCTGTGCGAGCCGGTCTTGGCATGAGACTACTATCTGTGAGTATGCGCCTTGAACTTTGAACAATTCCCAGGCTCATGCTAAGTTGTAACTATACAACTGACAACAATTACCACTTACTAGAGTAGGCATTTTTTATCTTACCGGCAGATATAATCGTGCGTGGTGAACAAATCATCTTTTCTATCGGCCTTGCGAACTAGTTCTGCCAGCACCGTTCATGCAGTCTACATACACTATAAAAACTGAAAAACTGAAAAACACTATGTAGTTCATGACCTAAACAAAAGATCCCAGCCCCCATATGCGGGGCGCCCATCTTTTCCCAATTGTAGTCTCGCCCATGGCCAATTGCTGCAATCGATTAGGTATCACTTTTGCAAGTACGTATGTTTCTCACACCTAATCGCCGGTTACCCGCGAGCCGAGCCCCACTTCAATTCAACCACTCTTGCTCATGATAGTTACATACATGTGGCGCGCATGCATCTTCTTGAGGTACTTTATTGCAATTGTAGAAAGTTGTATCCGGCATTGTCAATGTATCTGGCTCGGTTCCATGCCCATGAGAAAAAGTGTCTGCATTCCCATGATTGTCCATACTAATTATAGACACTTGCAATCGCATATAGAGTACCAATCTACTTATCCCCACCTTTTCGATATATATTACCACGGTTCTAGCCAACGCCTTTTGAGCACATAGGGATTGCCTCGGCATATCGAATCAGTATTACATATTTTTTTTTTTTTTTTACCTGTGGTTGCAATGGGTGCATTGAGTTGGTAATTATTACCAACCTTGTCCTCATACCCCCCGCCCCAACACACACACACACACACTCTCTCTCTCTCTCATAATCGAGTATGCTTTGCATTACCAATATGCGGTCCACTTGGCCGGCAACGCAAATATGGTTAAAGTACTGATACTCTACTCTACTTATAATTAGTTTGAGACCAGGATTATATACTCGAGTATCATGCAATCTATGGGAGTAGTGGAAGCAGTGTGATTTCGACTATAGCTATATATGCGTGTAGAGTTTGAATTCAGTACGATTTTACTCGAGTACTTCAAAAGTAAACCTCCGAATTCAGGCCATTGCAACTCCGCTCAACATCCATTGCAATTGTCAGTGCACGGGCCCCCCCTCACTGTTGTTGGACGCCTCGTACCACAATCGACCCTTCCCGGGCCCCCCCCCACCACCACCACCACTAAAATAAGATAGAGTAACCCCTGTAACACGTATTTCCCACGTGGGGCGGTGGTGGTGGTTGAGTTCTTTGCCAAGAAATGTCTCATCTCACCCCAACGTGTGTGCGTGTGTGTTAGCCTCGAGTCAGGCCGTGTGTGTGTGTGTGTTTGTTTTTTTTATTTTCATGACCAGTACCACCCATCCCATCCTTTTTTTTTGCAACTCCCGAAGCTTACTTCTTACTTTCATGTAATGTAAGAGATGCAATGTTTGCGATCAGTTACCTACCTAGGTACTCTACCTCCTACTGCTTTGAGGGTTTTAGCCGAGCTCGCACATGGCTGGCCCGGTGCGTAAACCTTTTCACTCTAGCTCATGATCGATCACGACAATGGCCATGGGGCGTGGCGAGCCTGGTAAGCCTCCGCCATGTGGAAGACAGCTCGACTGGCCTGGGCCTGGGGGCCTGGGGGTGGGTTGCAAGGGCTTGCAAGCGAGTGCGTAAGTGGGGGATTCTAGGTAGGTAGTTTTATCGACGCCCACGCAGAATCCTTATCCACCAGACTCAGCTGCCTAGGTTTATTCTACGAGTAGAGTCGATTTATCTCTCTTGCTCGAGCTCTCTCGCCTCTCGCATACTGCAGCTGGGATTTGCAATGGAAATTGGCAGGCAGGCCTGTTGGCGCGGAATACTCTATGCATCCATGCTCCTGTCAACCGACCATATGCATGCTAGTCTCGTGCCCAGCCCCTCGAAGAGGCCGTATGCATATGAAAACAATTCCATAGGTACTTTCTTTATAATTACATATATGGCTACAAATTAAAGAAGAACTAGCTATATTTATTTTATAAATATAGTCTTGTATATTTATATTTATATTGAAACCTATATATATATGGAATAGTCTGGTTATATGGAATTGAAAAATAACATCCTGGATCCGGAGATCAGGCTTATCGGATGATCATATATATTGCGGCCGTTGCAATATTGCAATTGCAATCACCACGTACGGCCGCGCGGAATTAAACACTTTATAAATCATTAATATTGATTCAATTGGGTCCGAAACGAGAGCAGAAAATTACAGAAATACGAAGTACTCTATTGCAACATGGACATGTATGTACAGCCGCATACCTACGCCGCGCGGTAGAATATTCAGGCTGCACAGATCCGGAGGAGCGGAGGGCGGGAGGTTCCATAAAACAATTGCAATAAATTTATCTGATATATATAATTAGGTATAATTAATTGTATGCATGATTATGAACTCGAAGGTAGTATACGGTTTATTACATTTATTTTTATTGCAGATTAATTAATTCCTATGTTCTATTTTAACCCAATAAATGTACTGTACTCAAAGTGAGGTTGAACTCGGAGGTACTACCTAATGAGGCTCGCGAACCTTTGCATCCAAAGTATCGATACAAGTAGAGTTAGCTCAGCTCGCTCGGCAATGCGAACCGTCAAGAGTCGACATTCATAATCATGATCATGATAAGCGAAAGCAGCATGCCTACATGTACATGCACATCTCTCGAGTATCTGCCAGCGCCGAGGCGAGCGCTCGTGAGATATGCGCGCGCCACGCCACGCCGGCAACTACCTACATCTTCCCCACAATCAAGCTTAACATTATATTAACCGATGTTGTTTATTGCTGTCGCTGTTGTTGCTGCAAGCGAGCTGAGTTTCCAGGAGCCAATTGTTTATTATCCAGAGAGATGCATCGATGAACATATCTGATCGGATATCCGGATACTACCTATGACTACCTCAATGCAAACACACCTATCACATACATAATATGTCTATACCAGCCGATCTGTTTATTACCAATACAAAAGAAAGGCTTTTTTTTTTTTCTCGACTGCCGAAATAAGCGCAAGCCACACTTCCGAATGGGGTAGTGTCTCATATTTTAGACGCATGCGGTAGGACAGAAATAGTTGTACGAGCATACAGAGCACGAGTACGACGAAGGACAATCTGAATGTGTCAAGACTACTTTGAGCTGCCGACACGTTCATACCGAAGCCCCAGATCTGCTGAAGGTGCTGATGCTTGTGAATTTCATTACTCACACCTCAGTCTCGTGCCAGTCTCCACCTTACCACCTCGCGAGGCTAATAAGAATTACAGTTCAATGCATCACTCATACGATCATGCATGCGCAAGCCATGGCGTAGTGGCGCTGCATATATGCTCGTCTGGACCTGACCGGCCTACGGTACTTTTTGCTTCCTCACCAATCAATGGCACGAGGCTTTCATTCAAACAGCCGGATATCTATCCCAAGCTGGATGATGATTACTCTCGAGGTATATCTTACCATGTCGATATCAATACGCACGCGGCTGCAGGAATTAATACCTAGTTCACCAGCTTGAAATGGCTCGATTGAGAAGAGCTGAGGGTGGAGGAGAGCTGTGGTAAGTCATGGCATGCCTACGAGCCACTAGGGAGAGTTGATATCGATTCGTTTAATGTTCCCGATTATGGCAATGGCACATATGGTCATGTGGATAACTGATCATGAGTATGCAGAAAGAAGTCGAACTCCTTGAGCAACGAACCCAAAATATCGCCAACAACCAAACACTTCGCTAGCCCCCAGCCTGAGCTCGATCCACAATAGGCATGAAAACCGACCCAGAGTACCACCCACCAAACCCCCACCCAGCGCCTCTACGCCTCACTTTTTCTTAAATACCTCAATTCCAGCTGGTCCAAGCGTACTATACACAGAAACGAGGCAATGATATTCACTAAAGCTCTCGCCTCTTCAGTGCACGTCGACGTCCGGACTCGAGCTCCACCAACCACGAGGCTACCACCAACCCAAGACCCGGGATCAAACCCATCCCGTGAGACATGTGGAGTGCATGCATGCATGCATGTATCCCACGTGCAGGTTAGGTCATGGCTGGCCATGGCACTTTCGAAAGTTCCTTAGCGAACCTATCTACCGGATCCACATTTACGCCTCCACCTTTGTATGTACGAGTGGAGGATGGCTATCTCGAAAAAGGTGGTTTGTCTAGCTGTGTTGAGTTATGGGAACCCTGGGGACTCGAGCTCATTGATACTTGGATCCGGATCACCGGCACACGTGGGATTGCTGTGGGCTTGAGATACCTAGAGTACCTAAGTGTATGCCTTCTAAACAGAAGACTAGTGGGGGCTATAGCAGTCTCGAGCCAGACGGCCTTGGGGGCTATAGTAGGGTGCACGCGGAGAAGTTGCAATTGCAATTGGCTTTGCGAAGGTACGAGTATCTGAAATACGTGGGTGGAAAGTCGGAGTTAACACAGCCCAATGGAATAGAATAATACGATCTCCGGTGCATTGCGTCCATAGAGAATAACAAAAAAAAAAAAAATATGGGAAGGCCGCCACTAATTTTGAAAGTCACTGCATGCACAGGATCGACTTGGCATTTCCCAAATGTAAGAACTTTGCAATCGGACAATACGAGTACTCTACTCTGTACTTCATGTGGAGTTACTACTTTGAGTAGTTCGAACGTTCATCAAGCCAAGTAAGGGATCTGCCTTCCAAAGCAGGAAACTGTGGATTGCAGCAGAGTACCGGCTTAACTGGGTTATACGCCCACCCCCCCGGCCGTCTCTCTGTTTGCAGTGAACGTGAACTTTTTAAAGTCCCGTGCAGGAGTTTTTATTGTGAAAAGGCGGGCAAGGGAGGTGGGCTTATAACCCAGCTAAGCCGGTACTCGAGTGCTCCACTCTAGAGTAGATCTGACCAGTCATTTTCGAGTTCAGATAACATGTTTTCTCCCAAAGGCCCCCATCCGATCTGTGCTATGGCCCATTGCCTTGGAGAATCGGAATCGGAACCAGAATTGCCGAGGGGGGGTGCATCGTCAGACTTCCACGCGAGCTCAATCGTGAGGTAAAGTAAGCCAGGTATGTGCGGGCCAAGGAGACTGGATCCAGAAAGCTAATGTTTGATGAACTCTACCTAGAGCACTCGTAATTGACATCTTTTTCCTTCAGTTGGGTTTGTTGTGCCACGTGGATGAGTAGAGAATCAGGTCTTGGCCTCGTTTCTAGATCTCAACTTGGCTTTCAAGTTCTTTCTGCGTTTCCTGGATCTGGGTATGAGGCGATTTCTGACTGTGTGCTATGGAGGTCAAAACCCATGCCTCAGGAAGTGGGCCGACTGATTACCTGGGTGGGTACTCAACATGAACCTCCACATATGCATACAGACCCCACTTCACGTGGCATCTAGATCCACTCTCTCCATCTGATCTAATTTTTTCTCCCTTGGGCCCTCATCACAATAATGACATGGGGAAGGGAGGGAGGGGCCCGGCCGGCTGGGTGGAGAATTCGAAGCCTACGGACGATGAATATTCTACCTTGGCTAACTGACTTTGGATTATCCCAAGGGCAACCAACACTTCTAGCTTTTGGGCTTCTTTACTCTACTCGAGTACACTACCAACGCTACCTAGAATCGATCAAGAGATTCTTTCCCTGAAGTTGCCGTATACGTAATCATTGCGGAAACTAGCTTGTTGTTTCCCTCCTCAACAAAGGCACGGGAGAGAAGGGCGCACGTCTGTACTGCATGCTGCATGCTTCCTAGCGGGAATACAATTCAAAAAAAAAAAAAAAAAATGCATGATTCCTACCGATAACGTTGCTGCTAACTTCTCTAGAGTGCCTTATCGCCACATGGCTGGAGCTCCGCAGAATGGGTCTCGATGGCGGCATGCATCGTGGACGTAAGCTTGATCTAGAGAAATTCTCACTCTAAAAGATGCACGATGTTGAGCTACTGGCCAAAATACCTACCTACCTACTTGGGCTCTACTCTGCCTAGTGTGAGTCTTGCAATTGAACCTGGCCACGGGCCGGCATGCATGGCAAGATGGGGCAAACACGGAATTCCCACCCCCCTGTTGAAGTTTTGTTCTAATGGATTTCTGTTAGAGCATTCTTGCATTCTCGAAGATTTCTCGGCTTATAGTGTGGAATCAAACGCACGGAATGGAAGGAGCCTTTGGTGTGAACTGCTGCTCTAACGACTCTACTAGAGTATTCGTACTTACGGGATGCCTACTGCATTTTGTATTGGGCAGAAGTAAGGCGTGGTATCCGCGTGGGATTTGGATAGAGTCTCGAAGCTAGGGCTCAGCAAGGGGGTATATCGAATATATGTTTTTTTTTTTTTTTTTTTTGGCCTCTGAAGAATTCTTCATGAATCAAGGTAAGCCTCCAAATATCCGCCTCTTTTTCCAATATTGTGGGCTGAAAATGGGGAGCGTTGTGGCGACAATATTTGAGTAGGGTACCCAACAAATACCAGGTAGAACCATGTTTACCACGTGCACGCGGCGGGAGGCGTGATCGTAGAGTAACGGATCCAATTCTTCCCAGTTGTCGGTACCGATATCGATAAAATACGCCCAAAAACCGTCGGATTCTGGAGCCGGTTTTGAAACGTATTAATCGAGCATGTTTAGGCGCGCCTAATTTTCGCCTGGTACTGCATAGAATATGTCGCCCAGATAGCCGAGTTATAATGAGATTAACATTAACGTTTGAGACGCTCTACACTCTAATTATCTATGGAATTTGCAAAACCCATTTAGGGATTCCACCGCGATTCTTCTAGATGCATTCTAGACTCGAACTCGGCATCGATCTAGAGTACCACTTTGACCTTTGACATCAACCTTTACTCCGTTCACGGATCCATCTACCTAGGGCAGAGCGCGATGCTTATAATTGAGCGCTTGTGGCGATGTTCCGAGTTACCCGTCAGACGTGTGTGAAGAAATCACAGATGTAATAAAACGTACGACCCAGCCGTGGATTCCCCAGCTGGAGTACCTACCTGATGTGGTCAAGCACCACACCGATTTCTGTGCGCGCACCCATCTTTCTTGGAAAAACAAGCCATTAGTTTCATGAATTCAACACAGCTTATTTCCACCATTTTGTGGTTTTTATTTTATTTTTTTCCCCCCTTTCCTTTGTATGATGGCTTGTGGTGGGACCCGTACAGTACGTACTCTGTACTCGTACTTACGCGGGAACAAGCGCAATTACCATGTAGTTTGAAATAGGGGAAACGGCACGGGCACTGCGCGGCCAGGTCTCGAGACTGCTGCGCGGCATACGTATATACGGAGTATACGTACTTGAGACAATTGCAATGAAAAAAACAAAATTCCGTATGGGAAACAATTATGCAAGTTCAATATCCGAAATCCCGTAGCAGCAGTTTTTTTTTTATTGATTTCTTTGAAACTATACGCACGAGAACAGAAAGTACATACATAGGTACATACCAACTCTAACAAGCAATATGAAGCAAGCTACAGATTAATCTCCACATGTTTTGTTCTTGTTGGGATTTTTGTTTCGGTGCTACATATGCATATGGGCTTGCGATTGCAATTGCAACATGCAACAATATGGCTGTGCCGACACAATGTGTCAATTGCAAATTTAGGTTAACGTTTCCTAAATCTGTTTTACGGGGTCGGTCGACTCCGAACAACACGCGCCGCCCGGTACGGTCTCGAACAAACTGTGACAATCAATCTCAATTTCGAGGCAGTTACGTACGTATACGGTTATTGGAATTAATTTTTAGTATTGAGTTTGTTTGAAAATTTAAAGTGGGAACGCTTAAGACTGACTATTGTTTGAGAGCAATGCAGCTGCAGTGTTGACGTTTCGATCTAGACTTGGTTAATATTGGGGAGAGGATGCATGCATGTTTTTACTCTAGAGTACGAGTACCTAGGACATGAAGACACGTCACGACCTACCTCGTTTTTCAATTAATTGCCAGGTGGATGTAAGAGTAGATCTAGATCTAGATTTGTGGAGATCTAGCTATAGACTAGGTGTACATACAACATACATACATACGTGGAAATTTAAATTCAAGTCCGGATGGATCCTGTGATTATGAGTTGGACTTATAATATAATTACGCTTAGGGTCAAGAATTTCGAGTTTTCAAAAATTAAATCATGATAAACATCGATATCATGATCGATGTTTGACTGCGCGTGCGGATCAACGAGGAGAGGATGTTTCGCTCTACAAGTATACATAAATAATGAATGAAGAGACTACCTATAGCTACCTTCCTTTAAATGCAATTGCAGTTGGATTCAGGTCTAGATCTGGACACTCGGCCGTTGTACGGTACGTGGATATTCACTTGGTGTTCGAATTCCGTGAGCTGGATCGAAGCAGGGTAAATGATTTTCGAATTGCAATTCAAGATAGATAGATGGATCATGTACATCATTGTCGATGATATCGATTCTGGATCTATATTCACAAGATGTCTGTAGTTATGCGCCAAAGTGAGCAATAATATCACCCGAAAAAGGAGAAAGAAAAGAAAAGAAGGAAAGGAGAGAAGTAAAAATTTAAAAACATCATTATTATAATTAGATGACCCATTTTCAGATGATTAATGAAAAAAAAAAAAAAAAAAAAGCCCCCCCCCAAAAAAAGAAAAAAAACAGACTACAACGAGACGAGACATGAAAAGAACCCAGGCCAGGCCATTATGACATGCAAAAAAAAATTATATATTACAAGAAAGCTTCGTCTTTTATGTAGAAAAAGACTCTAATCCCTCTACGTATACATCAACTCTCTCACCTCCTAAACATCTTCAAACACCACCCCGCACACCTCCCCCCCATCACATCATTCTTACACCCCTCCCAGCCGCCCCCAACCCGCCAATAATACAGCGGCCACCCGACCGCCACAAACACGGCAACCACACACGTCTCCCCCGGCGCGGCAAACACGCCTCTCGTCACCAAAAACAGGCTGACGCAGCAGAATATGATTGGCGTCGTGATCCACGTCTTGTACGGCCGCTCCTCGAGAAGCTGCTTATTCGACGACGAGGACGTCGTGCGCAGGATAATCAGGCCCAGCACGGTCAGGAAGTAAAATGTGTATGTCGCCACGCCGTAGAACGTCAGGAGCGTCGAGAATGTGCCTCCGATGATGTACAGCGCCGTCAGCGCGGTGTTGAGGAGGATCGCGGGGATGGGGGTCGTTTCCCAGGGCCGATGCGCGTTCCGGAGCCGTGCCATGATGCCGGAGCTCTCGGCGCTGCGTTCCCGCCGCATATTCTCGTCCCCCCCCCCCGCGGAACCGCCAAAGCCGAGGCCGAGCCGGCCAAAGATGGACGGGAGGTATCCTTCCTTGCCGGCAACGTAGACCAAGCGGCCGCTGGTGAAGCTTGTGGCGTTGAGCGCGCCAAAGCAGGAGACGCTGACGGTCAGGGCGAATATTATTCCGCCGATGGGGCCAAAGACTTTGTCTCCAAACTCGACTGCGATGGCGGTGCTGGAGACGACGACGGAGGAGGGCAGGACGAGGTAGTAGGCCACGTTGGCGAGGAGGTAGCAGATGATGACGGTGGGCATTGCGAGGTGGATTGTCTTTGGGAGGTCTCGTGCTGGATGGAGCATTTCACCAGTGACATAGTTGACCTAACAGCATCACTTTGTTAGCTATCATGCCAATTTTGTGCGCAATTCGTTGTAGCAATTGAGCTGGCAAGAGTTGGCGAGGGGAAATATTACATTGTCCCATCCATCAAAAGCCCAGAGACCGGCGTATAATGCCAACGCCCAATCCCCTACCGGTGGAGCTCCGTCTGTACCATTTCCAGGCAATGGCTGGAACCAGTTTCTGTCCTTCCACTCTGTGCTCGCCCCCTTCCCATCACCATTTAATCCGGTAGTCGCCACCACAATACCAATCACGGTAATCGCCAACAAGCTCCCCACCTTGAGGACCATAAATACATCGCTCAACTTTGCGGTCAGACGGGTCGAGACTCCATTCAACAGGGTAACCACTAATAATGCCACGACTGCCGATATTTTGTTGGCCCACTCCGCCTCCCCCTCCCCCCCATTTGGCCCAAACAGCACCCGGTTGAAGTACTCTCCAAAGATGATTGCGATGATAGCCGCACTCCCAGGCTTCAGTACCGTGACCGCCGTCCAAGCAAAAACAAACGCCCAGCCCTCCCCAAACGTGTATCGTAGATATGCCTGCGCCCCGCCATTGAGCGGTATAGCTCCCCCCAGTTCCGCGTACGAAGCGGCGCCAGTCCAAGCGAGCAACCCCGCAACAAGCCATATGATTAGCGAAGCCCCAGGCGTACCAGCGTGTAGATTGACCTGACTCGGCGAGCTGAAGATGCCGGAGCCGATCTGCAGCGACAAGAGAAGCGACAATGCGTTCGTCAGCGTGAGTGTCTTTCGCCTTTCAAGGGAAGATGTCGGCGCTTGCCCGGAGCCATTGCGGCTTGTGGTGCCGGGTATCGGCAGGTATGCGCTGTTCCCCCCGCCTCCGCCGGAGGTCGTGAGCGGGATGAGATGTGAGTTGAAGTCGAACGCCGAGGAGACCGAGTAGCTTCTGTAGTGCCGAGGCCTCGAGTCGCCACCGATTGGCTCGCTTGTACCCGCTGCGGCGGCTGCATCGCCTTGCTCCTGATCAGACGAGAGCGAGAGCCGGCGGGATGACGAGATGCCAGACCGGGATTCGGTGGAGGACCGTGACGATGACGCGAGGGAGGCCAATTCGAAGGAATCCCGGTTGTCATTGGCTGCCGAAGCCCCCCCGCCGAGAGTGTCATATCCCCTAGGCATTCGTATTATATATTATACACTCCGCCTGCGGGGTGGGCTTTGCGCTTTTTTTTCGGGCCGAGTATGGGCGGCGGGAGCTGGAGGGCGGCAACGTTAACGTGACGACTTGGGTTTCCAGGGGGGGGTGTGTGTGGAGCTTCCGAGAGCTAAAGGATCGGGATGAATATCTATGTTTGTTTGGGCGGTGAGGATGTAATATTTAGATGCGTAAGGTCATGTCGTCTCCGCTCCGCAACCGTTATTAGGCGTAAATGTGGGGAAGGGGGCTCGAGATATCTCGCTGGCAAAGGCACAAAGGGTTTGGTATGTCTTTCTCAGGGCCATGGGAGGGATGATGGCAGGTATCACAGGGTTCAATAGCCCCAAGTCAGGGCTCAGGTCATATCGGGTAAAGATCGCGGATCACATAAGCTGTCAGGTGATGAAACACACGTGACATTGGAATTCAGCTGTCTTCCGCATTGTTACAGAATTCGAATTCACAGTTTCGAATTCCGAGGTATACATATGCATGATATATGGTTCTGATGATCATGAAAACTTGTAAAAATCAGAAGACTTATTGAATTGAAATTCCGATTGAGAGGTAAAAGAAAAATCCAATAATCAATCTGAAGGTACACATAATCCCATATTCTCAATTGCAATTATAATTAAGGCAGCGAACGAAAAGTAAAAAGTCTGAGAACATGTGAGGAGAAAAGAAAATGATGGTATATTGCGCATGGCCATTCCAGAATATATATCTAAAAGTGTCAAAACAATGGCATTCGCTTGTCCATCGATTCTACCGGATATATTATAACCTTCTAACGAACCTGACAATAAGAATCGGCAAATCTATAGCTAAAATTTTAACGCAAAATAAACGACAACCTGGGCCTCATTACCATATCTCTTGCAACCTCATGCTCAATTCGTCCCTCTAGATCTCTCAACCCACCAAACTATCAAACTTCCAAACCTCAATTAACCTCCAACTGTGCACCCGCCCCAGCCAGCTCCCAACACTTTACCCTCCTCACCCTCCTCTCCACCTCCGACTCCTTCTTGCTTGCTTCCACAAAAACATCACCAAGCAGAACTGGCTTATTCCCTTCTCCCCCGCCATTATTATTATTACTATTACCATTATTTGTATTATTTCCACCCTCTGACACCACCCCAACAGGAGTAACCCATCCACTCCCCCCACTCCCCCCCTCCTCCAACCTCTTCCTCAACAACGTCGCAACCTCAACCTCCTCCGCATGTAAATGCGCCCCCGCCTCTCTCAAACACCTCACATTCTCCACCAACCCATTCTCCGCCGCCAGAAACAACGGCGTATGCCCGTCCTGCATCGTACGTAAATGCACACTCGCACCCTGCTTGAGAAACTCCCGGAGGATGTCCGGGCAGGGCGACGTGGCCGCGATATGCATCGGCGTGAACCCCGCGTAGTCGAACTCGTTGAGCAGAAATTGCGCCGGGTGGTCGGCTTTGGATTGCTGCAATGCAAGGAGGACGGAGGGGAGGGAGCACGATTTGATTGCGTAGCCGAGGGCGCTGAGGGAGGCTTGCTTGGGTGCCAGAGTCGAGGGGTGGTTGGGCGTCGGGGGTTCCTGGGGATGGGCGAATGTTGGGAGTGTCATTTCTGTGATCTCGCCGCGCAGGGACTTGCTCATCATGGAGCGGATGGAGGTGAGGGTTAGTGTTGGGTCTGCAAGGAGACATGATAGTTTCGTGAGGGCCGCTGGATTTTGAGGGCTTATTGTCAGTCAATGGCTCAAGCAATATACGGGGAGGTCTCATCTACCTTCGGACGTCATGTCCATCCCAAACACCACTCCCGTTTTTGCGAGGGCCATGCCGGTGGCATATAGCGGAGATACACTTCCCGTCATGCACTGTGTGACATTAACCACAACCACCCCATCCTCGACGCCCTTCCTCAGCACCTCCAGCAACCTCTCGTCCTCTGGCGCATTCCCGCTTCCAAACGTCTCGAGCACCAATCCCCTCAACCCCTTCAACCTCATGACCCCCTCCACCATCTCCGGAAGTATCCCCGGGAAAATCCTCAAACACGCCACATGCGACGTCCCCGGCGGATATGGCGAGACCGCGAACGGGGCCAACGTCGACGGCCTCGTAATCATATTCCAATTAATCGTGATATTGATCCCCACCGTCGCCAACGGCGGATGATTCGGCGATGCAAACGCATTAAACGCAACGGCATTACACTTTGTCACCCTATTCCCCCGAAAGAGCTTAAAGTTAAAGTACAAGCAGACCTCGGGGATCATAAAGTGCCCCGCAATCACCAGACTCCCGAGCAGATTATCCGTAGCGTCGCTCTGGAGCTCGGTCATGGGCGCCTGGCTTCCAGTGAGGATGATTGCCTTTCCGAGTGAGTTGATCATGAACCCGAGTGCGGAGGCCGTGTATGCCAAACTATCTGTCCCGTGAAGCACAATGAATGCATCAAAGAGCTGGTAATTGCGCTCGATGGCCCGCGCAATCTCGCCCCATCCCTTTGCATTGATCGAGGACGAGTCGAGGAGGGGATCAAACTCGAGGACGCAGAAGCGGACATGTTTGCCGTAAGCAGACAGTGGGGTCCTCAACGAGGGGATGTGAGTGACCGCCGTCGGGTTCTCTGGATCGGCATGGCATGGCAGCGGAGGAGGATTCGAGTTGTCGTTGAACGAGGGACGGGGGATCAAGAGATTGATAAAGTTTGCTTCCTGCAGGCATTGGATCCTAGACTATCAGCGTATGGACATCTCGGAGGTGGAGGGATTGGCGATAAGATAGATACTCACAGGAACGTATCCGTTGACACCACGCTTCATACATATCGTTCCGCCTGCAACGAGTTTTTGTCAACATTTTATTCACCCCCTGGCCTCAAAGAGATCGGAATACCGACCGGTCGCAATCACCAGGACTCTGGCCTCCAACGGCCCGGTGCTCACCGCCGAAGCAGCCTCGAGCCCCATCCCTGCGACGGAGGGCGGGGGAGAGACGGTCACGCCCAATTCGTGCATTGATTTCGTAACTGTTCTTGAAAATGTTGGTGTATAACCGAATTGAACGTGCCGACGAGATGGAATTTGTGAATCTGTTATTCGGAGCGCTCTGATGAGATCGAGAGAGAGAGAAATGCCGCTCGCTATAGCTGCTCTTATCAAGGAACCAGACAATGCGGTGTCGACGAACCGAGACCTTTTAAAACGCAATAAATCGCGACGAGATCCAGCCAGTCTTCCCCATCACCAAAGCCAATCGCAAATATATCCTGCCATTGACTCAGCCCTCCTCCTCCATCCATCTCGCGCTCCTCCTCCAACGCCAGTCGACAAAGGTATCGCTGCCGCTTGCCGACACTACCCGCCTGTGCTCGTGCTACCCCCCCAGGCGCAGCTGGATAGTCTCGCCCAGCAGCTGGACTTTCTTACACATGCCCAGCTAGGAACAATTTCGCCCACCTATGCAGATCGCCTAGGGTAGTATGGGTATGGGCTGTAATGGATAAGGCACATTCAGGGTAATCCCACGCCTTTCCCCCAACTCACCATCATCATCAAATTTCCACAGAAACAAAAAAAATCCAATCCGACAATACAACTGCAACATAATGATAATATATATAAAAATACCTCAATACACCACAAAATCTGACAAAAAAACACCATCATCGTAGGTATCACTTCTTGCCCACCCCCTCAATCGCCCCACTCGCCTCCACAACCTTCCACGGGCCCTTATAATGCCCCACAACATCCATATCCATCTTGGCTTTCCCAATATCCTTCCCCAAATCAGCTATTTCAATATCTATATACCCCTCCCTTCCCCACAACGCATTTGATTTCGTAAGCGGCTCATACCCCACCCCCTCTGCATTCCCGACCGACCCAACAAGGTTCCCCATGGGATCCACGATACAACTCCCCCCCTCGCACCCAGTCCTATCGCCCTTGACTTCCTCCTCAACGTACTGGTTCGAACCTAACACATAGCAGCGGCCCTCCATAGCTATATGTCTCATTGTCGAGATCCACGACTCCCGCCCGTCGGCGGTGGGCGCGAGGTAGATCTGGACGTGCTGCGAGTAGAGCTGGTATCGCAGAAGGGGCATATAATTCTCCCAGCAGATTGCTGCTGCAAGGACGACGGGGACGTTATTGAGCTTCGTGTGGATCGCCTTCAGGGTCGCCGAAGACCCGAAACCCCAGATCACACGTTCCGTGCCAGTCTGCGAAGCCAGTATAATCAGCATCATGAATTAGCCCAAGGACTCTCATAAAAAAGACACAATTTTGTATCCAAGATGTTCAAAAAGAAGAAAGAAAAGAGTAAAGTATAACTCACCGGCATCAACTTCCTCCTCTTCCCCACCAACCCCTCCCTCGGACAAACATACACGACCCCACAATACAGCGTCCCGCCGACCCTCTCCACTATCCCCACTACCAAAAACACCCCCGTCTCCCTCGCCGTCCCCTCCAACACCTCCCTCGTGCCATCCCCCCCGCCAACCACATACTCCCCGCCGGCCCCCTCATGGCTCACATCCCCCAAATCCACGCACCCCCTCGCATACTCCCAAAACTCGTCTCGCCCCTCACTGGTCCGCGAGCCAACTAGTGCGTCAAAAGATTTCCCGCGCGGGTAGCCACCGAGATAGGCTTCGGGGAAGAGGAGGAGGTGGACGCCGCGTTTCGAGGCGGCGTGGGCGATGGTGGAGAGTTGCGCGAGGGTGGCGCTGAGGGTGGGGAGGGTGCGGGCTTGGACGGTCGAGAGTCGGATTGGTGGCATATTGTTAACCGTTTGATGGGTGGATGTATATTTATCTATACTTTTCAAATGATTCTCGTCCAAAATTGCGTGCTCAAAAAAGGTAAAGATGGGTACTTGGAGAGATGGAAAGGGAATGAGGAGAGGAGAGGAGATGATGTGCAATCCATAAAACAAATATCTGTCACTTTAATACCGAGGGTATCAAGAGGTCTCAGTCATTACTCCGCATGAGATCTATATGAGCAATAGCCTATTTAGGTACTAAGAACCAACCATTGCACCACTCTAGTCTAGTGTCTATGCCCGGTACCCAAGACTACCCGGTACCCCACATTTACGATGACTCCAAGTGACCTCCAGATGGATACCAAGAGGTAGCTACCTCGTATCGTCCCGTATCGTCCGGATCCAATCATGCACATGTCCACAAGCATAACCGAGAAACGCGGGGCAAAAATGTCTATTTCTTTCGTAGATCAGGATGACATCCGTATATATGTGAAATAATTATAAAGAATAGCCCAACAATATCCCTCGCAAATTAAAGTGAAATAGAATACATTATCCATCCATCCATTCATCCATCCATTCATCCACCGCAAAGAGCTTCACAGCTCATCCCAAAGCCAGAAAGTCCATAGCCCAAGTGCAAATCCACCATAATTAAAAATGTAATTACCCAAACAAAAAAACACCCACCAATAACCACCGATCACACTTAGTACCATCCATGACATTTAGTCTCGTTCCTCCATGATATGCCCTATCCAGTAAAATCCCATGCCCACATTCCTCCACCTAAACACCAAAAAAAAAATTAAAAAAAATGTGAAAGCGATTTATGTGTATGTATTTTCCATGCAACATCATTCATGAAATCATTCAATCGACATCATCATTGAACCCAAACGATTCTCGGTTTTGCCCTCTCGGAGTCGGGCTTCGACCCCCGCCCATACGGTCAATATCCGTCGCCGCCAACGTCGCCTCATCATCCTCCCTGCTAACGGCACTTCCTCTGACCTCCTTCTCCCCACTATTTGCAGGTTGGCCACCAAGTAGGCTTACTCCCCCGCCACCACCATTGCCCTCAGGTCCACCTCCAGCAGATGATGAAAAGGAAGCTTTATAGGCTGGCTCTTTTCCATTTTGTCCTTTACCCATGCTCTCGGAGGAAGCCTTCTGCAGTCGCATTGATGGTTGAGGGTCTGCCTCCATTCTCTCACTGTAGTGGGGAAACATATTGGTCAATGGAATAGGGAGTGGTGGTGGTGGGTGAGAAGGCGGTGGGCCGGCCGATCCAAACCCATTATTTGTTGGGAGCGCCTGGGGAACCTTGGCCTTATCTCTCTCATCCTCCATCTTTTTTCGCTCCCTCCTCTCATCTCTCTCCCTCCTTTCATCCCTCTCCCTCTCCTTTCCCTTTCTATCTCGCTCTCTCAACTCATCAATGAACTCTCCTTCACGACCAGAGACCTTCTTACTCTCGCTACTTCTGCGCAATCCCCTCTTCATAATCTGCTGCTTAATGCCATTGCTACCCATGTTACCAGAGGAGCCAAATGTTCCACCGAAGCCAGCAAAATTATGACCTCTTCCGTCTTCATCATCACTGAAAACACCACCAATGTTGTATCGGGGTTGCTCATCCCGACCAAACATGTCTTCGGGCTCACTAAGAACTTCCATTGCCCGTGCGTGAGACAAGGAAGCTTCTGCCGTGGCTGTTGTTCTCTTGGAAGACCGGCGGCGAGTGGTATGGTGATGTCGCACAATTTTCTCATCCTCGTCCTCATCTTGAGCTTCTGGGATAACTTTCTGATGACTATGGTGGCGTCTTTCCTTCCTATGAGATTTGCTATGAGACGGCAGCCCCGTTCCAACGGCAGTTACGGAGGTCGCGCCAGTCAAAGCTGTGTTAACACTGTATGATGTCCCTGGCCGAACTGAGCCTGATGTCCCAGGTCTCCCGGATGCATCGACAATAACTGGAGCTGGAGGATGGACTGCAATTGGAACTGAAACTGGGGCTGGTACTGGTGCTGGAGGTTCGGGTGTATCGTGGTCCGAGGCCAAGAACTTTGAAAGCTTGAAGAACCGCCGTTTCTCAGTAGGCTCCTTCGCTCTGTCATCGGCAGTTCCAGGGCGGTCGTCGTCAAGACCTTCCTGCTTCCCACGTTCCTTCTCCTTTTTCTTTGCATCCCTTGAAGATCGCTCCCTAATTATAGGAATAGAATTTCGGATATCATCCAATAGAGTTGGTGGGGAAGTAGCTACTATGGTTGTTCCCCCAACATTGGGTGTAGCAGATGCCATACGTTCCTTGGAATTGCGCTGATCAACAGTGACTGGTTTCCTGTCTGATGTTGATGGCCTTTCTCGGGACGAGGATTCGTTGAGCTTCTTCTCCCTGTGTTCATCTTTGCCACTCGTCTTTGTCCTTCGTGGTAGTTGTCCTGGTACATCCGGCCCAAGCTTTTCGGTTGCATATTCAGAGAAATAAATATTATTTTGAGTGGCGTATTGAAGTGTTTTTACACCTCCAGAGTCGCCGCCTGTTGCACCTCGGTGGTGGTGAAAGCCGATGTTAGCAGCCGCATTTGCTAACTTCGCCTGTCTCCTTTCTTCCTTTTCCCTCCGCTCTCGTTCCTTTTCAAACTTCTCCCGACTCCGCTCCTTATCCCGTTTATCCTTTTCTTTCTCAAGCTGCTTTTTCATTAGGTGCTGAGCTGCATTTGCGCCACCACTGCCACCACTTCCAGAGCTATTCCGCCGGGCATCAGCACTTCCATCATCACCCGCGAGTAAGGAGCTTGTAGCTTTGCGAGTCGTCCGCCGACGGTGCCTCGACCCGTAATTACTTGCGCTATCATCGGGGAAGATAGGATTAAGCGAGCTCTCTTTATCCAACCCTTCAAAGTAATCCGATTTTGGCGGTGGCGGAGGAGGTAACATCATATGCTTGCCTTGAAGTGAAGTTGACATTCCAGTTGATGTTGTGTTATGGCGAGTAAGGCTGGGCCCGAATTGCTCGTTCGATGAATTGCTATTATTGCTGGTATCCTTCTCCTTACCAGCCATCATCATCTTCCTTGCTATAGCCTCCTTCCGAACACGAAGCTTCCGCCTTACTTCCTCGGCCCGAACATGCAGCGCTTCGATTTCATCTTCAAGCTTCTCCATCGTTCGAAAGATGTTTCCATCCAGAACCTCTAAGGCTTCTAGCTCTTTCTCCTCATCCGCAGGTATCACATCCTTTTCATCCAAAAATCCATCAAATCTTCCACTGTTCAACAAGTCAAGTTCTCCTTTTGTGACCCTTGAGATGGCTTCAAGAACTGGGTGAAGATCAGGATGTAAAAGGAGATATAAAGCAGCAATTGACCGAGTAATGGTATGCGGAGGATATGCAGGGTAGAGCCGTCTTAGGGCCAACATGGTGCGTTCGAGAAGAGGTGAGTCGGAGAGGTACCGGGCATATAGATCTTTCTGTGGGGGGGATTCATTCAAAAGGTCGAGTATTATTCCAGATATGATACGCTCTTCCTCTTCTTCTTGACTAGCAGTGCTTGCAGTATCCTGGATAAGATGGTGTGAATGGGGATGGTGGTTGGCAGGAGAATGGAACTGGTCTGCAAGAGCATCATAGAGAATTCCTGCGACATCATTACTTTTTCCTGCCATATTTGCAGCGCCTCCACTCCCACTTGGGATAATTGGATTTCCATTGATTGTAGTGCTCAACACGGTCTCCGTTTCTTCCAACCATTCCTCAACCTTCGTCTTTGTCCGAATCTTCTCGCCTTCCGCTAGCATTTGATGAACACCTTGACCGTCAGCAGGTGGTTTTGGAAGGGCGGGCTGCTGGGCGGCTTTCGGTGCTGGTATTGTATTTGAATTTCCGCCATCATTGTTACCCAATACCGTTTCGGCTCCTTCCTCATCTTCTAGACCAGATCCTTCCATCCCCTTTTTTAGTAGTCCACGGACTGGTAGTACTGGTAATACCGGCAATCGTTCCCTCCGCCTCTTGCCCCGGATCCATTCAAGTACCTCACCCCATGGAAGCCCAATATCCCTTGCAAACAGAGATTCTACACGTTCAAGCAGACTTCTTGCAAGTGAGCGGTATCCTGTGCCAACTGCTACACTCCCACTATTGGCTAATATCTGCGTGTATGCATCTAAACTATAATGTAACGCTGCAAATGCAGACAAGCTGCGTTGCTCGGCGCTATTCAAGTTACCTTCTTCTGCAGCCGCGTATACGACCTGAGGGACTTCACCTGAATATGTTGCATTTGCATAATCAATATGATGTGGGTCTAGTGATGGGGAGAATGTTATGGAGATGGCCTTTGGGAGACCACCGTTCTTGAGCAAATAGTCAACATATTGCTGACTCTGTGTAGCCGTAATCAAACTCGATCGAGAGCGAGTAGCGGACCGAGTAAGTGGAGGTGAGGGGGGCAGTATTAAAGCCGCAATGGCACCTGCACTATGGTTCAATCCAGTTGGCCGGGGCTGTTTCGGAGTGTTTGGTGTGCCAATGGGTGTCCTTGATGCGGTTCCAACAGGTGGTGTCTTCGACTGTGCAGGTGGGAGCCCACGTGCTATCTGTGTTGGCGGGAGTATGTTCGATGAGGATGCGGTTCGCGGCCGCGTCGAGTGCTGTAGTGGCGATGATTGAATCGGTTGTGATGAATTAGGCAGCCTCTGTGACGGCCTCTGCTGTGCTTGATTCTGAGGAGTTTGCTGCTGCTGTGTCGACGAATTGCTCCGCTGATTGCTAGCAGGTGACCCCCCTGATGACCCCGATGTCGATGGCCTGATGCATTGCATCCCACCTCCTAGCGGAGGCGTCCCTTGCCGTACCTGTTGTTGTTGCTGCAGCACAGGGAACATCGGCGGTGACTTGTCCGCTTCGTTTTGCATGCTCCTCACAATTCAAAAATGATTTGTGTGGGAGATGGAAACAATATTCTTGTGCCAATTTTTCTTGAGATCGGTTAAACCTACCCGTGCCCAAATACAAACAAACCAGGCTTCTGCTCGCAATCAGCGAAACCCGATCTAGCGCTTTAGATAATTATCCAACCCAATTGAGAAACTCAGGCGGTAGACTATGCAGTACGCCGACTTGTATTTCTAACTGGGTGGTGAATGTGAAATTAGAAACCTTGTTGGTGTTTAGAGAGCAATTAGATGAAGCGGGAGGCCGACGGCTTGAAGGTATGATGATTTTGCGTGTTGGTGAGAGGTGTGGTGATGTTGGTGTTTGTGAAAGTTCTCCTGCTTGCTCAACAGAGAAATGGCTGAAGCCGTGTTAGCTCGAGAACAGCACTCAGGCAGGCCAACCAAGAAAAAGGAAAAATAAGAATATCCAGCGACAAGGATTTCGATCTGTGTTGAGGGAAGGGGGGTACGTGTAGCATCCTGACAGTGTGCAGTGAAACATTACACACATCACACATTGTGAAAAGAACGTACGTGGCCCATAGATAGACAGTTTTTTGTCTTTCCACCTGTTGTTTTTATCAGAGCTCGGGTATGTGCGTCAAACTGGGTTTATCAGGGAGTTTCAAGAGGGTAAAAACAAAGCATCAAAAGAAAGGAAGCGGGGTGGCAGCTCGAGAAAGTAGCAATATCTGTGCGTGTGTTGGGGGAGGGGGGGGGTGGAGAAGGAGGGGGTATCAACCACGGAGGTGGGTCATTTGCCCGGGGACAACTGTAGATGTGGGGGTATTGGATGGCGACAGAGGAAGATTGCTGATTCGATGCAATGGGTACCTAATACACCACTTCATCGCAATTTTATTCCAGAAGATTGATAAAAAAAGTGAATCGCGCTGTACCTTTGTTTCCAAAGAATCTATAAACTCAATGCAAATAATACAACCACGAACAATGACCTTGGAATGTACTGTATCTAGCGACCAGCAAAAACCGAACGTGGGAGCTCTAAGCTCCAAATCACAACAAATTCCAATTGAGGTCGAGAGTTGAATATCGGTAGGTGATGAGTCGAAGCCCAAGCTTAAACGGCGGGGAGAATATGCGGGGGAGGTGGGCTGCAGGGGGACCCTCAATAAACAGCAAACAACGCACACACCATACACCACACCACCCTCACGCACCACCTTGACCGCACGTCAGTCGGCAGCTGATGGTGGACCTGTCTGTGTGAAAACAGATATCTTCGCTAAAGTGAGTTGTACAGCTAGTAGGAAGGTAAGTGATGGACCTGGAGTGGATGGAAAAGTTTAGTCCCAAGGAGACCCTCCGCTTTCTGATTGTAGGAGTATGCGAGCGGAGCTCTGGCGAAGGGGTAGATTATGCGACCAAGCAGGTATGCTGCAGAGACTTCAAAGTTGAGACGGGGCAGAGATGGTGAAGCAGGATGGAAGCCGGAACTAGGCCCAGTCGGAGAAGTGGAAAGCTGTTTGATTCTGGACTGTGGCGGCAGTTGGGCGGGCGACAGAACTGCTGATGGATGATGGGATTGGTGATGTTCTACGGGATGCGGATACGTAGCGTAATATGACCCCGTGATCATTGGGCGCAAAGCTGCAATGCACAGACAGGTGCGTGATGCTCCCTCAACAGCCAGTCGTGTGAGCATGGTGCCTCAGGGGTATTGGGCGGGCTTACTGCAAGGGTGGTCAACTGGCCGCTTCTTCATGGCGAGGTCGATATCCAAATGTGCGGGTCGATGGGGCGGAAGATTGACTGATTGGGGATGTTCCAGCTGCAACTAGATGGTATAAGGTTAAACTCGTCGCTTCCTAGCCTCCCGTCTCGGTGTCCACGCCATGGACACAGCTTCCCGGCAAGACTCGTGTGTACTCGTTACCCTCCTGAAATGACGGAAAGTGGCCGGGGTATTTGTGCATGTGCATTGCAGAGAATATCTTTGCTGCTCTGACGATTTGACCAGTTGGCTTCTCTATTGCATAAGATACCACTGAAAATAGTGCCTTTAGACACTGACTGAAAAAGCAGCAGACTAGATCTTGATTCCTATTGCTCAGCTGCTCTGCAATGCAGACGCAAAAGACCCCCTTGTATTTTCCGTCACTTCAGGAGGGTAGCGAGTATGTATGTACGACATGGAAACAATCCTAGGGGTTGCGCTCGACCTAGGGATATGCCGTGGCCAGAAAATGGATTCCTACAGAGGCAAACCTCCACACGAATATGTGAGCTCGGATAAACGTGGAGAACTGGCAGCCTACCTCTTGCCCTTCCACCTACCGACAGAACACAGGGGCAAACCACAGGCCAGTCACTGTATCCAGATTGTAAAGTAAACTTGGTGAGCGCCTGTCTGCACGTTCCAATAGATATTGAGAGAAAAAGCAAATATACAGATGAAGTTGTTGAGAGATCACTGGCGAGGTTGTGGGGTGGTGGTCGTGTTTGGACCTCTTCGGCTGGGTCTAGGCTCGGCAGCTGCTCCACGTGATCGGGCACAGTGTTCGCCTGGAGAGTAGCCCTTAAGCGAGGGAGAGGGTGAAAGAATGGGGCGCAGACTTGTATCAAAGAGAGTAAAGTACATAAGGCTCGAGAACGTTAACGAGAACAGGATCGAGAGAGGAGAGAGGAGAGACAAACATTTTTCTGGCAAGTGAAGCCAGATGCAGTCCGGCGTACCTGCATTCCGATCTAGGAAAGTCTCATTCCGAAGAAGCAGCAAGCGCCCAAAATGGTAGAGTTTTGTATTATCATGAGATGGGTACGAGACTAAGTACATACATGAGATGATCAGGCTGGGCACGAGTCTACAAATTTTATACTCGGGTAGACGCTGCCTCTAATACCTAGGTATAGGTAAGTACTGTACCTAGTCTCGTGCCAAAGTAGATGCACTCACGCAGCGGCGATCTCATTGTAGTCGATGTCGATCTTGTACCAGAATCTCATTTTACAGAGCTCGAGCTCACATGTACTCGAAGAATGTGCCCAAGGAAGCTTCATACATACCTGAAGTACCCAGTAATGTACTCGAATCTAGCGAATGCTGGCGATAGCATGCACTGCTTTGACAATTGTACAAGACCAGGTAGATCTGAATATCACAAAGTACGTACATAAGATAACTGGCTAAAAAACAAGTACCACATGCCAAAATCGGCCATCTGGGTTCTATATTCCCTGATATATCAATTGAAGATGAGCCTGGTACAACGGTATATTCGAATTCTCTGCAGAACTATAGCCTATCTAAGTACCTAGTCCCCATGGTCACCCTCGCTCTAAATTGTAAATAATGTATAGAACAGATAAGTTAATTTTTTGTGTGTAGAAAATGACTGAAAAGAACAGAACAGAACAGAACAGGACAGGACACCAAACACCAAATAAACTGAAATCGAGAGAAAGCCATAAACAAAGAAAGGAAATAAACAAATACCACAGGAGTGGGAGAAGTCAGAATCGGGGAAACATAAAGCAGAAATCCGATAAGCCAAAAAAACTCTTTTACTGGCAATGGAAACCCGCATGTGGTATACTCCTCCTCCTCCTCCACTTCTTCAAACTCCCTTCATTTTCCAGAGCCACAAACTCAGTCTCGAGCCACACACACAACTCTCCTCACCAACCCCAACATCCCCCATCAAAGATCCAACTGATCATCCGCAAACCCAATTGTCACCTCCTCACCCGGCTTGAACGCCGGCAACCCCGCATACGGGCACCCCCCACACCTAAACGCATCCCCCAAATAGCAGCTCCCACAACTCCCCGTCTTTCCCTTGATCGTGAAATCAATCTCCGTCAACTCCTCGTTCGACAACACGATACCCTGCGCGGCCTTTGTCTTTGCGGCAGCAAGCAGCGCGGCGTCTTTGGCCGCACGTTCTTTTGCGGCCTCGTCTTCGAGGATCTCGCGGAGCCCGCAGCTGCAGTCTTTGCAGGCGCGGCGGCGCTTTCCGGCTTTTGGAGCGCATTCGGGGGCTGTGGGATGGGTGAAGTATATATGTTAATTTGATTTTCCTGTGGAATTGTGGAATTGAGATGCGGATGGGGATGGGGAGGGGGAGGGAGTGACTTACGTTGCTGAATGGCAATGGAAAGAGCATCGTCCAGGAGGGTATCCTCATCAATCAACTCATCGTCATCATCACCAAGATCATCACTAAAATCGATAAACCCAACACCATTCGGCTTTGCCGGCACTGCTGCTACCACTGGCTGTGATTTCTGCAACGCTATTGACGCAGCAGGCTTGACCTCCGCCGAAGCTGCAGCTCCATTCGTTATCGTCGTCGTCGTCGTAGAAGCACCATTCTCACCTCCCTGCTGCGGCTGCTGCTTCCTCTTCCTCAGCAACATCACGGGCGCAGCACTCCCATTACTCGCATACGCCGGCTTCTGGAAGTACCTCGTCCCCTCCGCCGCATCCTCCTCCACCAAAAACCCACCAATCAACAACTCCAACCTCTCCTGCCTTCCCTCGGCGCCAAACTCCTTCTCCTCAGTCACAAACTTGCCGCCGGGGGCGAGCGCGCCAAAGACTTTCTCTGCGCTGACTTTGTCGATTGAGGAGCGTGTGTGCGGGGTGGTGGGGTTGGAGAGGAGCACGGCGGTGGTGTAGGCGGATTGCGGGAGGGCGACGAGGCCGGGGATGGAGAGCCGGTCAAGCATCTGGATGTCTGTTGATGCGCGCGGGTATTTTGTGGCCAGGAGGGACTCGAGGTGGGTCGGGTTAGAGG
This sequence comes from Peziza echinospora, assembly GCA_024516245.1. Lineage (NCBI taxonomy): Eukaryota > Fungi > Ascomycota > Pezizomycetes > Pezizales > Pezizaceae > Peziza > Peziza echinospora. The sequence continues at coordinate 816,424 of JAJLQT010000010.1, read as the reverse complement.
AGAGGGAGGGAGGACATAGGAGGAGAGTGCGTCCTGTTCCGGCCGACATTGTGTGCGACTGAAACGGTGAAGCCTGGGTTTATTCTGTGCTGTGATGTGTATATGTGTATGATCCTCTCCGCGTCTTTAAATCCTATCGTATTGCAAGAAGAAGAAGCTGTATTATGAAGAGGTATGTTGTGGTGCGGTGATGTATCTGCGTCGGGATTTCAATTGTGTAATGTTCAAGTCAAAAGAGTCATCCAGGGCTCACTTTAAGGGTGGGTTGGCGGGTTATGGTGGGGTGGCGACGGTGCTCATGGAGGGGCACACAATCAGATAAGATTTTAGTTCCAGCTCGGCGGGCGGGCAGCGGGACAGCACTCGTTTGACAACAACCCTCTTATCAATTTTCCTCGGAGATGCAAACCACTGATGCCCCGCGGCAACCCCCCCCACCATGGATTCGAATCACAATTTAATTATAAAAGTAATGTCCATTTCAATTGCATAACATGCCTGCTCTTCCCCGGCACCGAGTTGAATTGGATGTAGATACCTAAATACTCAAACTAAGTACCTAATTCCATACCTGAAAACCTCAACTTAAACGTCCTTTGAGCTAACCCAATCACTCAAAGCGATTACGCACAAGCAAGCGCATCTAGCTACTCTGACCTAGAGTAGCTACCCGGCTTTAAATTTTTTCTTGGCTGTTTCTACACAGCCAGGCTACTGTTTCTATGTCAATTGCGATAGTCTACTACAATTGCGAGAACTGAATTTGTCATGACAATTTGCATTATTAATCCTAAACGCTTCTGGGTAGTCTCCTGTTCCGGCGGGGGTTAAACGGTTCGAGTCTGGGCACGCTCGAGAAGTGCACCGAAATTATGGCGTTGGCACCCAGTAGCTAAGTAGGTAGTCTCGTGCAGTAGCAACTGTTCGCATGCCGCTTCCAGGCATACATTTCGCCTTGCTCACATAAATGCCACTGTATTGCTATTGAAATAACTAATTATACATGGAAAAATTCATCAATAGACAAATATGTTTATACTTTAATGTACTCCATGCATATGGGAACCTTTTATTAATCGCTGTTGACAATTGTTCGGGGACAGAATCGATTAATATTCTTGGGGTATGCATGCATGCTATGATGCGACAAATGTGTTGATCAAATAAACCCCATCAAAAGAACTCTCCGCACGGAGAATCTTTTGGATTTTACGTATACGTAGCCTGGTGATTTTACGGGGTTTTCGTGAGCCCCGTACGGAGTATACAATTCTTTGCAATTGCTCACTTTTGTATATATGGGGCTGCCATACAAAAAAATAACTTGCTCAAACTCCCTACGGCAGCTGACAAAATTCTCTCACGGGGTTTTTGTGAGCGGATCCGTACAGAGAATAGAATTCCATTTATATGCATGAGACTACATTTATATGACTTTTTTGCACAAGTGCGTAGTGCTTACCTAGGAGGTAGGTATGCTACTATAGGTACTGTATTTTGATTTTTTGAGACAAACATCTAGATCTTATATTCCAACAATTAGGCCTATCAAGTATCTGAATTAATTAAGAGAATAGTCTCTCCTCCAATCGTACCTAACTTATAATAGTCTCGTGCCCTCCAATATTAATAGATTCAAATGTCATTTATGCGTAGTCTCATGCATTAATATTCCCTCATACGGATTGTATGCAAATATTAATCAGGGCTGATGCGAGACTACCTATAGCTACCCAAGTCGGCCGATGTCGTGATTGTCGGACACTTTCTTAAGTAGGTAGTTTGGGTTGCTAGATTGCCGAATTAGGAACAGCCACTCACTTTACGCCTATGCCCTCCTCGAAGCTGTCCTGGCCAGACACCATCGAGGAGCAGATAGATCGGCATGACAATAAGCCATCACAGCCGAGGAAATGCTGGTACTGTACAACAAAACAAGCAAGATATAGCTCCTCCTCGAAGAAGGACACAATCACAATCACACTCACACTCACACGAAAAGAAGAAAGCATATGTACAAGGAAATTTAAATCGTCCGGTATCTTCGCGTTGAAGGCCCTCCCTCCTCATTGGCCATGGATTGATCATGACGGTACGGAGACGGAAGGCCGGGGAATATCATGATCAGCGATTATCGATTTGGTTTATGCAATCATCAGCCCCCCGTCATCGATCGATGAGTTCATATGGCAAAACTGGTCGAGATATATGTATACTATAGCCAATTTTATCCAGAGAACGACGACAACTTGTGTCTGTGGGGGCGGGAGGGGGGGGATATGAAGAGTTTGTCGACGTCGTCCTTGATAGGATTTCCGTCACAGAAACAAAAGTATATCCTCCCTCATCATCGAGGGGAAAACGTTGGCGTCGCTTGGTGCGGCAATGGGGCAATGTCTTTTAGCGCTCAAAGATATGGGTGGTTATAGCAATGAAGGAGGGATTGTGTATGGATTCGTTACTACTGGGGGTAGTTGGAGGATGCTAAGCTATAGCTATGATGGCCGGGCGTTCAAAGTGGCTGATGAAATCGAGGTGATATTTGATACTATGGCGAGGAATAAGGAGAAATGGATGAAAGAGTCTTCAGTCTTGGTGGATTGCATATATGCCGCGCGCGTTGGGGTTATAATGGAGGAATTGTCGATGGCTGAGGATGAGATGTCTTACGACTGCGGTTTATTTGCCACTCTCCCTACGTCTCCCAAAAATCTTAAAAATGTATAATGAAGTAACTCGCTGCAAAAAAAAAAAAAAAAAGGACAATAGTGATAAAACGCCCATAAACTCCAAAAAGAAACTAGTCGAAACCTCCAAAATAGAAATAACAAATGCAGCCTCTTACTCTCCTCCTCTAAAACACCGCTCCCCCAACCACAAAACACCTCTCCTCCTCGCGATCAACCCACCTCACCACCCTCCCCGCCGCCTCCGCCAACGACTTCCTCTCCACCCCCCCACCCGCAACAACATACAACTCCCACGTCTGCGTCACCCACGCCAACGTACTCCACCCCTCCCCCCTCGCATAGTGCACCTTCAAAAACCCGCCCTGCTTCGCATGCACCGCGGCATGTAACCGCTGATACACCGTCATCAACCTCCTCCTCGCCAGCGGCGTGTAGAAATGCGGCTCGTATGCCGGCATCGTAAACTGCACATTCGCTCTACTCTTGTACAAGAAATGTAGAACCTTCTGGTCGGGGGTGAGGATATCCGTGACGGAATACCGGTTCTGCTGGAGGGAGGCTTCGATGAGGGGTGTGAGGCCGTGCGAGTCCAGGTGCTCGACGACTTGCTCTTTCATGGTGCGCAGCTCAAAGAAGGTGTCCTTCTCGGCTGAGATGAGCACGATGGAGATTTCTGGACGGAAGAAGCAGATGTATGCGTGGAGGTAGCCACGCGAGTTGAATTTTGGTAGGCAGATGGGGATCCAGTGTTCGCCGCCGTCGCGGAATGTGTATGCGTTGAAGAGCATGGAGAAGAGGAGTTGGAGGTCGGGGGGGTAGAGGGAGTGCCGTTTTGGTCGGACGACACTGACGAGCCTTCCGTCTGCGACGATAAGTCCGTAGAGTAATGTCGGAACACGATATTTGAGTAATGCGGCGTTGATCTTCTCACGATGTGTCTTGCGGAGCTTGATGCATTCGAGGGAGGAGAGTAGGGTTGCTGGATCGCCTCGTGTCATTGCATCACTCAATCCATCCAGAAAGACCTCCGTGCCGCCTAAAAGCCGGCGGAGATCGTATCCCTCTCTTTGAGAGAATACCTTCGTGAGAGACGGTACTGTGAGAGTTGATATGACCTGATTGTATAGTGCATCCAATTGCGCCCTCAACTGCCCATCAGATTCTCCTAGGGAGCTTATAGCAACCAGATACAATGGCCCCTCCTTCACCACCACGAAGTGATGCTTCCCAGCTATAAACGACCGAAGGGTCTCTCCATTATCTTGAAAAAATGATACAATGGTTTGGATAACCCCCATGTATCCTGAGATCAATTTCTCGTCGCCGTGTCGGGTGTATATTGGCTTTCCCGCGGAGGAGAGGACAAAATAATGTTTCTTCCGGGAGCGCCATCGTGCTATGAGGGCTTCCTCTGTCATTTCCTTGTCTCGTTCCTCGTCGCTACTCTCCTCCAACTCATCCGCGTCCATGTCCCCAACCGAAATTTCGCCATTCCACCCCGCAGCCCCAGTCTCGGAACCCCACCACCCATGGTCTCCATCTTCCATACTCAGAATCTCACCCAGCATCCCTTCCACATCATTCCCCCGTCCGTCTAGTGTAGGCGCCATGTGTGAAATGAAGCTCGGTGCCCCAGCGACACTCGTTGAACTCGAAGTTGGCCCAAAATCGCCATCTTGTTGCTGCGCAAGGACTCCTTCGGGAAGAGAGATGGCGGTTGTCGGTTGTGATTGGAGCCCCGATGATGCCGAATGAGCTTGTGCCTGGTGTTTTTGGCTTTGTGCCCGCATGGATGAATGGGATGGCTTGAGTCCGACTCGCTTCGGCAGAAGCGACGTGAGGGCTCCTGTGGGCGGTGCGTGGAAGTAGTCTTCGCGAATGGAGAGGTCCGAGTTGACTCTGGTTAACGACTCGTTCGGCCTCAGTGGTGTATTTACTAATGGCGTATTCCCACCGCTGCTTTGTGCCGACGGCGGTGGCTGTAGTGCGTTTGTTTGTCCCGTCTTTGAGCTGCCCTCTGCCCCACCAGCACGGGAAAGGAACATCGAGGCCTTGGGAGTCTCCAGGTCCATTTCGCTCTCGTCGTCTGCATCTGCATCGTCCACGGCGCTCGAGGAGGCCGGCTCAGCGCCACCGAGTTGGTCGACCTGGAGCTTCAGCGGGCCCCCCACTTCGGAGCTGGTGGGTGTGCCGGCATCTGGCGGTGGAGGTGGGGCAGTCGGTGCTGAGGCCTGGTCATCTTGTAAACTCGGGCTCATCGTTCGAAGCCGATGCCGCGGGTTTAACGTGGGCGGCAGGAGGCTCAGGACGGGGCGTGTGGTGGTGATATATAGTTAACGAGCAGGCAAGCTCCACCCGTAGCCTAACCTTCAACGCTCCGAGGCATCGAGCTGTGCGGCAAGGGTGCAAGGGTGCACGGATCAGCAAGCGCGGTGCAAGGCAGCGCAAGTGCATAACAGCTCCTCTGCATATGCATGCATGCACACGCCACAGGCACGACATTTCACGGCTTTCTGTGCAGATTTCACTATTAATCCGGCAAATTAAAGCCAATAATCGTCTAGTAAGATCGAGTGCACGAAAGTAGATATTGCAAGCGATGAGAAGATGGTGATCCAGACAAAAATGCATAGCACTCTTACATGCCATTGTACGCTAGCTTGTAAATTTAAATCAAAGTGCTGGAAATACTACATACATGTAAGCCAGGAGGTAATTACTTTTTGACATAAAACCGACGAAATAAACTCCTCTTTAAGCAAAAAAAACAAGAAGCAAAATAAAATGACCACAAAATTGTACAAGCCCGACAACAAAAATGAAAAGGGCATCTACATCCCACGGAACACGTTTCCAGAGGCACTTCTCCGCCCTGCACGATTTCCTCCACCAGACAGATCCTTCTTGTTGCTGGAATCGACCTGTGGTCCAGCCGGCTTGGGTTTCCTCGTACTGGCTGGCATCCACGTAATCTCCTTTTCTCCAAGCACCTCTCCTCCCTTCTTCGACACTGGCCGCCTGGTGTTTGTGCTTCCGACGGCGCGAGCGGCAAAGGTCTTCTCCCGTGCCTGCTGCTTGTTCCTCCTGATTTGGTTCTTGGACACCGGGTCGAAACCACGGGTGTCGTGACCAGACTTGCGGTAATTCGAAGAGGACACACGCATTTCGGGCTCCGCCTTCTTGGGCGGTGGTTTGCTTGATGTCTTCTTTCCAGCATCGGAGTCTTCCGAGTCGGAATCGACATCGGAAGAGGACGCTGCGGCATCGGAATCGTCCTCCTCGGACTCCACAGCTGTGCGGGTACGTTTCTGTTTGGTTGCGGTGGTCGCAGAGCCGCCAGCCTCTTGGCCAGATCTCGTTGGATGAAGCTGCTGGAACTCGATGGTATTCTCATCAACCGCAAACTCTGGGTCGTCAAAGAGACCGCCGAAACGGTTATCCTTGAGCACGCTGGAAACCTTGCCCATGACTGCCTCATCATCCTCTGGCACGACTTCGCCAACAAGAGCATTCTCCTTGCGGCTCCATCTTGCAAGTTTCTCTTCCTGCTTGAGCAACCTCTCGGCAAGTTTCTTGTTCACCTTGACCTTGGATTCGAGCCCGTTCGCGGCATCCTTCTTGCTGGTTCGGATTCTGGACTCGCGCTCCTTCTCAATCTTGTCCCTAATCATCTTCCTCCTCTCTCTGTCCCACTCGAATGGATCCGTTACGAGCTTCAACTCCTCATACAAGCGCTGGTCGATAAAGTAACCGTGCATATATGGTCGCAACACTGCATTTCCTTGTGGTGTACCAACAAGTTGATCCAGCCCCAACTTTCCGAGATCTGCACTGGTGACGAACTTGTAGTTGTCATATGTAGAAATGCCTTGATCAGTGCTGTCACCCTTCTTGTAGGCGTCAGGGTCGTTAAGATGAGCTTCGGCCATCTCTTCGGTAAGATTGTCCAAGAAGCTGCACCATCGTGGAGCAGGGCCGAGTTGTGGAATGAAAAATGAGTGCATCTCCTGTCCCTCGTTGGCAGTGAATATCATTCCACTGTTTGGAACCAACTCGAGGTGGTTCATATCCACTGAAGGTTCGATACTTGTCCAAGGCGCACCAGTCTCTTGGTCCCAAATCTTGATGATACGCTTATCGGCTGATAGGACCTTGGGGGTTGAAGTGCTGTTATGTGATGCAGAAGCATCATGGGGTGTGTGGAGGAATTTGAGCGACTGAATTGGGAATCCGTACTGTTGGTCCTTGACGATAAGTGGGTTGGATGAACGAATGTCGTAAAGGGATGTGATTCCAACACTAGATCCAGTGGCGAGAATAAGACCACCAGGATGGAATTCCAGGGCAGTAATAGCAGGGTTTGTGTCTGATGGATCCTCGGAGGCAAAGATCGAGGAGCTGTCACCTTTCGGGGGCGTCAAGATTCCGATTCGATTTCGGCTTCTGTGGTCCCAAAACTCTACTGTGCCCTTGTCCGTTCCGAAAGCCAACAGTCCATGGCAATTTTGCTCTACGGCGACACTTTCTCCGCTTTTTACCGACTCGTCCAATTCGAATGGCTTCAAAAATCGTCCAGATTCCAGGTCCAGGCGATATACTTCGTTTCCATCGGCCGGAACAAGTGCTTCGGCACGTTGTCGCTGGTATGCTAGGGCTCGGCCATAACGAGGAATTCGCACAGAATGGTGGCATCCCATGGGTGTGTGGAACTCTAGTAATCTGTCGGTTTGTAGGTGGAGGGATTTCGTGTAATCGGTCGATAGTAGGAGAAATGTGAGATTGAGAGAGACATGATGGCGTGCGTACTTCATGCCTAACGAAGGTAGATGGTATGTGTGATGTTGCGGTTTGTATGTTCCTATACCCCGACAATTCGTCGTTTAGCAGCCAATTCAAACAGCATTCTAACATGGCAGGCTGATTGGTGTTTTCTACACACCTGTGGCCATGGCATATTCGCCATCCTCACTGACACGAATACATTGACTGGCCTCCTCGAATCCGAAATCCTGGATGAGCTCGATTCGGTTCTGGAACTCGGCATCATCTCTGAGCGACTTCTTCCGCTTGCGAACCAACCAATCTGGGAGCGAGCGTGAGGTCGAGGCGCCGGAGACCGTATACACGGAGATCCCGTTCTGGGATGTGACCTTCATGGCTGTGGCTGGGCTTTGGTGCGGTCGGGAGAGGTGTCTGGCGGAGGAGTGGAGGAACCTAGGCGCAGGCGTAACTGCTACTGTCGACTACCTACGGAGCTTCTGGGGCATTTTTTCTTGTAAATCTTGGCAAGGGCAGATTGCCTACGACGCGGACGTAGCTTCACTGGGTGCACTAACGAGCTTGCCCTGCCACTCTTGGCGCACCCTTACCCTGAAGCTCCAGCACCACTGTTACCCTGAAGCTACGGGATGGCCTTTGCACCTTTCAGCGCCATACGTCATGTGAGATGGACATCTGCGCTTCATCTCTCTACCGCAACCATGTCCGGCCCCGCTGTGTTGAGCAGAGGCCTTCGCCGCCGGCAACCCCGCCTATCGACTTTCTTCCACCGGCCACTGCCAAACCTCACACGGACACACTTCACCGGAAATGCCTCCACCGTGGACCCCTCCGAGGTCTCGCATTTTACGGCGCTGGCGTCTGAATGGTGGGACCCAAACGGCAGCTCACGCATCCTCCACCTCATGAACCCGATCCGAATCCAGTTCCTCAAGCGCTGCCTCGCACAATCTCACACCCAGCCGCCATCCGACGGACTACGTTTCCTTGACGTCGGCTGCGGTGGCGGAATTCTGTCAGAGTCACTCGCTCGCCTCCAGAGTACGCACTCGGTGATAGCAATCGATCCCACACCCGAAGTCCTGCGGGTAGCCGAAGCCCACCGCCTCAAGGACCCTATGCTAGTGGGGAATGGAAGGCTGGAATATATCAACACCACTGTCGAGCAACTTCCGATACCAGACCAGGCCTCGGCGGGATTCGATGTCGTCACGGCTATGGAAGTCATTGAACATGTCCCAAGCCCAAAAGAGTTTCTCAAGGAGCTTGCCCTCCGGACAAAGCCCGGTGGATGGCTCGTGCTCTCTACGATTGCGCGGCACTGGGTGAGTTTTCTCACTACAAAGGTCATGGCAGAGGGAGTGCTGAAGATTGTGCCGTGGGGCACACATGACTGGGACAAATATGTCAATGTCGAGGAGATTCGGCAGTGGGTGTCAGAGATTGCTGCTATGCCGGGAATGGAGGGCTGGAGAGGCGCGGAGGTAGTCGTCATGGGTGTCGTCTATGTCCCAGGGGCAGGGTGGAAGGAGGTCCCAGGCGGTGAACATGTGGGAAATTACTTTGTGGGTATCAGAAGAGGGCTTGCGGAGGCTGTAGAAATTAAAACTTCCAATGCAGAATAATTCAACATTACCCCAATCCTGAGAAAGCGGCGATATGATTACCACACTTTAAATTTTCATGTAGGCGGATTGATGAATTACCAAATGCCATTCTGTTTTACACGTGCACCTTGCTACTGAAAGCTCAGCTGAATGGTAGAAAATGAGCCACTCGGCAATTGATCGCGCTCATCCATCTTGAAGTATATTGTACCCAAATCCAGTTGTGAGGACCCGAATTCGGATACGAATCTTGCTACTTTTTATATATCTTATAAATTACTTTTCAAACGATATCGATTGAAACACCATGGCCAGGCGCATATTGCGCCAAGCCTGCGCCGGCAACTGACGAGCTCCACAGCTCGAAGCCAAACCCCGTTTACGTATTCGGCCTGTCAACCCTGTGGTACCTTAGGTGCCTACAGAGGTACTGGCACCACCACCGGAACCACCACCACCACCACCACCATCACGACACCTCGAGCTTTCTCTCCAGCAATTAACTCTATACCCAGCGTAACCAGCACCTAAAATGTCCTCCACCCCACCCCGCAAACCCCCCAAGACCGTCCTCGTCACCGTCGGCGCAACCTTCCCCTTCCCCAAGCTCACCCTCGCAGCCCTCTCCCCCCCCGTCCAACGCACCCTCCTCGCCCACAACTTCACGCACATCATCCTCCAGCACGGCCTCCCCGCCTCCTCCTCCGACCCCGCAATCACCGCAGTCACAGCCACCCTTCCCCCCAACACCCCCCCAACACCACACCTCCTCGCAGTGGAATCGCACTCCTTCCTCCCCTCCCTCCACACACACATCTCCTCCGCGGACCTGATAATCTCCCATGCCGGCTCAGGCACGATCCTTGATGTCCTGAGAATGGGCAAGAGGCTGATCGTGGTGCCGAACCCGGAGCTGATGGATGGCCACCAGCAGGAGCTTGCGAGGGAGTTGCAGAGCCAGGGGTATCTTGTTGAAGGGTCGGCGGAGGAGGAGGGGCTATCGGGGGCGATTGAGAGGGCGATGGGGATGTTTTTGAAAGGTTTCCCGAAGCCGGAGGGGGGGGCGTTTGCACAGGTTGTGGACCAGGAGGTGGGGTTAGGGTCGGAAATTACTCAGCTCGATTAAAGTTGGAGTCTGGTTGTGGCCCAATGGGGGGGGGGGGGGGGTCGAGGCTATGGGGGGGGTATTCCTGAATTGTGGGCTCTTACCGACGGTACATAAGGATCCACCACAGCTTCGTACACACAATTTTTGGTTCAGGAACCGGCAATGCCTGACGATACTGCAAGAATCCGTACAAACCAAACCACACCCCTAAACCAACCAACCATCTACCCAAGCACCAATAGCAGCCCATCCACCCCGCCCTCTACTCCATCCATCATGAATACGGCCAACCAGGCATCAACAAGCCGGAAACGGCCACAACTACACATCAGGATCCCACATCTTCAATCCCAGTGCCTACCTACCCTGCAGCACTGCACCCTTAATCACCTTCCTATCATGATCTATCCACGGGAAAATCTTCCTTTGGGGCCTCTTTCCTTGTAATTTTCTTTCTACTTTTTTCAGCTCGCAATTACGAATTATAATTAATGATGGCATATGTATATATTGGGGCGGTAATTTGACACTCGATAACAAGGAGTTGGAGTTGGAGTTTGATATTCGAGGGATTTATAACATAAGACACTCGCTCATTTTTTTTAAATGTTAATGCATGGGGGGTGTGGCGAGGCTCATATGGGGCACTTGCTTTTCTGTGTGTTTTTCGTACAACAACGGCCTTTAATTAGGTATGCTTCACGAAGTTCGAGTGGGCCCCCCCTCCATGGCCATGGTTTTCACCTCTACTTAGTTGGTTCCTCAAATATCAATTTTTTTTTTTTGGAGAGGAGAATTCTTCCAACATGTACATGTAGTAAGGCGTAGCCCATGCCTTGCGTAAATTTCAGTAAAAACGATATTGATTTGATAAGTATGCATATGTCCCACCACACAAAAAACAAAAAAGTACAATTCCATCAAACTAGCTCCCCCGATACGTACTATAACTAAACCGACTCAGCAGCAGCGGGACATGGTAATGCTTCCTCTCGCCCTCATCCCTCCCATCCGTATCCGCGCCCTCGTCCTGCCCCCCGCCCATCACAAACACCACGTCCACCCACGGAAAGAAGCCGCCCGCGGGGCCAAACATCTTCTTGTAGTACGCGTCCGTGTCGAAGCGCAGGAGGTATGTGGTTCCTTTTGCTGTGCTGATTGTGGGTTGGGGTTGTGTTGGTGAGGAGGAGGAGGGGGAGGAGGAGGGGGAGGGGAAGGACCAGGATGTGATGCGGCCGTCGGAGTCGGTGGTGGATGTGGCGAGGAGGGTTTGCGTGGTGGTGGAGGGGGGGGGGGTGGTGGTGGTGGTGGTGGTGGTGGGAGAGAGATGGATGTGGAAGAGCGTGACGGGGATGTTGGGGGCAGGGAGGCCGTGGACGGTGTCGAGGATGTGTGCGGTTATTGCGGGGCGAGAGGTGGGGGGAGGTGGTGGTGGTGGTGACATTGTGGGTGTGAGGTGGGATGTGAGTGCCGAGAGACGGGTTGATGCTGATGCTGATGCTGATGCTGATGCTGCCTGTGGTGTTGCGGAGGCGGGGGGGGTTGGGGGCATCAAAGAGTTCTTTGTCGTTTAGAGTTTCGAGACCAGCAGGTATGTGTGGTGGAGTGGGGCCCGGGTGGTTGTGTGGTATCGTATCGATGATTTCCGTGGATATACTTGGTGGTGATATCGATTCGACAGCTCGACACTTCTAGATCTCCTCACAAAGTAGTCTCGCAAAGCTGATATTCGAATCCTAGATGAGGAAGTATACGTATTTTGCGTTTATAGATCTACTTAGACCCCCCCAAACCCAAACTCCCCAAATCAAATGTCAGAGATACCTGGTTAAATATAAATAGTAGTTATAAAGTAGGATATCGATGTTGATATTTAATTGGCCACAGATCCAATTGAGAAGCTTCCGCCGGGCGAAAGCTTAATTAAGCTTATCGATCGGCGTCCCCCGCCTCCCTTCCCCCAGCCGGAGCACAGCGAAAACGTGAACACACACGTGCACACAAGCCTTTTTTTCCCTCGGCATGCGGCGGTAGGCGGCCGCGGCGCAGTGGAGTTGCAATTGACACAGCATGTATGTACACCGAGCTCATATGCATGATCAGTCGAAGGAAAAAAGTTGATCAATGCAAATCCCAGAACAATATAATTAGAAACTGATGATCATGATCATGATGATTTAATATTTAATACAATTGCAATTGCAAGGTTGAAAACAAAATAAAAAAAAAGTCCCTCAAATCAAGATATCGATGTTGTCGTACGTGTACATGTGCGTGCCGAGAACTGAGTTAGAAATCATGCAATTGCAAAGGAAGCCTAAATAGACAAAATAAATACATGTACATAAAATGAAATAATTTAAAAAAAAAGAGTTAACCCCAATGTGCAAGCCTTCATGAATGTATAGGTAGCTACTACAGTACAGTGTAATATATGCATGCATCTTCACCTCCACCAGTACTTTCCACCTCTCTTCTCCGGAGCCAAGACCCCAAAATCCTCCCCCCGACCACGTGCATCAATCTATCCCATCCAACAGAGATCTACTCAAACAAAGGTTTAAACCCCCCCCCCAAAAAAAACAAAGACCAAGAAAACCGCTAGAATTATCTGTAAAAAAAAATAAAAAATAAAAAATAAAAGTATATACCTAGAACCCAGCAACAAACATGCTCAAGCCTTAACACTCTTCTCCCCCTCCTCCGTCCTCTCCAAATGCGCCACCAAGTCATCAATCGTACACACCTTACACCCCCACCTCCTCGCAAACGCCACACACTCATCCCTTCTCATCATCAGCCCATCCTCCTCCCTCACCAGCTCACAAATCGCTCCAACCTCCCTCTTACCCGCAAGTCTGCAAAACTCCACCGCGGCCTCCGTGTGTCCCCCGCGAACTCTCACGCCCCCAGGGACGGCACGAAGCGGGAAGATGTGACCTGGACGGCGAAAGTCCGAGGGGACGGTCGATGAGTCCGCGAGTTTACGGATTGTGAGGGCACGGTCGTGGGCGGAGATGCCGGTTGTGGTGCCGTGTGCATAGTCGCATGAGACTGTGAATGCGGTTTGGTGGAGGTCTTCGTTGTGGACGACCATGGGGGGGAGGGAGTATTGGGTGATGAGCTCTGGGGACATTGGGACGACGATGAGGCCGCTAAAAAAAGAGGGGTGTTAGTTTTCGGTTTTCGGTTTTTGGGGTTGAGTTGGTGTTGTGAGTGATTGTGAGGGGAGGGGTTGGGTGGTGCATGCGAGTGACAGTCTCGTGCGAGTGGTATGTGGAGAGAGAGGAATCAGAGTTTTTTGCTTGCTTGAAAACTTACCTGGTATACCGAACCATCCACGCCATCTTCTCTGTCGTAACCGCATCCGCGGCAATGATGAGATCCCCCTCATTCTCTCGATCCGCATTATCCAGAACGACTAGGAACTCTCCCTTTGCTATACACACACACACACTCACATATTAGCCACATGCACAATCCACACTCCGCTGAAACCCCCGAGAGGGGTAGCTTCCGTGTGTGTGTGAGAATCGCAAGACTTCAGGATGAGGCGGGATGACGAGAGGAGGAGAGGGGAGCGGGGGTAAGGATGGAGAGGGAACCACCCACCGAAAGCGGCAACCGAGTCCTCAATTGAATCAAACATCTTTCTCCCCGCAGTGCCATTAGTCACCGCCGGTACCGGTTTTGCCGGCGTAGAATTCGACAACCATTGCGACGTTGTTTCCTGTTGTGACGACGACATTGTGGGGATTTTTCTTCTGCTTTTTTGCTGCTGTGTGTGTGTGTGTGTTTGGAGTAGTGGTGGTGGCGGGTTTTGCCTCTGGTTGGTAAGAAAGGCTCCCTTGTGTGTGTGTGTGTGTGCGGTATTGAGATTCTATAGCCCCCTCAATCAAGATATCTCTTGTTTTGCTTTGCTTGCTTCTCTCACGCTCGCTCTGTCTGTCTCTCGTTCTTGTCGCTTCTAGGATGTCTGGACCGAGGCGGAACGGTAGAACTAGTGGAGTAGCTTGGGGGTGGGTACGAGTAGAGTGGGTGGTGGGTAGCTAAGTAAGAGGCAGCTAGCTGTCTGTCGGGTACTTTTGGAATTACGCTTATGCTTCGTACTCGTCTTCCTCGTCTTCTTCCTGTCGGCGCACTTTCTTGCGACGGTTTGTGGTAATGGGTAGAAGGTAGAAGGTATACGGTAGCTGTAGTGGTTGCGATGGTGGGGTAGTAGCGGTAGTGGTGGTGGTGGTTGGTTGCAGTCGAGGATGGATGGATGGAGGGGGGGGGGATGTCAAATGTACCCGGCGGGCGGCGGTCAAGCACTTCTTATTTGCTTTCTCGGAAATGTAAGAAGGTTAGCCTTCTGCTAAGCGATCCCCACAGTGCCGACAGACGTCCGGCTATTAAGTGACGGTCCGTAATGCTGCCGTAAGTAAAAGTATAGACTTGTAGATGGTAGGTAGTATACGTATCTACGTCTCTACCTAGGTATAGCGTAGGCTCGGAAGAAGAGTAAATCCCGAGCGCTCGTCGACCCAGATTCGAGCTCGTGTCAGAAGCTGGCGACAGTTTTAAAAATAAACTTGGGCTCGAAATATCAATTGTGGCGATATCGGGCGCGCGATGATCTCGAGATCTCGAGAGCCGCTTCAAAGCGAGTCTCAAAAGATATGTACTTTAGGGGCCCAGGAATCACAATCCCAATCAAGAGATTCAAAAAAAAAGTAAAAATAAAATAAAATAAACATGTGGTTCCTGGCATATAAAGGCTGAATCATCCAATTGTAATCCCATCACCACCCCTCCACTTACAATTACCAATATCAGATGTGCCCCATATGCAATGCCCTAACGGGTAGGTCCAACACACACACACACACACACCCTGTCGCCTGTCGGGCCGGGCCTCGGAGGATCCAGCCTCGGGACCCGCCCTCGATATAAAGTATACTACCTTCATTGATCAAAACATGTACACCTGCATATTCTAATTATGCTTTATATATATATCGAGCAACACAGCAATTCAGAGTTCATTTGAATTCTCACTCTGTAGTCTCGGTTCTCGTGCCCAGACTTGGTTCACAATCGATCCTGAACCTCGACTGCGTGAACCTCGGCCGGCTGGCTGGCATGGGCGGCCAGCAGCCACGGGTGCCGCGCGCGGCCGCGCGCGGATCATTCTAGACCTTCCCCTCCACCCCTCCATGGCCCGCCACTAAGCAATTGTAAGCAACACCCCTCATTATCGCAATTGCTTACTTACCTACGTAGTATAGTATAGCGACAACCCTCTAGATCTCTATAGATCTAATGATGCTGAGCGAGCTCACGTTCCCCCCCCCCCCCCGCCCCCCATGTGCCGGCCGAGAAAATTAAAAGTCCGGCCGGCCGCGGAGCTACTCGACCGCGCAGGTTTGAATTTAAAGAAGAAGAAAAAAAAAGTAAATACGTTCAAAAACGATCCACGTTTAAATTTTCCGGCCGAGAAAAGGGTCATGCATGATCGATATCATCTGGGTAAGTATATGAGGGTGGATCTATGTATACGAGCGAGTACATACCAAGTACAATAGAGTATACGTACCTACCCAATTGCGTGTCCTCCTCGCCCAAAGCTTGTCGTTTGTTTGCAATTGCGGGAAAACCTTGCGAGCAAATCGATATCCCCACCTCCGGATCCAGATCAATTGCAATAAATATTCAAAAGTTTTATTCGAATTTCAGATTCTCATGCATAGTATCATTTTAAGAAGGTTCGGTACGAGCACAAGAAAGTACTTAGAAGGTTGTGTTCCTCAAATAAAGCACCGTAAAAACTGAATAAAAATACAAGACTGCAAAGAGAAATCTGAAGAAAAAAAGAAACAGTTAACCTTCTCGAGCTAGCCAGATTCGAAACAACATCAGAAAGTGAACATTTAAATAAGGAAATAAAGAAGAAGAAGAAGAAGAAAAGAAAGGATAATGTAATCATATATACACTCATGCTCAGTGAAATATTGAAAAACCAAAGTGAGCTTCTCCATTCTCCATATAGCTAGCTATAGACCAAGGCTTAGGCTTGAAGGGCGGGGGTATACCTCTCCACCACGATATAAGCAACTCCAAAAAAATAAAAAATAAAAAACCTTTCATGCATGCAACAATGAAAAAAAAAAAAAAAGTATATCAATCCCCCGTCGTGCACATCCACTTCTTTTTCATAAGCCCCGTCGGGTTAAAAAAGCAATGCAACTTCAGAGGCCCAAATCCCACATTGCCATCAATTGAAAATCATCTGAGCATTTCTTATCTTCATGAGCACCATCAAACTCCTTTCAGTTCCCAAAAACATGAAATCCAGCCGTTTAACGAGGCTGTGCGACACCAGAACAATCTCTTCCTAATCTCTCCTCTTCATCTGCCATCAGCTCATATGCAGGTCTAAATCGATGTTCCTTGCCATTGGCCGCAGGATTCGTCGACGTATCGGATTTTAATTCCAATACAGGGTTTGGGTGGGTATCTGTCGTTCCTCCAAGGGAGGTATATCCCTGATCATATAGACAGCAATACTCAATCTCGAGTTCACGGAGGAACTGTGGATAGGAGTCATTATTAGCCTCAATTTCATCGATAATCAGTTTGACAAACGGTTGAAACTCACAGCCCATATCTCTCGATAATGCCAGTCAATCACGGGGTGCACACGCATAAAGTCCGGCCAACCATGGTCGGTGCGATCAAAAAATGTCAAATGCTCTCCGTGTGGGTCGGTTCGGCGGGTGCCGACAAGTATGGATTTAACCTTTGGGTGCTCGTCTAGGTAGGTTTGGAAGGCTTGCTTCATTGGAATCGGGTATCGTTTGACGGATAGCTGGTAGGTTGTGATGCATTTCGAGACAAACTCGTCTACCTCAGCGAACGGGGCCGAGGACATGACGTAGACGGATGGAATTGATGGGAAGGGTATTATTGATTGTGTGGATGACTCTTGTGTTGTACTTGAAGGTGGCGTGGTCGTCAAAGGCTTTTTTGAGGCTGTAGAGCTTCCATTGGCGGCTGGGGACACTGCCGGACAATGCCGTGATATCCCACAGAGAAGGAGTATGAGCATCACCAAGCAATCCTTCCCGCCATTAAACGACATTGCGATCTCCTCGAACCTGTCCCATCACAGCCGGTCAGCAATTGACTCGCGAGGGAACCCAAGCAAAGCATCTCCTCGCCACCTATACCACCTACCTGTATCTTTGCAATGCATCCTCAATGACCCCTAAGCTTATCCTCGTCTGTCGCTGGACATTCCTCAGTACCTCCGACTCTGGCTCGCTTTCTAGAAATCGTGTGATTCGGGCATCGTATTCTCTCGAGATGGAGAGAAGCGTGCAAAGGGAGCTGTCTGGTGCAGCTGCGACCGGCGTCGATTTCGCAGCTGCCCCATTGGCCGGTATTGAGGCATCGGCCACGGTAGCTGCCGGCCTCAGAGCTGTCGGGGAACCGGGGGTGGGGTGAGAGACCATGCTTTGACTGCTTCCGCTCGCTATGTCCAGGCACAAGCTGTTGTAGCAGATTGCAGGCTTTCGGTGGTTATGTGCGTGATTGGTGTATGGCAATGGGATGGTTGGTGTAGGTTGCAGGTGGATGCGGGATGAAGCTCAAGGGGAGGAAGAAGTACGTAGCAGCTTCGGGGCTGCAGAAGTGTGTACTTTGTACGAGACTATACCTTGTATGCACGGCGCCCTGCGTCGGCCTGTCCCAGCGCCCAACGGGCTGGCTATGTGGTAGTGGTGTGGTGGTTGGTGTGGTGGGTCTCCCCCTCCCCAGAGCGATTGCGCCGCCGTGGAGAGACGGATGATGTCTATCGATCACTTGAAGCGCTAGACGCGGAGCAGGCGAGGTATCGTCAAAAGCCAATCTCGTATAGACAGATCTCGGGCTCGAAACGATCGTGATCAATCAAAAAAGACGAGTGAGCGACGGCGGCCTCGTCGATATCGACAACACCTAGGCCTAGCCGATATATAGTTCGACTCCACCAAGTCCCGAGGCTGTCATATTTAAGCGAGCAAGCTTGAACATGAATTCGTGCCAAATGTTTATATTATGTATATGATAGGGAAACATCTAGATTCCGTCTCGATCTGGAGTAACCTTTACAACACAGAGGATTTGGCCTTCCAACATTCAAAGGAACGTGCGCCGAAAACACGAGAACACCAAATCCCTGTGTCCCCCATATGATTCAAGTTTCTAAGCTCCAGCTTGACATTTCAATTAATATTGCAAAGTATCAATGATCCATATATATGCGCGCGCAGCATGAATATTAGCTATATCAGACTTTACTTGAATGCATCTTGGAGATTTAGAAATGTACAGGTGTCCAGATCTCTCAACTTCCCCGGACCCGACGGGCTGTTCGCGTACCCTGCCGGTGGACTTGTGGATACCCAAGGCATATGTATGCATCTACTCCGTACGAGTTCCAGATCTCTCTACGATTGCATTTGCCATTTATCCGGCTGGGGCTGGCTGGGCCGCAAATAGGCGATGCTCACGAGAACAGCGATGCTCGAGAACACAGCTCAAGCTCTCACGGGCTTGCTTGGCACAAAGCTGCCTCCAAACAATTGACCCACGTGACACACGCACCAGCATCTCGAACTTTCACGTGCTCTCGTGCCCACCTTCGCGTCTCCCCACCACTCCGCCGTCACCTCCGAATCCACGCACAATCACCACCATCACCACCACCACCACCACGCCCCACCAACAATGAACAAATCCCTAGAGCCCCTCCTCTCAGGCCTCATCCCCTACCTCACCGGCCCCGTCCCAGACGCCCTCATAAACCACGCCACCTCCCTCCTCGCCCAATCCCGCTCGCGCATCAGCAGCCTCCGGCCCGACGAGGAGCCCGCGCGCGCATACCTCTGCGCACACATCGCCTGCGAGCGCCTCAAGCAGCGCCTCGACCTGCCCGAGATCCTCCCCCGCCCGCCCCTCCCCAAGAGACAGTATGGCGTGTTGTACAAACAGTTCAACCAGATGCTTCCGGTCGGGGGCCCGGGGGGACAGGCTTCGTCACAGCAGGACGAGACAGTCCCCGCTCCCGCGCCGACTCGCCGGACCAAGAAACCGGCGGTGGGGAAGAGGAACAACCCGGCGATGGCCACAGCGGGGACGAGTACGTCCTCGAGGGAGGAGGATTTACTCCTGGAGACGATACACTACATCTGCAGCGCCCGCGGCAACAGGGAACTCCTCGCCACAAACGCAGTGCCACACATCATCTCCGGCGCCCGCCTCACCATCCCTTCCTCCGCCGTGGGGAAACCCCCCACCACGGGCGAGCAAATCAAGGACTCCCAAGCGACGATCGCAGCGCTCTACATCCTCATCACGTCGCGCCTCAGCGGGAAGGAAATCAGCGGGAAAGAATACACGCACACCCGGTCCCTGCTCATGGAAGCCCTCAATACATGGAACTCGACTCACCGCGCAGATAAATCTATCCCGGTGGGGAAGGTCACGACAACGGATGTAGATAACGCATTGAACGGGGTCATGTCCTCCACCGAGGCGGTGGACTGGTTACGCACCCTCCCTGTCGGGATTGGTATTAATACAGCCCTACCCGAGCCGATACAGCAGCAGGAGGTGCCGACGGACGACGAGGAGTATGACCAGGAGGTGCTGGTACATAAGGCTGCGATGGCGGATGTCGATGCTGCTGCGCGAGCGATACGGAAGAAGAGGACGGCGGAGGAGAGGCAGACGGGGATCGGGAGGATGTTGCAGGATCGGGTGGATTATACGAGTGCGAGGAAGAGGAGGATGTATGCGGAGTGGAAGCAGGATGTGTTGAAGCGGGTGGAGGTGATTGAGAGGAGGGCGGTTGCTTCGCATTGAGGTTGAGGTGCGGTTTATGATTCACATTTGTTATATCATGAGGGTGAAAAGGCATTCATTTTTCTGTTTCTCATTTTTCTTTTTCTTTTTCTTTTTGATAGCAAGCGAGCGGCGTACATAGGAAATTACTTATAAATTCATAGCACAGAGTTTTTGTGTTTTCAGCACTCCGGTACCTACCGGTGCCACTTAGGTCATTTACGAATTTTATTTGATCATTCAAAAGAAAAATTTGAACATCACGGCATTTATATTGGTCATATGCACCCATAGTTATTGATCCATCGGCCTCCTTTTTGCCCCTAATTCGTGTGAATTATATATCCTCAAGATTATATTATAGTTAAAACTTCGAAAGTATTTTATAATTATGATCAATCTAGAACGAATTCTTCAACTTCCGTAGCTCACCCATCACATCGACCGGATCCGTCTTCCCAGTCGCCTTTTGAACCTCCGGATCCTAAAAACACCGTCCATATTAGCCATTGCAAATTTATAACTTAAACCTCGAGCTTGTCAACGAGAAATTTAGACTTTACTAGACTTACATTCACACGCATAAACACATTGTGTTTCTATATTCACAAGGCAACTCGTTAGCATATATATGATTATATATATAACTACATCATCAACTCATGATGTTCTTTATAAAAGGGTCTGGGATAATTATGATCATGATACCTTCTCATCCCCGATCGTGAATTTCCCCTGCGTCTCTGTCTGGGCCTTACAGAAATCGGCGAGCTTGAGAAGTGGGTCTGCCTTTGGGAGGATTGAGAGGCCGAATTTGACGTTGGATTTTGTGTATCTGTTGTACAACGCATTCAGGATTAATCAATCATTTTTTATTCTACAAAATTCCGGAGGTGGGGAGCGGGGGGAAGGGGGAAGGACTAGAATATTAATACGTACTCATGGCCGGGATATATACTCGTGTTATCCGGCAATGCCGCGAGTGTTTCGTTTAGTGCCTTGTGCATCTCTGCTGGCGTGCCCTCAAAGAAACGACCACAACCTAATAGTACGCGGAAACACATGTAAGCAAATGCGGATATGTGGATGTTGACGGAGTTCGATATATATAGATTGACTTGACACTCGACTTACCGCCAATGAATAATGTGTCGCCAGTGAATACGGCCTTTTCCCCAGACTTGCTGTCCTCGGCAAAGTAGCAGATGCTGTCCTGTGTGTGACATGGTGTGTGTAGTGCAGTTACCTTGATGTCTTCTCCGACTTTGAATACTTCCCGGTCTTTTAGCCGACGGGTGAGGGATGGGACTTGCTCGCCGCCGAGGATTGGGACAGATGGGAATGCTTTCAACTATTCACACAATCAAATTAGTGTTGATGCTAGAAATTGAAGTTACAATGATATTTGGGAAGGGTACCAATGCATCGTTACCACCTGAGTGGTCTCTGTGGTGATGTGTGTTTAGGACCGCGGTGAAGTTGATTGATTTCTGAGCTACGTGCTCTTTTAGAACTGGGAGGACTCTGTGGAATAGTCAGATGCATTAGAATGTGCTCGGTAATTTCATGTGACGGATTGCGTACTCTGGTGGATGAGCAGGATCGATAATCACTGCATCTTTTGTTTTATCGTCGATGAGTATGTACGCATAATTGTCCCCCGTGCCGGTCCCTATCTCGTGGCGTTAGCTCTTGACTTTTCAACTCCAAGGTCGAAGCTCTACAAGAACATACACATGGGGATACTTTTGATCTGCATATTGCGGCGTGGGATATGACTTTTGAGGGTAGCGTTCACGGAAGATGGAGACGCAATGGCGAGCTTGGAGGCAGAGGCTGCGGGGCGTGCAGACAGTCTGCGGGCAAAGGTGTTCATACGCGGAGCTAGCACGATATATGTTTCGGTTTCACTTGTGTGTGGGGAAACGTCTACAGAGATCGATGGCCAGGACCGGGCCCGGCTGGACGATCTCGGCCGGAATGATGTATGTGGGGAAGCCGGCGCCCGCTGACAAATTGCTGCATATTACGTCGATGGATGGACCTCATGCCTAGCCCGATGGGAAGCCTCAATTTGGAAGTGCACCTCTGGCGGACGGATTGGGAAGGAGTTGCAAATCCCCGTGGTATCCCAGCAGTCCCCCCCACTTCGCGGCGGAAGGACGCTGGCCGGCAGACCGGACACCCATGCAGCCAGGAGCTCGAGTCTCCCATGCGGCGATTGGGCGGACCTCTGCCTCTCACAGCTGCAGATTGCCATAACAGGCTGCTTGCTGCATTTCCCAAAGCTGTGGTTTTAGTATGCAATAGTACTAGGGACCAGAGAGTTCCAGTACTGAGTCGGCGGCTACCGGTACGGCCTGGAGCTTGTACGGCCTGGAGCCGGTACAGCCTGGAGCCGTCCGGTAGAAAGTTTCTGCACATTGCCAAGGCCGACCCGCATGGCCGAGGCCGATGGCAATCGCTGACTGCATTTGTACATAAATACCTGCACTTTTACATAATAATAAATACTCAGTTTATCGTAAAACCACAGTTGGTAGCAACACCGTTCCATCGATACTCGCTTTCCTTTACGCAAAAAGGAATTCTACTTCTCTCTTGCACTTTCACTATTGGTCTTTTTTTTTCAACAACCGAACATATCGCCATAGCCCGCTCGCACTTATCAACTACCCATTTCCCTATTCCTTTCCTTCCAATCGCACCGCATAACAACAGACGTATTATGGCAGAACAACACCTTGAACAATTGGGCCTCACTACCTATCAGGCTGTTCTGGACCATATCCTGCATCTTCAGGAAAGGATCCTATCTGCAGAACAACAGGCGGAAAAAGCTAATGCCGCTGCGCAGAGTGCGCAAATCGCCGCTGCTGCAGTACAACCGGAGAACGCCGAGCAGCCATCCGCAACGGGAATTCCCGCAGTCAATTCACCGGCACCGGAATTGCACAACAACCAGAATTCTTCAGCAATTGGAGGTGAATACCCAGCAACTGTTAGTGATAGGATGGAAGGCATTCAGCAACCGCAATTCTTCAGAAGTACATTGAAACCTCGCAATCCGGCAATGTACAGCGGTAAAAGGGATGGAACCATACTGGAAACGTGGATCTTGGACGTTAAGCGCTTTATTCAGTATTATTCCGTCCGCAACGAATTCCGCAATGAACAGGAAAGAATTGATCACTCCTCATCCTTTCTGGAAGGAAGGGCAAAGAAGGCATGGAATGTGCGGAAGCGAATCTCCGATGATGCGGCGGAAAATTCCCACTTGAAGATCACCACTCTGGATCAGTTCTTTTACTTTATTCGCTCTTCCAATACGGACTTTAACGAACAGGAGCGTTTACGTGGAACGTATAATACCGCACGCCAAAGGGGATCAGTCAATGACTTTGCCTTTGATTTGTTGGATCTTGCCAATCAGTTGATTCCCAGACCTCCGGACTTTGAAATCAAGGAAAGATTCAAGACCGGACTGGCCGCACACGTACAACAGGAACTGGCATTTATCTTTGATAAGCCAACGGACCTTATCCCGTTTATTGAATTGTGCGATAGGATTGACCGGCAATTCCAGGCTGTGAATCACAACCGCAACAGTACTTCACGGTTGAATGCACTCATGCAGAGTTACAACCGATTCAACCGAGGCGGCAACGGACGGCAAAGTCAATATCAACCGCAAAATAGCAGCTCAAATGCCGGAATTCCGTCCAGTATTTTATCAGGAGCACCAGTAAAGGGATCAACAGATTGGAAAGAGTGGTGCAAAAAGGGTGGCAGGTGTTACAGTTGTGGATCAACAGAACATAGTATCCGTGCCTGCAAAGACCGTTCTACTGGAGATGGAAATACCCGGCCAAGTAGGTCCGTCAACCAAAACCGGTCTTTTACGGGAAACGGAAGGCGCTAGATTCCTATGGAGGGGAATCTAGTGCGGAAGAGAAAGCTCCGCAAAATGCCGGTATTGAGGAAAAAATACCGTACAGGGGATGGGCAGATGCAGCTCTCCACCCGGAGAGACGGAAGATGATGGTGGATGAAAGACTGCTAAACTCCATGTATCAGGAGGAAAATCAATTGTGTGCATTTGATGCAATTGTGCATGGAGTTGCAGCAGAAGTTCTGGTAGATTGCGGAGCAACTTGTGAGTTTGTATCACAGAAGTTTATAGTCCGTGCCGGTCTGCAAGGAGAAGTGCAGACTGGAGATAGTACAGAGGCGGAAAGCGTACGGGTTCCCAACGGGGAGCATATTACCGTACAAGGGAATATTCGGTTGCAAATACAGATTGCAAATTACCAAATTACCATTAACGCTCAGGTTCTGGATATTGCCGAGTATGATATTATTTTTGGCTTGCAATGGTTGAGGAAAGTCAACCCACAGATTAACTGGCAGGAATTGTCCTTTACAATTCACAACCCAAAAGGAAACGCATTTCTCCTATATGCTCGAAAACGGCAAGCCCACCTAGCAACAATGACTCAACAATTGAACGCAATTTACAGTTCTCATGGACAACGCCCTCCGGTGATTACCTACTCGCAAACACGCAGATTTCTCCGCAAACCTCAACTGGAAGCTCAACTTTGGGTTATCCGTCAACCTCCAGTTCCAGATTCACCCAAGTCAAAAATACTACCAAGTATTGAAACGCAGGATATTGCCGCCCGCAAAATTGCCGAAAGCCTTATTGCAGAATATGCGGATGTTTTCCGCATGGAACTTCCAGACGGACCACCTCCGGAACGTTCAATTGCACACAACATTGAAACTGCAGAC
This sequence comes from Peziza echinospora, assembly GCA_024516245.1. Lineage (NCBI taxonomy): Eukaryota > Fungi > Ascomycota > Pezizomycetes > Pezizales > Pezizaceae > Peziza > Peziza echinospora. The sequence continues at coordinate 791,579 of JAJLQT010000010.1, read as the reverse complement.
GCAAAACCTATTAACATCAACGCATACCCCCTTTCACCCCTTCAGCTGGAAGAACAAGCAAAGCAAATTCAGATGCTTTATGAAAAGGGCCTTATTCGTGACTCAAGTAGTCCCTGGGGTTTCCCAGTACTTTTTGTACGAAAAAAGGACGCAGAATGGCGTATGTGCGTTGATTACAGAGGACTTAATGCAGTTACCAAGCGCAACGGATATCCCCTACCACGCATCCAGGAATGCCTTGATCAACTGGGTTCTGCAAAGATTATGTCCAAACTGGACCTGACTAGTGGCTACTGGCAAGTACGCATTGCGGAGAAGGATAATTCCAAAACGGCATTTAACACTCGCGGTGGGAAATTTGAGTTTGTGGCCATGCCATTTGGACTTTCCAATGCACCTGCAACTTTCCAGACACTGATGAATACAGTCCTACGACCCTTTCTGGATAAATCCGTTATCGTTTATTTGGATGATATTGTCATTTATTCACAGAATTTAGACAGCCATGTCAAACATTTGCGGGAGATTCTGGATGTTTTACGGAAGAATAAGCTTTATGCAAAACCGTCAAAATGCGTGCTGATGGCTGCTGAATTGGAATTTTGCGGTCATATGGTTGGAGGTGGAAAGGTACGCCCTTGTCAATCGAAAACTGCCGCAATTGAGCAGTGGCCTACGCCAAAGAACGTCCACGACGTCCGACAATTCCTGGGTCTGGCATCCTACTATCGCAGATTTATAGCAGGATTTGCCCGCATTTCTGCACCACTATCGGACCTGCTTAAGGAGGAAAATGTACAGAAACGCTCCGACAAATACCGGAAAATTGTCTGGAATTTATCATGCCAGAATGCATTTTCAGAGTTAAAGCGGAGATTGTCAGAAAGACCTGTCCTTATCCAGCCAGATGTGACACAGCCTTTTACTATTGAGACAGATGCAAGTGATTTTGCAATTGGGTTAAGCCTTCTGCAAGTCAATCCAGCAGATGGCAAATTACACCCAACTGCATATGATGGACGGAAATTGACGCCGGCAGAAACGCATTATCCCGTCCATGAGAAAGAACTGCTTGCGATCAAGCATGCGTTACGGTTATGGTATCACTATATTGAAAATGGTCATACTACTACTATACTGACAGATCATGAATCATTAAAGTACTTACAGACAATGAAGACTCCTTCCAAAAGGCTTGCAAGATGGCAACTGGAATTTGGAGAATATGATCTGGACATTAAGTACCGGCCAGGAGCGCAGGCCATTGTACCAGATGCAATCAGCAGAAGACCGGATTTCCTTAACGCACTTAGGAAATCAGCGGTACCAACGGAGTGGCCCATGTATATGGAAGCGCACTTGTCTGGGAATGAGCTACCAGATAATCCGGAGCTGCTCCAGAAACTGACGACGGAAGCCGACAACTTCCGGATGGAGAACAACGAACTCATGCGGATTCTAGACCAAGATACAGCTACACCATACCTACCTGTTGAATTCCGTGCGGATTTTTTGGAATCACTGCACAATGAGTATGGTCATTTGGGATTTCCCGGGTTGGATGGAGTTGTGCGGTCAAGGGGATGGTGGCCAGATATTGCAAAGGATATTCGCACGTACGTTCACTTTTGCCCCAACTGTCAAGTTGCACAACGGCAAAGACCAGGACAGGAGCGGGAACCGCAACAGCATTTAGCATCCAGGACAATTCAGCCCTTTGACAGATGGCATTTGGATTTAATTGGAGTACTACCTACAACACCAGATGGAAACCGGTGGATAATTACGGCAATTGACTATGCAACAGCATGGCCAGTTGCAAAGGCCCTGAAAGATGCAACGCAAGAAAGCATTGCGGACTTTTTACATACGGAAATTTACATACCATATGGTGCTGCTCTGGAATTAGTTACTGACAATGGTGCAAATCTCCTTTCTGCAATGGTAAAATTCTACATTAGGCAATGGAATACACGGCACCGGACAACAACGCCTTATCACCCGCGGACTAACGGAAAAGTGGAGATATTCAATGGATTGATTGGAGCTATGCTTACCAAGTATCTAATGAATAAGCCAACAAAGCTCTGGGATCTCTACCTCCATCAAGCGGTATTTGCCTGCCGTATCCGGGTGCACTCAACGACAAAGTACAGTCCGTTCTTTCTACTTTACGGCCGCCACCCAAACCTTCCGTCAGATCCCAATCCAATTATTCCGCTCTCTGCAGAAGCCAGCATAGAGTCCCTGGAAACTAGAATTGCAAATGTCCAGACCGCACGTACCAAAGCCAATGAGCTGTCCTATACCAGAGCGTTGAATGCCGCAAAGTTGCGGGATACTACAGTCAAGGGATCATCTTTTGCACCTGGTGATTAGGTGCTTGTACGCCATGAAGGCCCGCAAAAGTTCGAAGCCAAATGGTACGGGCCGTATAAAGTACATCAACGCTTGCCACTTGGAACCTATCAGCTACTGGATCCATCTGATAGACCGCTCCGCAACCTTATCAATGGACAACGCCTTATCAAAGCAAATATTCCGCCAAATGCCAACGTAAAAGACCTTTGGTCATCTCCATTTGTTCAAGCCGGATTGCGATCAGCAAATCTCCGTATTGAACCGCCGTCAGAAGAAGTACGCCTCATCCTGGAGGCAGAGGAACCAATACCGCCAACATACCACGAACTTGCAACGGAACGCAAGAAAGTACGCGGTACGCAAAGGACCAGTGGGACTGGGTCCAGACTAGGTGTGGGAGGGAATGGTCCATCTGCTGAATTGCAGAGCCCTGTAACACAATCCACCATAGTGAATTCACAACAGCCTGTACCAGTAATGCAAAGGGTACCAGGAGAAATACGTACAGACAGTTTACGTATAGAGGTAGTGCAACCGGCGTTACGGTTAGCAGCTACAGAGGAACCGGAAGTCGCGATTCCAGGATCCTTACAGATGTCAGCTCCGGCATCGGGAGATACTAACGTTCGGCAAGTACCAACCGTGTTGGAGCCGCAGGATAACGTTCAGCAGCTATCTTTAGCAGAAATACCGGTTATTGCCAACGGAATAGAGCAATTCAGGAATACCGCAGATTCTGTACCAGGAAATGAAGATAATCAAGAGATGGCTGGACCATCTATTTCTGTTCCCTTTATGCCCACCATTCAACGCAGAAAACGTGGCAGGCCACGCAAGATCACTGCAATTCCAGCTATTATGGAAAGTACATTACCGGCTACGTTGAGGAGAAAAGGAACTGGAAAATACGGACTCAGGGAAAGTCCTAAGAAAAAGATGTTGGATTGATTCTGACAGGAGGAAATCATCCACAGAAAGAGAACAGAAGAACCAACGCACCGGAAAAGCACACTACATATCACAAAGACGCAAAAATACACTTTGCTCCTGCTCCCTTACAACCCGCACAAACCCTTCCACCCACCAATGGGTCCTGAACTGGCACTTTGCACACCATACCGGCAATTTCCAGACATCTTTTGCAAGGTTTCTTAGGTACTATCACAGAAGCCCATTTTCCACCAACGGCAAACTCCTGGTTGAGGTACCTACTGGTGATACTGGCCTTTGCAAGTTTTTCACCAACCATGGCATCATCCAGATTGATATAGTTTTTATCCGTTGAAGTAACTGCGGAATTACGGTCCTTGATTTGACCAGGTGCAGTACTTCCGGAAAAAGCCGTAGCGGATTCAACGGAATTACTCTGCTCTGGAGTAGATGTACGGCCGCGTTTTCTACGTGCCGGTTTGCCTAATTCAAGGAGTTATTGGCAATCACCATAGAGGATGGAGAAATACGGACCAGTACTGCTGGCGGGAAGAACTTGTTCTTGACCGCTTCCGCTAATGGTAATTACCGATGATTGAAGGGATGGATCCGGCAATTGCCACTGGACAACAACAGCAGATGCCAACGCACGCCAGACTGGATCAGTACTTCTGGCTAGGTTGTGCACTACAGTATAGGTGTTAGGAGACGGACTTCTACGGAAAGACATAGTGGATAGGAGTTTAATGAGGGTAGTGGATGTAGAAAGGAAAAAAGAACTGCGGATGCGGATGCGGATATGCTTTTATGTTTTCTACTCATGTTTGTGTTTTTGTTCTTTTACGTTCCCTGATTTACGGATAGATTTCTGCGATACTCTACATTGGATTTGACCAGGTGGTCAAGAATAGTTGTGGGAGAGTGTGGTTTTAGTATGCAATAGTACTAGGGACCAGAGAGTTCCAGTACTGAGTCGGCGGCTACCGGTACGGCCTGGAGCTTGTACGGCCTGGAGCCGGTACAGCCTGGAGCCGTCCGGTAGAAAGTTTCTGCACATTGCCAAGGCCGACCCGCATGGCCGAGGCCGATGGCAATCGCTGACTGCATTTGTACATAAATACCTGCACTTTTACATAATAATAAATACTCAGTTTATCGTAAAACCACAAAGCTCCCGCCAAGACATCACGTGCAGCTCCTTCCGTCAGGCACAACAGCCCCCAGGCAGACGAGAAAGAAGGCAGCGCCCCCGAATCCTCCACGGCGGCCCGCCTCGCCCCCGAGTCTCGCCCTCTGCCCACACCCCCTCCGAGCATCCGCTCCTCTGGTCATGGCCGACGCACAGCAAAAGACGCCCTCTCCGCCGCCGACGACGCCCGCAACGGTCCCTGACGCCGGCCTGAGGCAGCTGCAGCACTGTGAGCTCCCTTCTATCCCTTCCGTTGCAAAATCCCTGGATGCCAATTGTCTTTGAGCGCACTTTGCTGACCCGCCCGCGTTTCCTCGTAGATGAACACCGTCTTCCTAAACACCGCTATGTATGAAACATCACCGCCATACTGGAAAATGAATCCATCCTTCAATTGGCTTCCGTGTGGGTCCGAAGCTGAGACTGAGATCCCATTTGCCGCTTTCTACAGATTCTGCGCCAAAAGTTCTTGCCGCTCGTGCGATGGGAGACGCCGTACCTTGCATATATTCAGGTGGGCAACCTAATTAACTGCCCTTGCATGCGTGACGGGAGCTTACGATTGCCGCTTTCGGATAATGTAGAAAAATGTACGGAATTCGGTTCTCGACAACTACTTTGCCATAACGGCAAACCTCGGCACGCATACATTCTTCATGGTGATGCTACCATGGCTATTTTGGTTTGGCTATACAGAGCTAGGAAGGGCGTGAGTTTATCGATTCGTACGAAGCTTCACAATTTTGATGACTGACGATTTCATGTATTTTTCCGTCACAGGATGGTTCACTTGCTTGCAGCGGGAGTCTTTTTTAGTGGTTTCATCAAAGATTACTTTTGGTTCGTCTTGCTTCGATCCTCATCCTGCCTCTGGAATCATGCTGACTTTTGGCACAGCCTTCCTCGTCCACTCTCACCGCCGCTTCATCGAATTACAATGTCTGGATCAGCCGCCCTTGAATATGGTTTTCCGAGCACACACAGCACAAATGCCGTTTCGGTGACGGTATACAGTTTGGCCATTCTCCATTCGGCAGATGCTATGGATCCAGTTCTGCGTACCTCGCTGGAGGCCCTCGCATGGGTATATGCCTTGAGCATCGTCCTTGGACGGCTATATTGCGGAATGCATGGCTTCCTCGATGTCATTGTTGGTTCACTGCTTGGTGCGCTTTTGGCTTGGGTAGAGCTGGTTTATGGTGATGTGTTTAACAATTGGCTCTATGCTGGAGAATGGCAAGTCCCCGTCATCATAACTGTGGTTATTCTCGTTTTTGTGAGAATACACCCAGAGCCAGCCGACTCATGCCCTTGTTTCGATGATGGCGTCGCATTTGCAGGGGTTGTTGTCGGAATTGAAGCTGGCCACTGGCATTATGCAAGAACAAGCTTCAGTTGGGACTATCCTAGTCCAGCGACGGTTCCTTGGTCTTTTTCTGAGGTAGGAATATTGAAAAGTATTGCGAGGATTGTACTTGGTATGTTTGAACTATCGATGATGTTGCTCGACCACATTGCTAATTATAATTCCAGGTGTTGTTTTGATTTTTGCATGGCGTGGTTTCATGAAACCCACTCTCCACACACTCTTACCTCCGGTTTTCCGCATAATCGAGCAAACGGGATTCTCGATCCCGCGAAAAGATTTTAAACCTGCATCGTATGTCTGCCAAATCGTATCCTCAAGCCATCGTCTGATTCATATTTTTCTAGGCAATATACAAAAGTCCCTCCTCTCAATGATGATACGCTACCCCGTTTGAACGAACTTCCTGCCATGATCACCAGCATTCGTCGGCCTAGGTCTGATTCCGTTGGTCCGCAAAGTGCAGCGGATGCATACGAAGCACTGGCCTACCAGAGGCGTACGCGAAGAGCTTCGAATGAGAAAATGAATGGACCCCGCAGTCAAGTAATTGTTGGGGATAACGAAAAGGCTTTGAGGGCGGAGGAGGAGGCGGAGCAGGATAGGAGAGAAGAAGCGGAGATATTGATGCAAATTGAGAAGCCAAGGGTGCGATATGATGTGGAGGTCATCACGAAGCTTTTCGTGTATTCTGGTAAGATAACAACCATTTTCTTATCAATTTGATACATCATTAACCAAATCATCATCATTAGGCATTGCGTGGATTGCTGTTGAGGCGGGGCCAGTTCTGTTTGAGGTTCTGGGTCTGGGTTGTCGAGAGTCGCGGCAAGGTGCTGCTTTTGATAGATAGTTGAATTACGAGCACATGATTGGAGGGTGAAATACCAGGCGTTCGTGGTATGACTTTTTATTTCTTTTCTACATATCTGCACATATATGCATTGTACACACCACATTATGTTTTAATTTAGCTACGATCTTCTTTCTTAATGCACTTTATTTGTCTTTTCAAAATTAGGATCCAGTAGTTTGATCGAATGCAGAAAATGATAGATGATCTGTGGGCTCGTTAACGTTGCGATCAAATTGCAATTGCAACACAAGCTTCCAAATCTTGCTTTTTTGAACAAATAGATTGCAAAAAGTGATATCGATTTGCAAAGGAGTCGGCAGTTTACAGCTTGGCTTGGCAAAATCGTGCCCCTCCAAAACTTTATCACTTTAGTGTGAACGTTTTCGCTACAATAGTCATGTCGTCATCCCTACCTACCTGCTGCACCTCTCCCCCACCAAAGCTTCAGCAATACAATCCAATCCAATTCAATCCATATCGAAACCCACCCACCTCAAACAGAAATTAAAGCAAATCTCCTCAACAACAAAGGAAACCCAACAATGACGAAATTCCGCGGCTGCATCGACATCCACGCCGGGCAAGTGAAGCAAATCGTCGGCGGAACGCTCGACACGGGCAACCTCACGACAAACTTCACGTCCGCGCTTCCGGCCTCGCACTTTGCGCGGCTGTACCGCGACCACGGCGTGCGTGGGTGCCATGTGATTCTTTTGGGGCCCGGGTGTGTGGAGGCGGCGGAGGATGCGCTCGAGGCGTGGCCGAGAGCGTTGCAGGTTGGCGGGGGGGTCACGGCGGAGAATGCGGCGGGGTGGATTGGGAGGGGCGCTGAGAAGGTATAGAGAATTTATTACTGGTTCTTTTTTTTTTTCTTTGATTTATTATCACATTTTTTACCCATTGGCTATGGCTGGAGGAGGGATTGGGGGGGTTGTTCCGCGTGGGGATAGATGGATATTTGATCTATACCTACGAGGCGGAGCTCCGTTTGTGGGATGCGGATGAGAGGCGGTGAAGGGGATATATACATGTAGAAGGGGGATGGGGCCAGGTGGTGATGGATAGATGGGGGGGTCGAAGGTGCGTAGAACTACTACGCACATGTACAATTTCATATACCTACCCATATACCTTGAGAAAGAGATCGAGAAACCGTCTACCCTCATTTCCGAGGCGTATGGCATCTCCGCCCCCTCCAATCTCCCCTTCCTCTCAATCCAATCATTTTTTTGTTATTCCACACCCAACCCCCCCTCCCCTCCCCCCACAACCACGGACTCCTCCGACGAAAGAAACCCCCAAAAAAATTATAGGTCATCCTCACGTCCTACCTCTTCCCCAACGCCTCCTTCTCGCTCGACCGCCTCCAAGCCGTCCTCGAGGCCCTCGACAACGACAAGGAGAAGCTCGTGATCGATCTCTCGTGCCGCCGGCGCGACAACAAGTGGATCGTGGCCATGAATAGATGGCAGACGTTGACGGATATGGAGGTTAACCAAGGTATGTGTTTGTGCTTCCCCCTCCCCCACGCCACTCCCCCTCAATCCCATAACAAAAAAAAAAAATTATAATTGAAATTAAGCTTCTCCTCTCCCGCTAAAATAGAATCAATCTCCCTCCTGGAATCGCACTGCTCCGAATTCCTCATCCACGCGGCAGACGTCGAGGGGCTCTGCCGTGGGATCGACGAGGACCTGGTCCGCTCGCTCGGCCAGTGGGTGAGTATCCCCACCACTTACGCCGGCGGGGGCAAGAGCGTCGAGGATCTGAAGCGGGTGAGGGAGCTCTCGGGTGGGAAGGTTGATTTGACGTACGGGAGTGCGTTGGATATTTTCGGAGGGAAGGGGGTTAGGTTCGAGGAGTGTGTGATGTGGAATAAGGAGGCGGAGGAGATTGAGAGGGCTGGTGACGGGGCTGCTGCGAAGGCGGAAGAGTAGAGAAAGAGAGGAACCTAGGTGGGTATTTGGGAGGCGGGGGGGGGGGTTGGTGGTGCTGTGTGTACATTGTGTACAGTCCAAAAAAAAGATTGCTTGTTTTTGTGTTTATTTTTGTAATGTATACGTAACGTTGTTTTGGTTCATGATAATTCACTTGTTTGTTGAAATCTGGAATTGCAAAAATACTAGGTGTCTACTCGGTGTATAGGGTACCTACCCGGTACCGTAGAAATTGGTGAATACCGCCCACCCTCTTTGAATACCGCCCGCCAGAATTGGGTTTAGCTCCTGCTAGATTTTAGTAGAGCATAGGGCAGTTGTCTGTGCAAAGGACGTGCCTCACATACAAAAGGTGGTGGTGGGCGGTATTCAAAGAGGGCGGGCGGTATTTTCTAATTTCTACGGTACCTAAGGTACTTGATCAACACGAGAGGAAGAGATGAATTACCCACCTATGATACGACATTGTTGGCCCTGATTATAATTATAATGATCATTTGAATTTATCTTTAAGCTTTGTACTGTTCCAGCCGAAACCATGCATGTGCGCGTTTTGCTCACTCACATGCATTGCGCGCGCACGTCGCCTAGTCTCATTCCCCATTCAGGTTCCTGATCCAGCACACTCACACCTCCCAAGGCTGTTCTCGTGCGCAATTCCCCATAAACGAAACCATCGGAAATCAAACAATGCCATACTGAACCCGGGCCCCCTCACACCCACTCTACCTACAGTAAAGGCCAGCCTCTTAGCTTTAGACGAGACTAAGCTTTAGATTTAGCTACCTAAGTACCCACCTACATACTAGCGCAACCCTTCAAACGTCACCTACCGACACAAGGCCTGTCAACTAGAGTACCATTGTATCGATTCGTATCGACTACCCAGCTGCTTCTCTCTCGCATAAACTTTCAGCACTTGAACCGCAGTACAAACACACAACACATTGCAATGCCCCCTGCGGCGCCAGGCCGACCTCGACGGAAACAACCTGGACCTAAACCTAAACCAAACGCACAGACGGCATCCGCATATTTCCAAGATCCCGAGACGAATACGGATTCGAATTCGAATTCGAATTCGAAGTCTGATACCGCTGGTGCTCCGAGAGAAAACGGAGGAGAAAGACAAGGAGAAGGAGAACACGATACAGTCGTTCTTGGGCACAGGCCTGACGTCGTGGGCGAGCGAGAACAACAAGGAGGGCAAAAGCAGGAGCAAGAGCAAGAGCAAGAGCAAGTGCAAGAAGCCGGGAGTGTCATTGCCGTCCGGGGACCTCGTGGAGGGAGAGGGAGAGCGAGAGGACGTGGAGGGGTGGCAAGAGGAGCAGTAGCAGTAGCAAGAACGACGACTACAACGAATCCAACTCTTGAGGAGAATTCGGCTAAAAGCGCTGGAACCACTGTAGCTACTACTAGGAATAGGAAGAGGAAGGTGGTGTCTTATAACGAGAAGGACGAGGAGCAAGAGCAAGAGCAAGAGCAAGAGCAAGAGTTGGAAGAATCCAACTCCGAAGAAACGAAACCAAAATCCTCGAGGGGGAGGAAGAAGAAGGCCGTACAAATCGCAGCTACTACCACTACTAGGAGACGCCGCGGAAGAGCACAACAACAGGAGAAGGAGGAGGTTAGGGCAAGTACTGAGAGGACCATTGGGGTTACTAATACTGCTACTACAACTACAACTGCGGCTGCGAGTGCGAGTGCGGTCACATCTACAGTCGAGGAAGGTTCGAAAGTAAATTACGAGGGAGAGACAATCAAGGCGAATTTTGGGAGGAAGTTGAAGAGAGTGAGGGTTGATGAGGTGGGGGGAAGTTTACAACAATTAACACAACCACTACCACCACCACCAGCACCACCAGGAAGAGCTAGGAAGCAGGCAGCAAGAGGGAAGAAGGTAAAGGAAGAAGAAGAAAAAGAAGAAGAGGAGAAGGTGGAGGAGCAAGAACCACCTTCCACCAGGAAGAAAAGAAAGCCCGCCAACACCAAAAAGGTGGTAAAGAAGGAAAAAGTAAAAGAAGAAGAAGAAGAAGAAGGTGGATCCGGAGAAGCCCAGCAAGATCTAAAATCAGAATCAGAACCATCATCATCAGAAGAAGAAGAAGAAGAAGAGGAAACATATTCCTCAGACGAAAAGGCGGGAAAGAAGAAGAAGAAGTCGATCAAGCCAAAACAGAAACCAAAAGCAAAAGCAGCCGCTAAAGAAAAAGAACAAGAAAAGGTTACCGCAAAGAAGCCCAAGGCACCACGGAAGACCAAGGAGGAGAGGGACGAGGAGAAGAGGATGGCGGCGTTACCGTTTGCGGCGAGGAATCCGGCCATGAAGTGGCTTGTTGGGGCGCATGTTAGTGCTGCGAAAGGTATACTGACAATACAATCCCCGGGGATCAAGCATGCATATGTGTATGTGGGGTTTTAGCATTTTATTTATTTTGTAATGATTGTTGACTTTTTTGGGCGGGGGGTTTAGGAGTTCAGAATGCGGTGTCGAATAGTACACAGATAGGGTAAGGTTTCATTATTTTTTTCTGGTCCCCTCTTTTCTACTTTATCTCTACATGATTTTTCTCTCTTATATTATTAAACACTTTACTAATCTAATTACATATAAAACAATAGTGGAAACGCATTCGCCCTATTCTTAAAGTCCCAGCGAAAATGGGAAAGTCCTCCGCTCAAAAGCGAGGACATCAGTGCATTCAAACAGTATTGCATAAATCAAGGATATGATCCCATGCGGTATGTTTATGATAATTCTCCATCATCCTCCACATTAGAAGTTTTTACTGATTGGTTCCGTGGCCAAATCAATTTAGACATGTTCTTCCGCACGGGAACTACCTCATCAACTTGGCGCAGATGGACGAGAAGAAGCACCAGCAAGCATACGACTGCTTCGTTGATGACCTGAAACGCTGCGAGCAGCTCGGAATAGGGCTGTATAACTTCCAGTAAGCTCCACCCCCCCTCCTCTTACCCTCAAACCAACATTTGAATCAAATATCTAACCTACTTTTTCACGAGAAATCACAGTCCGGGAAGTTGCCTCACAAACCCGCGTCCGGCATCCATCCTCCGGCTCGCGCAAAGCCTCAACAAAGCCCACCGCGCAACCTCCACCGTCAAGACCGTCCTCGAGAACATGGCCGGCCACGGCAGCCACCTCGGCAGCACCCTCGAGGACCTCCGCGACATCATCTCCTCCGTCGACAACAAGGCCCGCGTCGGCGTCTGCATCGACACCTGCCACGCCTTTGCCGCGGGATACGACCTCCGCACACAACCAACGTTTGACAAGTTCTGGGAGGACTTTGACCGCATCGTGGGCAGGGAGTATCTTGTGGCGCTGCATCTGAATGATAGCAAGGCCCCGCTCGGCGCAAAGAGGGACCTGCATGAGAGTATCGGCGCGGGGTATCTGGGCCTCGAGGCGTTTCGGTTGGTGATGAATAGGCCGGAGTTACAGGGCATACCGATGGTGCTTGAGACGCCGATTCTGGATCCCAGGGAGTGGGCGAGCGAGGTCAAGTTGCTTGAGAGTCTGGTTGGGATGAAGGGGACTGAGCCAGAGTTTTTGGAGAATGTGAGGGTGTTGCAGGAGAAGGGGAGGGGGGAGAGGGCGAGGGTGGGGGATGTGGTCCAGAGGAGGGAGGAGAAGGAGGAGAAGAAGAAGGAGAGGGAGGAGAAGAAGGCGTTGAAGAGGAAGGATGGAGAGGGGGGGGCGAAGAAGAAGGCGAGGGGGAAGAAGGCTGTGCAGAAGGAGGAGGAGGAGGAGGAGGAGGAAGTGTCTGGGGAGAGCGAGTTGAGCAGTGCGGAGGAGAGTGAGGCGGATAACGAGGATGAGGAGGATGGTGAGCATAAATGTAATCATGGCGAAGAAGATTTGTGAATAATATTTTTCCTCATAGGGTATTTCGGATTTGTATAAAAGTAGTGGGTGTTTTTGGGCAGGTGATGTACTGTTATTTTTTGAATGGTTGTAGGCATATAGATGAGAACAGGAATGTAGATTCTGCAAAGTGCATATATTTTGGATTTTATAAACCTGGACAGGTTACTTATTTGGAAGAGTGGGTTTGAATACTCTCAAATGTAACAGTACCTCCTTATACATATTGCTAATTACAAGAGTGACATACCTATACTTAAAAATGCACACACATAAACTCGCCAAACTCCGAATAAATTGAAAAAGATGAACTCAAATATAAAAAAAGTCTAATTTGCTAAAATGAGGCAGGCTATAAAAAACACCAGATACCTAAAAATCTTCTTTTGAAAAACCAATTGCAATAAAAAAACCCAAGGAAAAAGACAAAAAAGGAAACTACCTCCACATCCAAACAAAAAAACAGATGATAGGTATTTTTTTTATCTCTTCCCCCTCCCACCCCTCCCACCACCCCTTCCACCTCTCCCACCTCTACCCCCCCTTCCCCCACTACTACTACTACTCTTGGGGCCCTCAATATCCCTGACATCCTTCTTACTCAACACCAACGCGCCATTCTTGAACTTGCCCACGCTCGGCCCAAACCCACGATTCTCCCTCCTCTTACTCTCCTCCTTTGCCTTATTCTTCTTGCGCTCCACCTCCCCCTCCGTGTTCCTCTCCAATACGATGCCCGCGTCCTTTGCAGTCTTGACACGCTTGACCTCCCTCTCCCGCCGGGCCTTGAGGATCCCGTACTTCATCGGCACAGGCATCTTGTGCTTTGTGATATCGATCCCGCCCAGCGATTGGATCCGGGATTCGATGGCTTTCAACCGATTCTTCCCCGTGGGCTGGAGGGAGAGGGGGGTCCCCCCATCCCCCGCCGCGGGATGTGCCTGCAGGAGATGCGATTCCTTCAGTAGCCTCTGCAACGCCAAATCGTTCTTGAGGTTCATCGTCTCGTCGTCGCCCGCGGGTGTATCGTCCGTGAGTGCGTCCTTCTTTGCCGTCGGGGGTTTCCGCGGCTTGACGGGGTTGGCGGTGATTGCTGCCGGCGTGGTGGGGAGGAGCACGGGGATCTTGTGCGACATGAATGCTTTTTGCTCGGACTTTGAGGTGGTTTTGAGGCTGAGGAGGCTGGCGCGGAGGGAGGAGGTGGTGCTGCTGGTGTAGTCTACGACGATTGGGGCTTCGGTGGTGGTGGTGGTTTGGGCGTCTTCCTCCGAGATGTCGGAGAAGCCGTCGTCGTTGGATTCGTCGCCTTGGCCGCCTTCGGAGGAGGAGGAGGTGTTGTGGTGGGAGTCTTCTTCATCGTCGTCATCGTCATCGTCGTTATCGTCCCCTTCGCCTTCCTCATCACTATCTCCACCATCCGAGCCGTCGGAATCGCTATCACTATCCCCACCACCGAGCCGTCCAAATTGGCTCTCGAAATGTCTACGCAGGATTTCCTGTGCGGACAATTCTACTGCCGCTGCCGCCGCATCGTCGTTGCCGGCCTGTATATCCTTCTCCTTCTTCTGGACTGCGGTGGTAGTAGTGGTGGTGGAGGTGGTCTCCCGCTTTCGTTTGAGGGCCGGCATTGTAGATGGTGGTGGTGAGCTGGAGGCCTGGTAGAAGACGAGAGTCGAGGTCCATTGGAAAGTTCGCTAAAGTTGCAAATCTTGGCGCGCCAAGCTTGATTGAGGTTGCACATTACTTACCACGCGAGGTGTTCGTTTTATGAGTTAGGATGTATGTATGGATTGGATCCTGACGTGTACCGATATAAAGTAGAAGAAAAGTGCCTGTGCGGGTTTGTAACTACGGTTTAAGGCTAAGAGACTTGATAGCTTATGCGGTATATATTAAAAAAAAAGCCTAATTATATACGTATACGAATGAAGCAATTGCAACAATGCCGAAACCAAATTAACGCCTAGCTATAGTAAACGAACCCAACAAAAAAACACACATTTCATGGAGGGGACAACTGCTGGCCTTCTTCCCATAAACATAGCGTTGAAAACTCGAGGGGGGGGGGGGGGGGGGTAAAAAAGATGTAAACCATATGTGCCAATGTAAAGAAAAAAACAAGGAAGCAATATCGACGTCGACCAATTACAAGCAACAAAAACCCAGATTCGTCGAAATAAGCCTCGGGCCCCTTCAACTTCCGGATCATCTTGCCCCAAAATCCAGGACCCTGGCCACAGTCTTCTTGCCACTATTCTTCCCACTCCCGGTGCCACTCCCACTCTCCGAATCCAACCCAGCCAACCTCTTCAAATCATTCGCAACCTTCTTCTCCCCATCCGGCCCTCCCTTCCGCGGTAACTTCTCCGGCCTCGTCGGCCTAGGCTCAACCTTAAACCACGGATGCTCCAAACACTCCTTCGCGCTCAACCTCTTCCTCGGATCCAACCTCAGCATATTAATCAACAAATCCACGCCCTCGGGCCCCGCACTCCCAAACATATTCTCCCAGAATGCGCGCGGCGCGATAGGATGTGTTGCCGGGTCTGGGACAGCATATGCCGGGAGGGTCGATACACCTGGCCAGACATCCTCTGTGGGACTTCCCAGGGCAGAACATATCAGCTCGACCTGATGGACGTCCGTGCTCCCCGCCAGAAACGGTACTCTGAGGATCAGTTCCGCGAGAACGAGCGCGAGAGACCAGACATCTACGGCCGTGGAGTAGAAGCGAGCGCCAAATAGGAGCTCTGGCGGCCGGTACCAGCGGGTGATGACGCTGTGTGTCATTGCACGATATGGATCTGATGCCGATCTCGCTAGACCGAAATCACCCAACTTCAATATCCCCTGCGACGAGATCAACAAATTGTTGGGTTTGATATCCTATTTTTTTTTTTTTCGTAGAAAACATTAGCATACCATACCATTCATTACAAACTCCTCTTTCTCAGGAGGTGGGAGGTGGGGGAGATGGGGGGTGGGGAGAACACAAACCCTATGCAAAATATGATTATGATGGCACCACCACAGGCCCCTCAACCCCATCAACATCCAACTCTTCATATCCGCCATACTATACGTAATGCCCCTGGTATCCTTAATAATCATCTCCAAATCACAATCCAAAAACTCGAGCACCAGACTCAGATTCTGATTCTTGCTACTAAACACGTCGAGCAGCCTGATGATATTCGGGTGCTGCAGCTCCTGCAGATACTTGACCTCGCGGATGGCGTCCATGCTGAGCCCCTGCGCGCTGATGTTCTGCGCCTTGATCTTCTTGATGGCGACTCGTGTGGGGGGGTGGCTGTTTTTCAGTTGGCCAAGGTACACGATGGCGTATGTTCCTTCTCCGACTTTCCTGTCTGTTGTGGGCGAATTTTTGAATAATTAGCAATTTTGCTTTTTTTTTTCTTTTTTTCTTTGTGGAATTGAATGAATAATTGCCTTTTGTGTATTTGTTCTTGACCTCTTCATTCAGATCCTCCGCGAGCTCTGCCCCGAGCCTCTGGGATTGCGCTGGCGGAGGAGGAGGGGCATTCGAATTCCCATCCTGGCCGGTCTTTGCGGAGCCAATGGGGAGGGGTGCGCCGAAGCCGAGCATGTTCGTTCGTTTGTTTACTGTCCGTACAGTTTCCGACCGAATACACAAGGTACAGGTAGGTCCGGGATGCGTTGCAGAGGAGCTCAAATAAGGGCCCGAGAGGTTGTGAGCTCTGCTTTCGGCTTAGTAAGTTCCTTGGCGGGGAACCTTAAGCTCAAGTGAAGCTTAAGGTGGAATCGGAGGTCGAGTTCAGGGTAACGGTTGTAGTACTAGGTACCAGTATGGATCGATATCTATACCATGCATATGGCTAACAGCCAAAGTACCGTAATTCTACAAGTCCCACCAGGGTTAATCGCATTTCTAGATGCGAATCTGAACCCCCTCAAAGTAGCTTTATAACCATAGGATCAGAAAATCAAGGATGAGAAAAATTAACGGACATAATCGGTGTATAAAAATTTAAAGACGCCAAATAGGTATTACAAGATCTAGAATTATAAACTCATGATTAAGGAAGGATACCCTAACCAGTTATAAAGAAATAAATGAAATGAAAACGAAATAAAAAAGAGTAAATTTAAAACGCAAAACGCAAACATATAACAATTCAAAATGAACAAAAGTATCAACAATCACAACCCCCCCAAAGATTCACTTTAATATAAAAGAAACAAAAAATCACAAAGACATAAACACAAGAAAAAACAAAAAATCTAACTCGAGCTCTCCTTCTCCTTCGTCTTCTCCGCATCCTCCTTCATCTTCTTCTCCTCCTCATCCCACACCTTCCCCCACCAAGTCTCCAATTTCTCCTTCAACTTGGCCGCGCGATACTTTGCCCACTGCCACCAGGACATAGACGCAGGCTTATTCTCCAAATCCGGCTCCCCCGAGGAATCCGTCGGCATTGGCGGGGCACTCGACGCCGTAGAAGTCACCTCCACCGCCGCAGTAGTACCCGGCCCACCAGTTGCAGGAACCTCAACCCCAATCTTCTGGCTCTCCTTCGCCGTGGGAGTACTCGTCACTGCGGTAGTAGAAGACACCTTATCTACCGCCGGCCTCGTTGGTTTCGCAGGGTCCACTGAATCGTCATCCTCATCATCCTCGTCGTCTAACCGGGTAAGAAGTGAAAGAGCTTCAATTACACCCACACTATCCGCTTTTCCCTCTCTTCCCAACGTGCCGTTATGTGCCCCAAGGATATCCTGTAACCCTTGCCGACCGAAAACCAGCTCCCCAATGATGCCATACATCTCCCAGTTTCCAAAGGGCTTGACCTTCTTCCCCATAACCTGCTGGCCATTGATATCACTTCTTCTGCTTCTTCGGCTACCCTCAAACTCCTCTTCGCCAGAATGGACGTCCATCCCGATCCACTCCTTTCCGCTTCCATGAAGCCCAACCTCTTTAAATGCCGGTCCTCTCGCAATGAATATGGCGCGCATCTGCTTCTCGAGGTTATCGTACCCGTGGACACCTTTCGGATGGAACCCTCCCTCGGGGAAGTTATCCGGGGGGTAATCGTCCTTGGTAACCATCGCCCACTCCACCTCCGGGACAATCCAGAGCGGCGCAATGCGCGGATTTTCCTTGAAGTGGAAACGTTCCGGCATGTCCACATCCCGGAGATATGCCTTCCAGGGAGGACTCGTCTTTTTAGTTTTCTGGTCCGTGATAACTGCCTTTTTAGCAGTAGGGGTGTCTCTTGGCCAGGTATCGTGAGTTTTCCGCACGGCGGCATAAATCTCAGAGATATTTGCGCCCTCGACAGGACGAAGACCACAGAGCGGCCAGCCGTCAATGGAGGCGATTTGTTCCATATGTTCTCCGAGGATGTCTTCAAGATAAACCAACCTCTCATTTGCAGTCGGAGACATACCATGGTCCGAGACAATGACAATATTGACAATATCCGTCAAATTTCGCTTTTCCAGGCCCTCGAGAATAAGTCTGAATAGCTCGTCCACCTGGTGGAGTTCTTCGTCTTCCTCCAGAGACTCCGGGCCGAATTGATGGCCAATGCGGTCGACATTTGGTACGTATTCGAGAATCAGTTGAGGGCGAGTTTCCAGTGGAAGATCGAGCCATTCGAGAGCACGGGCTGCTTTCGAGGCAATAGGGTCGACCGAGTACTTGTCGACATATGATGGTTTCATTCTCATCTTGCCATTCTTGCCCTGGGTTTTGAATTCCTCGAGGGTAGAGGCGAAGGATTCATTGTGAAAGATGTATTGCTCCGACCCAGGCCACATGTGAATTGCGGCCTTGATGCCACGTTCTTCCGCAAGCGACCAGATTGGTGATCCGCCATACCAGAATGGCTTAGTCGAGGACTCTACCTTGGTGTGATAATAGTGGTCCTTTGTTTCTGGGTCGTAAAACTCGTTTCCTACTATTCCGTGGGATTCCGGGTACAGCCCTGTGACGAGTGTCCAGTGGTTCGGAAAGGTAATTGATGGAAATGAGGGCGTGAGGTATGGAGTCGATACACCGGAATTGACGAATGACTGAATCGTTGGGGTGAGGCCACGTTTGAGGTAGTCTGCGCGGAAGCCATCGAGCGAAATGTATATTGTCGTGGGGTGGTAGACGTGGGTTCCATTCGAAAGTGGAGTGAGATGATAAGGAATCTCTGGAGGCGCGCGGACCGAAAGGCGGACTGATGTCGATATCAACACAATCAGGAATGTAAGTAGAAGGGTGCTTATACACAGTGTCTTTCGCAATGTGGGCGCTCGAGGCTATTTAACGTCAATGAAATTCTCCAGCATAGGTGTAGGGCATCAGCGCTTACCCTTTTATCTGCCAGCTTCTCGTCTAGCCTGGCCCGCCGAACCTCCTCGATGTGCTCATCCTCGCTCTCGTCGTGGAAATAGTCCTCCGGCACATCGGACATGGCATCACCGCTATTCCGTAGCGCACCCCTCCGCTTCTTTCTCTTGCCCTTGACCGGCTTGCCGATAACAACCCCACCGTCCCCGTTCCGGCCAATGCTCCCGAATATCCCGCCTTTACTCAGCAGCTTCTCTCGCTCCTCCTCCTCCTTGAGCACGTCCAGATCATCGGGCGAAGTCTCCAGCCCGTCTGAGCCTTCCTCATCGCTTGGAAGCTCGAGATGCGAGGACGACGACCCGCGGAGGTCCTCGGCAGACGGGACGGAGGCATATGTCGGAGCATCGCGGCCCACCGAGAAGAGCGGGCCGCGGTCACTTTTGTTTTTCGGTGCGGGCGCCATACTGGCCGGGGCAGCAGCAGCAGTGGGGAGCGTTATTGATGGTTCAAGTGAAATTGCATGCGATCAATTATTGGCTCAAAGGCCATGGGTCCCATTGTAATGCTCAACCTAGAGCTCACCCTCAATGTCACGTCCACTCTAGCGGTCCCGTCGCCACCAGGGGCTCGAGCTGTGGGGTGGGAGCTTGGAGAGTCTTGGCATGCAGTATGCAGTAGTGGGGATGCATACGCTGGCCTCTTTCTGCCTTTAGCGAAGCCGGCGAGCTCGGCTCAACCTCACGTTGTTGGGCCCTTGCCGAGGCGCCACTCACGCCGCCGGCGACGGACAGCTGCGATGACGCCGAGGCGGGCCCGGATTGCGACTTGCGCAGGCCCGACATCGAGAGGCAGGAATGTGAGCAAGAGGCGGGATCGATCGAGGTTGAGGTAGATCTCTCTCTCTGTCCATCCATCTGGGCCGCCCATCCCCATCTCCCACTCCTTCCACCGCTCATCGCCTCCTCAGCAATCCCCGCATCGCAATGTCGGCCGCACCAGCCCTCAACGGCGCCCAGCTCATCGCGCAGACGCTGCGGTCGCTCGACGTCCACATTGTGTTTGGCATCGTCGGCATCCCCATCATCGAGGTGGCCGAGGCCTGCGTCGCCATCGGCATCCGCTTCGTCGGCTTCCGCAACGAGCAGGCGGCCTCGTACGCTGCGAGCGCCTACGGCTACATCACGGGCCGGCCAGGCGTGCTTCTCGTCGTCGGCGGGCCCGGCGTGGTCCATGCGCTCCCCGGGGTACGGAAGCTTCCCGCGCTCGCTTGGAGTCTGTCTGTCAATCAATGGCTAACCGAGTCGCCATCACGTGCTGCAGATTCATGGAGCTCAGACGAACCACTTTCCGCTGCTCGTGCTGTCCGGGTCTGCGCCCAGCACGCACATCGCGACCCACGGCTCCTTCCAGGCGCTGCAGACGACGACGTTCCTCGCGCCGCACACAAAGCTCTCGCTGCGGGCGCCAACCGCCGCACAGCTCCCCCAGGCCATCCGCGAGGCATACCGCACGGCATTCTGGGGCCGGCCCGGCGCCGCAGCCGTCGAGATCAACGGCGACTATGTGACGTACAAGCTTGATGCCGCAGACCTCGAAGCGCTCATTCGGCCAAACGGCCAGCTTGCCGTGGCCCCAGTGCCCCACGGGCCCAAGCAGGAGGGCGACAGGCAGCGGGTGAAGCAGCTTGCCGCCCTTCTCCGGGGCGCAAAGAGCCCTCTCATCGTCGTCGGCAAGGGCGCCGCCTACGCCCAGTGCGAGGCCGTCCTCAGGGACTTTGTCGAGAAGTAACTTGTGATATTCCACCTAATTGGGAAGCCCACACTAACCCAATGCGGCAGAACCTCGATCCCCTTCCTCCCTACCCCAATGGGCAAGGGCCTCCTTCCAGACAACCACCCCCTCGACGCCTCCGCCGCGCGCTCAACGGCGCTCTCCTCCGCCGACGTCATCATCCTCCTCGGCGCCCGCCTCAACTGGATCCTCCACTTTGGCGCCGCCCCGAAATTTACACCGGGCGTCACCGTCGCGAAAATCGACCTCAGCGCAGAGGAAATCGGCCGCAACCTCGACCTCCCCGGGACCTCTCCCTCCAGCACCGGCGAGACCATCGGCATCGTCGGCGACTGCGGCGCCGTCCTCGCCCAGCTCCTCGACGAGCTCCACGGCTGGAAGGGACTCTCACAAACCACCTCCGCACCACCATCCCAATGGCTCACGACCCTCTCCGCCTCGAAATCCTCCAGCACGCAAAAACTCCGCCCGAAACTCACCACCCCCACTGGCCCCGGAAAAAAGCTGACATACCACCGCACCTTCCACCTCCTCCAGGAAACCTTCTCTGCCCTTGCCGCCACCAATACCACCAGCAATGGCGTCTCGGATAACATCGTCTACATCTCCGAGGGCGCAAACACAATGGACATCTCCCGCTCCATCTTCCCCATCACCCTCCCGCGCCAACGCCTCGACGCCGGCACAGACGCAACAATGGGCATCGGCCTCGGCTACGCAATCGCCTCGTGGTGCGCCTACAACATCGACATCGACCCCACCACCTCCACCTCCCCACGCAAGAAGGTCATCGCAATCGAAGGCGACAGCGCATTCGGCTTCTCCGCGATGGAGATCGAGACCATGGCGCGCTACAACATGGACATCATCGTCATCGTCATCAATAACGGCGGGGTATACCGCGGGGTCAACTATGCCTCTACCTCTACCTCTTCTACCTCCTCCTCCTCCTCCTCCTCCTCCTCCTCCACCACAACATCACCAACCCCCTCAGACCCCTTCCCCGAGGAAACCCACGCATGGGACACAGACCCCCGCCGCACATCAATGACACTACCGAGCACGGCGCTCTCGTACCGCACGCGGTACGCGCACCTCGCGGACTCGCTCGGCGGGAAGGGGTTCGAGGTGTGGGGCGCGGGCGAGCATGGCGTCGAGGCGATGCTTGTGGAGAAGGTCAAGGAGGCGTGGTCGTGGGGCGAGAAGAATCGGAAGCCCGTTGTGGTGGATGTTGGGATTGAGAGTGGCAAGGCGGGGGAGTTGGTGTTTGCGTGGTTGGCGGCGGAGAAGACGAAGGGCAAGGGGTCGAAGTTGTAGGTAGATTGGGCTGGAAGAATTCTGGGGGTGGTGGGACCGGACCGGTGTAGAGAGGGAAGATTTGCGGGGGGAGGGTTTCCGTGCATTTATTTTTATACCTTTTTTTTTTTTTATATATGTGTACCATGACATATCATATAATAGTCTCCACATACTCAGTTTGTAAGTAAGAATTTACTCGTGCTAAAAGAAAGATGCAAGTGCAGTGGGTACCTATGTAAACATACTTTTATACAAAAACATTACTCGAGCTCAGGATCCGGAAGAGCTATCAATTCACATTTTTGTAAACAAATTCATGAAAAATGATGTGGCCCCGAGCTCCAAAGTTTCACAAGATCCGCAACGCAGATCCACCTAGTTATTCTAGATCTTAGCTACCTCAACATTCATGTGATATCCAAGGCAGTACCTACAGAGAATGTTGCAATGCATATGATATGTTTTGTGATTGCTATAAGAAAAAGAGACGTCAAGAATCTTCCCTAGTGAGTATTCAAGTTAAAAAATCAAGTATAAACATTCTTGGGTATATATCAAGAGTTATGAAAAATTAAAATTATATGGTATATATAATCCCCACGCGGGCAGCCAAAACTTTTCAAACCCCCTGGGCCTGGTAGGAGGTTCTGAAACATCAAAAGAAGAACAAGAATACAAGGTGTTGATTGAGTACAAGCCACTTCAGCAGCCGTATGTGACCAATTACTAATAGAACTCTAAACCAAAATCAAAGCTGCACCGGCAACAAGGAGTGCGTAGAGGGAGTTTGATGTGATTGAGTTTCCAGCGCTTCCTGATGGGTCTGCGGTTGGGAAGGTTGTGTTTCCTGTTGCGCTTGCTGTTGGGAGGATAGTTGAGTTCTAGAATTTGGTGGGAAAAAAAAATTAGATTCTCTTGATTCATATCAATG
The DNA here is from genome assembly GCA_024516245.1 of Peziza echinospora. Lineage (NCBI taxonomy): Eukaryota > Fungi > Ascomycota > Pezizomycetes > Pezizales > Pezizaceae > Peziza > Peziza echinospora. The sequence continues at coordinate 768,702 of JAJLQT010000010.1, read as the reverse complement.
ATGTAGAAGAAGAAGAAAAGAAATACTCACCCCAGTAGCAGTGGCAGTGGCAGTTCCATTCTGCACACCCCCAGTCGACTGGACAATCTCAATTGGCGTAGTAGACAATCCACAAGCGGCGCCTGCAGTGCCCAATGTGCGGCCATACATACTCCAGATGTTCTCCTTCGTTGTGCCGGAGCACTCCAGACATTTTTGGTACTTTGCGAGGAAAACTTCGTTCTTGCATGGCTCGGCGAGTTTGGATTGTGTGATTGCGGCGCCTATACACACACGATGGAATAATTGTTAGCAAAATACCAATTTCGTATAATTTCGTTTCAAATCAAGACAGGTGTTTAAAAGAGCTTAAGCTCGACTGGAAATGTAAACTCACCACAATCAGCATGGCAAGTGTAGCTTGGTGTTCCCTCGGCCTGCCTTTTCAAGATGGCGGTGAAATCGAATTCGGCATCAGGTGAAGCAGAGACGGTGAGCACACTGATTGCAGTGGCAAGGAAGAAGGTTGCGAATGAGGCGCGCATAATTGCTAGATGTGGGATTGTAGAGAAAAGGATAAAAAAATCAAGGAATTATAGTTTGGAAGGGAATAATAACGAAGGGCAGGTCTCGATAATTCAGAATTCGAAAATGGTGGGAGAAAAAGGATCTGATAAGAAGGGATGTCGAGTATATATAGAGATTTACTTAGTTAGTAGGGTAGCTGACAGTGTCGGTACCTGGTAATCTCTTAATCTACTTTTTATAATCCACATGTATGGCCTACATCAGGGTGGATCAAACTGGATAAAGTTGGAGGTTTTCAGACTTGAGTGGTTGAGAATAGCTCAAACTGCTTCCACGGCACGAGATCTGTGTCTGAGAACTCGAACTGGTGTGCATTACGAGTAGGCCAGCCCGTGGCCTGTTCTCAACCCCAGCCCAGTCTCGATTTCCAGCATGGCAGCATGGCCGAGGGGGGCATGTATGGAGGCGCCTGGCTTGCCACCTTGGTTTCTTCACACACGACGGATTTTACCTCAAAAGGAACAGGGATTTTCGTACATGATGGGCCGTGGTGGGCTTGGAGTAGCCTCGTACCAGGTAGGCCTGGGGATGGGCTAATATTTGCCGGATGGGATCCTGAAATAATGACATTCATTCACCTGTTGAGATGGGGGTTTGCGAGGCCTGGTCATAAAGATAGTGAAGATAGCAATTGCAATCCTTTCGATCCTGTGATGTCCAAACATGCATATGCGAACCAACCCCTGGAAGTGAAACCCTTTTGAGATACGTGGGTCAAAACAAAGATGGTAGAAACGACAATTGAGTAGATATCGGAGGGCCATCAGCCAAAGCAATTATGGCTGATTCAAGTTGATGATGGCGAATGCCTTCCTTGGCAGCGGAGCATCCATATGTGCTCTACGAGGGGCTGGGAACGAGACTAATATGTGCTGTCCACGACTTCGGATGAAATTCTTTAGTCTAGCTGTTCGTTTAGCTGTGTGCTTGTGAGAAAAAGAAGAATGACTTGGACAATTACTTAGGTACATATGTAGCTTTGCATTCCAATTTGCATGGCTAGGTGGAGTGCAAGAACCCCAGCCTTGTGAGGCATCCCAACATACAAAAATGTTTTATCATTCTGCAGAACTCCCCTGCTTGACCGCCCAAGTTGCAACATGGCGTCCATTGGTACATGGCATCCCTTCAATCACGAAGGGGGCCTGGATTTTGTCCTGGTGGTTCCGAGGATGGCTTTTTGTCTCGTGTGTGCCGTGGGATAAGGATGCCAGGGGAATTGGAGATTATCCCCCGCGGGAGCTGTGCTCCACCCACTCGGGTCGAGTGCGATGGCGGTGGGCCAAGCCCGCCTGGCCGGTAAGCGTGGCGGCCCAGCAGAGCAAATCTCGATGTAATGCCGTATGTAGAAACAGCACCTCCGGCTGGAATGTGGCCACCTCTGGGCTTTCACTCTGTGCCCTCGATCTATCTAGACCAGCTTAAATCTCACCCCCCCCCGAAGCTACGCCCTAGGCCTGGGCCTTCACAAAAGTTCGCACGTTCGCACTCGCAAAAATATCGCCGAGATATCCGGGCCAACGAGAGGGAGGACACCGTGAAAGGGCGCTCGTTCCCGCCTTCTCGCCATCTTACCCGCCTTACAGACTTGCCCGCACTGGATGGTTCGCTCGACTTATCAGATCCGAACAAGCAGCTCGCTACAAGCTCTGCAGGCACCCCCACCACCCAGCTTCAGAATCTCCTCCTCCACCACCTTAGATCCTGCCCCCTGCTCGGTCGGACGATAATCAGATAAAAAAACTTCTTCTGTTTCCTATTCATTCATTAGCTCTGTGCCAAATGATGCGCCGAGATATAATCGTGGTGCCCTGGTCCCTGTCAAGCGCTCGATGGGTATTTTCTGTGGCGTATCTGATCGGTGTCTGGACAAAGTTATCTGATGCGGCCAGCAAAGGAGATGTGACACGATAACGCACCTCTGTCACACCTGTATCACACGCACCCGGCCTCCAGATGGCCGCCGGCCTGAATTGCAGGTGCTTTTCTTCGAATATCTGCACACCGAGCCAGACATGATCAGGCTCTGTAGCATCCAAGAGAATGGACCAAGCTGTCTAAAAAGCATAGTGGGTAGAGAGGGGTCGGTCTGGGCAGTGGTACTCATGTATCTGAAATGCGTACCGCGGCATATAACTCCCAGTCTGACCAAAATCACTCCTGCACAACCCATGAAATGTGAAAGGGTGGCGGACTTGATTTTATCAAAGCAGCAGTGGGGCACGAGTCTACCTAGTGGCAGGAGATCAGAAGACATCCAAACCAGGGAGTTATAATCTACTGAGCAATTTCACGAGCTCGAGGCTTCCAAGAATTTGAACGAAGGTGGTTTATGTATATTTTTCAGGGTGAAGAAATTTCAAGATCCAAAAAGAATCCCGCCAATTCAATAAATGTATTGAGGTAGTGTAGGCTCCAATTTGTACAATGTATGTACCCCGCCTATGCATTATCTGATTGATCACCACGCTTGTCCCTGGTCAATTTCAATAAAAAATAGGTAAGAAGTTGGCAAGCGCGGGGGGATGTTCGGGTACATGTGGGTGGCTGGGGCCAAATACTAAATGAGTTCTCTGTTTATTAGGCTTATATTAGCAATATACGATCCCGCCCAGAGTTATAGGCGCTGATTCAACAATCGCAAAGTTTCGATCAACAATGAGGAGCTCACGACTGAGCTCCTAGTGAGTACATGGCCAGATCCGGCCACAGTTTAGAGAAACTCATATGGGAATCTCAATATGAAAAGTTCGCGGGAGGACATTGAATTACATGGTATAAGGTTTGTTGCCCATGTATTCAGTTCAAGAAGTGTGTGATTTTCAACCATTACGAATTAGTAAAGGAAATACAGGGTCTGGAGGCACGCCGAATGCAGGATGTAGTTGGGCACGAGATCAGATGTAGTTAAGCTACATATCCATAAGTTTCTTCTTACTTACTATATATGCATCGACTTTTCTTTTTCCTTTGCGTTTTCTTTTCCTTTCCTTTTCTCTCGGTACCACCATGTAGCCGGGGAGAGTTTTAGTACTTACTCGATTAGGTTATCTGATCATGCCACACTTTGATACCCATGCCTGATCACGTCAAGATAATAATTGGCTTGCAGATGCCCGGGCGTTAACTTTATGCCTTTACCAAGCCATGATCACACACCAAGGCTCCAGAACACATGGAAATGTGCGAATATTCAAGCCATCCCACTTCCGCGGCGTGTGCTCCTCATGTGCCTCGATGGATAGACGAGAGGAGCAGCCTAGCAATACCAAAGAAATTGTTTTAGCTGCTGGAAGTATGCACACTGCTTGAGTACCACCGCTAATCAGCATGGATATGAATCCATTATACCGACCCCCCTTTTTTGCGGCCTCTGCCCTCTTTGTGTCGATCTAGATAATATATAAAGCCCCACCTCATATTGCTGGTATAATCTTTTTTTTTCTTTCATCCCCAGCAGCAATCTTCCACTTCTTCTGCCTCCAACTCTCAAAAAAAAATCCATCTATCAAAATGCGTGCCTCATTCGCCTCAACCCTTCTTCTTTTGGCATCTGCCATTCCTTTCACATACGCCCAAGCCGCCCACGGTGACGGTGTTGAGGAGGAGCAAGGACCAGTTGGTTTCTTGTGGCCCGCTGATAGGTTGTGGAAAGATGAGAACGATAACACTGGACCTTGTGGAAGCTCCGAGGGACCAAGCAAGGAGAGGGCAAACTTCCCATTGTGTAAGTTACCAAAATTCTTTTCCATGTCTACTTATATCTACTTAGGTAAATAACCGTGGACTAATTGATTTTCATAGTGGGAGGAGCCGTTGCATTGACAATTGCCGATGAGGCATGGGAAGTCAAGCTCCGTATCTCATACAAGTCGAGTGAGTACTCCCCAGCCATCCCTTCAGCTTCATGACTTGTTTTTCGCATCCGGTTGAACCTGAAATAATTTTTCTTTTTCTCTTTATCAGACCCAACGGTACAGTCCGACTTCACAGACTTTGTTGGAACGACAATCAGCAAGCTCGCTGAGGGCCATCAATGCTACAAGTCCAAGGAGATCTCCCGCGACATTGAGGCTGGCACAAACGCAACAATCCAGTTGGAGTACACCGCCGTTGACGATAACGTCAAGAAGGCCCACTATGCTTGCGCTGATATTGTAAGGCCACCCCACCCCACCCCCCCACTCCACTCACTTCTCCGTTCTTCTTTTTCTTCTAGATCTACTTCCGGATCCTCGGTGCGCACTTTCAAGAAGCTTTTATTTCCAATCCTAGGCCTTTTTCTCTAACATTGTTCAATCTCTTTTCTTCTTAGGTTTTCGTTGCAACAACCTCATTCACAGAGACTATCCCATGCTTCAACGTCACATCCGAGGAGTTTGCGACAGAAGAGGAGCTTGAGAATAAAGGGAAGAGCGCGGCCTCGTCGGTCTCTTCCGCATCCATCTTTGGCGCTGCCGGTATTGCCGTTGCAGCAGCAATTGCTCTCCTTGCTTAATTGACCATCTGAATGGAGAAATTGGTGGATTGTGGAATGCTTCGACGTCTATTTACCTACCTTAGGTACCTACCTCTTCCTACCTATAGCTATAGCTACCTGAAACTCTCTACCCTGCACATACACCTTTATTCTTCTCTTTCTTTTGTTTAAATTTACTATATTTTTTGGAGGGTAAATGGGGCGAGCCCGCGCCGGCCGGGGTTTTTGATCGGATTTATTTCCCGATGGATCGCGGTATGATTGTCATGTATATTAATATTTTTTATGAAAAAAAAAAACGAAACTAATGCCCTTTATAATTATATATATAAATTAAAGTTATTATTTTTTTTTTTAATTTTTTTTTTGCAAGATCTAGACGTGCACACAAATTTTTTGGATATACCATACTGATACTTGTAATTATTGGCCAATCTCGCTCATGGCATGCGCAGGGCGAGACGGAAGATGCCCTCTCTATAACTTTGATATATACCTTACTTACAAGTCTATGTACATGTACAATTGCAAGAGAGATGTGGTGGAGGCAAATTTAAATTCAAAGTAGCTATAGGCGGGAACGAACCGGTACCCAGGTTGTAGATATCGTATCCAGCAGGAAACTATACATAGAAGGTACCTTTAAATGAATACTTACCTACTTAGGTACCTATATATCTAGGTTGTATAAGTAGGCACTCACTGACGCTATTATGTCTATTACATAAGTAATTACCAGTATACCCGCCTGATCCTTCATACTCACATGGGCAGTTACTTAGCTAGGAGCGTTCAATGGAGGAAAAAAGTTTATAAGCGTATACGTACTCAAGTGTTAGAGTAACTACATGGCAAAAATTCGAATCTCAAATTTAAAGCTTTGGGGGGTGAAATTCCGGAAATTACTATTACGCTTTAAATTTGAAGAATTGCAATTGGGTTGCAATTGGCAGAGCTCCGGAGGTTAGGTTTATTTGGAAGCTATTATAAGAAGTACCTATGTAATTAGATTACATCCGGATCCTTGCAATCTGATCCACTGTTTTGTAAAAAGTTGTCGAAAGTGGTAATAATTAGCTATAGGCCAAGTATATCGCAAATATTCTAGAGTATGTATCGTACATACGTATACCTGTAGCTCTAGGCTTATGTATACTTTACAGATCCATGGCCACCGAAAACCAAAATCCATTCCAACAAAAAAAAAAAGGTATATATATATATGATCATGATCATCTTCGACCCCCCCTCTTCGAATTCCTCTTCTCTACTCTAATAATGTATATATAGGTAGTAGCCAGACACCACCCCCCTTGCCCCGCCGCCTAATTCTTCGATTGCAATCCAACCTCCAGGCCTATAAAGTGTACCAACCAAATTAACCAGAAAAAAAAACATAGAATATATATGTGTGAACTAAGTCATTGTTACAATATTAATTTTGCAGAAGCTAAGCTTAGATAGACTCCCATGGCCAAGTGGAGCTATAGATAGGTAGCATCCTTAAGTAGCCCGTTTAAGAGCAAGATACTCATCCACGATCTTTGCATAATCCGAGGGATAGTGGGCGCCAAACCTGTGGGCGAGCCACGTACTCTTTCTCTGGGGGTTGACGCCTAGGTCTTTGAGGAATGCATCAAAGATCTGTACATACATAATTAGTAAACATGGACATATTCTGAAAAAAAAAAAAAAATAGAAGAATTGTCAAGAGAGATAGAGAGAAGTTAAAACGAATCAAAACTTACAAAAAACAACTCCTGCATCCACGCATCACCCTTGATCCCGTGATTCAGGTACCTCCGGCTAGGCCAGATACTTTCCTCTGCGACCTTCGCGTACAAGAGATCCATAGCGACATCAACCTCCGAGGCCGTCCCATTACGATGGGACTCCAACGGGTCATACCCCCCCGTCAACCACGCCGATGCCCAAAGCGCATTGATAGCAGTCATGATGCCCGTATTGAGGACCTGCACCGTGCCAACCGACGCAAAACTCCGGTCCTGGTGGCGGAGATACTCGAGCGGGATTGTATGGCGGTAGAGTCTCCAGGGCGTATCCCTTGCCGGCATGATGCGTGTTGACGTTGGTGGAGTTTTGAGGTATGGGAATTTCGCCGAGATGTGTTCGTGGGCGGAGGTGGTGAGGGGGGTCCAGAGGGCGGCGTCTTCGGGGGGGACGCTGGTGAGTGGGGCTGGGAAGCCGAGGCTGAGGCGGAGGGAGGGGGCGAGGAAGAGGTTTGTGCTGTGTTTGTAGCCGGTGCAGAAGACGATTGCGTCGGTGGTGAGGGGTGCGTGTGTTGGGGAGGTGGAGGAGGGGGGGTAGGTGGCCAGGGTGATTGTGTTTGCGGAGCTGTAGGCTGTGATTTCGGCACGGTGGACGGTGATGTGTTCGCCATTGTGGATCCAGTCGATGACTTCGGGGCTTGTGAGGACAGCTGGGGTGCAGTTCGTCCAGAAGATCCTAAATAAAAGTAAAGGAAGTAAAAGTCAGCATAAGCTCGCAAGGCTCGCCTAAATAGGGAGTAGGCTGTCGTTAGACGTGACTTCCCAAAGTGGATTTTATACATACAACCCATCCTCCGGTTTAATCTGCGGGATCAACTTCTTTCCATTCTCTGATCGAGTATAGTTCATGCGGGATAGCACAAGATTTCCAAGAAAACTCCAATACTTTTTGAAAATCCAACTCCCAAGCCAACTCTTCCCACTATGAAGAAAATTATACACCCCGCTCTGGGTATCCTCCGGGTTTGGAATAAATATTGACTTGTCCCGAGTACTCATAAACGGAAGTGTATTGATCCCAAGAGTCACTCCATTTGCATAAAACGGGAGCCCAGGCGTCGTCTCATCCGGCCGAATCACCCAATGAACCTTCTTCCCCGCCTGCACCAGCGCATGGATCGTATCCAACGCCGACTTTCCACCCCCGTAAACAGTCACAGTGTGGATCTCCGGGGCAGTCAAATGCGGAAGCTCTCTCCCAAAATACTTTGAGTGGATCTTGATCCCCGTAAACAGTTCCTCCGATGGAATACTTGGGACCTGTTCAGTGCTGGTGTTCCCCACCGCCAGAACAAGCTTGTCACAGACGTAGTCTGGCTCATCTAGGCCATTATCTTTCTTCCCACCATGGACAAATATCTTCCAGCCATGTGGATCCTCGACAGTCCCAATCTTTTCAATCCCGCTGACTCGGGTGTTGAAGATTATTTTGTCGTAGAGGCCGGTTTTTTTGGCAAAGTTGATGAGATAGATGCTGAGAAATGTGCCTGGGATGAAGTTTCCATATGTGCCCATATTGGAGGAGATTTCATTAACCTCTGTGAGGGGATAACCGGGAATTTCGTAGGATCCGCAAGGCTGTTGGGCGAGCAGAGTTGGGTATACTCTTTCGGTAGACCATGTTCCGCCGAGATGAGGATCGGCTTCGAGGATTGTCAGGGAGGCAGTTGGGTCGATTTTCATATATCTGTGTTGAGGATATCAGCACAAGTTTGAAGTTTTGTGGTGGGATATGTAAAGTGTCTGTTACATACGTTTCTGCAAATGCCAATCCATATAATCCTAGAGATAAGGAAATAAGTTAGCAGGAATGAACTTTGGACATGGATGTAGCCCTCCAAGTGGTCTCTTGATGGGTTCCATATATATCTCGGAATATATAAGGAAGTAATCTTTACATACCACTACCAACAACAATTATCCTCGTGGGGGGCATAGCTCAGAATATATGCAGGTGTAAGGGATCAATTGCAGTTATATGATAAGGCTGTATAGGGCCTGATAAAATCTACAGTTGCAATATGCAGTGAGCTAGATGCGAGTATAGGTATAAATCTGTTGGATAAATATGATATATAAGAATTCGAAGATTCGAAGCTGACCTTGGGCCGATTCTATTTGATTGAGAGAGTGAGAAGCTGTAGATAATCGATATGATTCAGCCTTCCCTGCAGCCCCTCGACGGCCTTTATATTGGGTATTGAGTAACATACCTAGTTGGGTACCCTATACATGGCATCCTGACTAGTCTGGTGTGAATCGAATCACGCCAACGAAACCCTCCTTGAATCTCTCCGACCACATCCGGCCACATCCGGTCACGCGAGACTACGGTCACGGATGAATGCAAGAGACTACTTAGGTAGATGAATGCACGACATCAGGGGCAGCCTCGTCGGTATAACTCGAGGATATTCATGACGATACACCCTCATACCGCCAGACAGGTACCGCTTTAGGACATAAACTGGCCCAATGTGAACGTGAAATGTCGAAAAGCGGTAATAGCCAAGCTGAACGGATCCTTAGGAAACCTTGCAGAGAAAAAACACCGCGGGGACTTTGCATGATCCCAGCTCTGGCAAGTGTGTGGGCATCGTGCACTACCTGCCTCGTACCCAGACCCTCGTGCACTGGCAGAGGGTCTTGAACGATAGATCGGTGGGGAAAGTGTCCACGTAGGTGTCCACGGAGAGATGCAAAGTGCCAAAAGAGGAAGTAACAACGTCAAGGGAGTGGCTACTTACATGTAGCCAGGCTAGGGATTGGCGGACCCCGAGTGGCCAGAGAAATTGGTGAAGACATTGTGGGGCGACGAGATCGGGAAGGGACGGAATTACTTTCAGAGCCAGCGCCAGCACTTCGGAATGAAGTGATCGGATGAATTTTGTGGAAACCAGGGATCTATTTCTGGGGTCGAGGCTAGTGGGCGCGAGACTTTTCACAGCAGACTCGTGCCATTAATATCAATTGATACAGCTGTTGATATTAAAGTTGGTGTACGTTACCGGCTCACAATAGGTATTGTTGTCGGCACGCTCAAGTATCGCCATTGCATCATGATCAAACGCCCTTGCAGCAAGGAAGCTTAGCGTTAGCTCCCGCAACACCCTTGGAATTCGACGTTGGCCCTCCAGCGCGTATGTGCGCAAGCATTCGTCATTGGCGTGGGCGACTTGGAGTGTAGTTAAAGGCGAACAACAACAGCTCCCGTCAACATCAACACCAATCTTGTGCATCACCACCCGCGTCCGGATTTTCATGTCGCGTTGAGAGGCATCCTGTTAACAATGCACTCCCTCACCACCACCCTATTGCTCCTTGTCGCCTCGTTCCCAGGCCACGGATTATCCTATGCTCTCGAGAACACAGCCGAACCGGCCTCACATGTGAGCTTCTCGGCACACTTACAGCCTCAACAGATACACATCGGCTCGAAGCAAGCGAGTCAAAAGACCGAGGAGAATAATGCTGTTCCTCTCGAAATCTACATCATGTCGAAATGTCCTGACGCCAAAGACTGCATGGAGCTGTTGATTGCCCCGACTTTGGAGAAAGTCAAGGACATTGTTGATTTCAAAATGAGCTTCATTGGCCAGTTAGTGAGGCCATAAGTCGATTTTTGGGGATTCTAAACTGACGATGGATGTTAGTGCAAATCCGACTGACGGCGGGGTAGCCTGCAAACACGGGCCCGACGAGTGTATCGGAAACATGCTCCACCTATGCGCCCAACACATCTACCCACTTAACCTCAACACCAACGGCACATCATTCCTTCCCTTCTCCGAATGCTTGCTACATTCCTTCGATCTCATTCCAAAGGAGGAGCTTATCCGCTCATGCGCAGACAAAGCGGGAATAGATTTCCAGAAGCTGAATACTTGCATATCCGACCTTGGAGATAATGGTGGGATCCGCATGTTGAGGGATAGTATGGAGCATAGCCAGGACGATGGGGTGAGGTCAAGCTGTACGGTGAGACTTGCGGGCAAGACGAGGTGTGTGCGGGATGACGGCGGGTGGAGAGATTGTAAGGGTGGGAGTAAGGTCAAGGATCTTGTGAGAGACATTAGGAAGGAGTACGAAAAGAATAATGATGCCTAAGTAGATTGGGATGAGGAGATGAGTTGGTGGTATGACCTTTTGCCAAGGTTACTTTTTGTACTGCATTCATGATTTGCATATAAGGGTCATCTCGAGCCTGTTGGAAGACGAGACCAGTATGAGGAGGACCTCCCCGTTCACGACAACGCCCCCATTCATAAAATAGCTTAATTGAAAATTGATGTTTATCTGAAAATATCATTCGTATATATATTACAATAACAGAGTTGTCTCCTATACTTATAGCGCAGTCTCGATCCCTTGTAGCGCATGTGAGAGGGAGAGAGGTTCTGTCATGATCATGGGACTTACTGTCCATCACATTTAAGCACTCTCAACGGTAAATTGAGGAAGCATCATAGCAATACAACCATTTTCCGCAAGTCCCATTTGCAACTGATCGTATGATTATTTTTGGTGATTTAAACACAAAGGTGTCGATGGTCACGAGCGCAAGTGTCGTGCAACTTCCGGCACTGGACTAGCTTGGTCGTGATTTTTGGCCATTCTTGGAGGCTGGCGCGAATGTACGTATTCGGTAGGTGGGCGTCCATGGGGGCTGCAACTTTGCTGGGCACCTTCTCCCCATCTTCTCCGCTATCCTCAGGCTTAAGCTTTTCATGCTATATTGCTCGAACATTACCCCTCTCTATACCTCACACATCGAGTACTCTCGTCATATATTCCAACCCTCAGCGATATCTGTGCCCCTAAATCCGCATCTCTCATTCCACAACCACAGAATACAACCATGATATACTCCGGCAAGTCTCTAGATACCCTTCTAGCACCGCTGGTATTGAACTCCCAGCCCGGAGCCCTTGAGGCCTTGACGTCGGGCTTCAGCAAGGCATACCATAAGCTGGCCCTAGAGTCCGAGGACCAGTTTCTCCCAACACCAATCACTGCCCTCCCTGACGGCACCGAAAAAGGACAGTTCCTGACACTGGATTTGGGTGGCACCAACCTAAGAGTTGCCATCGTGGAACTATTTGGGTCGAGTCAACCAGGGCTTGCCAAAACTCCCAGATCTGGATTTCCCAACATAGACACGGGCCCACATCGCTCTTCACGCCTTCAGATCTCGCCACAAGCAACATGGCAAATTCCGGCACACCTCAAGACGAGCAAGGCAGATGATCTCTTTGATTGGGTTGCAAGGCATATCGTGGAGATTCTTGGCATGTATCTTCCAACGGCAAATCCAGAGATACAAGATGCAATTGCCGAAGGAGGAATTAACCTTGGGGTTACTTTCTCTTTCCCAATGATACAAGAGAGTCATACTTCGGCTCTTATCCAGCCCATGGGGAAAGGATTCAAGCTGGATTCGAATAACAATGATCTCTCGATTCTTCTTTCGGAGGCATATGATAGATTGAAAAAATTGCAGACAGACCTCCCAAAGTTGAATGTCGTCGCAATCACTAATGACTCCATTAGTACTTTACTTGCTGGGGGTTATGTTCATAATGGGAACTCCACAGTGGGAATCATTGCGGGCACAGGCACCAATGCCACATGTCTCTGCCCACTGGAAAAATTGGCGGGCTTCAAAAAGCCAAAAACAGCTCTCGCTACCAGTACCACGAGGCTACCCAGTACCCATGTTCTCCTAAACACCGAATGGAGCATCAATGGTACTCTTCCTCCGCTTCTGAAACACATCACAAAGTGGGATAAGGAGCTGGATAGCGCAAACGAGAAACCTGGGTTCCAGCCATTAGAAGAGATGATGGGTGGGAGATATCTTGGCGAGCTGGTCAGGCTGGTATCCCTCGATGCCTTTGAAGGGCAGAAGCTCCCATCGAAGTTCTACAAACCGTATGCCGTTGAAACGAAGATTTGTTCTCGCACGGAAGAAATCGATAGTGATGAAATTACCACAATTATTTCACTTCTTACGGAGTACTTTAAGGAGGAGGATGGTGCATTGTCCTCATGGGTTTGGGATAAAGTCAGTGCACTGGTGTTCAAGAGGATATGCGCCACCGTCTCTACACGTGCGGCAGCACTTGTGGCGTCTGCCACTGTGGGGATATTGGACGTCAATGACGATTTGGGCTTGAATTCAGCCCTTGATAGGAACCACAACTCCGAGGTCGTGGATGTGCGAGATGGAGATTCCTCTGAAATACTACCGGGTTTGGTCACATTACCGGATATAGTGATCTCACATACCGGAACAGTGCTCGAGAGGTATGCTCTGTTTCGGGAACGCTGCCAATCATTCATAAACACAATTGTCTCCAACCGCTACCCTCTTGCAAAAACGGAAGGGCAGGCAAGAAAGGTGGTGTTGGTAGAGTCTTTCGAAGGCGGTGTTGTTGGCGCTGCAGTATTAGCAGCCATGGTTCTTGCAGGAAAGACTTGAAATTTTGTTGTGCATATTCATCTTTTTCTGATTTATCCTTTTTCTCTCTCTTGAAGCATTCATGATAACGCTCTCAACTCCACCATTATTTCTTTCTTTGTCTTTCTTTTTCAATTTCTTTTGAGTTTCCACATTACCCTAGATTCAACTCGGGATCTCGGAAGCTATCTCAGCTAGGGCCTGTCTGTGGATGGATTTTACGACTAGCTTGAGCGGAGTTTATAACGTATACCTACCTACCAGCAAGCTTAAGCTTAAACCAGCTTTCTTTTCATGCCGTTCTATCCCATGACGCCGTATTATCTAATGACTACGGGCCTGAAAAGAGATCCCGAGGTATTCTTGCCTCATCCCGTGGCGCCAGTAAGTATAAGCTTGTACCTATTGCAAACACCAGTAGCTCGAAGCGAACTTTTTCGTCAGCAGACTGCAAGCTACTTAAGTCTGTAAATACAGCACCTGGCGCCTCGGGTTCTTCTTTTGGGATTATGTTTATGATATTTAGCCAATTCTGCTGAGCAATGCTTCTCTATTCTACACAGCTACCTACACTGGCGCTGTTGTTACCTTTCTTTTCGACACCATCCCTTATTCTTTCTTTTCGTTTCTTCTGATGTGTGAGATAATGTGCGTGTGTGCGGATATCTGAAGGGTTTTTAAGGTATGTTCCGTCGTGATGCATCCAGCGATGCACCTCCCTTCCTCGATTATCGAAGATCGCCCCCCTACCAGAGGAATTTGAGATCAACCGATGAATTCGTATCCATCCTCGGCCTCGGCCAACCGCTTTTGGATTGTCGATTAGTCCTGCAGCTCTAGATCTCCGAGAACCTTACTCCACAATAAATTCCCTTGAGGCCTTGCAGAGGAAAAATAGATAAAACCGGTGCCCGGATTTTGCATTTCGCTAACTCGAGCTCCTGGGCTGTAGGGGATTTTAGAAACATATCGATGCAGAGAGGAGTGTCATTATTTCCGATAAGCCTCTTTTCTTTTCGAAATTCGAGCATTCAGGATAACCTACCCTACAGGCTCGGCCGGGGGCTCGGACTTAGAGCTCGGAGTTCGGAGCCGGAGCCATATTTCATCCCGGGAACGATACTATTCAGTCCCTGAATATATGGCACCTTCCGTCAATGCCCCCCCCACTGCTTTTCAGGACTTAAGTGGAGAAGACCGACACCCCTCCCGGATTCTCTTCTCCGGCCGGGCCCATGGCCACAAACTGCACAGCCTACTGATAGCACATCTCCCACATAAAAAAAAAAAAAAGAGGAACCTCGCCAGCCCCAGCCAATCACCATCTCAAATTCTGGTTTTGGTCACGGAACATCCCGTTCAACCCCCCCCCCCCCTCTCACTACTGGCAATGGTATCATAGTTGGGCATGCATTCTGTTGAGTCTGCAAGGTCAAACCATGGTCAAGGGCTGATGGGGGCATACTTTTGGTTGAGTAGAATAAATAAGGTACTACTTAATGAGCCAGCATTCCACACACCCCAAAAAAGAAAAAAAGAAGGGTTTCACAAGTACGGATACAGCACATATCGGGCAGATACTCTAAATCTCCACAGTGCGCCGGAACTTGCCATATTACAACTTTCCAAAAGAGTGGGCGCGCGCCGCGTGCAGCCCCTAATTATCAATATGGAATGGAGCAACCACGGATTATAATTACAATTATAGCTTGGGGACCTACTCTACTCTGTCTATCATGGCATATCTATGAAAGCCCATCCCCATCCCGCCGCCCGCGGCTGTCTCTTCCCTTCCTGCTTTCTTTCTTTCCTTCCTCCCTTCCTTCTTTCCCTCTTGCCTTCAAGGTGACCTGAGGAAGCGTTTTCGAGCAATCAGCAAATCAACGGCAGTACAGCACCTGGTCCCCGCTTCGAACTCGAATTCACGACTCGATCACTTAACTCGGCACTATATTCTTCACCATCAATCATGCTTACCGATCGATCAATATATGCCCTGCATATTCACTGCCACAACGAGCAATTGCAACCCCCGAATCTTGGTCACCATTGAACCTACATCTTCTTCGTCCTCGTCGATTACCGAAAACGAATACGAAAAAAACAGCAACCTCTCGCTCTCTCCATCCGCCCCCATGGCCATGATCCTCTAAAAGCTTCAGATTCGATAGCCCTAGGCCTGGGTCGAATAATGAACGAATCCTATCATCAACGTAACATAACTCCGGCAGCAGACTCGAGCCCAAGAAGAAAAAAATGTCTGCACATGATCGCTCTGTAGCTACAGCTATAGCTATATCTCACATCGATATCGATATCCCCAAGCTTCAAATTCTCGAAACCCATACCAACCACGACCAGACCGATTTGCGGGTTCTTTTTGTGCATGTGGTGTTTTCATCAACATTGATTACTTCCAAGAGCATCGCATCATAATCAACAATCATAACATAACATTCACGAATCACTTTCGAATTCATCGTGGTCAACAACACCATCATTTCTAGATCTTGGATCGGATATCTCGGCATGGAACTCTGGGCAATAGAATTAAAAAAGAATCAGAAGCACAAGCGGCCGCGGATTAAAAGCTACATACTACACTACTAAAAATGGTATACATGTATAAAAGGCTAAAGACAGAATGTTTGTATGTTTTTCCTGATTTTTTTTTTTTTCTGCAAATGGGAAATGGGAGATTGGCAGTGAAATAGAGAGGAGAGTGGGAATGATGTGAAAGAACCAATGAATTAACCTTTTAAAAAAACAATTAGAACCTTGCGAAAAAGGAAGCTTGAAAGCGAAAAAAAAGAAATCCTGCCGAACCGGATCCTCCTAGTCAACAATCTTCCACTCTTGCAAGATATCATCCCATCCATCAAGAAAAACACCACAGAAAACAGTCAAAGATCTACCCAAGGTATGTTGCACATCCCCAAAACACGCAAAATAAATCCCAGCATCAAAAAAGAAAAAGAAAAGACCACATAATCAAAAGCTTCAGAAAAGCGAGAGGAAGAAAAGAAAAATGAAAAAATCCAACGCTTGATGTGAATTATAAAAAAAAAATAAAGGGAAAAGGAAATTAGAAAAGACGTTTATGGTGATTAAAGTATAGGAAAATTTGTGAATAGAAAAAAGAAGGAGACCCAGAGAAGAACATGAACCGTCTAATTTTTCGGCGCAATAATAAAAGGAAAAAAAAGGAAAATAGGGCAAAGAAAAAAATGGGAGTAATAAGAATGAAGTCGGATATCAGAACAATAACGTCATTACAGAAGGAAAAAATCAAACCAAAATCAGAAAACTTCGTCAAATCCAAATACCGGCATTCAAAAATAAAACCCCCACCTCCAATCTTCTTCAACACATGTATCATCATGCATTCCCTATCGCAATAAAATCAATCATGCGCTCTTCTCGCCCTCGGTCGTCTTGACCCTCTCCGCCGTCGCCGTTGTCGCCGTAGGCGCCAATGTATCACCGTCGCTCTCCTTGACAATCTTGGTCTTGCTCTTCTTTGGCACTCTAGCGAGCCAGTACAGTCCAAGAGCAAGGAAGACGTTGAAGACGATATAGACGAGAAGAAGACCAAAGTTTCTCCACCTGTCGCCATAGTCCGCGTTGATCGCCTTGAGGAAGACATTGGTGTCGGAAACCGAGCAGTAGCTGCAGTCCGAGGTATCATCTGGGTTAAGCAGATATCCACCGACAGTTTTGGTATAATCACCCAACCAGCTGTTGCAAGTTTGGCCATCCAATGGCTGGATTTTCAAATACTCGATAGACGAACAAACGACATTAGTGTTTGCGACACCGGTAGACAACATGCCCGAAACGAGATACGTGAATGGCGAGAGGCGATAGACAAAGATCCAGAAACGGGGGAAGACATCTGGGCCGGCAAGGACACCACAGAAGATGAGGCACAGAGAGAAGCACAATTGAGCGACGTTTCCTCCAGTCTCGGCGGTTTCGATTCCAGCAATGATTGCGTGCGCAAACGTGGAAGTCCAGACATAGAACGCCCAGATGAACAAGAACATCAAACCAGCGCGCTCGTTGACGGCATTCGTTGGCTCTGCGTTGCGGTAAAGTCCAATTGGGTAGTACCAGGATACGAAAGTGAGGACGGCCATCAATGTTTGCCATGGGATCTCGACAATGATGTTGGAGACCATGAATGCTTGCCAAGAATATGCTTTGCTGGGACGCTCACGGACTTCGTAGAGGGATCGCTGGACGACGAAATGCGGCATCATTTGCTGGGCGAGATTGCCGAAAATTGTGAGCAACATGAAAATCGAGAACATCTGGTTCTGAAGTCCTTGAAGGGAGTTCTTGGCTTGGTAGAAGGAGAATCCAATGAACAGGGAGGTAGCCAGGGAAAGGAAGGTCTTCGAGTAGATGTACGTTGGGGTACGCCAGTATTGTTGGAAAACACGTTGAGTGCAGGCCCAGAGCTGTGTGATGAATGGGACGGAAAATTCACCTGATCCTGTCCTAGACTCGACAGGAGGAATCTGGGAGAGTTCGACTTCCATTGATGCAAGTTCGGCCTTGACCTCAGCACGTTCGGGGGACTCCTTCCAGCAAATTGCCCAGTCTCTTGCGGCCTTAGTACCAGGAGCGGCACCAATGACTTCAAGCATCCATTCGGCAGGGTTTGCATCTGGGGGGCATGGGTGACTACCATTGCGTTCAAAGTAGTTGGTAAGTGTAGACGAGTTGTGTCCAATTGGGCCGAAGTAAACGGTCTTTCCACCCTTGGCGAGGAAGAGAAGACGGTCAAATTCCTGGAAGAGAATGGCAGATGGCTGATGGATTGTGCAAAGAATAGCCTGTCCGTTGTTTGCGAGCTTGCGCATGAGTGTACAGATTGACCAAGCAGTTTGAGAGTCCAATCCAGAGGTTGGTTCATCAAGGAAAAGCAGAAGCTCAGGCTTTGCGGTAAGCTCGACACCAATAGTCAATCTATACGAGATGGTCAGCAAAAGAAAACGTCACGGCACCGAGGGACATATTAGGGAGTACACACCTCTTGCGCTGTTCAACATTAAGACCTTCACCTGGGACACCAACGACGGCATCGGCATAGTCACGCATCTCCAATAATTCAATAATCTCTTCGACATAGTCCATCTTCTCCTTGTGGCTGAGGTGTTGGGGTTGACGGAGGACAGCAGAGAAACGGAGTGCCTCACGGACGGTGGTGGTTGAAAGATGCAAATCCTGTTGCTGGACGTACCCGGTCTTACGCTGGAATGAATCATCACGCTGTTGTCCATTGACGAACATATTTCCAGTAACGACACCCATTGTGACACGGTTGGCAAGAACATCAAGAAGAGTTGTCTTTCCGGCACCAGATACACCCATCAACGCAGTCAAAGTACCAGGCTTAACCCATCCATCGACGTGATCGAGAATACGACGCCTTTCCTTTCCAATCATGACATCATAAGTAACATCATCCCAGTGGAAAATTGCGGTTTGCTTCTGAATTCTGGCGGCAATTTCCTCAGAATTTGGAGCATCGGTTGAGGCAACGACAGCCTTCTCAGTACCACCCTCAACACCGGCTTGAGCGTGATTCTTGGGGACCATTCCGCGACGGAAAACCAAGACTTCACCCTTTGAACGAGCAGCAGCGATCCATTCGGTAGCTGTGAGATATGTGAAGAGGAAGAAGCAGAAAAAGGCAATCAAAACTCCGAAGTTTCGCCACATGTGAGACTTTGAGTACTGGTAGCTGAGGCTCAAGTACTTTGATCCATCAACCTGGTTTGATCCAGGAACACTTCCAACGGTGGAACACACGTGAGCGGGGCTGGTTGCGTCGAGGAGGTATTGGGGCAGAATTCCACCCAAACTGGATGGGACATATGCCGAGCAAGGATATTGCTGACCACTGAACTCGTTGGCCATCAAACTCTCGAAAGCATAAGCAATTGGATTAAGATAATTAATCCAGCGCATATAGACTTTCATGTCTCTGGTGGGAATGGTGAAACCGGTATACACAACCAAGGCCAAGATAAAGATAGCAGCTGGAGGCATTGCCTGGTGAAGGGACCTACTGACGGCGGCAATCGTTCTGAAAATGTTACTCATGACCAGCGTCGTCGTGAATGAAAACAAGAAGAAGATGAAGAATGCTCCAGGTTCTCGGCGGAGGTTGGTCATGAAATACAATGTCAGATTGAATGACAAAGCGGTGAAGATCTTGGCCGGGATATCGCAGATCATGGAGGAGACAGCTTCAGAGAATGGATGATAAAACGCGTATTTGGCATGCTTTTCGACGATACCGCGCTGAGCATAAAGTGTCAAGATTTCCAAGGCCGAGGAGAAAGCGTTCAACAAGATCGCAAAGAACAGAAGAGCACAGCGTGAGAAGAAACTGGAGGTGTCGTGAGGAAGGTTATAGAAAACACTTCCGATAATCAATGCCATCACAGCGTTGGCAATACAACCCGAGAGAGTGATTGACATGTCGCTGCGAAGACGTCTGAAGCCTCGATCGACACAGAGGGAGATTTGCATGGGAACTGTGAGTGTGTATGGCGATTTCTTGCGTTGTCCAGTCGCTTGGAGAGCACCACGGGCATTGCGGAATTCTTGCACACGGCTACCTCCAAGCGGAAACTCCTGCTCGAAAGCTTCGATCTCTGCAAGAAGGCGTTGGCGATCCTGACTTTCCTTCCACCTCTGGGCAAATTCATCTGGTGTCCTTGGAACCCTGTGCTCAAATCCAGGAAGAGTGACACGTTCTGCAGGGTTGGTGAGGGAGGTGAGGAAATCGGCAGTTGTGCTTCGGGATGGGCAGACGTATCCCATATCAGTGAAGTATTTCCTGGCCTCGTTTGTTGGGCCGAAATAGATCTGGCGACCTTCATATAAGACGATGACTTTGTGGAATTCCTAAACAGATATCAGTTTCAAAGGTTTCCAATTTGTGTCAGTGTTTCAATCTTACATCATATGCAGCCTGGGGAGCTTGGTAGATGGCAAGAGCACATGTGCTTCCGGACAAATCGGCATGCATTCTCAAAGTGCGGACAAACTCGAGAGCAGTGGCACTGTCAAGACCTCTGGTAGAGTTGTCCCAGCATTGCAAGGGAGCCCCGCTGAGGGCAACTTCGGCAATGGAAACACGCTTCCTCTCTCCTCCAGAGACACCGCGAATAAAATCGTTACCGACCCTTGTGTTGATGGTGTGGGAGAGACCAAAGATGGCCATGATGACATCTCGCATGTGCTCGGCATATTGTTCTCGGGAAACGTTGAATGGGCGAATCTCAGGGGTACGTGCTTTGGCAGCAAATGTGAGGGTTTCTCCGACCGTGAGTTGAGGGAAATGAACTAAACAATGGTGTTAGTGACAATGATTTCTCACAAAGGGTTTGGCCGGCAGTGGTACTCACTATCTGTCTCGGCTTGGTAAATAACTTCACCGCGGAAGTTCTTGTGCATCACCTCCTTGGGAATTCCTTGATAATTGATCTGTGATTCATCGCTGACAAAAAAGCCGTGGGTTTCACCGGCAATCGTCTTCAGGAAGGTGGAGCATCCAGATCCAGGCCTTCCGAGAACAACAAGCATTTCTCCGCTACGGACGACACCCTCAAAATCACGCAAGATTTGAATCTTGGTCTTTTGCTCTGAACCGAGCAGGCCTTTCACAGTCCCAACCATATCGAGCCACACATTGGCCACGTTCTTTTGGAAATCTGTCGGCTTTCCGAACCCGTGGACATTGAGATTTCTGAATGAGACTCCGGCCCTCAAAGTCTCGGGGTCGTAGGCAGCGGCATCGGGATTATCGGCATGATGGTTGTGCTGGCGGAGAACATACTTGACCCATTTCCGTGCATTAAATTCGGGGCTGTTGGGGTCAAGCTCGGGATATGAAGAGGGGTCCATGAACGGATTTGCACCGGTCAGGCCGCCAATCGTCGACTTCCCAGTCTGGGTTTTGGTGAGCTGATCAGTGTCGGTGTGGTGCTCGTGTTGTGAGACCCGGCGGGCAAGTTGTGTAAGCTGGGTGTCAATCTCATGGTCCTTCCTTCGCTGTTCGGCAGCGTCGTTGTGGTGGCCAGTATTGATATCGGCAAACTGGGTGGCAGAGCTCCCATCGGTGTCGATTGTGTCCGACTGCGACTTGTTTGTGCCAGGCCGCTCGGGAGCGGAGGCGGAGAGTGACATCCTGAAGTGTCTGTTGTGGTGGTGTGGGGGGGCAAGATCGGGACTATATCAGATAAACGAGAGGCTAATACAGAGTGTAGTTGGTTGTTTGTGTATGAAGCAAACCCGTCGACTTCGGCAAATCCGTGGGTGAGGGTATTGTTAAACGCTTTCTATCGTATCGGGGCGTCTGCATGGGATATATACTGGTTACCTCTCCTGTCTCCCCCCCCCGGAACGGGCAGCACCCGCGGATGGCGAGGCGCCTGTCTGCACTATTCCCAGACAGGACTGAACCCGTCCCAGCCCGACCCCGTCGCCCAAGGGGCGTTCTATCACCACCGCCACGGGTACCTGGTAGGGGGCAGTCTCGCCCTAGGGGTTTGCTCCCGATGCTCTTCACGAGAACAGGGCCATGTCCTCCACACACACATCGGCGGGATGAATTCGGCCCATTTCAGGCTGACGCCCAGCTCATGTGGGCCCTGCCCGCCAAGTCTCGCGAACGGCGGGAGGTAAGTCTTACATTGATAAAGCCCAGCATATGGCTTGGATGAGTTATCCAGAGTTCACCAAAAAGTAAACAACGGGGCCGTTGCGCTTTTACTCACTTGTGCCGCTACAGAGGAGAGCAGACATCGCACAGGGTGGTTTGCGCCAGTCTCGAGGTTTGCGCCCTTGCCTCCAGGCTCTTTGCAGCCCGCAGCTCGCGTCCCAAATCCAGCTCGAATCTCGAAGCACGTTGAAAATACGGTTTTGCGCTAAGCCGTCTTGGCCTAGCGGGCCACTCTATCGGAATTAGCTTGGTTGTCGGATCGAGCAAGTTCCGAAAAAACACCGCGATTACGGCGTTGAAACAAGGTTAGGCCCTTACTTCTGAGCGGACGACGGTGGCCGCAGCCCGAGCGCACCAGACTGGAGCGCGCCCTGGAGCTCTCGATCTTCTCCGGAACCTCCAGGCCCATGCATGTGGTCAAGGCTAGAAAGATATTGACACTGGATCTATTAAACCCTTATTAGCTTTCTTCGCTTGCCTGGGTTTCAAGCCTATCGAACCCTCACGCTTGATCTCCCCGAGCTTACTTCTCAACTCAATTTATGCCAGCCAACACTAAAAGACCCAACCAACACCGCACCAGCAATTGTGTCCGCCACAAATTAATGAGGTGATTAAGGAATTAACCTTGATTCCTTTAGTCCACGGCCAGCGCAAAACCAGCTATAAACACCTATTACGCTGGGTGAATTTAGTTAACTTCAGATCCAGTATATCGCCCCAGAGACTGGCCGCCCAATGGCCATACAAGCCTACAGTTTTGTGGTCTTATTGATGTTATATCTTTTGATCATGATGACTGCAGATTTTCAATTGAGCCTCAGATATATCAGTTACCTTCTCTGGGCCCCAAGGCCAAAAAAAAAAAAAAAAGGAAGAAAAAGGACCGCGGCGTATATATCTACAGAAGTAATGAATATAGCTATTTTACTCACATCGTTGGAGTTTCAAGAAAATATCTTGCTGGCCTTCAAATGAGTGCATGATCGATTGCTTACCTTAATTCCCAGAGTCGCCTTTCCAGCAGCGTAGAGTAGAGTATATCCTTGACGACTATTCGCGATAGTTAACCCAGGCTTTCCTAGGCCTAGCTTACTGCAATCATTCATATTCTATCCCCAAAATGCCATTTCATTTCGTGTGCAGCCATCAAAAAAATTGCTTCCTTCCATTGCATGGCCATATGGCACTTATCGCTTCCATCGCATTCATGTGGAACCCCTCCCTCCAAGATGACCAGGGTTCTTTCGACTTATTGGAAGGGGGTGGCAATTTCATTTAGGAGCGCGTGCAAATACTCTATGTGATTGCTTTGGTACTTTTCCACTTAATTTACCGAGCTGGGGTTTTGCACTTGGCATTCACATTTTCTGTTGGAATGCATAAAGAATTGATATCGCCCAATTAAACGCGGGCGGGGGTTGTGGGGTAGAGTACTCGAGCACTCTTTCGATATAGGGTCCATATCCTCTTCCAGTGCAGTCGTTCTCCCCAAGAGTGTGTTGAATAGAGCTTCAATTTCGACTAGCTCTACTTCACTGCCACCTGCTCGGCTCTGGCTATGGACATCGATGTTGAAGTTGGGGCTGTGCTGTTTTTGCGCCAGTCGCCGGAACGACCCCTCTCAAATAGCCGTTATGAGAATGCAGGTCTCGCGCTTGCGCCATCATCTTGATCTTCAAAAATGGACTAGGGAAATTCGAACCATGTTCGGATTTTTTTCTGAAGTAGTGCAGTGAAGCACTTCCAAGAACGTCGCAATTGGCCTCGGGTGGTTTCGGGCTAGTAAAAGCACCAAAGTCCTTCGCGAAGGTGGTCAAGTAATGCTTCTGTTACCACCACCAATTGATAGATCTCGGGAGGAATTTGGGCCGTACCAAGTGGTAAATATTCTACGTCCCGGATGCCCGTGACTGGAGGGTAGAAAATGCTGCAACGTCCTCGGGTAAGAAACAGTAAACCTCGCTAAAGCAGAGCGACGCCCATCCAGCGAAGAAGTGCGTGGGGGTCGCTTCCTTACCTAAGTAAGTGTTACAAAACTATGACATGAATTGTTGAAAGACAGCCGAGTTACTCCTTTACTCCTTAAGTTTCCAATTGAATCATCTGAAATGTCCAAGCTCTTAAGATCATCATTTATCATCAGGTTCAGAACAAATCGTGGCAAAGTGCGCATGCAAGGGCCATGGCCGGCCAGAAATTCAATTGCAAGAAGCGGCCTAACAGACTGGCCAATCAACTATATTACGATCGTTCGGTATTTAAAGCTCCCGCCTTGTTGTATTGCTTTTTTTGTTTTGGATTCGCCCAGGCGCCGGAACATGTCGGTTCCCTAGCTGCTTTGTGGAACATTGGACTCAAGGCCAATGCGATGTGTGGAAATCGACAAAGCCTGGGCACGAAAATAATTACATATGTGATTTATGAGTCGACCTTGACAAAGTACATGTTGGAGGTATGTATGAGTCTGCGTCGACCACTCATGGCTACACGCTCGTATGGGGATTGGGGGAAGTGAAAAGGAGAATTGATATCCCCTTGAAGTAAGAAAATCATGTGATTAGTGTTCAAACGATGTCTCACTGCTCATGCTTGGAGAAATGGAAGTAGGTAAAGCTAGACAAACTTTCAAGAACGTGTGTTCAATTGGAACTGTCAGAGTGCTATCACCTCATTTCGACTACTTTTGGCGAAGGAGGCCGATTGAAATCGATGATCTTGCCCACATTATAAATACATTACCCCATTTGAGGAGGTTTCGAACAGTTTTCGCATCTGTGGGCAATTTTGATGCTACTAAAGCCTGGATGCCAGGTCAGTTGTGAGGTAGTTGAATGTGTGCACGAGGGAATAGCTGAATTCTCGATATGCATATGACTGCGAAGGCCTGAAATTGTTTTTACGTAAGTTCTGGTCTTTCCAACTTGGACTTCAGATATTTGATAACATGGAGTATTATCATGCCGGATTAAATTCAACCGAAGCTAAGATCAAAGCTTATTCCATGGCTCCATCAAGCTCATGCTGCCTTGCAGTTCAATTTTAGCGGTTCATATTTGAACATGAAAGACCAATGGTGCTTCATGGTTAAGGGAATTCCAGATGCAGGTTCCGTTTCCGGGGAAAACTCAATTCCGTACCCTGTATCAGCCGGAATAAATCAGCTCCGGATTGACATTAAGCTAACCTATGTGATCAGACTTCTGATAGATTGAGCATTGCAACAAGTCGAATCGTGGCACAACTTGGCAGGCTCGACTTCGCCTCATCGAGTCATAAATGTATAGTCTGGCACACTGACATCCCGAGGCACCCTGAAGATTTTAAAACTGGCCAATAACCATCTTCTATTTTGAGAAGGAAGTGAGAAGTACTCTACATCTCGGCACTGGATGTTTCCGCATTCGATTTCTTGGGACTGTGCTGAGTTCTCGGGGGTGGGATGTTCCATGCCAAGGTACTCTGTAATGCTCTGTCATGCTCTGTAATGCATGGCCACTGTCGGTGTTCTAGTCATTGCTGGATGATTTTATCTGTGGATTTGTGAGTCAACCTGAATACTATGTATCAGATATGTGGTAGAAGTTATAATTACCTGACGTATACCTGATGTGCAAGTTATCCTCGCTCTGTGCATACCTCGAGTTTTGTGAAATCAGTCTCTCCTTCGAACTGTTCCGCTAACTTTCATGGTTCCTGAACAGTGCGACTGCTTATTTTAGGGTGGCAAGTATTCGTTGGCTCCAGAGACCCTTCTGCTCAGATTTCATTTCGTATCAGCTAGCCTTGTTCTAACAGCTCACTAGGACGGACATATCTGAAGGCAAAAAAAATTTGACAGCAAAGATGCTGACCACTCGTCAAAAGTGAGCTTACGGATGATCTAGGTAACGATCTGGTTCGGACTGGATCTAGGTTGCATAACCTGGCCAACAAAAGTTACCCTTGGATAACCTCCTGAGCGAGAACAAACTCATGATAGTTAACGTTCTCGTCCCTCTTCTGCATTCAAGAAAAGATCGTGCGTGTCCATCCTAGCATTGAATGCAATATGATCCAGGTTAGGTGATTTGTGGACACCGACGAGATAGCGCTTCAGGGTAATGATTCTGAGCCTGAGTTGGATCCTCCTTTTCCCCCAAAAAAAGAAACACGGACAGTAGGCTAGGAGGTATCATAGTGATATGAATCACCATCTTCGAATAGAGACTTGAGAATGTTGCTTGAAAATATAGCATTTTTATTACTGGAGAGACATTCTGTATTGTAGCTGGTGGCCACAGTTTCCAGATACTACCCGGGCATTTGGTCCAGAGGAGCGAGATTTTCTCTTGGTAAGATGGTCTGTGTAACTCATACACGAGATCGTTTGTTCAGGAACCAACTGGAACTTGAAACAACTGGCATGTGTCCTCTTTATAATCAGAACATCATCTGAATAGCTTCTGAAGTGCCTCCTGTTACTTACCAATACTCGGGTGTGGGATCGATAACTCGCAAGCCTGAGGCTAAAAAGGTTGAGTATGGGCGGTACAACTTGCATAGCGTTGAAATATCCACCAATAACATCACTTGAAGGCCCCAGAGATGATTCTAGCAGGGCCTTTGGCCGCAATTCGCTCTTATGCGGACTTGCGAGTTATCGATCCCACACCCGAGTACATACTTTTGTGTAGCACGATATCCCGGGCCCGAGAATCGAAAACACCCTACTGCAGGTGAAATACAAGCTTGTAAGAATCCAGGCGACCTGGTAAGTAGTACTAGTACTAGGCGATCATTTAGCAAAGATTTAGTCCGATGCCGTCTTTCGGAGCCCGAAGCCCCGGCCGGCTGTTGACCGTTCCGGGTCTGCAATATTAACGTTATCAGAGCCGTTGAGAGCGAATGCCTCGAAACTGGAACGGGAACGAATTGACAGGATTCCCCCGCGTATTCTTGCCTTAACTACCGTAGGATTCCACTGGGGACTCTTGCTGAAAGGGCCTCTGATTGAATATTTTTAGCTGGATATATATATACCTAGTGAGAAGGCGGTGCAACTCGTATATTGTTGTAACAGTAATGAAGCTCGAGGCGAGGTGGATAAGACTTGGTGAGAAAATAGTTGTGAGAGAAGAAAGAGTGGAATCGTGCAGAGAAGAAATGATAGCCTCGTCCCCAGGCGGGGTGGGGAGGAATGATGCCTGGTGCAAGCGGTTGCCAATTCTTCAGCGAAGTCGAGGATATCTCCTTCCTCTTGCAGAAACAAGAGGACCAAGTTGACTTCAGCACGAGAATACAGGACAAGGCTTAGTCTCGTGACGAAGCCAAAGACCAAGGCTGTTTCTATTCTGGGGACGAGGCTAGTTTCTATTTGGGAATTCAGCTCCGAACTTGGGAATGTAGCCTGGTTGGGAGTGGTACGAGACTATTGGGAATTACATTAGACTAAAAGGCCTTCTGAACGCGCGTGCAGGCCACTTAAATGTAGTGTCAAACCTAGTCTCATGCCCAGAGCATCCTGTGTATCAAACCAGAACGTGCAAGCTACCGCATAATTACTCGTATATACAGTCCAACTATGACAAATTATGAGTGAGTAAGAAGTAAGAAGGCGATTGGGATGCCATCGATCGCTGCAACATGGTCCATGTTTTCTTCATAGGTGGATCCGGAGTACTTCTCGAGCACTGCATATACCCTAGGTAAGTACTTGGTACCGGTAATTCCTTCATTGAATGGGATGAATATTTGGCCATGCATACATATGAGTATCCCCGTATACCATCCTGCAAAACAACACATTAACCACTAAGGCCAGTTACAGCGCAGATAGGTATCCATCGACTTCCCCCGTAGGAGGGGCTGGGCACGAGACTACATCGACTTCAATCAAACTTGTTGCAAAGTGTAGAATCTTACCGCTAGACCAAAAGATTGATCTCGGTGTCGAGGTTTGCACCCTCACACTCACCAACACAAAGACGATGCATTCTTGCTGATCAAAGACCTGGGCAGCTGCATGCAAGTCGTCAATTACGGCTGTCGATGCGGCTGTTGATACCCCATGACATGCATATGAGACTGCACCCCATGGGCACATGCGCATAACGTAGCGCAACATTCCAGCCTGCGCCGCAGCCCAGTCTCAAGTGGCATGAGACAAGTACCTACATGCAGCTGCCTACCTCTTATAATTAAGATGTAGGTGTGTTGAAGTCTCAAGCGCAATAAAAGCATATATGACTCGATTTACCTGTTGTACTCAGAAGGTGGCAGTTTTCGTAGCATGGTAGAACTAGTACTGGTATGTACCAGAGATTTGCACACCAGACTACCAGAGATACCAGGTTAACGCTAGCAGCGCCAGATTAGACCAGACATCGACCAATTGTGGATCCTCCGGATCCGGAGGTGGAGTCGTCCGAGCATACGTATATACCGGTACCTTCAACTTGAAGCCGGCCACCAAATGTAAACACAAGCGCGTAAGCAGAATTACCTATGTAATTAGGAATCCCATATATACTCAGTGCCTACGTCTTATTCATATCGGATGAGATCTCTATTTCATAGGTGTTTTCCTAGAGGGGACGTCGACACAACCCCCTCCCGAGACTACCGCCTCCAGTAATTGAGATATCAATTACTTGTACCAGCACACACATGCAGTGCGTGTACGTCGATACTGGCCATGGGGGCACCACATGTCATACCTACATGTCGAAGTAAATGTATCAATGTATGTGCCTCTTTAGCCGCAGACATGGCCTGCCTGCAGCGTAGTCTGGTCCTGCAGCGTCAATTTCAACCTACTGCAAGCCTGCGGCGGATCACCATATCAGACATCAAGTATTACTTAGCTCAAGAGGTAAATAAAAAAAGAATACAACAAAGATATCGATGGCCATGGTATGTACAGATGTCTTACTTACCTCTTTTATGTACTCGTGTCCATCCATTGACCTCTTTTATGTACTCGTGTCCATCCATTGGCCCTCGTGGCAAGAAATATTGTTGGAAGAAAGTACGTATCTCGAGACATGATGTATGTGTGGCAAGAGCACCGAGAATCGAAATACTGGCGATCATGGGTCGAGGCTAGGCGATCATGAGGTATACCATATACCGAATGACATGTCGACACTTCGAGGCTATGTCGACACCTACTCACGCTTCTGCATCGATGTCCGCCGTCTAATCGTCGATCAATCCATAGTTTTCCATCACCTAATTCTTTAGTCAACCAGTTCGAGTACGTACCATACAATTGTCAAAATCCAAAACCAGTATCAAGTCAGAGATTCCTGTGTTCTTGACACACGAAAAAATATGCAAAGGAATGTTGGCCTTCCCCTCCATCTGGATCACAGGCTAACCTTCGATCGATACATATTATATCACACCATCAACATCCATCCACCACCGGTACCTGCCGGCGCCGCCACCAGTAAAAAGATAAACCAGACCGTCCCTCCAGTGAAATGCGAGCCAGAGGCACTTTTTTTTGTGAAGCCTAAAATCTGCAGCTGGCCAAATATGGGACGCTTGGACGAATTAGCAATGTTTCTGAACGAAGAGTAAGAGATACCTATGTATTGTTTCATGTACTCGAGTACACCCCATGCCCATCTCAGATAAGCGCAATGCATAGTACTCGTACTCTGCCTAGAAGTACTACACTTTAAGAGTACTCCTCCCGTTATCGGGTAAGATATAGTATCTCTGGAATATTCACCGGATATTCACCCAATTTCAAATCCTATAGAGCGATCTCCATTGGACACGTACCTACGGCAGACTTCCTCAGGTCATTTGTATTTCTCATATATTAGATGCTGCTGATGCGCAGACATAGAGAGGAGTAGAGCACATACAGTTGCTTATCAAGGGCGCAGGTTATACGTCCCCATTCAAGTACCTATGTACTTAAGTGTATAGTCTTGAGTACACCCCACTTCATATGCATCAATTGCGGCGCAGTTGCCCAATCACCACAATGGCGGAATCATAAACCAAGTTAATAGAAAAGCAAATATATACCTAGGTAGGTATGTTCTTGTTTTTGTGACATGTTTATCCCCGCAAATGAGGGGGGGGGTTGAAGAAGCAAATAATCTGATAGACTTGAATGAGACTTGTTACCTTAAAGAAGAAACATGATTCATGAAAAATAAGCAAGGCTTTCTCGAAGATGTATGATCATAGGCAAGTCGGGAGTGCGGGATACCAGTTTGGCTCGGGTTCAAGCAGAAAATCCATGTAATCCCTGTATCCTACTGGTTCGTGGAACCACAATTGCAAACCTCAGGTATCTATCGCCCAGAGATAATCATTGAATAAGCACATCGTGGAGGCTTTTCAGTTAGTACTAACTGAGGTAGCTTTCAAGAGTCAGTGCAACATTCATCCCTATCATGTCACATGATGAGGAACCACTGCCTTGGAAGCCAGTCAAGAGCTTGCGAATATATCACTTCCCCCCCCCTCCTCCATTTCGTGGTATCTCAATTACTCGAGTATCTCCTCCCGAGCTGAAAGTAATATCGAGGTTGTGGCGCCCTTGCATCGAAATTTGCTTGATAAGTAGGATACCTACATTGAAGGTGCGAGGTCGGATTGAGAATTGATTGCTGCTACTTGTCACTCAATAGCTCGAAAGGTATTCGTCTAAGGTCAGCTGGTCCACCCGCCAATGCAAGCCAGGAATTTGGGGCGGGAGAGGGATTGTGATATTGTGGAGACAATCTTAGGGATCCACACACTCATACAGGCATGATAATTGAATCGATCGTGCCATGTTCAGCCTGTAAATATTTTTTTGCAGCCCCCTTACGTTATATGGCAGAAGTGGAGTAGCTTGCCTGTATATTTCTGTTAGTGTGAGGTACCTAGGTAGGTATATAATCACGCAACACCCCTTCTCGACTTACTTCTGCGGGGAACAAATATATTGAAGTAGGAATCAATATTTACTTCACCTCCAGGATTAGCCACCACTCATTAATTTTCAATCAAGCCAATTATGGATATCACGCCTCTCCATCACCCATTCCGCCAGATCCGACCCATCAAGCCACCGCAGCCATTACCTATCTCACAATCCGATGTTATTGTGCCATCATTACGCCCAGTGAAGGCTTCATTAGAGCAAAAGCTCAGGAGAGCTCGTGAAGATGAACATTCTCGGAAAAGTTCGACATCCTCAACCAAGATAACGGAGCCACGGTTAGTGGCAGCATTTGGAGATTTGCATGAAAGAGATGGTGGTGAGTGAATCTTGCAATTTGACATGTCGTGAAAAATGCTAAATATTTTTAGTCACGAAACAGCATCCATCTACTCTGGATCCTATGCTGCAGGCGGTTCTTGCAACAAGTAGCAACTTTAATCTTTCTTCCCTCGATTTGATAACGACCAGAGCAACACTGCAAAGGCTGTTTGAACAAACATCACTGCCTGCGAAGGATGCGTTGCCGAAACCAGAAGTCAAGCTCTATATCGAACTGATTCAAACTCCATCCTCAACAGTACAAAGGACAATTGCAGAAGTTGCGGGGTCCGTTTTAATCTATCCAGCGGCAGACCCTTTCACCGAAGCGCCTGAGATCAATGAAGAAAAAGGAGAAAGTTTCTTGGCTCACCACCACCTTGGAGGGACTGTTGAGGGCTCTAAAATTGCCGTGAGTTATCAATTTGGCGGTATGAGGTGTTTGGTGAGGTATGACCAGGCGGAAAAGTTGCAAGAGAACCAGGGTGTAGAAGAGCAAGATTCAAATCCTTCAATGGTGCATGAAGACGTTGGTGTTGAAAGGGGTCTTAGTTATTTAGTGAAAAGGAGAACGAGATCACGGCCAGAGGAAGAGCATCACAAACTGCCCACGCCATCTCAATCTAGCAATGGCATCCGCCATACAACCGTGCTCGGCATTGTTCCGGACGAAATAATTGAGGTCGACGATGCTGAAGTTTCCATGGCACTTGAGCATGCAAGGCGCCTAGAGGAGCTTCAAGCAACGATGGAACGAGCGGGGCTCCATCCCGTCTCAATGTCTTCAAAGGAATATGACAATGACGGACAAGCTCTCCATGGTCGACAGCGTGCGGATTCGGCCTCTTCCGTATCTTCCTTCCAATCCCAAACTTCACTGCATTCGATTGCATCATCACACTCTTCAGTCAGTTCGGCACCCGGGGATCATGGAAACTCAGATGAGGATCACAGCCAAAAGCACGCTGTTTCTAACCAGATTGCTGCAAACCCACATTGGCCTAAAATCCATCTAGCATCATCTCCAGTTTCTCAAGTCAAGCCGAGGGATTGCTTTGATATGCCAACTTCCCAACTGCAATTCCGCCCTGAAGCAGCACCAACTTTGCTCGATATTTGTGCCCAAGCCGTAGATGGACCGATGTTGCCTTTCAAGTCCACGATCAAATACTCTGCGGCTGCATCTGCCTGGGAGAAGGAACACTATGAGGCGCTGAAAGCCTTTATCGTCGTCCTCCGTAAAATCCGGTCCACGGTGGCTAAAACTGGAGGGAGGTGCAAGGTGATTGTTGAGCAGGGCGGAAAAGTGAGATCCTTCAGGGTCAAGGAAGGTCCTCGCTCAGTATTGTCGGCGGAAACTCTAGCAGGATGGAAGTAATATCTACACACTAGTTGAGATGTGGGCCTGATTCAAAAGCCCAATTTGTATGGTTGGTCGGGAGAGATTCGTCTCGTGGAAGACATGGCCGGTACTTGGAGGACTATGGAGGACATACAGTAGCCTCGTTTGGTTAATTTCTAATTGTGGTAGTATCATGTGGAGGTCGTTTCGTCTATACTCTTCAGATTTGGGAAGCAGTGGGTGGGATTTTGGAAAATGGAGTTGGCGTTCTGGGCTGGGGTGGAGGATCGGTGGATGAGGCTGGAAACTTTTCGGGAAGTAGTCCGCAGCCAGGGAAGGTGAACTGTGTTCTCGTGGTGAATTAGAGTTGAGAGTGAGGAGCATGATCATATATATGTCCTAATTGAATATCTGTTGTCGTGAATTATGCCTGGTTGTGCAAATTTATTACATCATCGGGTTGTTGCACTCGTCTCATCAACGAAGGTGCACGTGAATCTTCGCTATAGTCTCAAAGCCAAGTCGACGCTTTGCAGTCTCGTGAGGTGAAGATAAAATGGGTAACCTTGATGTCCAATTGTATTTCAACCAACAACAGTAGGTCGTAAGAGCGTTCAGGACGAGGTTTTCGAGTAT
Source organism: Peziza echinospora (assembly GCA_024516245.1). Taxonomy (NCBI): domain Eukaryota; kingdom Fungi; phylum Ascomycota; class Pezizomycetes; order Pezizales; family Pezizaceae; genus Peziza; species Peziza echinospora. Next base: position 735,431 of record JAJLQT010000010.1, on the reverse strand, counting down.
ATTTGAGTGGATTGTGGAGGGGAGGGAGCAAGATAAAACAAAGTTGGTTTATTCATTTCCAAAAGACCAAAAGTGGAAGTGACTACCCAAATCAGACGTTAGCTTGCACCGCGGTGCAATTCTGTGCATACCTAAGTAGGTAACTCCTATAGCACCGCAGTGCAAAGTGGCCGAAAGTGTTACCCTTCCACCATACTTTCCGTCCACTTTTGGAGTCGCTTTACCATTCTGCGCATGTGTTCTTCGCTGTCCGAATAAATCTTGTAGTTCCACCCCCATCCCTCTCAAGCACCGCTGTCAAAACCTGTAAACTCCACCAAAACGCCTCCACAATTGTCCAATTGCCAATCCTGCTTCTCTCTTGTCATAAACTCCTCCAAACTCCCCACCTCATCCTTCCCCAACCATTTTCCATGCCAGGTATTGGCTTAGTCTCGTGACCAGACTTAGGGAAGACTTGTCGGCTCTGGATCTGAATCGAACGTCTGGAGAACTGGAAGGACTGGACAACAACTCTATCAGAATGAAGCGAATGAAATGGTACAACGAGATACCTGAGAATCCACCTTTCAATGGCCCGATACAAATGATGGTTGAGTACCTCAGTCTATTTGCCCCTCCATTGCACAACCTTGCACTTTCGTCAGGCTTCAATACCGCCAGCGGAGATAAGTAACGCCGTAGCATAACCAGCTCATGGACCCATAACCACGCCCAAGAAATTTTCAGTCAATTTCGTTTTCATCTTTCCCATGGTTGTTTTTCTTTTGAAATATAGTATGTATCATTCAGTATGGGGGCCATGGAGGATCCGGGGCATTTGGCTGACCTGCCCACATATATGCAGATACAGTCCTAATTATCCTTTAACATTACAACATTAACGGATATATCTCGGCTCCAAATGGCTGAAAGAAAAATCGGAATTCTCTTATAACTTGGGTAACTCCCGTCGGAACAACTTGTTGTGGTGGTGTTTGCTTTGACAAAACGGCCACAAATTGCGGTAACCAGGTAATGACAGGATGGGCACGTACTCCATCTTACTGAATTACGAATCCTTCAATTCTGGAATCTGGAGCAAGGCCTGGACTCTGGATTTTCGAGAACATGCTCAGGGCTGCCCTATTATTACGGGGTAGATTTCGGAGGAATGGCAAGGCGTACCTGTTGTGTGAGTCAAAGAAGCGTCGAGGTTATGGGAGTACTCGAGTTCTGTTTTAAAACAGTTCCACGCCCCCCCATTGGGGTGGTTCAAGAGCCACGACAGTCAACTTTCGCCTCGTACAGTGCCAGTACTACAATTATGACGAGACTAACAATTATGTACATATGTACTTTACCTGAATCGTTTGACATGTAGGCTAATTAGCGTTTGACAGCTGACATTTCCTTGATATGGCTTTACACGTAAAACTTGATCACTGCCTAGGTAGGCAATCCACTACCGACGATCTCGGTGTTCTGAGCGAATGTCATGTCACGTGGTTCGAGGCTCTTGCCAACTTCCCATTGGTCGGAAGCTTCTCAGCACCCGAATCGGAAGTCCACTAGCTTCGAGTCCAGATCCGGGCTACGCACGTATGACGTCTTCAGCACAGGCGACACCCGAACCCACGGGCGCGCACATCTACTTTCTACTGCAAACTACGGCCTGCAGAATAACTTGGAAATTTATAGGAGGATCAGGATTTATCTAGAGCTTACCGATGTCTATAGCAAGCGGATATATGATCTTTCCTCCCCCATCAGTATTATCCATGAGAGCTGCAGCAATTAACACAGATCCGAATCCCAACCGACGGAAAAAAGCCAACATCTTTGAGGAGATAGCACTTCAAAATCGGCCTCCAATATAGGGAACGGATATTGATATCTTAAGATGTCGGACGAAGTCCAAATGGCGTATGAACGCCAACTGGCATACGATGATCAATTGTCACATGAGAACAAAATGAGATACCAAAATCAGCGGGCGTCGTTTGATCACACAGCAACACAAAATAGTCAAGTGCCCCGTGAAATCCAAATGGCGGAGGAAAGACAGAGAGAATACGAAAACCAAATTGCACGCGAGCAACAAATAATCCAGGAAAACCAAATCGCATATCAAAGGGAAATAGGCCAGCAGAACCAAGCGCCACTACAAGCTCCACAGGATTCCTATTCGAACGGCCCCGATGCTAGTGAGATTGATGCGCCAACCGCAAGCCACGCACTGGCAGCTACGTCGAAGGTGGAATATCCTGAAGAGAAGGGGGCTGCTCAGATCCACGGAGAAAAGATCTCAACTGGAAAACATCCTGTGATTCCATCAGATGCTGATGACCATACAATAACGGATATGGCGACTGCGAATCTTGGATGGCGTGAAGCTGCTGAGAAAGTTCCAGACCCACTGGTTGGAGGAGTGCCAAATGAAGTCCTTTGGACGCTTGTTCGTCGATTTGATAAAGTAAGGGACTAAATTTATCACTTCCTGCTATATTATTATTCTTGCTGATGGATATTTGCTTTAGCAAGTTCAACATGTCCGAGTGACACACGACTATCTCCCTGGTGATTTGGATCTCAATGTTTCCAAAGATGAGCAATTCTCGCCAGATCGGCTTCGCGCAAACGTTGAGCGGCTTTATATGACTGTCGTAAGTACTAAAATCATCAAAATACTTCAAAAAGAAAAGGAAGGTAATCTCACACCGTTAAACTCAAAATAATACAGATAATTGGACTTGTTACATTTGTAAAACACATTGCACGCATCCGCTCATGGGAAGACAAGGAACGGACCGCAACTTTCTGTGCAGTAAGTAAATCATGCTTGAATTTCTTGTTTCGTTTCCCTTTTCTATCTTCATGATACTCACTGTATTATTTCGTCTAGGTTTACTTTCTAGGTTGGGTGGTTGACCTCCTGACCCCGTTAGCCATCACCACTCTCATTCTTCTCATTGTATACCCACCCGCGAGATCCACCATTTTCCCACCAGCAGCAATTGCAACAATTGATTCCAAAACTGGCCAGGCGAAGACACCTGCTTCTGGGCATTTGGGAAGTCATGATAGCATGACTGGAGCTGTGGAGTCACAGCCAGGAGAGGCTGTTGAACAGGAAGCCCATAACTTTGTCACTGGATTTGGAGCAATTGCTATTAGCAGTGCGGCTGGAAAGCCACATAATGATGCCGAGCAATCTGATTCCAAAGGAAATATGCCAGATGCACTCGCACCAGCACTTCAGGCAGCGGATGCGAAGGATAGTTCTGAGGGTACAGACACTGCATCTAAGAAAACTACCAAAAAGCCTGTCGAAGAGGCAATGTGGGAACATGCAAGGCCATTCATGCAATATGTTGGAACTGTTGCTGATATTTGGGAGCGTTTCGCAAAGTATGTATCCCAAGTCAGGTTCAGTTGACTATCCTGTGGTATCTAATGCTAACCTTGCAATTGCATATAGTGCGCTCTCCCCTACCCCACCATTCTCTCGAAAGCAGCCACTTAAAATTGCGGCTGTATTTGTGCCCATGTTGCTTGCCTCATTTATTGTTACACCATATATCCTTATGAAAGCCTTAACCTTCTTTGGCGGAGTGGGCTTTTACAGTCAACCTTACATCAACAAAGGTTTGAACTATCTCAATACGAACTATCCTGGTTGGCAAGAAAAAATCAGTCTACAAAAGTAAGAAACTTGAAAAATCCCACGTCATATTCGTGCTAACAATTCCACTTTAGTACCCTTCTAGAAGCTGTTCCAACCAATGCACAGCTTACCATTACCTTACTCCGTATCGGTGAAATCAACCACGCCCCACTCCCTCCACCAGCTGCACATACACACAAGGCAAAACATGCGGAACTTGTCGCAGGCCAAGTTGAAGCAGAAGCTGAAGCACAAGAGGCCGAAGAGAATGAACACGAGCATGGTGCTCAGAAGCCCAAAGCTTCGAAACGCATTCTTGGGCTTTTCAAGGGCGGAGCTAAGGGCGCCGTCCAAACAGCCATTCACACTGACCATCTCAAGGCGAAGGTTGTCGGTTCGTCGGCGGCAAAGAATCGCCTGGGTGCTGTTGCGGAACAAAAGGACCTTAAACAAAAGCCAAAGGGCCCCAAGACGTATGCGGCTAGATATAGAGGAGTCAAGGGCACTGCGGTCATCATTGAATCCGCTGGGACTCTTCAAGCCGGTGCTTTGGAAGAGAAAGAGTTAACTACAGCTCTTCAGTGGACTTCAGATAATGGAAAGGAGTCCTGGACTGTCTCTGTTGGGGATATCGTTGAGGTTGAAAAGCTTGGTGGTTTTGGATGGAAAGGAAAGGTTGTCGTTGGCTGGACGTTGGATAGATGGATTGTGGATGCTGTCAGGATTTCTTACAAGATTAATGCCTCTATCACCACGGAGACTGGGCAGGTTAGCGAGCACACTGTGATTGAGGAGAGATTGATTACAGCTGTTATGGGCAGGGAGGAACTCGTCAATAGGCTTTTGTCGATGGGTAATCAAAGGTGGGAGTGTGTTTAGTTTTTTTTTTGTGCCTTTTCCTTTACCTTTATAATTAATCTAAAATTTGTTCTCGTGTTTAAAAAATGAAAGTACCCAAGCTTCACGAGTTATTCGAGTATCTTTGATATCTGCTTTAAATTTAAAGTTAGATTTATCTTTGAAGCCTCAACACCGAGTCGTCTGCTTTTATAATGAATATGTTGAAAAACGTGAACTCTTGCGCATAAGCTTAGGGTTTATGCCGGTTTGTCGCCTCTTGAGCAGTCACGAGACTACTCTTGAGATTGCGAGGTTCGCCTCCATGAAGTAATTTCGTTCTGTTCGCGTATAGCCTCGTCGCCTAGGGCAAATGTGGCTTCCTAAAAGGGAACTAGTCTCGTAAAGGGAACGAGACATACCAATTACCTAAAAGAGTAGTCTTGTGTCTACTAAAAGAGGATCTTCAACGAGACTAGATCTTCACATCTTACCTTAGGCACCTATTCAGGAAGTACTTTCCAGTAAGAGATTCCAAAACTAAAAGATTAGTCTTGGTAAAATTCACAAGTTATTTAGGTACTCACAAGCTGCTCTCGTGTTCCAGGCCAGCCTTGAGACGCTCGTTCCACGCACTCGAATGTTCCACGAGGCTACTCAAATATTGCGCTCCGTTCCCAATTCAAACCCTATATCACAAACCACATGGATACTAAAAACCATCACCTTGGGATTGGCAATCAGGTGGATTGCAACGCCTGGGTTGAGGCTGTAATCAGACAGCTTCCACCATCTTTGCACTACCTGACCTCGAAACAAAGCTGGTCTCGTAACGAAGCCTATCCCTCAACTCTGAGACTCGGTTGATCCTGTCTTAATGCAAATAACGTCTACATCTGTGCATCTACTTATGTGAACGCAGCCAGCTCTACCCCCTGGCTTTTACTAACTTACCTCCAGTTTCCCATATACCAGAGCCTCCATGAGACTACAGTCTCCAAGGTCACCCCTTCCACCAACCATCGCCACCCTTCCGGCCCAGATGCAAGCTAAGTAATGTTATATGTCACGTCCCATTCTTGCGAGACTTGACAAGAGACGGTTACGGTATGTGTTTTGAACAGTTATCCATGGGCACGAGAAGTTATCCAACTTGATTGGCATGCTTTCTTGCCCGGTTACTAACGCAATCATGGCCGCGGAACCGCATGGCTTTCACTTCCATGAGACTAGCCTTCACTTTGGATAATTTACAGGAACAGGTATCATCCATCGAAATAGCTCTCTGGTATAATTTTTTCCGCTGGGGAAATATACTGACTAAACAATACAGATTTATATAAATTTTCAAAACCAAAGCACGACTGAAATCCTCCAATAATACCCTAAATGTCTCAACCCTTCCAAAAAATTCCAAACAAATTTCAATATCCTTTCTGAGTCTAGCAAGTGGCCAACATATCAGTGAGGGCAGTCTTCTCGGCTTGCTTAACGCTCAAGCTGTAGACGTATTTCACTGAAATCCACATCTTTGCATAGGTGCAGTAGTAGCTGGCTATTGATCAGACAGGCAGTTAGCGATCATGTGCTCTCCAGGCTCGGTACAAATCCAAATAATAACTTACTAAGAGGTGGCTTCCATGCGTCAGGGCTTTTATCTCCCTTGGCCTGGTTGACATTATCGGTCACAGCAATGAGCTGAGGGTTCACAAGGTCATTTGCAAAAGCTTGTCTCTGTGCCGAGGTCCATGTACCAGCACCCGACTTCCAAGCATCAGAAAGTGGGACGACGTGATCGATATCCTAGCAGAATCAGCATTAGATTAAATTCTCATAAAATATCTGGGAAGGAGCTGAGCATACCAAATCAGCGGCCAGAGTCCATGTTGCGCCATCATAGGGACTGAACCAGGAACCAGAGGTGGAGGCACATGCCGAGTCGACAACACTATTCACAAATCATGTATCAGTACAAGACTCGAATCAAAAAGGCTGTTCAATGACCAAATGTCACTTACACATTGGTACCATCTCTCTTGAGAACAGTCTCACGAGTGTTGCATGAACCACTGATTGTGATCCAGTGGTTGAACAAGTCACGATCGTATCCAGTTGCATCGGTAGTTCTGACGGTCAAAGCAGCCAAGCGAGTTGTGGCCACGCTGAGTGATGGGATATTGGGAGGAGTTGGCATTGCCAATGGGCTCGCCGCTGGGGCAGCTTCAACGGCCAAGACCGCGGCCGCAAGGAATGCTGTAACAGTGGAGAAGTGCATTTTCAAGGCTGGTTGACTGGAACTGTGTACTGGACTGGAGATATTGAGCTGTGTTGTGATACTTTCTTCAGAAGGGAAATCGTTCCTTACTTATAGAAAGTATTGCATATAGCTATAACGATTGATCAACATTCTCTACGCCTTCGTCTAGGGAATATACTACAGGCATACAACAGACAATGCACGCACGTGGGTATGGTCTCTCAGTCAATTCCTCAGAGGCCGCGCCGCCCCGGAAGCGGCCGAGTCGTGAATTGGACAATCATTAACGATGACACTTGTGAGGAGGGGTTGTTTAGGGCCTAACTGTCAGGGACAAGCATTGTGGGGTAAGTGATCGTCCAAAAAGCCTCGTCGGGATGCTCTCGACTGGAAGACACGCTCCCTCACCTAGCGCCATCTGCCCCTTGCTACCTTCCTAATTAGACGTTTCATCGATCGCCCAGCCCCGAGGCTTCAAGCCCGAGCCGAACATTGTTTCGCATTGGATATCAATTAAACTACCCACATCGGAACATCCCATTTCGGGGAGGTCTGGAATATGAGTGTGCAGATGATCAACCGTGGTTTATATGATCTGGCACAAGTCCCGATAGGCATGGCTGTGATCCATTAATATCATACATTTTGTGTACCCAGGGTTCTGATAAAGTCAATTGGGCCGTTATCAGATAACCTGCCTTCGGATAAAACCATACCCAGGTTGTGCTCATTTCAACCACTAGCTGCGCCCCCATGCGGATTCACGTTGCAACCACTTACAGGCATTCAATTCCTCCTATTGAGAGATACTTAATAGGTATGTCAAAGCTGGTACCTCCTGCTTGGTCGAATGTTCGCCTAACAGCTTTCCAGATACTTGATTGTATGGTTGGTGGTTTCTTGAGAAATGAGGTAAGGCCAAATGGCCTATCTCTTTTAATTGATTCTGCACGTGGATAGGTAAGTGGATCAGCCCTACTCTACAAATCAAGGCTAGATTACAGGCTCGAGCTAGAGGCCTCGTATTACCAAGTAAGTACTCGAGTGGAGGTACCAATCTTCCGCTCATATGGATATGAGTTGGTCTGGCAGAGTCAATACGGCACGAGTCTAGTCAATAAGAGGCTGACATATATCCTAGTTACCTAGGTAGGTAATTGAACGAGATCTCCACCAACATGAATGTGGCTTCTTCCATGCAGATGCACGTGTAGGTGATGAGTTGAACCTTTACTAGCAGAGTATGCCTGCATCGTGTAGCTACTAAGTACATACTCAGCAGGTGCTTGTAAGGTAATTTGTATCTAACAGAGTACTAAATTTCTACATGGGTGGCGATCGCAAGTAGTAAGCTTGAAAGACTCCCACGAGGTGCAGCCATTGGATAATATGATTCAGATCGAATTATCGATGCTGAAATTTTCAGAGTGGAAATATGAGATCCTATACACTCGATACAGCTCTACAGCATTTTTTTCCACAGGTATACTGAACTGGAGATTCTGAGGGCAAGATAGAGTTTGTTCAGAAGGTTTGTTTTGATTCTTGGTGAACCTTGATGAAAAATCCGCTAATTTCATAAGCTTAGGAGGAGGAGCCATCAACCGTTACTCTATTAGGCAGCTGGTTTAACACCTCTGGAACACCAGGCCACTCTGGAACCAGGCTACCTCTGGAAACACTCGTCATTATCGAATTCACTCAGCCGACTTGATGCATGATCTCCAATCCATTTTTCAGCAAAAGCTGGCGCATTTGATTTATCCATCGTCTGCAGAAGGCAATATTCCACGCAGATATTCCATTAATATCTGTACAATTGAATAGCCTAGAGCACTTCACCCGATATGACACGAATTATCTAAGGTGGCTCTGCACAATCGGAGCACGGCGACCACCATAACCCAAGAATGTGCTTTTTCCTACAAAACTCCACCGACGGCCATGGGCATATTCGCCAAAGACTACCTCAGAGCTAGGCGAAGACGGACACATCACGAAAACTAGTTGGCATAACCTGCAGAGTTCTGATGATAAATTAGGAGTTGGCCGCGGCCCCACTTTTGTCAGAGCAGGTTTATCAAGGTATTATGGCTACGTAACTTCTACATGCGTCTCTACCTATCTTTCACAGCGCCTGCAGGCCCTTCACAAGTTATCCCCGCTGCATCATTCCGTGGTTCAAATATTCATATTGTTTTCTACTTCACGATAAAAACAAAGTTATTGTGGATAGAACCAGGTACCCACAACACATGCACCTATAACGCAACTCCAATTTCGCTTAACAGCCGAGCGGCCGGAAATGCAGCTGAATATGTGAACCTTACAGGTAAGCCGACGTTTTAAAGCTCCCGATTCTTGCCCATGATACTGGGACGGTGTGCCAATCAACGTTAGGCAACACACGGGTTTTACAGAGATTATCAAGATTTCATGGACGCACATGTGCTTGGCGCGGATCCTATGTGGAGAAGTATCTTTTTACTCGTTTTTTCCGATAACTTACCTAAGTCAAGAACCGAGCGTGGGGGGCGTGAAAAACAGACTGTTGTGAGACAAATTGAAGGTGTGGGGTATTTTATTGGATGCAATGCGTAGAGCTATTGAACCTAACAGAATTTGGGCAGAAGACACTCGGACATATGAATATTTTCTGCACAAGTCATTCATTTGCAGAACATTTGAAATTTGCTAACTACTTTTAGAAAATCATCGTTTGTGTTTATTTTATAGCATGCTAAGCTTTGTGACAAGCTTTCCGGTGTTCTTTCCGTCCAGCAACCTCTGCATACCTCCTGGAATGCCCTCGAAGTTCGTCTCATACACGGTGTTCAGAACCTTGATCTTTCCATCTCTGACCCAAGAATCAAACTCCTTCTGGCCGTTCTCGTAGTCATGAGCGAAGTCGAAGACAATAAATCCTCTGACCGTAAGACTCTTGCTAATAATCTGGAACCAATTTTTGACTCCTTGTCCCTGACCATTGTCGACATATCCGCTGATACTTCCACAGGCTGCAATTCTTCCATATTGCTTCATCTGAGACAGGCAGAGATCCAAGATATCGCCACCAACATTGTCGAAATAAACGTCAATTCCATTGGGAACTGCAGCCTTCAAGTCTTTGGCGAATGTGGGTGATTTGTAGTTCAACGCAACATCACAGCCGAGAGATTTGATCAATGCTACCTTCTCCTCTGAGCCAGCGATTCCAACGACATTTTTGACCTTTAGGACGTTTTTGGCAATTTGAAGGACATAGGAGCCAGTTGCACCAGCGGCAGACGATACAACAATTGTTTGGTCCTTTTCAGTTGCTTCAGCGATTTTCAGGAGACCGTAGTATGCAGTCAAAGCCTATTCTTCTGTCAATTCGAATCCTAAAAAAATATTGTGGAAACCTCAATTGGCTAACTTACGGTCATCCTAGAAGCGATGAATTCCTCAGGGCGTTTCCTCTCCTCGTCAGATAGCTTCTGCACTTGTGGATCCTCCAAGTTGAGATATTCGCTCCATGACATCATTCCATAAACCCAGTCGCCAACGGAAAAGCGACTGTTGTTGCTGGCTACGACCTCACCCAAGGCAAGAGCCCTCATGGGCTCACCGACCTTCACAGGGTCGACATATGTCTTGAATTTCGAAAGCCATGTTCGCTGTGCTGGATCATTGGAGATGTACAGTGTCTTCACTGTTATGCCGTTTGCGGGTGTGGGGTCGAGTGGTCTATCCACAAGGGAGAAGAATTGTGAAGGGGCATCACCGGCGTCTGGGTTCTTGGAAAGAATCCATTGACGGGTATTCTTTGGCAATTGAGGTGACATTATGGGTCTTTTTTGATTAATTGCGGAGGTAGGGTGAAATTGTCCTGGTTTGATGCTGATTTGAACTAGTGTATTGGGTATGAGGGAGATTGCAAGAATGGATTGTTTGAGCTGACGGGAAGGGGAATGGGAGTTATATACTGATATTTGCAAATGCCAAACTATCACGGCCAGCGCAAGAACAGTGTCTACCTTGGAATGGCGCATAGGGTCGAGGCTATGGCACATACCCCCGAGTCTGATACCAAGGTATATTAGCTAAGCATCCTACAATTCGAATTTTGCTGAAAGAGACTAGCCTCGACCCGAAAGAGACCGATCTCAAGGCCCGCGGTCTCGCCTCCCGGAGCGGCCATCGAACATATCCGATGTCGAGGGGTATCGGGACTATCGCCTGTTTGGGAAGTGCTCCGATCAGCTACCTCGTCAGGAAAATGGTACGTACAGGTATGTAAGCAGTAGCCTCGAGTCAGGCGTTGGTGTAAGCAGGTAGAATTCGATGGAAAAGCCGCGTCGCTGGAGACTAACGTCGCAGTAGTACTCGAGTAGGGGAAAGCCCAAGTCCAGCTCAAGCTCCAAGCTTGGACATTTTGGACAGTTGAAGCCACCAGTCCCGGCGTATAAGTTTCCCGTGTTTGCGATCTATTTCTCTAGTGCACTGGTATTCTAGAAAGTCTGCCGAATTGGCCGCAGAGCCGGTAATACCGTACTCGTCTTTCTTTCTGGTTACATGCCGATAGCCTCGAGTCAGGCGTTGTGGCATGCCGAGTTGTCTGAACTTCGGTTGCCTGATTTGTGGCACGGGCCGCGGCTATGCACCGAGCGACGTCATCATGAGCACGTACGGATTGGCGTCGAATTGGAAAACTAATAAGGTTTACATTGACAACAATAATGAAGCGAGAATAAAACAAAAGGTATAGATCGTTTACAGAGTGTCCGGAAATAAACACCAGATCCGGCTTTAAACCCATAATTTTCCCGATACCTATTGTTACGGAACACGGCTTTAAACCAATGATATATCATTCGTGGAGTTAGTGATTGATTAACTAATCATAACATGTTAACAGCTGTGCTTCCTTAAGCTTCTGTTCGGCATTGCCATGTTCCGCTACTCGCTAGTCTTGACATTGGCCGCGGCACAAATCTAACTTGCTAGCTTTGCATGGGAGAGGGGCATTGAATTTGTCAGCGTGTACCTAGATAGGTAATCCCTCTGGGATTCTAAACCAAGTTGAAGCTTGTATTCTAGAGCTCTGATCTCGTGACGTAGAGCTCTAAAGAACTAGTAGATCTAGACGAAAGCGAAATCGTAATTTGGAATTTATGAGGTGTAAAGCGCTGTCAAAATTGTTGATGTCAGATCCATCGGCTTTGGTGTTCATGATTCGAGGCGAGGTTATAATTACCGAGGATGTTGTAGGTATGTTGTGCATGTTGCATGCTGCAAGCCGCACTCTAATTCATGGGGTCGAGGCTAGGATGGAATTGCAAATATTCGAAAGGTATAATTAGTAATCTATTATCAAATATACATAATTTGAGGTTTACCAATGGCCAATTGAAAGTTTAGCCTGCGCTAGCCTCGTCCGAAAACCTGTATTTGAAGGAGCTTAAGTCCGGTGCGCAAAAGTAGCTTAGGTATTCGAGTAAACTGGCAATGGCTATAGCTAGTTTAAACTTATGGTGCGACAACGAGGCTAGGTGCGACAAACGTGTCAAGTAAAGCCCGTCTACCCGTCTACCCGTCAGCATAATTCTTCGTACGGAGAATCTTTTGGAATTTACGGGGTTTACGTGAACCACCTACGGAGTTTTCGTAAACCCCGTACGGAGTATTTTTTTGTTCACTTTTGTATGGGGATGCCATACAAAAAATAACTTGCTCAAACTCCCTACGGGGTTGACAAAAAGCTCTCATGGGGTTGACAAAAATCTCTCACAGGCGGTTTTTTCAAGCTCCGTACGAAGAATCCTGATTTTGATGCATAATGCCTGTGTTCCCTTTCTCATTGAGATAAATTTCTTATTTCAGACATTTAGTGGTGTTAGCTGTCAGAATCTAAGATGGATATCTCATGAGAAAAGGAAAACGACGGGGTATTTCAGACGGGGTTTACTTGACACACCTGCCTCACCATATAAACTAGTTCATCTGAACAAATTCATTGACTTCGGATCGATTGAGCTCCCCGACCCCGAAGTTTTAAAGCTTAAGCTGCAGCAGCTTCGGCTTATAAAGGATCGGATAATAAAGCTGCCGAAGGTACCTGAGTAACGTAGAGGATATACAGATGGCGGCGTTGCACAACCAGCTCGGGCTATCGCGAGCTGTAGATACTCGATACAACCAGGCTAGAGTACAACCCACAACATATTGCTCTATCGGGTAAGCTTTGGATCTTGTCAATGCTACTAGTTTCGTGTTCCACTTCGAGGGACTGGGCACGTGACTGAATGTGTTACAGGATTTCGAACTCTTTTATCAATAAAATTATCGCAGTTGCAGCCATCTTAAGTGGAAAAGAACGAAAATTAAAAAATCTTCACTGAGGATACAAGATCAAATAATAGCTTGAAATACTATTCTATATATTTTTCTTTGTTTGTGGAATGTCCTGTACGCGTATAAGTTAAACTATAGGCATGTCCTACGTAGTAAAGGATAAGTATGAAGTACCTAGAATATGTATGTATATGTTTAAAATGAGTATGGAAAATGAATGCCAGTCTTACCTCGCCAAAACCAGCGAATCTCGCCAGAACAGAGTTGTACTGTCGACCCCATAGTGCGAGGGAGTACTATGACGGGACCAGCTGCACTGTGACAGTGAGGATCGATTGACATGGGAAGTACAAAGAAGCAAATAAAGATTCGATTCTGGCGTATTCACCGCTCATTGCGACGGAAAATGGATGAAGCGAGGTGAGCTATATATAGCTCGCAATTGAGGGTAAGCGATAGCGACGTACTTCATTCTCGAGCTCGTACATACTACTTTAATTTCCCCATGCCCATACTATTTGGCTGAGGTTGATACACGCATTGCATGCGCAGGTTATGAAATTTAGGTATTATTTATCATTTTTACGGTACTTTGATTGATGGTACGTATTGATCTCATTCACGAGTGGCTAAACGTACATAGGTAATTAACTCTGTTCTCGTGGCTAAACTCTATAATCAATCCCATTGTAAACCGTGTTTCAAAGAAAAACCCTTATGAGCGGGAATCATATTGCAGAGGGCCTGGGAACTATCCTATTGCAATGAAATAGATACGAGGGCGAGGGATTTTGCAATTGCAATTGATCGTTAGAATTCAAGAAGATTCGGGGCACGATTTTAAATTAGCCTCATTCGTTCCCGATAGAGGGCTTAGGTTCGAAGCTAAATACGGATTGCTACCTCTTGCCAAGAGGTGGCCATTGATGGTATGCACAAGCGCTGCTAGCCTCGCTCACTCATCAAGCCACGAACTCTCAGCTACCTGCTTCTGACATTCAACCTCTGGTGGCTCATTCATCGCTCGCTTTCTTCCCATCATCATCGCACATTAAATTCATTGCTGCCCCTCTGATCCTCAGCGCTCAAATCGAAGCTCACCTGCTCTCTCTATTTCATCATCACACAACCTTCCGACTCGGTACTTGCGTATACCCATCAACTCGAGAGCTCCGGAATACATCACCTACACAGCTTCGGACATCACTCTTCAAAGCTTCATTTACACGCGCGGTCCCGAAAACAACAGTGCGAAACATAGAAACCAGCTTTCCAACCTCTCGTACGGCCGCTTCAGCTATTCTCAAGGCTTTATTGCAACAACACACGGGCGCGCAACAGCGTAGAGCTCTTTACCCGAAGTTCATCTAATCTACCATTTGCCATGCCTCCTCCACCACCGCTACGAAATCAGGCGGCCAACGCCAACTCAAATCGCATAGGAGCACCATCACTTCTCCAATGCGCGACTAAGCTTCTCATCAACAAAGTGAAGGGTAGGTTTACTGTGTCCTGCTGAAGAAATCCGACGGACAGGCTAACAATGCGAACAGAAATCGATGACGTCGGAGCTTTAGACATCCGCCTTGTGAGGCCAATCATCCTCAAAATCGTCGATCCGAGAAAGCTTCGCAGCATCGAGCAAAACAGTCCACAGGTCGCTGGAGAGTTTGCGGATCTGTGGAAGAAATTCATCCGGCGGGATTTCGGTGCCGACCCCGACAAATACGTTCCAGCAAATCCGAAACTATGGTATAAAGTTTATGCAGTATGTCTTGCCACATAGCCAACCATACTATACTCTAGGTGCTAACATGACTTAGAAACATGCGAAAGAAGCTGCCGAGCGGGATAAGACCTCCGGTGAATTTTTGGCCTCGAAATTCGACGCTCTCAAAAGCAAGAAATCACAGCACGCCCCTGTCCTCATCAAAAACCCCCACGCGCAGGCTTGGTCTCGAGTTGGAGTCGCCCGCCCTCGTGGCATTGGTTATCACGAGGATCGTGACAACTGGGATACTGCAGCTGGAAGCCGAACCAAAGATGTATTCAAGAAGATCAAAAGGGAGGTTCAGGCCAGCAAAACGAAACTTACGGTTCCAACACACATGCTCAAACCTCGTTCTCGAATCAGTCAAGAAGTCGTCACGAAATTGAAGGCATCCGTTACGCCCATAACGGACGCACACCCACCAGCTGGACTGAAAAGGTCTGCCGATAGCTCTTATGGGGGTTCCCCTGAAAAGAAATCCAGGACGGATGTCTCGAACGTACCTTATCCTGGCTACCAGCAGCGACCCGCCCCAAGGCCTGAACCGGTACCACAAAGATATAATGGCTTAAATTCGTCGCTACATTTGAGCGGTTCATCGAACAATAACAGTCCTGGATCAACGTCGAATGCGACATTCTCTAAATCATCCGCGCCCCCAGCACAACAAGCGTCTGCATCTGGCAGCTCACATCCCACATACGCACCCTCCTCATCTGGGCGCCAGGTCATCATTAGGCCTCGCAAAGAGGTCAACATGTTTCACACGAAGAAGAGATGAGTGGTGTTGAGTTTGCCGATATATATATCTCAAGGTTGCGAATTGGCGTTGCGTTGAAGCTTGTTGGGGTTTTTCTTTTCTTTCCTTTGTCTACTGAAGGCCGAGTCCATCATAATTAGGATTTGATTACTGCATGTTCGTTATTTGAGGGTCATTTTTCACATTTCTTTTGATTGTTGCTGGAGTTTTTGGAAATTGCAATCGCGCGCATGGACACTTTATTCAATGATTTCTGTTTTTGTTTTTGTTTTTTGTCTCTGTTTCTGTTTTTTTTCAATTACATCATGTGTTATTTTCCGGAAGTGGGGTTAATGGACCAGGCGGGCTTTTCTTACTTCATTGTTGAACACTAGTAGTAGTCGTCGTTACACATTTTTCTCACATTTTTCACATTCGATACATGGATCTCTCTTTTCCTCTCTACCAGCTATAGTACTTCTTGCGCAATTAGTGAACTACCTGTTAAACTTCTCAACCATCTCACAATGTATTCGGATGAGATCATTCACGATTGACCTCATTCCACGTAACCCAGTATCATAATTTATTGGCCACCCGCTTCTCTTTTTTCTTCTTTTTTTCGCGACTGACCTGTCAGAATTGAAAGTTACCCTGAGAGAGGCTATGTCGATATCCCTGAGATTCTGCGAACCAAGACTATCCAAAATTAGGTCAGCATGCGGAGCTCGAAATGCTTTGCGATGAGACTACCTACCAAGCTTTGCGAGCAACAGCGCTATTGTTAATGCTGCAGATGTCAAGTGGTTTGGAGTGAGCGCAGTTGCAAGGGATCGAGTAGCCTGGTTTTGCAGGGATTGAGTACGAGTACTCTGTACAGCTACGACATCATGATCAGATAGATGTCTTGGCAATTCCGTCGAACCTTTTGTACTCCACTTTTGTGTGTGATTGTGCATACAGCTGTGGATCACGGGTTTAGCGAAATGCGAATTACTCAAATATAGCTATCTACCCTCTATATCATATCGCGATTTTACCTAATGTTGAAATCCCGAGCTTAGAATTGTTCAAATCGATTCGTAGTCTGGTATCGATTCGAATTCGGATCAGTCCTTATATGGAAGTTATATAATTCACGAGACCACACATTACCTAACTCAGCCCAAAGTCGTTGATTTAGCCAAGATCAACTAACCTTCCTTCTTCTTAGAGTAGTCTGTCTCTCGTGCCCCCCACACGTCTAGCATCCCGCCATGCATACCCCACCAAGAGCCCCCGGTCAATCGAAAGCTACCTACCCCACCAAAGAAAGCGCCAAAAATCGCCAGCACAATTCCATCTATAAGGATCTTTAACCTTACGCACTTTAACACCATTAATCGAAAACTAAAAAAAAAAGGCAGAAGAGAGACAGACAGACACACACACACACACACACACACACAAAATGCCTTCAATAACGAAAAAGTCCTATGCCGACCGCGCGCAGAGTCACCCGACAGCCGTCGGCCGGAAGCTATTCAGCATCATGGCGGAGAAGAAGACGAATCTCTGCCTGTCGATTGACTTGACGGATCCAGAGGAGGCATTGGATGTAATTGATCGTAGGGCCTCCCCAAACCTTCTTGCTCCAATAGCCAATTACCTCATCATCACCGTCGCCATCATGATCATCATCATCTACGCGGAACCACCTACTAACCCACTCTAATTCAACAGAACTCGGCCCAAAGATCTGCCTAATCAAGACACACATCGACATCATCACCTTTCCCACAACCTTCGGCGCCTCCTCCTCCGGCTCCGCCATAACTATCCCACAATTCACCTCCCGCCTGACTGCGCTCTCCAGGAAACACAACTTCCTCATCTTCGAGGACCGCAAGTTCGCCGACATCGGAAACACCGTGAAGCACCAATACGGCGGAGGGGTGTACTCCATCGTCGAATGGGCGCATATCACCAACGCGCACGCCATCCCCGGCGAGGGAATCGTGCACGGCCTAGCTGAGGTATCCGCCGAATTCACCGCACGGAAGCAGGCGTCGTCGGGTGGGTTGGACCCCAACGGGTGGGATACCCGAGGGTTACTCATTCTCGAGGAGATGAGTAGCAAGGGAAACCTCTTCAACAGCCAGGGCTACCGATCCGAGGTTGTTGCCATGGCCAGGAGGAACGACGGGTTTGTTTCTGGGTTCATCTCGATGGGCAAGATCGAGCAAGGGGATGTGGAGAAGGAGGAGAGGGACTTCATCACGATGACTCCAGGTGTGAATGTGGGAAGTACCGGGGACGGACTAGGCCAGCAGTACAAGACACCAGAGTATGTTGTTGGTGAGAGGGGGAGCGATGTGATTATTGTGGGAAGAGGAATCTACGGCAAGGACGATCCATTAGCTGCTGCGGAGGAGTACAGAAGTAGAGGGTGGGCGGCGTATGAGCAGAGGCTATTGTGAAGAGGGCCCTGAATTGTTGGGAGAGTTGGAGACTTAGTGATGGTAGCCTTTTCCTCCAGCTCGCGATGGCCTCTATTTTGGATCAGCATTACCAAAAAAAAAGTAAAGAAGTAAGAGCGAAATGAGGAATCGCGATGTCAAAAATTAGTCAAGTGGCTCAAGTTGCAATTGCAATTGGGGGGCGTATCGTTCTGTCTTTCAACCCATCTACCCTTTCATTCAGTTCTCGTCATATCATAAAAGCACAAAAGCATTGGGTTTAACATTCCAACCTACATTTGCCTTGATTTTCTCAATATTCAACAAAAAAATTCTCAGCTCAATTCGCGTCTTTGTCTAAATTTTGGCAGCTCCGCATAACTGTGCTTCTGGCGATAAAAGATTCGGGGCCATATGGGGAAGTTTGTCAATTCGCCATTGAGTCATGTCTTGAGTTATTTATTCTTTCGCCCCTCGAGCAATTGCAAGTCTCCATACATAGCGACGGGGTGCAATTGATGAGTTGAAAGTTCAAGTCATACTCAATTGCAACTGCCTTGCCCTGGTCCAGAGGATGGAGATGCCTGCGTCTTGTGCTCCTACATGCACCTGATCGCGATAAACGGAATAATTGGAAAATACGCCCCGCCTTTGGCAGGGGAAACTCAGTGCTCGGTCTTGCAATATTCGTCTACGAATTTACCTGGCTGGTCTCTAGCCTCGCCAGTCTCGAGGTGGCCGCTGTCGCAAGGATGTGGCAACGCTGCCTAGATTGGTTGGAATGCATCATCGGAAAAACTCGCTCCGAGACCTGGGCAGGGTTGGAGGTGGACGGTGGGGAAAAATGGAAGGGTATGGAAGGGTATGAGTATTCTACCTATGAAATCAGTGGGTTCCGCGACTGCAAGCACCGTAATCTGCACTCTAGGTAGAACGGAGGGCGGAATAATCGTTAGCAGGTTGCGCAGCTAGACGGTGGGGGAATGGGGGCGGCAATGGGATTGGTTGGTACACATGTGCATGTAAGGATCCCAATCCAGACCATGAGTTTTTCAATACCTCACCTCAGGTACAGGTAGTTCGAGTCTCCAACTATTGGTCACTTCATGGAATAGGTACTCGAGCAGACGAACATCATCATCAACCCAACCCATTCGCCTCCCAACCCATGTCATTTTTCCATGCTCGTAACTCAATCGGTGTAACATCTCATCGCCCAGGTATTTTAGAGGAGGGTGCTAACGAGCCAACTGCGCTTCTAGGCACCAGTGCATGCCTCGCTTGATTGCAGTATAGCGATGGACTTGTGCGATGGGAGTGTGGATTTGGCGTGTGTCGTTCATCGCATGGTGGTGTTTGTGTCTGTCGGGGGCAGCAGAGGATACAAGGATAGGGCACTGTGGCACTGGTTGGGGGCCAATTAACACTGCATGACCATGGATTGTGCGTGAATAACCATAGCATCTCTTCTATAGCGGTAGAGTGATTGGTGGGGTCATGCTTGCGATGAGGATGATAAATGGTGGTGGTGGTAGGCAGTGGATGAGGAGAATTGTGGCCGAAACAGATCACCAGGGTTAAATTCCGTGGTGAGGAGCATGATATCGATGATTAACCTCGTCCTTAGGACGATGATGACGATAATTGTGGTGGTGTTAACTGCAGAGCTAGAGTCATGGGGGCTGTCGACGAGAAGAGGTTAGGGAGGGCTACGGAGTATGGTACACAGGGGCGAAATGGGGTAGTACCTAAATAGGTGCTGTCTCAAAGTGGAAGTCTCTAAGCCTGGTTGTGATCTCGCCACCTCTGCCTCTGAAAGTCTACGAACGCCATCCCAACGTGAAGGTTGCCTGCATCTTCTTGGCAGGTAGTACAGGTGGTATTTGGGGCAAGGGCTGCCCAGGAAGCTTCGATGTCAGTTCAAGGATTAGACGGAAGGAACTGGGTGGGCGCCAGAGCGAAAAACCAAACTACCACCAGAACACAACCTACCAAGGGTCTATCGTCGCATTATCAGTAGGAGAAGCAAAACTCGGAATCGTTGCGAGTACATGATTCGTTTGCCTGAGCCTTGAGGCCTCACGAGATATTTCTTTCCACCTGAACTCGGAAGGTCTGGTAAACTTGTTGTTCTGGACTCCTGGCTCAACCTCCATCTGTTCTCGCACCTCCACTACTCTACGACAACCACATCAGCCCTGTGGAAGTTGACCGTCAACTTGGAAGGTATGAACGTTTGCCTTACACACATACATAGATATATACTGATAGCTGATGTATGTACTCGAGTACTCTCCCTCTCCCTCGGTCAGTAGAGGAGCATTCTGCAGATCATCTATGCCATCTCGGGAAACTTCACACCGTCACCCAAATTCTCACCACTTTTTCTGAATTCTTGAATTAGATCTTCCCTACAACGGCATCGCAACATTTCTAGCTAGAAAAAAAGAGGATGAAAAGGCTTGCATGGGGATTGGATGGCCATGGGAGGGGGGACCCCTGCATGAGTCACTGATGCTTGGTTGTCTTGCGCGGGCAGTCTGGTTTGTGCGGGTTGGGCAATGGCCAGCTGAAATGTGCCCCAAAGTTAGCCTCGAGTCCCCCAAAGTCACATTGCTGCTTGACCAACTGTGAGGGTATCTAAACCCCCATGGCGTATGCATGTTTTCGGGGCATCCAAAGCTGATTATTCAGAGAACACGTAATCAGGCAGGGATGTGAGGCTACTTCGCCTTCCTGGCTATCTCATGGAGATTACTCAGAAATAATGTAATCAGCTTGCTGAGGCTGAGCGAGTTGCCTGATGGGTAGTCTCATGCCCTGATGGGGATGGAAAGACTGTTCAAGTGGGGTACGAGACTAAAGTGGGATGGCCACCTTCCTGCTCGTACCCCTGCGGAGGAGGGACTGGGCACGAGACTACTCGTACCCACAGGACTTTCTTTATCTCGTCCTCTGACAGGTGGAAACCTGAATGCCGTAGACATCTAGAATTGTACACCACTGTGTGGATGAAGCACCAAACTCCCTTAATGGAGGTATGAATTCGATTACAACCCTGCCATAAATCCAATGCGATGCTAATGATATGGTCTGAGACTGTAGGATTGAATCCCTAGAACCCGCAAGGCAGGTGCAGGGTATCTGGCCTTTGATATCGGCGGGCGTCAGGCTTCAACGATGGATTAATTCCGGGCTTCTCCTCCAGTATTTTCTGTGTCTTGCCAAACATCAAGCATGCCATATTCAGGCTCAACCCCTACAGCCAACCTAGGTACCCTGTGTGTGCGTCTACTCTGGGCGTGGGTTGAAAGTGGTGTCGACCGCCGGCAACCCTCCTACCAACCCTTGCGCAGCCTGGGAGTAGAGTACTGACACTGGGACCCAACACCCTTGCCTACCTGGCAACCACCGCCGGCTGCCCTTGTAGCCTCGCGCTTTCATCTGCGAAGTCCACGATAAAAAAATCTAGACGACATCCCAACTTCACAAGATATACTCGTTCGACAAAAAAACGACCTCAGGATAGCGCAGAATTTCCGATGAAAGAGACTCACACATCTTCCCCATCTTCTAGACTCTGGCGAATGGCATCGAGTCAGGTGGAGTAGCATGACCTGCTATCCTCGCTGAGCTACATTATTGAAGATGCCAAAACGGGACTATTTCCATTTTTGGTAGTCTTGTGTAAACCCTGATACCCACAAGATCGAGCTCGCGATAGCTATACGTATGCAGCATGTGTTTGCGAGGCGCTGGGAGCATAACTGTTGAAGCCTTCATTTTCTGAGGTGGTTAATATTTGAAATGGCCGGTAGGGAGGATTTGGACGGCAAAGAGACAGTGTGAGGCTTCGCTGACGATCTACAGGCAAGCGGTGCTTGCAGTTGTGTAGTCTGGCCTCGATCCCTACCCCTCGCACCACAGATAATCTTGGCATCTTCGCAGAGCTCACCGGGGCAGGAAACATGATCGCCTGGATGGGGGTCTTTGCTACAGCATCCAGTATTATTCCGTGAGAACGATCGCGAGAATACTCTAGGTCCAGGCAAAGGCATCCTCGAGGCTAGGAAGCCACCCCTGCCATACGTACTCGGGTTGTGCAGGAAATACTGAAAAGTCGCTAATAAATTACTAGCAGGCCGCTCTCCAGTCTCTCCAATCTATTGGTTGAGCAACACCACCTTCGACAATTCACGTTGTTTAAGCCCTGCTCTCAACCATGTGAAATAAGTGGATTTTTCAGTATTTCCTGCACAACCCGAGTACCAGGCTGGGATGTTTTCTTCTAAGAATTCATTGCCCCTCGTCGCAGCGACAAGTACCCTGGCCACTTACGCATCTTGGGGGTGAAGCATCCATTTCAGGTGGTGATTGCTCAACCATCATACCCTTTGGTTTCGAATGTGCATTAGAGACTGCAATTTTTTTTATTCCCTCGCAGCATGCCGCTACAAGAGTCACCATGGCCATAGAGGACGAGGCTACACCATAGAAGGCAGATTGGACAGGGTGGAAACATGGCAAGGCCTAAATGCTGAAAACGAGCGGGCCATGCATATTCACGCAATGGCCCACGTTTGAAACAGCAGATTTATAGGTGTATTCGAAATCTGCAGGAAAGTTTGAGAGGGGCATATCCTGCTCTGTTCAGAGATCTCCCATGGAGAGTATTTTCTCACAGTCCTCACCTCTCCATATTGGCAGCCATCGAAGGGGTACAAGATTCCCCTCGTACTTCCCAAACGGGTAGCCAAATGGCACGTGACCCGAAGGAAACCAAAAACACTGGAAATTGCCAGCAAAAGCTGGAGATGAGTTTTCGAGTTTTTTTCAGGTGGTCTGAGTCGTCTGAGTTGTGCACAGCGGGGCCAGAGGATGCTAGGTGGTAACCCTGTCTATGGGGGAGGGGGGGAGGAGCGTAGGTGAGTAAGTGGAGGTGTGCCGGGGGAGTCCAAGGCCCAGCCAGCGTATGCAGCTGCACGCTGATTGGCCAGAAACGCTCAACCACGGTAAGCATATAAAGGTCTAGCCATGCCCCACTCCGGTTTCCTTTCCCTCCCTCCCTCCGTTCCTCCCTTCCTCCACCACTCTGCCCCGTTCCCTCCCCACCTCAACAACCCCCCCCCCCCCCCCCATATATACCCACCACAACCTACACACTTGGCCTCCATACCTATCATAACCATCAAGTACTACTTATTTTTTATATAAAGGCTTGCTTCCGTCACAATACATATAGCATCCCAATACTGCTTCTTGAAATATCATATTCCGCCCACTGCCCAAGATATTGTCCTTTGATTTCCTGCAGCTATGCCATCACCCAGCTCGAGCCCATTCCGGACCCCCTCAAGTCGGCAACATCATACCTCCAGAAACTCGCCAGATTGCTCACCTGCGCCTGCACCTCTGCGCAGAGCCCACAGAGAAATGTCCTACCAACACCCTACCTCATTCGAAGGACCGGGGTCTAGCCATTATGGCAACCACCCACCCCCAGCTGCACCCTCGCCACCAGTGTCACCGTACCCAGACTATTATGACATGCCATCACCCCCTCCATCACAATCTCCATCACCGCACCATTCCTCATACTACCACCCACACAATGCCTCTTGGTCACGGAGGGAGGTCAACCCACCTGCAAGAGAATACTACCAGCCTCCATCAGGACAATCACAACCTGCAGTGCAGAGTTCCCCTCCAACTTCATTCTCCACAATTCAACACCTGCCGTGTGAAGTCCAAATGGGCATCGACTTTCAGCTTTATCCTTCCGCAAATACAAATCGAGAACAAGAATATAATTACAATTGGACGGTTACTCCTTCAAACTACCCCCACTACCCACAGTCAACACCACGACACCCTCCGACACCAGAGTCACCCGAAAATTTCGACAGAAACTACTTAGAATCGACAGATGTGATGGTTGGCCAAAACAGGGGATGGGAATTGGATCACAATTATCATCAAGGGTCGATGGTGCGAAACCGCTCGGAAACCCCAGAATTGGAATTGGGTCCTGCACCCGAGGGAATGTTTCCACAATGGTGAACGGATAGATTAATTGATTATTTCGATGCATACGGTCTTCAAAAGGATTAAAATTTTCCAAACATTTGCTTTCTTGGGTTTCCTTAATTGTCTGTTTCGTTAGGCTGGTGTTTCGGGGGTCTTTTATTTACTTTTCGCATAATATCTCTATATCGCAGATACCATTTTTGTTTAAGAGGTTCGATTTTTGGATAAAATGAAGGGTTTGAATAATGGTGGTGGGTGTTCAGGAGAATAGGCGTTTCTTTGTATTTGATTATTTATCTATCTACGATTTTGTTATTATGACCTTGCTATCTTTCAGATTGATGTGCGTTTTGATTCGGGCACTCTGTGTGGGTGTGGGTGTGTGTGTGTGTGTGTGTGTGTGTGTAGATCTGTGAAAAATGTTAGATGATAGGTATGGCAGGTAGCTATAGAAGAAGATCATTGGGCAGCTTTCAGTGAGAAGAGCGTTTGGGAATTCGGAGCGTCTGTACCTTGTTCGTCACACGGGCGAGTTGTCAGTACTGCCTCATGCAATACGCCAGGCTACCGTTTTGGGGCAATCAGCATGGGGCGGAGGGAAGACTACGAAGAAGACGTGAACAGGGATAATTGGAAGGCAAGTGGCGTGGCAACCATCACTTTTGGTGCGCAGGAAAGAACCATCGGCCCGCAGGGTGGGTGTAAGTATCCCTTTGTCGGGCGAAACATTGGAAAATTCAGTGCCGACCGACCAGGGGGGTGAAGCTGAGAGTAAACTCAGGAATAGACGAAGTATACCTAATACTGGGTCGAGCTTGGGCCACAAGTTAAACCTTTGAGAGTAAGGTAATTAACAAATTCAGTAAAGTGAACAGCTTTTTTTACCCTGGTCGGTCGGCACTGAATTGTACAATGTCTCGCCCGACAAAGGGATGGGTGATTGGCACGAATTGTCCAGGGATAGTAAGTCAATAAGTGACATGCTACCCAATGGGCGGTGGGGCGTCAACGCAACTTCAGACGCCCCAAATGTTAGTC
Source organism: Peziza echinospora (assembly GCA_024516245.1). Lineage (NCBI taxonomy): Eukaryota > Fungi > Ascomycota > Pezizomycetes > Pezizales > Pezizaceae > Peziza > Peziza echinospora. The sequence goes on along the minus strand of JAJLQT010000010.1, from coordinate 710,342 downwards.
TTGTGTGTCCGGATCCTGCGTGTCTGAAAGCCCGCAGATGGCTTTGCGTTTGGAAAAGGGTGAGTGCCGTGAGAGCCAAAAAACCTTCCAATGGGAGGGGAATGGGAGCAGAGGGACTCTGGCGGGTACCCAAGGCACGCTCTTGGCCTTGTACCCTGGGCTGCCTACCTAGCTCAGGCATCCAGGGATCCATGGCTAGTCTCGCCCATGGTCTCATGCCCAGACCCTCGTATTGGGGATCCCGATATTGCCGCTAGTCCTAATATGGTAGTATGCGCCCTCAAGAAAGAATATGACGAGAATCTGGCCATGGTGCAGCGAGCGAGGGGGGTGGGAAAAGCGACTGCCTACCAGACTCGTTCTTTTCAATACATTGGTACTTACCCTCCACTCGTAAATGACTCGTAAAGTAATATATCTTTGCTATTCCAAGGTTTCGAAATTCGGCCGATCGAGCTCCGTCGAACATGGGTGATATCTTGAGCTTTATGTGCAAATGGAAGAAAATCATACAATTCTAATGTATCTGTAGGTAAGTACTAGGTACGCCTCTATGATATCAAGTGACAAAACGGCAATCTCCTGGATCCGGTAGTTCTCTCCTTGGCTACATGTAGCTCAAGTCAGATTCCCCCCTACGTACCTACTTACCAAATTGGGTATGAAGCAAGAGAGCAGAGTTGCCGAATTGGGAGGTAGTCATGGCTTTTATTTTTTTATTTCTTCCGAATCAAGAATTGTACTTTATAAAGAAGGATTCTTGGTGCTGGAGTAGGGGATCGGGGAACGAGACTACTGAAGTCGGAGATAGGAAGAAACGGAGATGAGGTACTGACTCTCTTGCCCATGAGGGAGAGTTGAGAGCCGATCTGGGAGGAGAACAGCTGCAGTGCAGGCCATGCAGATTCTCAGTGCCAGGCCAGACAATAAACACACACCTGCTCACTCTAATTTAAGCTGTCGGAGAGTTCAGCAGAGGGTACATGTGGTGGATTTGAGTTAAACCCAGATAAATATGCCGAGCGCCATTATTGTGTGTGTGGGGGGGGGGGGGGTGGGTGGCAGCTCCCAAAAGTCACAATGGGGAGCTTCGAAGCTTTCCTCGCACTCAGCCACACGCATTGTGGTGTGGTGCTGCTGGACCTCTCAACTTGAGCACGGCCGGCACCCAGGGAATGCGCAGCGCAGGGATATGGGAATTTTTTTTCTCGCAGTGGGACAAGATGGATGGCTGGCCATGAGAGGGGATGACAAGGGAGGGGATGGCTTGTGCGGCTAAGCACCATTGTCGCGCCCACACCCAGGATGGTTTTGTCGGTCGGAGAGCACTAGCAGCCTTGCCCTTGCCAAGCCTACGTTGCAGCACTCTCTTGCAACGACACCTCATAAACTTGCACGGCGCCACCTACCCAAAAAACGTCTTCAAAGATTTTGACAAAATTCTTATATGGGCACCATTGTATTCCCCGTCTCTCCAGCATTCCAAATTCACAAGTTTGAAATTTTTATCTTTTTATCTTATGGCTGTGCATGGGGGGGGTGGTTTATGGAGTGACGTTGAGAGAGAGGCATCGGTTGAAGCGTTCTAGACTGGGATACAAGTCTCGATTGAATTTTGGCGCAGTTTCATGCTTGTTGCCAGACAACATAAACACTCGATCTAGCGAGATCGACGCCCGCCTCCAACCACACCACGACGCGGCCACGCCAAGCGCCTGCCCAGGCGTCATTGACATGGCACACCCTGGGCAAAGTGACCACAAATTTGAGTGGATTGGCCGCGCAGGCAATGTTTAAGCTGTAGTAGCTCATTTAATTGTTGCACTTCCTGGTGGGTGGGTGGGTGGCATTGTGTCAACAAGGCCCAAAATACCGACTGGGAATGGTTGGCTCGCCGTCATACTCGAGTACACCTCCTCTTTTCTCCCCAACTCCTCTCCTTATCATGCAGTACGATGCCCACATTTCTAAATGTTAAGCTGAATTGTTGATTATACAGCTGCTCACACTCTGGTCATAATATCTGTAGTTCCATGGTACATTAAATGCTGGGGAGCAGACATGTATAGCATAAATTCTTATAACGTTGAAGGCATCTTCAGGAAGATGGTTAGCATGTGAAAATACACACTGAAATGCACCTTTTTGCTGGTCTCGTACCATTTTGCACCATATAATACCTACTCAGGCAGTGATATGTACCATTAACTGGACGAATAGGTTCACACCAATCTTGATGGCCATGGTATAACCTCAGAAGGGCCTTATTTTCATATACCACACGGATTCCAGATCCAGAAATCCATTCCGGGATTTCGAAATGATAACCCGGGGAGATTTCCTCGTAACGGTGGGATCTATTGTTTTCGTGAACTGCTATCTCTGATGATCAAAGTATCCGGTATCATAACAATAGCTTCTATCTCAAACATCAAAAGCAATCCTATCCAAAGGGTCACCGGGTAAGCCCACGGAGTCATCAGGTACGTCTGTGAGAGACCCAAACTTTGCGTGTTATTCTTGCCAGTAGGAGGTGACGTGTTTGGTTAAGAATTAGGTAGGCCTAGGAAAAAGAAGAGAGGGGGCGGTAGGGAGGGGTGGTTGAGAAAGAGAACCGTGTACCGAGGTCTCGAAGGTGCTCCGATGTGGGCCATCTTAATCGTGCTGTTTAATCTGGTTATATTGCATGCCTGCGGCATTGCCGGCACAGAGGAGGGGGCCAGGGGGTGGGGGGTTGATTATCTTTCCGTAGGGGTGGGTATTGTACCTGGTGACGAGGCAAGGGCTGTGGACAACTGACTAACTGATGAGCACTCGTAAGAGAAAACTCTGCAAAAAAAAGGTACAATGCATGATTGATCTACAAATGCGTATGTGAGTGAGGACTCGAGGCTAGTGAGTGAGAGAGTGGGCGTGAATCGTATTTGAGATCACTCTCCTATGGGCCTAGTATAAGGCTTAATCTGCGTGATGATAGAGTGCGAACTAGGCTTTGAATAAGGTACTTGCTAAATTTCGAGAATGTTACAGCCTCTGAGAGGGACTGGGAACAAAAACGAGAGGGGGGTCTTGATACCGCGGCGGCTCAGCTATCGTGGGAGAAATTGGATGTCTTTTCCCTTTGCAATTTTCTTTTCCGTTGGGGTTGGGTTGGGGTGGCAGAGCAGGCTGTGGGACAGGGACTGAGGCGGAAACGAGAACAGACCGAGACCAGGATCCAGAGATGGCTCGAGACTGATCCGGACGTAGGAGAAATTGGCGGCGTTTCAACTGTGGTCAGGTGCACTCTATGCGGCTGATAAACATGCAGTTTATGTAATGCACGAGACTCTGCATAAGCTTGATTTCCGTAAAAGGTGATTGAAAAAAAAGGCCTCTGATTAGTCTTGGCACCAGGCTACTACGGGCCTAGCCTACTACGGGCCTCTGTTAAGCGCTTTCCTGATTAGTCTCATTTTCCTGATGTTCGGCACGAGATGGACCCTGAGACTACACGAGATGCGCACGAGACTACACGAGATGGGCCCATGGGATCTACCAGATAGGGAAACAGAGGGAGGCGAGAAACCGGCGAGGTTGGATGGTTTTAGTCTCGCATGGTTTCTGCTATATTTCGTCCGCACTTCGCAGCCAGAAGCTCGCCACCGCTTGTCTTGGCATCCAAACAACATGCATTTAATACCTGCGATGATATTTCTACATGAACACGCACGATGAAATTGCTTGTAATTTTCATTCCTGCTGCTTATAGATAAAATTCTTTTTTTGATCGTTCGGCCGTTAACAGGATCCATCTGTGGCGATACTTATGGGTGGCTTGATTTGGGCTGAACAATCGAACCTGCCAAGCCACAGATCCCATCTTTCACTCCATTTCGCTGATACCCGGACTTAGGTTTTTGGTATCAGCGGTGTTTAGCTATGTTCGAACGTTCAGTGATGGACTGTGCAGTCAATGACGAGACCTTCGTTTTTGAATCACGTGATGTGGCTCAAATAAGTCAAAAATCCGTTGCCGCAGTTACAATTATTATCCCCACACATACACCTCCCACAGGTCGATGAAGGCTTCCAATGCATGGCGAAGCATTGTAGTGCTGACCTCGCCCCATGGCCACTGGACCCTCTTCGAGGGGCTGTCGTTGGCGAGACTATCGTTGGCATGAGACCAGAGCTGCCGGAAGCTTAGGTGCATGCGGCTGAAACAAGCAAATTGCAATTGATGTTGTCCCAATTAAGCCTCTTGGCATGCGAACCGCATTTGCCAAGCACCGACATCATGAGGCTTAGAGTGGAATTGTCCAATTGCAGTTGGTGAAGCTACACGTGACGAGCCGTGTTCTGAATTCGGCGTAGATGAACAGCTGGCAAGGCTTATTCAGTCGAAAAGGGCTTCCCGGTGTGTATGCCTGTAGGTTCGATTATTGGAGTACGAGAAGTAGGTACTCCGTACACGTACTCTGTTTGTATACGTAGATTGTCGGTTCGTGCCGGTCGGAAGGTTAGAATTGGAAGCTTAGCGGGAGGCTGTGCTTTAAGCGAAATTTCGGAAGAACTTGCAACTGCTCTTCGAATTCATCTGGATCCCAGCGATATCGATCTAGATGGATACATACCTAGAATTTTCTTTCGTACCTGCATGCGCAGCTGCTGGAATATTCCTAGGGTCCTTTCCCTAGGTATTTAGTATAATACTTTCCTGGTTTTGACGGTTTTCTCCGACTCGTACCCTAGTGTCGATTTGTAGACGAACCTCGGAAAAAGCTGAAGGGAGTTTTACCAATTCCGTTTCTGAGCTTATCTCGATTAGTACACCAAGCCAGCATCCACATCTACGTAATTAATGCGTCATTGGTAGAGTACCTACCTTAGGATCCTAGGAGGTGCCTGAAGCGGTTCCTTCTGGAAATTGCATTTGCAATTGCATGCCTTAAGCTAAGCTATAGCTATCTAGGTATGTGAGAGGCAGACTGACAGACTAGTACCCCAGTCTACGTATACATGTAACACAATTCCCCTCCACGATTGGTCAATTCAGATTGAAATCACAACCGGGTCCTCCGTCAAATCTTAACCGAGATGGATCCAGTAGAGCAAGTGTTTATTAATTAATCCGAGAGTTCTACTTAATTAGAGCCTTAACATGTCAACCTAGCAAAGCGCAGCAGCGCGCGCTAGCTGCTCAGGCTTACAAACATGTAGAGTGATATAATTGCATTCCGTACCTGTACTCTATAAAGGTGCATCGAGATCTCTAGAACTACATTGACATTTTATACTGTAATCCATGACATCTAGAGCACTCGAGAAATGGAGAACCAGTATATTGCGGGCTTGCAAGGGGAAATTGCAATGTAAATATGTTGCCTTCAAGCGATATCGATGAATATACCTTGCGCCGTGCATGCATGCATCAACCTTTTCGATTTGTACTCGAGTACAGGCAACGAGCCAAGCATAACTTTGCGGCAGGATTCATGGACTCTGAATCATGTCAAAACCTATAGCTATAGCTATGGCTACCTACCTAAGAGGCACTTAAGTACCGACCTGGCGATTATATTGCCTGGCCTAGGCCAAAAATTCAAACTAAAAGAGTAGATACCTTCAATGTACAAGATCTAAAAATTCATATCAGCGGCAGCGCTCGAGCTCTGATTAATATTATGATCAGAACTTTAAATTTCGTCAAGTTTAAATATAACGGTTAAATAAAGTTAAAATCTGTCAACGAGAATCTTTTGAAATATACATATGTAGGTATCATATATATCACACGGCTCTGATATTTATATCACCTCCAGCTGATACATGGTCAGCTTAAGTTAAGTTACCGCTAGACAGCCATATAGATGTCCCCATAGCTTCTCGCTACCGACGGTGGGCTAGCACTTTGGTAGGCTCATACCCGCCTGGGCACGAGATTACGCCTGGGCACGAGAACAGATTACGCCGATCTTTTCCGGGCACGAGACTAATTTTTTCCCCATGCATCCCAAGAGAGTAGCTGCAAATTACAGAGAACTACCTACCTAGGTATGTAGATACTACCCAATGCGTAGCGAAGGCAGGTTTTCTAGTCTCGTTCCCAGACTCTCCTCTGGAGGTCCTCTGGAGGTCCTCTGGAGGAGGTTTTCTGCGCCGTTAAATGCCATAAGAGGCAATCTGGCGGCCTCTTTATCGCTCTATCGGCTCGGGAACCCCAAAAAGCTACGTGTATCAGCAGCTACATAAAAGAGCAACTACCGGTCCGCTCAAACCTTTCGATCGAAATTTATTAAGCCCAGGCCTCCTAAATTTCGGAAGTATGAAGTATTTGTTTTTCGTCAATTAGGTAGTAACTTAAACGTTATCAATATACCGTACCAAGCAATTGCAACACTACAAGATATGGACTATAGTTGTAAGCTTAATTAAGCACTGATCTAGCTTATTGTCGTGCCATCTAGCTAAGTTGCAATGTTTCTCGTCAATAAGCTTAAGTGCTCGAGTATGTACATTCAATTCTCCCACGAGAATACCTATTGCAATTGCCGACAGGTTCAATGATCATGGAAAATTCTTAATTAACTGTACGTACGTACATATACACACTCCTATTCAGGTACTCAAGTACTAGCACAGTCATAATATATAGTAATTACCGTTATTAACTGATCATCCACACACCCAATTTCCGAACCGCAGGCCTTCTTATAGACCTCGACTTCAAATGTCTGGCACAATACTTGCATGATATACGTATCCCAACACGGCTCCCTTTTCCCTTTCTCCCCTTTAAATCTAAATTCATTTCTATCCTTAAATACATAAAAAAAAGGAAAAAAAAAAGAAACAGGCATCGGTACCGATACTATAGCTAGTACTGGCCAGTTGATCATGATCATGATCATGATATCTCAAGCCTCAGGCCGAGAGAATACCGGTTCTGGCCATGTACCTATTGTACAACCACAATTTAAACTTTAAACCAAAAAAGAAATTTAAACGGTAGTTATAGTACATATAAATTTAAACGTTACCCGAACATAAGAAATTTAAGATTACGCCTGGTGCCTACCTACTTAAGGTACTTCTACACAGCACAGCACAGCACATGCACAGCTAGCTGATCAGAGCATTGGCCAGGAAGTCGAGTACAGCTTCAACATCTGTACTCGTACGAGTAGACCTGTAACATTCAGCTTATGCAGGCGACATGACATGCGATACGGCTGGCTATCCAAATCGATATCAACTTTCAAACTTGCCATACCTACCTCATATCTACCTACCTACCTAACCTCCTACTCCACCTTTCCATCAATTTTGCTTTCTTTTAAAGTCGGTTTCGTGTATCCATCCATGCGTACGGATCTGCGCCAATGTCCCTCATACGCTCAAGGTCCCCAAGGGTGTTTCCTGCAATCGCAATTGCGCCACTGGCCATGGTAATCGATGTCTGCACGCACCGAATTTATCCTGAAACGTTAATCATAAGTAAACACAAACTTTGGATCCCCTTCCATGGCCATATACGGATAGGTAAAGCGAATACATACACAGCTTATAATATGCATGCATAGAGTGCTTAAATTTTGATCATCATGGTTAGAAATTTAAAATTAAAAGATAAACCGGCCAAGGGGGGCCCGAGAATATCGATATCGTTATTTGAGATATGACGATGACGATGATGGATGGTGGCACACGTGTGCTCCCTACCTCTGAAAGAAAAGGTGGCTGCTGGGTTCCGATAAGCGTGCAGGGTGTTTGAGGAGGCTTTTCTTGCGCAACTACATACCTATCATGAGTAGAGTATCGAGCTCGAGGATACCGGTACCAGTATCGCAACGGTTAACGTTAAAATTTCATGTTCGGGCTCGAGACATGGCTGGCGCATGCCCCTGCCTCCCTAAATGAAATGTATTAAACCGCACTCATGATCAGTGTACTCAAGGTATCCGAAACTGGCAAACATAAGCTACCTAAGTAAGTAGGTAACAAATTTCCAGCTTGCTGAGCTCGGCTGTAAAAGAGAAAAAGAAAAAAAAAGTAGGCGACTTATTTCCCATTTCCATATGCATATTCCGTATCAATCCGTGCGATGCATTGCCCTAAAAAAACACAATTATTAAAAAAATACAATGGGTAACTCGTATTCTTGTGGCCTGAGTCTTGTTGCCGCATTCCGGTTATATGCTGCTACCCTTCCGGAACAGCCACTGTGGGGTAGGCGTTGGTTTTAGGTTTAAGTTAGGAATTTAAGTTTGAGGATGACAATTGGTTCATTTTAGAGTAGGTAGCCTCGTCCCCATTTTAGAGTACCCACAGTACCTACCTCATACTACTCACACGGCCCAAGTGTAAATCACAATCACAAATCAAACTCAGCAACCGGTTTGAGACAGCCCACCGCTTGTCTTGTGGGTGCCACGGAAGCGAATTTCCTGAATGCAATGCAACGTTCCGAGTGCGTCCTTGGTAGGAATGTTTCGGGTGCATGTGGGGGGAGTTCCGGAGGCGAGGAAAGACGAGTGAGTGAACTGTTCTTGATTCAGAAAAAAAAAGGTGATATAAAGCCTGACTGGACGTTGTGGAGGATTGGAAACTCACTTCGGAACGTCAAGCGCCTTATAACACCCAAAAATATCCTAATCGTGATTACTCGACGAATTTTCACCCTCTCTTCATCAATTTTCGGGCCTGATTGATTAGCGATATCATGGGTTTGTTCTTTGCATATGCCAAAAGTGTAAACCGTCACTTCTTTATCCGGCTAGACATAGCATTCCAACTCACAAAAAATAACACACACAGATCCACGACGACCACTACGGTCGCTACGTCATCATATTCTCCACCCGAACCGTCGCCGACGAATGGTGGCGAACTCTCCAGGACAAGGTATCTGAGGGTAAACACACCTTTTCAACCATCCAACGAGTAACCCCTCAGTTTTACCTCCACGACCCCGGCACTCGCGCAAATAACTACGCAGGAAACAGCATCTCAACCACACTCACCCATCACGATGGCACACCAGAGTTCATGGGAAAGATAATCTTTAGTCCGCAAGGTGGTCGAAGGTGGACTGGTGCAATGGATGTGATTCCTATCCAAGATATTACAGATCACATTAGTGGGAACTTGTCAGTTACAAATGAGACTGGACCCCATACTCATGGTAGCTGCTGATTGAAGATTTTCCTTGAACATCTCTAGCTTTTTCATTCGCTCCAAACATAATCCAAGTCTCTTCTGGCACTACAGCCCCTCCGATGGCGGATCCATCAAAGCTAGCAGCACCGAACGCACCAAATTCCGCATCTCAATAAGGCCTCGCGGTATCGGAAGTGCCAAACATCCCTCAACCGGCTTAAACTATGACGGAAAGATCATGACTGGATCCGATAACGTGGAGATCGCTTTGGCGTATGAAAACTTGAAATATGTATCCACCACACCAGGCGAACCCGAGCACATTCCCGCGGAATTTGAGACACAACTTCCGCTCAGGCATGTTCCTGAGATGGCCATAGATCATTATGGTCCTTCTAGCAAATATATGGGCGGTATGGATGGTGTTTCTCCGGCCTCAAGCCCCTCGGAAGCTCTTACCCTTGGCCAGGGCACATTGAGAGTGGGAAATCGTCCAGAAACGTTCCGCTTTAGAGATCTGCTGGATGGGCTTTCTGGTGAGTACTTCAACAAGTGCCCTTGTGTCCCTAAAACTGTGGTGTCATCAGCAGTGTATCGTTATTGTTTGGAGAAAACATTTACTGACGGAAATTGGGTACATAGGTGAATGGGAGCTTGCATAAACCTCCTTGATTAACTCTCATTTGTGCATGTATCTTTCAAATTAGTACAGAGATAGCTGTGGCTCCATTCAGTAGTACTGAGATCTTGGGCCTGTGTTATTCCTTTTCCTCGGTGATTGGGAGCCTTGGGTAGATCATGATTTCTGCAAGTGTGACATAATACCGAAATTTTCGTCATGGCGCGCAAGGTGTTGATCGCCTGTGTGCATTTTGAGGAAAAGGGTTTTACCCGAAAATGTGTACTGATTTCCAAGTGTTTCCCTTTGAGTACAACCGATTGCAGTGTCTGTAATGATCAATCTTTTCTTTTGATTTAACCTGACTCTGAAGCTTCTGGCTAAGGTTTTGAGGAATTGTTGTGCATGTGTATAACTATGTAATAATTTTCGTTATCCAAATGTTTACTACTAGATACTCGTAGTTCACTTGGCTTCTCCAGACCACCGTCGACTATTTCATTAGCCTTCTAAATCAGTGCTTCTTGATCTGCAATTGCATCATGGGAGGATGAACTGAATTAACCATTCCTGGCCTTGTAGGACTTCCACACGAGAGGGGAGTAATCCATTACTGGGTCTCGTTCCCGGTTCCACTACAGACTATTGCAACGCAATGGTGGTACCGGCCGTAGGCTGTGCTATTTTTCCATTTTCCGTTAGAAACCTTTTTTCAACTTCATCTGATCAGCTTACTCATTCATGATTAGTAGTTCATATTAGTTATATTGAGAAAAAGGCGTAATTTCCTTCCAAACTCACCTAACTGGGCCCTTTCCGTTCCCACCTTCTTGAAGCCGTCTCGCGTTTCCCACTAGTATTACCCTTGAAGTTATAGCCATGGATGAATGCCGGAACTCATGGTGATGGTCGAATGCGGAATAGTGTTCGGGGAAAGCAATATGCTTCCGGAAGCTAGCTTAATTCAGAAAAATCAACATCGATGTGAGGATCCACCCGTCGACGCTACGTAGCGATTCATGTTCCCCACATTGTAAAAACAAGAAATGCGGAGGTACCTGAAATTTCCCACGCCGCGCCCCCAGATCTTAAGCCAACTCTGGGGAAGGGAGCTAATAATGAAAGCACCATAACCATGAGGACATCCTAGCATCCACAATGTCAAGGATGCGCTAGTTCGGGAGTAACAATCCCTCACTTCGTGACAAGATAACCGCATTAATTCAGAATTGCTTTATATTGTCTTTTCTTATCGATATTGATACCGGTGCCTTGTTCTCGCCTGCCTGGCATCCCATTTGTTCAATAAATCCGATATTAAAAGTGACTGGCTTGAATTCTGAATGAAGTTGTCGCCTATGCGACTACTTTATTTGAAAAATCGGCATGTGATTCTCCCGACCTGATGAAGCTTTCGAAATGAATCCCCAGACTGGTGAGTCTCTGTGCGTATCCACTTGACTCCCTTTCGTCTGGCCGCAGAACTACGGTATGCAAACGGCCGGGTGGCACCGAGCCCGCCGGACCGGCATGTCCGGGACGTTGCAAGCGAATGCTTTCGAACGCAGGGGGCGGATAAATTGGCTTTCAACCTGACAACTGCATCAAGGCCTGAACATTGGCAACAGATCTAGAGTAGGTATAGTGAGTACCCCAGATCTGCCAATGTATCCGATGCTTGCATGCAATTTACACATGCTGAGCTCGAGTACCTAATCAATAGGTACTAGAGAGAGCAAGCATTTGATGCATGTCGAGTAGCAATATAGGGGAGTTTTCTCGAATTGTAGAGTATGCAGTTAGGGGGGTAACTGTAATTTAAAATTGCTGGGAAATATACGTACCTTGGTATATAGAACCGCTTTTCAGGGAATGATTGATCAAAGGACGTCTTCTGAGCACCAAGGATAGCTGATAGGAAACACACCCATGGTACTGTATTATCGACTTGTATTATAGCCTATTCAGCTTGCATCAGATCCATCCAAAAAGATGTACACGTATTCTTCGTGTTTTGGGAAACCATACCTAGCTAGTATGTCCGGTCAGCATCCGATGCTTCCTTGAGCCTTGGAATTCACTTAACATGTACCTTGTATGCATAGGCTTGCTAGACCACCTGAGGGCACAAGAGGTACCAAGTTCTGCAACTGAATTGTCCAACTTTAGTTAGCCCAGAGCTGCCTGTGATGTCTGGATATGGGAAGTCGTACATTGCAATATACCGCTGCCAGGCAGTAGGGCCGGTGGAGGGACCAACAGGTACGACTAAACTGAACCCTTGCATAGGAGTATGAAAGAGTAGTAATAATTTGTAATAGTCGTTCAAGTGTGGGGATGCCACATGGACCCACGCGTGCACCCACATGGTCGTCAAAAAAACCATATATAATGACTGGTTCCGACTGCATTTTCTTTTGGCTCGATAGTTCTCATTCCTTGCTCGGACTGTGCTCTAATTCCCGCTTTGGATCTCATTCATTTGAAAATTCAGTCATGAAGTATCTCTCAGTTTTGTTGTTGGCTTTGGGTGTCGCCGCTGTTCCAGCACCTTCGCCAGCTATTCCCCCTCCAGGACCTGATGGAAAATACACATTGACTGCACCGGGAATTCGTGCACAGGTGAGATATTGCTCTTTATCTGAGGACTAAGAGAATCAAAGAGCTGATGTGTTGATTCATGTTTAGTTTATGCCATATGCTGCGAGTATCACCAACCTTTTCGTCAAGGATAAGAACGGAGTCGAGAGGGATGTTGTAGTTGGGTATGATAATGCAGACTACTATCGTGAGTGTTTCACAAATTAGCACAATCCTATCTCCCTGATGTTTATGCTAATACCTTTCTTGAAGCAACCGACCCAACCCACGGCCACTACGGTGCTGTCCCAGGACGTTATGCAAACAGAATCGGAAACGGCACCTTCACAGTCGGTGGTAAAACCTACCACACCGAGCAGAACGACGGCCCAAACACTCTCCACTCCGGCTTGAAAGGATGGGGGCACCGAGTCTTCAATGTGACCAAAGTGTCGAGCAGCTCCATCACTTTCAGCATCATCGATGACGGTGTCTCAACTGGCTTTCCAGGGACGGTTTTCGCAGACATAACCTACACTCTCTCAGCTCGCAAGTGGAGCATCAAGATGGAAGCCTCTTCACCCGAAAAGAAAACCCGTAAGTTTCCATGATCCCAAAAAAACAACTACGAAACCAGAACTCACCATATCTCTCCAACAGCCCTCCTCCTCACCCAACACACCTACTGGAACCTCGACGGCTTCGCCAACCCGCACACCGACCTCGTCTTCAACCACACCTACCACACGCCCTACTCCAGACGCCTCCTGGACCCCGACCCAAACATGCTGCCCACCGGCTTAATCACCACGATCCCCAAAAACTCAATCAACGACTTCTGGAGCAAGCCCAAGCAAATCGGCGCCTCCGACCAGGACCCAAAGTGGGTCGGAAACTGCGGCACGGGATCGGGCTGCGCGGGGTACAATAACCTGTGGATCGTGGATAAGCTCCCGAGTGACAAGAGCGTTGCGGCGACGCTGGCGAGTGCCTGGTCGGGGATTAAGGTGGATATCAGGACGAATCAGCAGGGCTTGGTGTTTTATTCGACGTATTGGTCCAATGGTGAGTTTCATTCTTTTCTCGGCTTCCTCATCGCTAGATCTCGATCTTGGGCCCCGGAGGATTTTAGCGAATACGTACTGATGAGTGATGATGATGACAGGCGCGGCACCAATCAAGTCCACCCAGGGCGGTCCAGGCGCAAAGACAAACGGGTTCGTACAGAGCGGAGGAAGTGTCGCGATCGAGGCACAGGAGTGGGTCGATGGCATCAACCATCCAGAGTGGAACAGGAAGCAGTTTTACGGCCCCGGTGACAAGTATGTCTGGGAGTCCGACTACACCTTCAGCACGTTCACTTAAGGGACAGAGTGCCAGTTGCGCTACCAAGTGCCTGTTTGGGTAGTCGCTACAGCGCTAGTGCTAGTGCTGTTAGTGTCATTCTTACTGCTCTAGGCCAAAATAATTTTTCTATTACCTTATCAAGAAATTCCATTCTAAATGGCACGAGACTATGGCACCATCAATTCTCGAATTCGTTCTGTGATCAGGGTCTGCTCAAGCCCAAGAGTTACATATTTGGTTTTGACACATTTCTATATGAGCTCGTAGACCGCTATGAAGAGGATGATTTCCACGTACAAAGCATAGATGTATAAAATCGATAAATGAGATTAATTAATTCGTCATTTCACATGCGCTACATTGCCGTACAAGCAGAACACATATAAGAGGCTGCACACGAATAACACTGGCAGTATGTCCCGCTATTAGCTATAGAAAAAGTAAAAGTCCGGATATCATAAAAATAAAAAAAGATGAACATAAGCAACCCTCAAACCATTAATGCTAAAATAGAACAAAGAAAAAAAGAAAAAGAAAAGAGGATGCTTAATGCGCTCTTGGCTCCACCGGCTGCACCATCGGCTCAGCCACAACCTCCTGTGAAGAGTGTGCATGTTCCTGTCCATGTCTGTGATGACTACCATGCCTTCCAAAACCCCGGTGATCTCCAGTAAATCTCGATCTTCCCCCTCCAAACATTGACATTGCACTAGTGTCCCCAGGTGCACCGAACCGCGTCAACTCGCCCTCTCTCCGCCATCCACCCTGCCGCGTGGCGCTCAAACCACTCCACATCTCCATCTCCTCCACGGAGTAGCTGAGACCATCGCCTCGGTTTTGGTAACCGGTTGCCATTGAGTTGGAACCGACCCATCCTCTCTCGAGCTGTCTGCCTTTCAATCCACCGAGGTTGTACATGTTTCCGCGTGGCAGTGGGACGTGGTTCCACCTCCAATCAAAGATACTGGCAAATGTCATCCGGTATGTGAGTGCGGCGATGAATGTTCCAATCAGACTACCGGCGAAGATGTCGTACCAATTGTGGCTCATATCGAGTGTCAATGATCCGACAAGAAGTGTTGCAAGCACCATGGGGAACAAGAAGAGTAGAAATTTCCACCAAGCGGGGTGGTAGTTCGAAAATGGCTTATATTTACCATTCACATAGAGTGACAGGTAGAATAGTCCTCCCCAGGCTGCAGTACTGTGTCCACTTGGGAAGCTCTGCATGGCGTTTGCCACTAGAGCGGCGTCCTTGTTCCTGCAAATGTCGACATTGTAGTATAGATTTCCGTAACCTCCCTTGGGCATGACGCCCATCAAGGCAGCCTCCTGTGGCGTCATTGGGTTGCAAACTGTGAGGAAATGTGGGCGTAGACCGACCACAAGAAGCTTCAAGATGATTTGAACCACACATGCTGACATGACACTCTTCACAACACCGATACAAGCATTGTTGACATCCCAGAAACTGTGGACGGCAAACATGTTTGTCCCCCAAATGATAAAAAATGGAACAAAGATGGCAATCATGGCATCCTGGACAATCGAAACATGCTGGTTCATTTTGGGCGCGGCAAATTGTGGGTTGACCAGCTCATCTCCTGGGGCAATGTTCGGGTTGTTTGTGTCAGTGTAGACTGCGAAATACTTGAATTTCGGAAGCGGAGACCAGGCGAGGAGTCCAGCGGAGAATGCGCCCAGAAGAATAAGAGTAAGAATATCGCCCCAGTGTATCTTCAACCAGATGCGGAGGGTTGGCCGGGGGCCGAATGGATCGTCTGTTCGGAAGCGAAAGATTTTGTCGAAAAGACGCCCAAGGAAGTTTGATTTCCTGGGGCTTCTTGGGGCTACTGGGACTGCCGAATCGGGCCCAGTGCCATTAGTGGCCGTCAAGCCAGACTGAGCGTCGCGGTTGTGGTGATGGCCATTCGGGTTGAATCCTCTCCAAGCATGCTTCTTGCCGGCAACTGGGCCATTCATCGGGGCAGTCGTGCTTGCCTTCTCGCTGTGAGTGTCGCCGAATTCGGTTGTTGCCGTTGGGCTGATGCCGCGGAGGGATCCGTTTCGCTGTGGCACCGCGGCTGGGTTGGCCGTTGGCTGTTGTACGGGGACATCCTGCGCCGTCCTCGGGAGGATTGGTGCATCGTTGTGGCCTCCGAACTGCATACTGCGAAAAGGCATGGCGGTGGGTGAATTATCTGCTGACCTGGCTGTCCGCAAAAGTACTTAGGTAGGCTCTCGCGAGATGGTCGATGAACACTTCAGAAAACCTCTCGGCGGGAGCGCGACGTGACAATTATAACCGTGAAGGCAATGCGACAAGTCATACTACGTAGTGAGGCCATTAGGTTAGGCTGGCATCGGCCCTTCACAATTCTTGATTTTACCCTCGTTCCTGAACCCAAAGGAAGCAAGCAGGTTCCGGAACCCAGATACTCGTACGTTGTATGGACGGCTTTACGCCTTGGCACTAGCTCCCCGTCGACGTCAATGCATGCGTCCCTTGTCCGTTTGTTCGTCAGTGTCGTGAAAAACAGGGAAGTCATGGTGCGCTTGAGCGCCGCAACGACGATTGGGCGGAGAAAAGCTTGGTTTGACGGCGACGAGACTAGGCTTGACGGTTATTTATGGACCAGAGTTTGATGAGCAAAACCTCAATTGCGGGCAGCCTGGCTGTGCCAAATTACAGGTTGGAAGTATGATGGTAAAGTGACCTTTGAAGTCACTAGCCGCGTATGCTTTTCCCGTCGCCTGCCAGCAACGCCCACATACTACCGACCTAGGAAAGTAAAGTGCCTACCAGGACTGGTATTCTCATGCCCCAGAACTGGAATAAATCTCTGCCATCTATCAGATGAGCTTGATGTCAATTCCAGTTCGCAAAAATGTTTCAGATAGAGCAGGCTACAGATCAAGTTACATTCCCAGGTTCTTTGTGTACTGTTTGCAGTACCTCCCTTGAAAATTGAAAACCTTCCACCAGGCACATATATATGGTGAGGCAGGTGTGTCAAGTAAGCTCCTTCCCAAATACTCCGTCACTGCCAAATTGATGAGACTCACCTCAATACAAAAGAAAACATGGCAACATTCAGCACAAAATAGTCTCATTCCCGCACAAAATCAACAAGTGCATTGATCATGAGCACAGTGCATAAAACATCAAAATCAGGAATCTCCGTATGGAGCTTGAAAAAAGCCCTGTGAGTGAATTTTGTCAACTCCGTAGGGAGTTTGAGCAAGTTAATTTTTGTATGGCAACCACATACAAAAGTTTAACAAAAAAATACTCCGTATTGGGTCCACAAAAATTCCCCGTAAGATCCAAAAGATTCTTTAGGTTAAAGCACTGCTCTACCAATCTCTTGCCCATACCTACTACTCGTAGTATACTGATGAATACAGCCTCGATCCCGATGAAGAGTAGAATACATATATCTCGGTAGCGTGTAATCTCCCTCCAAGTAGTCGTACCTACCTTCGGGTTTCCGCCTTCCATAACCACGAGAACATTCATAACCTAGCGGTTCCATAAGGGCGCAAAACTTAAGTGCAATAAATAAAAAAACTCGTAGCGAATATGTATTACGGGCCAAGCCGAACGAGACACCGAGGGTTCATCAAGTTATGCTTAAAGTGAGGCGCCAATTTGCCACATGCTGCCATACCTACATAAGTACTCGGCTGCGGTATAAGCTAGTCCTACTCGAGTAGTATCTTAATTGCTAGCAGCATGCACACTCCGGATATGCGGCAGTAAGAAGTATAATTACACCTCTCGAGAATTTTGAATCCCAGCGGATACACGAGGCTAAGCGGATACTACCATATTTCAGCATGTGAAAACAATTTAGAGAAGAGACGAGAAGGAAGTGGTCACGTGGTTAATCGTGAAATAAGGACGACGACTCACATGCAGGCTGACCGCGCCTCCCCTTCCCGCTCTCCTCTTCGGCATTAATTTTCATCCGACAACATCGCACAAAATGACATCGATCCTCTTTGAAACAAATCATCTGATACCCAGCAGGAGGTAAGTAGGTCTTACAGCCACCCCATTTCTTCCTTTCCATCTCGGCCTTTTAGCGCTATAAAGTGTCAAATTCGATACATCACATATGCAACTCTCGAAATCCTCCTTCTATAAACACTCAATGCTGGAGAAAAGTAGATACATATATACCTGCCGGTAGTTTGAGACATTCGTTCGAATTTCTCCAGCTGATGCCGCCATAGTATAATAAGAATTCTGAAAAGACAGTCGCACAAGCTCAGTATTTTTGTAGCGAGACATGATCGTGTAGATTCCAAATCTCAAACAGGCTGCATATCTATACCTACCTAAGCTATGTTCTCGTTCCCACCTAGCTATATCTGTGGCCGGTCGAAATTGATTCGTCCTTGGGCTGTTATATTCAATGGTATGTATGCATAATGTAAGGCAGGGAGTCGACATATCTTTCATGGCTACTACCTATCAAGTGGGCCGGCGAGAGTTGTGAGGTGAGGTGCGGGTGCACATTCGTCCCGCTGATTTGCATTCGAAGAAGTCTGCATGAGCAAGCTGCAGTGTAACTGTAAAGAATGCTGCTGCCTGGGGCTGAATGTTTTGGTGTGGTATGTTTTTTGGTAAAACAGCTTTGTTAAAATCTATCTGGCCTTGTCGGTGTGTGACGGTGTTCCGTGTTCTCATGGTGTTGTCTCTATTGATCATAAACAAAGTGGTTTTGTGTCAAGAGGGTCTGGGCGGTTATGGGGATACTATATAAGTAGTGTCAGGTCTCCGGCAAATTCGGACTGTTTCCCAACCTCATCACCCAAATTCGCAAGGGAAAACTAATCCCCGGGTACAGCAGAACCATACCGATTATCTATTTTCTTTCTGCCAATCTGGCACATATATCGATATCCCCAGCTTCTATCTCCAAGTCGTGAGAATAACTGGCAAGTGATATCTCCTCCTCTTGATATACGTCAAATCTTACCTACACTAGCACAAACACAAGCACCGATATCTCACGTACATCCAGAAATCTATCGCGATGTCACAATTCACGCCTTCAGGAGGTGCCTCAAACCTCATTCCAATTCCAGGCCAAAACCACCAACAAACACCAACAGTATCCACTTCAACTGAAGAGACCATGAAGCCTATCTTTGCGGCAACATGGCTTCTCATCAAAGAATTCTTCACATTCATCAATCCCTCGGGCACCCCCTCAGGCTCATCTCTCCTCAAGGCAATGTGGGCCTGCTGCCACAGCCTAGGAGAGTATGCCCTTTCCGGGCCCCGAAGTCTTGAGTCGGAGTACGCCTGGCTCAAGAGTATGGAGGGAATTCTCGAGGATCTCTGCTTGAGACTCGAGCCTCTGCCTCCGATGGGGGAGGAATCCGGTTTGTTTGCAAACCCGGATGAGTACACCTCGGAAGGCATGAAGACGAAGGATCTTGCTCTGAATGCACTTCGTCATAGCACGGCAGCAATAAGATTATTGCTACCGACATTGGGTATCGTGTCCAAGAAGGGCATTGCATACCCCGAGAATTACGGGGCAGCGCAGCGCGCAGAAATGTACAATGCTCTTGCAAGTCGGGCGAGGCTTGTAAAGGCGCTGTGGATGCTGCGCGATAGACAGTCGGTGATGGCAGGGCCTGCTGCTGTGGCTGCTGGTATTGGTAGGAGCGACGAGCTTGGTCGCCCCGTGACGAGGGATGGTAGGGAAGATCGTGACCAGACCGAGCTACTGCTAAATGCCGTGTGGAGGGTGATGGCAAACTTGCTTGCACAGAGATGTGCTGCGGGGGGTGCTCCTCTTGGCCCGCCGCAAGAGAAGCAGCAGCATCAGCACCAATTCTTCATCTTCACGGATTGCTGGAAGCTCTGTGAGATGTTGAGGCAGATTTCTGGCCATGGTGACAGAAATGATTCGAAGGACATGTCAGGCATGTCCAGATCCACGGGGAAGAGGGCGGCTGACGAGAACAGGGCAGTTTGCCCGCCCGCGCGCGCATTTGGCGTGGCATATCGGGATGTTGTTCCAACTAATCTTGATGATGATGATGATGATGATGATGATGATGATGATGAGAAGGAGGAGGAGGAGGAGGAGGAGGATGACCAGAACCGGAACCGCAACCAGATAGACATCATGGAAATATCCTCAGACGAACAACCCGCCCAAAAACGCTCGAAGAAGGCCAACCGGGCAGAGGTTATCTCGACCCCAGGGGCAAAGGGTAATGGCCAGAGCCAGAGCCAAAGCCAAAGCCAAAGCCAGCGCAATACTGTGCCAGATACCGAGGCACGTGAGGCCATAGCATCGATTCGTGAGCCCCGTAGCGCATTCGACTTCAGCACCCCTTTACTTCAAAAAAACATCTTCTTTGGTCATGGCTCGAATGCTGGCACTTCCTCCTTGCCAGCCCGCCCCGCATCCCCCACAAACAAGCCGATGATGACCTGGACCCAGCTTCTTCGGGGCGGCCCACAGCAAGGCCCCAACAGAGTGCCCTCCCCCACCCAAGACTTCATCCCACTATCAATGCCATCAGATGCCGGGCGCCCGCCTCCTGACACACCGTGGGGAAGCTCCTCAGTGCCCATTCTCGTAAAAACCCCATCTCCAGGGCAAGTGCAATCACCGTATGCAACAACCGCAAAACCACACGGTAACACCTGCTACTGCTCCTTGCTCGACATGTCCGACGTCGAGGCCATCCACCACATCCGTATCCGACTCCTCATCACACGGATTGCCATCATGCATGGCTTTGGAGCCAAGAGGAACCAGCAAGGCCTTGTGCAATTTGTTCGGCACCTGCCAATGACGGCCTTTGGAGCATCAGATGCAGATAGGAAGCTGGTGGCTAACTACAAAAATCTGGTATTGACCCCGGTGCACAACATCAAGGCACTTGGGGATGCGGCGGCCCACCATGCCACATTGATCCAGATTAAACGGGCTGTGGCGTGGAAAACGACGGGAGGGAGGAATCACGTTCTCAGGGAGCTCTTGAGCTTGATTGCTAACGTTCCATATAACGATTTGGATGGTATGGATGAGATAACGAAGAAGAAAGTTGTCATTGCCTAGTTGCTGGTGGCAAGAAGATGCTGGGGCTTAAAGTACAGAGGTAGAAGCGTTGGGACCAAGCTTACTCGAGCACAATACTCCGTACAAGCAAGCTTCGATAGGTCGAATATATGACAGTAGCGCCGCCAAGTTTAGTCTCGTGCCAAGTTCAGGTTTTCGGGTGCCTGATGTTGGCACCTACATTCAATGCGATACATAATGCCATACAATTTGTTCTCGCCATATAATTCACTTCTGTATTGTATGCCAAATTTTGCGCCACTGTCCAACACACCAGACGACACTGTCCAATCACTTACTCACATTACTTGGTACCTTCTAAGGTACTAAGGTATCCGGCGCATCTGTACAACTGACTGGTACTACCTACTTACCTACTTACTTCAGTAGGTAGTACTTAGCAGCCCCAGGAGGAGGCAAGAGACTACCAGGAGGATAATGGTAGGAGGGTGTTGTGCCAAGACTAGAGGATAATGGTTTTCATGCGTAATAGTTGGGTTTTTTTATTCAATATAGGGCAATTACAAAATTGGGAAATGTGATCAAATTTAATACCAAGATACTTCTTATATACTGAGAACTTTAATTTATGTAAGTAATTTACAGACTTAATACTTCCAAGCACAAGAGATTTAAGGTGATCGTGAATGCAACTTTTCGTTTCATGTAGAATCCGCGTGTCCTGAAAAATGGCCACAAGGTCTCAGAGCTTATTCTCCATATATCGGTCTCATTAGAACATCTGTTCCTCAACAGGTGGCCTTGTTAGACTCGTGCCCAGATCAGGCTCGTAGCCTGGGCTCGTAAAGGGGCCTTGTTCCTCAACAGGCAATCATGCAACTTCCTAAAGAGGAAGTTGGTATGCATGTGCAATTTGGGCACGAGTCTATGCAATTTTGGTACAAGTCTATGCAATTTGAATGTTGTCAGCTATCTCCAGTCTCTGAGCCCGCGCATAACCTTTAGACAAGGTTATCTCCAGTTAGCCTTGTTCTCGTAGTTAGCCTCGTCCCCAGATCTCCAGTCTCGAATCTTACACTTCAAAAACAATGACCTGCATGTAAGCACGGGCTTGGGGACCGTTGAAGTGCATCGGGTCTAGAGCGCCTCATGGAAATACTTCCGGATCCATTACCGCATAATCTGGCGAAGAAGAGCCCATGCAAAATACAACGTTTCACCCAATTTGTATGGAATTCCGCCGCGCCCTGGCCGTGCTCTGCCTTTTTTGCGGAAGACTCTTCCCTGACTACAAGGGCTCTTGTTCGCCAGATTATATGGTAACCATGCTTGACGTTGCGGGGTAAAAAAAACAAAAAATCGCTGAAGTTATACCGAAACCAGGACTGCAGTTCAATTGAGGCAGTGTAATGCACAGCGCAAGCCCGATTGACACGATTGGATGGATTCTGACATGGCATCGGCTTTTTCCCGCAGACATGAGCAAGCCTCCGTTGCAACGCGGGCTGATCATGGGATCGAATGGGGCTGTGTGAGAATACCTCTTGTGCACCAGCCTGCAAGCTACTCTTGTGCAATTGGCAACCGTTCGACGGGCCGGTGCCATGGGTGGAGACTGTGGTGCCATGTGCCGAGTATGCCGAGAAAGGATGGTTGGCATACTTACACAGTAGTTTCAAAGATCTTTATATGAGACCAATAGGGGAAATATATGGTATAAATATTGTAATAGATCGGTATCTAGTGTTCTCGTAGTATCTAGAGCAGATTTCTGAAAGGTGCTTTTTTTCGGGCCCTCGTATGTTGTTGTTATCGCGCCCTCCCAACGATATATAGAGCTCGAAATTTACAAGCGTGTACGCCTACCTTTTCAATTGATCAATCCCCATTTTTCTTTGGTATAGATACCTTACATGAATGAGATATTGAAATTCATTCTGTGGTGGCCATGGCGTTGGAGGCGGTGGAAACGGGATCCGGGAGCGTACCGATAAGTGCCCACCTGTTGATTATCTGCACAGTGGCCTTGGCACAAGCACATTCCTCCGCATTATCTGACGAGACTACATTCTCTGTAGTCTCTTGCCCCATTCTCTGGTTCCAGTGTCATTGCCTAAAGCAGCAGTGCTCACCCAGGGCACGGGAAGGGGTGCACCAACATGTCAGCCCTAGTCGACGTTTCGTTCCTCGGCATTCTCCTCGTGCGTGGCCCAATCAGAAATTCCCCTTTCTTGGTATTCCCCACCGCATATTGGTGATGATTCCAAATCCCCGGCCCAATGAGGATCCACAGAATTCGAAACCCTCACTGCAGCCGGTCAGCCGGTACTCCGGCACCTCAGACGAACAACATCATCGAGCTTTGTTGCACGTCTACTCGAGTACATGGTGAGCACCCCTAGATTCACAGACTTCTTGACCCTGACATTTATGACCTGTAGATTCCTAGTTCAAGATCTGGTTGGCGTGTCCAGTGGCTGTATGCTCAATCCCAGATGCACAAGCGATCCCCTCGGTAAATTCCAAGCCAACGGCAGCTCAGGGCCAATGAAATGGAGTACCAACACAAAGGGTATGGGGATGGGGCATCGAACATGGAGAATGGAAGAGTCCAGTACGATCGCGAGATCCCAGTACTACCAATGACAAAAATCACACGGTCTACTCGACTGCAACGAGACTTCGACATTCCTCTTTGTATGATCTCGGAGTAGTTAGAGCTCTTTCCTCCTCCAATAACTCTGGAGGAAACTCAAGTCCAACCAAGATCGTGAGAGCAACTACCTAACGCGATTAATTTTCTTCCCTCTGTATCTGGCCCCCATCTCGCGTTCGGTTCGCATGCTGAGAGTTTGTGCGACAAGGGTTTGTTAGTCTTGGAGGGTTTGTGTCTCACAAGATTCCCAATGTGGGTTGCTTGTGTGACGATGTGCATGTCCCACTTGCAGCCCGCATTCTCTAATTTCTCACCGACTCGATATATCCTGGACAAATTTTAACGTTAAGCTTAATGAAATTGAAGCTTTCTCCTTTTTCATTTTCTTTTCGGAATCTTTCCGAGATGGATGGGGCAATGTTGCACCGCCTACAAAGCACAGTACCTATCATCGGCCAAGATCAAAAACCACTCCGTACAGTAGGTACTTTTTGAGACGAGGCTACATACAGTCTGATCATTGGACAACTCTGTTCTACAAAGTACCCGCTGTGGAGTACCATCGGAGGGTGCTCGTGAAGAAGGAGACTAAAAGACGCACAATATCCGGCAAAGGTTTAAGTTGAGCCGTGCTTATAAGGCTAGCTAGCATCAGTCCACCGTCCGCCGGTTTCGGGCTGTGTGAAGGCGGTGAGCTCGAACTTCGAATTGCAACGCTATACCTGCCTAGTCTTACTTATTTCATACAATGGTTGGAATTCTTCTCAAGTTTCAATAAGGTATGGTGAGGCTGAAGTACTCGAGTATGTACTCGAGTACATTAGTCTACTGATGGTATAAAGGCCCGAGGCTAATTGCGTCCTAGCAAAGAGTACTCGTAGGTGGTACTGAAGGCCTCAAGGAAGGGGAAACTTATCAATGAGGCTAGAGTGCAATTATTATCCTTACTCAATTTGTTTCCAGGCTCATGCGATCCCTCCATTCGAATGACCAATATTGGGTGGCCAAATATGCCTTGCACCTATTACAAAGTTCCAGGTGGGTCCTCCAGACGCCTCACTTGCTCGTTTGATCAGAACGGATTACCGCAAAAACTGGCGAGTTAGATGCATGTCGGTTTTTGAGACAGTCAAGAGTCCTCTGCAAAAATGGCAGAGCACGGTCAGGGCGTTCGAGACTGAGGGCCCTCTACTCGAGTACGAGGGGCTGGGCACGAGACTAGGTCAGGGCACGGCCTAAATTCTTTCACTTAAGGCAAAGCGTTAAAAATTGACATGGTACTTGAGTTTTCGTGGTAAAAGCTTGAATGGCCAAGCTCTGTACTCCGTACTGTATGTGCACGTACCAATATTAATGGTGTATTATTTGTAGGGCTAAAAATCCTGGGTGCTCTAAAGCTTGCAAGGCACACTTTCTGCAGGGTTTACATCGAATGAGGAATACGTGGTTAAAAAATATAAAAAAATACCATAAGGACCTACTTGGTAGCAGCTCAACATGGTATCAATTCTCACCGGGCCGAGGCTGCCACTTTTCTACCTACATGGTATCTTTTTTTTCCCCCATCTATCTGCCATGGGGTCTCCTCTGCTTCTCACCACTTGTTACGGGAAAGCAACCATCAAATGTCCAACAAACATGTTTACACTGGATTTCAGGTTGGCTATTGGAGGCAAATTTGAAAGAGGCTAGTAGATCAAGGTCGATTTGGCCCATGGGATCATCTAGAGTACTCGTTGCAGGCAAAAAGCCTTGCAATCTAGTCAGGGGGGGGGAGGGTAGCATGGAGCTGGAGTTTTTGTATGTGTTTCTCACGTATTTGCACAGACAGTACCCCCCCCCCCCTGGTCTAGCTTGCAGGACTTTCTGCCAGTAACGAAAACTGGTAATCCAGGAAGGAGCACCACGTCAGGGGTAGGCCCGGGCATCTGCAATTCATCGTTAGAGTGGTACAGTTCACTTTAGACACTCCCATCATGGTGTGAATTCTTCATGCTATCTCATCCCAAATCCTTTGTATGCATGCTTCTGCTTTGCCTCGATTCGCCATGCTTCGCCCCATAGACCTGCGCATATGCGTCGCTTTGCGCTTGCCCGATAATCGTTTGAACGACATAAGATGAGCCAAACCGTTGCTCCATTTTGAAGCGCTAACTCGTGGTAGAAAACAGTCCATGCTTAATGCAAATTTCAACAAGCTTAGCATCAAAGTATCTCGGCTGTGCTGTAGGTGATCGATGACCTAGGTAGGCAGGTCGCCGTGGGGAATTTTGCCGCTTTTTCGCATGGGAGGCGCAGGAACAGGGTAAGTAAGCAAATACCCCATTGACGATTAATAAGTCTCCATATGTACTCATCTCAGCCCTGTACTTTACCTGCTGCTCCCTCGCGCTCTTCGAACAGGAGATCCAAGACATTAAACAGGGCTTCCAGGGACCAAACGCAACTTATAAAGCCGCACCATCTCGCACTTGCATTTCGGCCATTACCCCTACGGAAAATCAACACGCTCAGTGAGAATAAAGAAAAAGACATCTGCCTCATCTACACAACCCCTCTTCACAAAAATGAAACTCTCAACCACCATCGCCTTGTGCCTCGCAGCACTACCTATTCTCACAGCCGCTGTCGCGGTCTCGAATCCAGACGTGACGACTCTACACCGACGAGACCAACTCGATGGACCCGCTGAACCCCCAATCGGCCAATGGCCCGAAAGCATTCTCGTGAAGCGCAAAGGTGGAGGCGGAAAATCCAGTGGAGGAAGCAGCAGCGGCGGCAAGTCTTCTGGGGGCAAGACGACAGGAGGAACAACATCCGGCAAAACGTAAGTCCATGGGAGCTTCCACGGTTCAAAAATCCCAAGTGATTAGCTGAAGTCTAACATGGGTTTCGTTACAGGAATTCTGGAGGCACAAGCAAAGGTGGATCTGGTGTTGCGCCAAAGTTCACCACGGCTGGCGGAAAGAAGGTCTACCCCGGAGGCGGCGGAACACCTTACAAGTCTGGCGGGAAATCAAAGAGCGGAATCTCCCCGTTCTTGCTCCCTCTCGCGATCCTCCCAGCCTTGTTCATCGGAGCATGGGCCTTCGCAGTCTTCTCGTACCCATGGTCCAACCCCCTCATCTACAACAACCTCGCCAACGACCTCAACATTCCTGCTATATACAACCTCACCAACCCCATCACCCTCCCCGTCATTTGCTTGTGTGAGGAATACGCAGTCTGTGGATGCGACGAGACACACGATGATGCCTTTGCGAAGGGTATTCTTCTGGATGCGTTGGCAGATGGAGGGAATGGAAGTGTGGCACAAATCAGAATGTACGAGGGAAAATACACCCTCGTCATCAATGGAACCCTTCCAAATGGAACAACGGCAGCTTCGGGCTCGGGGTCGAGTTCGATCAACTCGCTGTCCTCGGTCACTCGCGCGCTCCAGGCGACCGCACTCAGCATCGTGGTTGTCGCTTTCGGATCCCTCTTTGCTCTATAAGGTACAGATGAATTTATATTTGGATGCGAGCGACGGAACTCATGATATCGATCATTACTACTTCCTACACGGATCAAATCTTGATGTAATATTTCGGAATTCGAACGGGATCGGGCGATTTGGGGTTATAATAAGCTAGCGGATTTGTACATTATATCACGGCCATGGACCTTTTTTTTTTTTTTTTTTTTTACGTTTCTTTTTTCTCTGTTCTTTTCGCTCTACGACACGACAAACTGCGGGGTTTTTTTTGTTGTATATGTTTTCTTTTGATTCTTATTTAGATGATTGATTTGTGCAGCTGGAGTTCTTTCTTTCTTTCTTTCTCCTTTTCTGTTCTTTAAGTTCTTGGAATATTAATATTGGGGTTATTGGATGGCGGATCTGGGTACGAGAATTCGAACACTACTAGTTTGGTTTGGAGATTTACTTTGGTTTTAATTTACTATGGTTATATAAGGATACCTTCGAGCCTCGAGCAAGATCAAGAATCGATCTATGTGTCAGGATATGTTGCAATTGTGCGGGATCTACTTTTTTTAAATCTGGATTGTAATTCTATTACTTTTTGACTTTTTACAATTGTACAGTACACGCGGCAGTACTGCTACCTATAACAGCGAGATCTTGATCTTTCAAGGTGGCTTTTGAAACTTTACTTACTAACATTCTTGTATGTTTCACGATGATAGATGTATCATTGTAGCTATAGCCTGGAGGGGGCACGCCTTCCCTCGCGATATGTATCATACATTACCTGAATTCCATGCGCAATTGGGGCAATTCACAAGAACTCGAGGAAAGGTATGTACCAAGGTAAGTGGCTGCTAATATGACGCGCGCGCGCGCGACGTTACTTGCAGTTGCGTCTTTGTCTATAGACTTTAGGTACCCTCGAGGCTAAGACTTACCTGGATTTCTCGAAAATCAAGAAATAATCAACCTTGGCAGTTTATGAATTTCCTCTGGCCATCCGGACCCAACATCATGAGATCTATAGCTAGATTCGCCACTGCCACTGCCGAGCCAGATTTTTGTAAATTGTTTGTCATGACTCGAGTTGGCAGTTGGCGTTACCTAACGTATAACGTATACTACCTCCCTTTCGCCACAGCAAAAAAAGAAAAGCTCGGCCTATAACAGACGTACGAGTAAGGCTTGATCAAATTTAAAGGGCTTAAGGCGGCTACTTGTGGCTATGGATTAATGATTGATTGATGCATGATCATCCATCATCATCATCATCATCATCATCATTCATCATCCGGTGTGGCTATGCTATAGCTATGGGAATTCGAGTTCGAGGATTAATTAAGGAGATCTAGACCCGACGACGTACGTACCTAGGTATATGTGCGTGGAACCTAAGCCCATTGCAAGTACTCCTAATAATTAATGATATATGAGTATGAAGTGTAACGCTCCTAAACGAGCAAATCGGTAGGTATACCGAGAAGCTTGAAGTAGGCACCTAATGTATGGGTATGTTTATATGCATATATTATATATCGATATCGATGAAAATCAGAGTCGAATTTGTGCCGCCTCTAGCTCAGGTCTACCTCGGTAGGTATACGTACCTACCTCTTAGGAGGTACTTAGTTAGTGCTCAGATATCTATGAAAATTTAAGGTTTTCGTGATTTTTTTTGAATTTTTGGGGGCTCAGGAGCAGTTAAACTTAGGAAAGTTTCACATACCCACATAGGTACCTATGTAGGTACTGTACTTAATCAGGAAGAAGTATGTATGTACTCTAAACTCTAGATCTAAGTACGACATTTGACGACCATCAAATTTTTTTCACATGTCCAATATTGATATTGCCCTACTGTGCTGCTTTTGTGTCGCAAATATTTAAGTTGCAGTGTCGCAGACGTCGCCTGTCCGGAACCATGCGAGAAACATGTCCGCGTGCGTGCGTTTGTAGGCGTGCATGTGTCATTGCCATCTAGCCATCCATGCATTGCAGTTGCATGCAAGTTCAAAGATCAAACTTGAACCCTACCTACTTAGAGGGCGGTAAATCCCTTCTCGAATGAAGAAGTAAGTTTCAAATGTTGGATGCCTTGATTTCTTCTTTTGGAAGTTTGACGTCGACCGGTTACCTACCTACTTAGGCCCTATCTAGAAATTGGGATCCGGAGCGGAGGGCTCCGTTAGCCTCGACTCGGGCTCGGTAGCTTATTTGTGCAGTTAGTTGCATAACACTCGTGAAACTTAAACCCTAAAATTTACTTGCACGGAAAATAGACTCGATTTAGGCTCATCGATATATAGATATATGTTTCTAGATCTGCTGTCTGTTAACTTTTGATCATAAGCCACGTTGTTTATGTTAGGTACCTATACGACCGCATGTAGTGGTGCGCAATTGCAATATATTACTACGTCGTACCTACCTACTAGGCACTCGTATCACTCGAGTATATACCTACCTGGTAGTTATAATTAGTTAGTACTCTCCGAGCTCAAATTCATAATCAACTCACAAATCAAGTGCCTAAGACATATGCATCGCGATATCGATGGTGGGGGGGGGGGGGGGGGGTTCGAATTCATGAGGAATTGATTATAATTACATATGTAGCTATTACATATATACGGTAGGCATGCATGAATCAGGGTAAATTGTATTTGTATTTGTATTTGATCCTCCTCCATTGCGGGGCCATGGGCCAATATGAATATTAATGATACCTCCTTTGATCTGGCGCCAGAGTATATATCCAGTGTCATGCAATGCATGTTGCATGAGTGACGTTGAATTATATTAACCAAAACAAACTTTCATGTCGCTACGAGCTCGTTATTTTTGTCTCCTTTAATACATAGTTCTGCAGATGCCGAAGAGCAGGTAGCTGGAGCTTGATCGAGCTCAGTGTATACGTATACTGTACATACGTGTACAGCTCTCAATTTAATTCCATGTCGACGGTCGCCAGCTCAAACATTTACATACCTATATACCTAGGTACTTAGGGTAGTAATTAAAGTACACGTAGTTACATGTAGCCAATTATATGCAATTATACCTTACGTACCTGATCTTCAAATCGTATGCTTGAGCTCGATCTCTAGATCTGTTAGGTAACGTTCTACCGGTATAGGAGAACAGTACATACTTACTTAGGGTACCGGCGTTTCTCCCGAGTGAGATCACTTAATGATTGAAGCTCATGCACATACGGTATATATACGTACGAGATTTCACACGTAATTAATTACTTGTGTATATTTTGAACAATTCAATCCAATCCCATTGTTTTTTTTTTTGTTTTTTTTTTTTTTTTTCTTTTCTTTCTGTTTACAGATTCTCATTTCAAGCTGTCGTCTCCAGGTGTTTTTACTCGTTGGATCTAGATCTCGTGTTCCGCATGCATATGCTCAAGCCACGAACAGTAATCCTAGAAATGTAGAGTATGTGTTTTTCCAACTATAGACCTACCCTACCTCATAGATCGATTCTAGATACAGCTTATAATTAACGTTAGTTTAATTCCATGTACATACAATGCACTCTACTTGCGGCGCAACACAACATGTACACCCCACTTGCAAATTGGGCATAGAGTACTCCGTACTCCGTACTTACTTACTCCGTATCAATATTAATACTTCAAGTAATTATAAGCTTCAGTCTCGTGCCGTTACGTATACGATATCAGATCCACCAACTACCAACGTGTGCACGCACCACACCCTCCCTCCCTCCCCGACCGCGAGCGACCCACCTACCCCTCCGAAGCTGCTTATCAGATTCTCAAACTCGCCCGCCGTGGCAAGTGGGTCCGTCATCTCCTCTCCTCCCCAAAGACTCACTCCACTTTGCGACTTTTCTAGAACGTTGTTAACGTCGAATGAAAAAAAAAAAAAAAAAAGTGGAGAAGGACGCGCGCCGGCCCACCAACCCCACTTCCCTCCCTGCATGCAGTGGGCGGTAAACGAGCTCGGAAGTTGGGCGAATGATGGTGGAGGTGGAGCCCCCCCCCCCCGTTGCCGTGCCGTGCGCGCGGCTGGGTAGGTTGTTGGGTAGGTTTAGGTAGGTAATGGTGGTTGTGGTTGTGGTTGGTTGTGGGTTGTGGGGATCCACAGTTGTGCATACAGTACCTACTCACCTACTCTGTATATCGAGGGCAACTGGATTGGACTGGACTGACACTGGCACTGGCACTGGATCCACTTTAGATTTAGAGTATCTCCTTACAAAAGTTCAATTAATATTTTGTATCTACCAACGTTAACCATGGCCAGGCCAGCCAGTAGGGAGGCGGGAAGCTTAATTATAAACTTAGGCACGAGAACATGCAGAGATAAGTTCTAGATCTACCTAGAGTAAATGTACACGTGCGGGGAGGTAGGTCGCGATCGGTCCATTATTTCAACTGGGGGGGGGGAGGGGAGACGACAACAGGGGGGGTAGGTGATTATAAGTTCTCTGTATGATACCCACCTAGGTAGGTACCTCCTACTCCATGGCCACTATCTAAAAGAAGTACCCGAAAATATATAGAACACTCCCCCCCCCAAAAAAAAACTAAAGATAATGAATGATAAAGCTCATTAAATTTCGATCAATTATAAATATATAATCAGAATTGATATTCATTAATATTTATTCACTTCCATGAAATTTAAAACCCAGAGACGTCAGGGAGGGGCATTAACGTTAACGTTAACGATGGATTCCAAGAAATGCTAGCTAGTTACAAACAAACAAAGAAAACAAAAAAAAACCCAACAAGGAACAAGCAAGCAAGCAATCCACCCAAAGCCTCAAACCTGGCCAAGCTTCATTTCGAATTTCTCCTACTCAAAGTACCTTCCTACCAGGTACCTACCTCTTCTTCAACGCCGCAAACCTCGCCATCAAATCATCCGCATCCGGCACCTTGCCCTGCGGCTTCGCCTTCACCGCCGCCGCACCACCCACAACCGCACCCGCCGTCTTCCCCCCGGCATTCGGCTTCAGCACCGGCGGATCCGGAAACTTGACCACGGGATGTAAATTCTCCGTCGTGGGGCTCTGGGGCGCAACATGTATCGGGCTGCGGGGGTTCACCTTCCTGCCGGGCGGCGTGGCAAGGTTGAGCTCCTGCGCCGCGTCGGGGTGCGAGGGGAGGGCTTGCGCGGGGATGTGTGTGCTTGGGCGGGCATCCTCATCGTCGTCGTCGAAATCCGGAGGTGGGGGGCTTGAGGGCGGCGTTACCCCCCAGTTCACGCCGTATGTGCGGGCGATTTCCTTGAGGTAGAGCGTGACGAGTTCCTGCGAGGGGGGGTCTATGCGGAGTTTTTTCATCACCTGTGTGTGTGTGTGTGTGCAATTTAGAAATACCCCCGTTAAAAAAAAAAAAAATAAGAACACGAAACGAACGGATTTCAAAATCCTAGATGGTGGAACAACCTACCCTCTCCGCGACCCTCCCGTCCGAATTCTCGATCGCCGCCAGCGCAAACTCCTTGCCAAACTTGCCCACAAGAATCTCCCTCACCTGCTGCAGCTCCCTGATCTCCGTCCTGGGCGCCGCGTAAATGATGCTCTTGACGGCCTCCTCCAACCCGGGATCGCACTCCTTTCCGTCCATCATCCCGATCCGTGCGAGCAGGAGCTCGCAGTACAGCTCGAGGATCTCGAGGAGCTCGACGGTGATGTCCTGGCGGATGATGTTCTCGACGCGGATGCGCGCGGACTCGTCTTTGTGGGACTCGAGGAGCTGGGCCATTTGCCGCCGGGATTGTTTGGCGAGGGCGGTTTCTTTTTGTTGCACCATGCGGAGGCGGGAGACGGCGAGCTTGAGGGAGAGTTTGAGTTTACTCTGGGGGGGGGGGGGGGGGGGGAGGGGTTAGGATTTGTTATAGAGCTTCCTTCTCGAGGTTTTGGTGGAAAATGACTTACCGTCGCAGCACTTGGTTGAGGCATCTTTGGCCTGATCTGAGCTTCGGTTTCCTTTCGGTAAGTTAACTAGTTTCTAGTTGTCCTTTTAAAAACCCCTTCAAAATATCTGAATATGGCGTGGTGGTGGTAGTAGTAGTTGTGATGGGGGGCTGAAGTACTGAAGTAGTGGAGGATCCAGAGGAGGCTCAGGGCCGCGTGGGCGTTTGAATGTTTACTTACGCCGCCGGCCAGAGCTTCGGATCCGGGGCTAGCTATCAGCTGGTGGGGTTAACGTTTGGCTTTGGGGCATAAGCGAGCTCGAGCGAGCAAGGTACGATGACATAACGACTGCCTTCTTGGCGGGGTAAAAGTTCAGGGTAATGTGGCTAGTCTGGTGAATTTGGTGGGGGCATAACGATATAAAGCTTAAGCTTAAGGATATATGAGTACCTACATAGTAGCTTGTGCAACAATATTGATATTCAGAAATGAGTCGACAGCTTTAAATTAATTTGGAGTCACACGGTTTGAGTCACCAGCATGCATATGGCTTCGAATTCAAAAAGAAACACCTGCAGGAAGATGTGGTGGGTGTCTCGTGAAGCAGATCATTTTGAGAAATAAAAAAAAATAAGATTCATAAATATTTCTTCCAATCATTAATACAGTAATATGTAATATACGTATATTTCCGAACCAAACTCAAAAGTATAACCAAAGATAATTAATGAAAAAAACTCCAATCCCATGCCAAGCACGCTCCCGCTCAAAAAAAAAACCCATCTCAAAAAAAAAATAAACATGTTGAAGCCCACGGAACTGGTAGCAGATCAGATCAATCTACATCACCAACCCTACCCAGACCGCAAGCACCCCCACTACAACCGCAACAACCCTACTCCCCTCCAACCTCCCGCCCGCGCCAACCTCCGTCCACCCCTTCACTCCCACTGCGAACGCTCCCCCACCGCCCCACCCTCCCGCCCACACTCCCTTCCCAGCTTCAAGCTCCGCCTCCAGCATCCCAAACTCCATCTCCTTCCCCGCGCGATCCTTCCCACCCCTCGAAACCACAGTATACCGACTCGGAATCTCCTTTCCGGAAACCATGTCCACGATGTATAGCTGGCTCGCGGGGTCGATCTTTGGGCTCGCATCGACATAGTGCCGCGGATCCATCTGGATCTGTAGCGTAGCCTTTGCGTACATGAGGGAGGCGAGTTCCTCGGCGGTGCTGGGGACCCGGGGGTTTATTGCGCCTCCCGCAGATTGCCCGGTGGTGTTTGAGGCTGGGAATGCAGTGTTGAATGTCGATGGAACTAGCGGCGCAGATGCGGGGAAGATCACGGCGACCGGCCCGATGAGCTTGATGTTTATCACTGTCGATGCCGCAGAGTCTGGTGTGGCGATTGTGATTCCAAATGGCTTTGTCCGTTCCTTGCCGTCTGGAGTTGGAAAGAACATGCCCGCGAGGGCCATGACGTCTTGCAGGTCTGTGCTTGAACCCGAGTCGGACGGGGCCTTTCGGTCGGGGATGGACAGGTGGAAGACGGAGTCGAGGTCTCTGTAGATTTGGAATTGCTGGTTGGAGGCGGCCTCGTCGGAGAGCTCGTCCTTGGAGAAGACTTGGCCGGGGATGGCGAGGCCGGTGAGATTGCCGGCGCCCTGCGAGGCGGAGGTGTCGAAGAACCAGTTCCGGGTGTCG
The DNA here is from genome assembly GCA_024516245.1 of Peziza echinospora. Classification (NCBI taxonomy): domain Eukaryota; kingdom Fungi; phylum Ascomycota; class Pezizomycetes; order Pezizales; family Pezizaceae; genus Peziza; species Peziza echinospora. The sequence continues at coordinate 675,866 of JAJLQT010000010.1, read as the reverse complement.
GGCTGGAGGTCGGGGGATTTGGGGAGTCTGGCCTTCATCTGGCTTGCGAGGCCCTGCAAGCCCAGGCGGGACTGCTGCTTCAGGATCGCCTTTGCGATCGCGGCCTCCCGGAGCTGGGACGCCAGCATCGGGATAAAGAAGGATGCCGCAGCGGCGCCGGCGGGCGGGATGGCGTTTGCACCCGAGTCCGGCTTGGCCTCGTACGACGGCGCGACGCCGCAGCGGAGAAGCTGCGCGTGGGCCTGCGTGACCTTTTGCGCGGCCGAGGCGGCGCTGCTGGCCGTGGAGGCGGAGATCTTGGTGGTGATGTACGAGTCGAAGAACGGCTGGAGGCCCTCGAGCACCTGCACGGTGCTGTAGTACCGCCCCACCAGCAGCTTGCTCGGGATGCTGCCCATGCTGTCTGACGAGTCACGCACGGCCAGCATCAGGTTGAGGAACGGCGTGCCCGCCTTGCCCGCGTCGACCTGCGCCACCAGGCCCGAGATTGTGGCCGCAGCCTTGTCCATCCGGCTCTGAAAGTCTGTGAATCCGCGCGAGTTGACCAGGCTGCTGAAGATGCCCTCCTCGAACTCGCCGCCGCGGAGGGCGTCGTCGTCGTCCGCGCAGCCCGGCGGGACCTCCTTGCGGATCTCCGCAACCTCGCCGCACTCCGCGACCTCGCAGCGGGGCGACGAGCGCAGACACGCCATGTGCAGCGCCTGCGCGTAGAACGAGAGCGTCGCATCGACCGCGCCCTTGTCCGTCGTCGACGTCGATTTGGACGACGAGCCGGCCTTCTTTGCGTCCTTGTAGACCTTTGCCGCGGCGTTGACGAGCGTGCACGAGATGCCCACCCCCTCCCCCTCCTTCGGCTTCGACTTTTCGGTGTTCGACGTGCTCCCCCCGCTGGGCCCACTATTAGGCGCAAGCTTCCCCGTGTAAAGCTCCTTCTCCGCATTCTACACCCATCAGCCAGTGCCCCGGTTAGCAAATACCTCTTGATCGATATCGGTAGAAAACAAAGAGCACAAGGAGCCCCCTACAGAGCCCGGCTTCAGGCAGCACAGCTGCACCTGTGCCGTCGAATAACTATTCACTCCCACATCCACACACACATGGAAGCACCCTCCCTGCGCGACGCACACCTTCCCCCCATCCATCGAGTAGTCATAGTTCTGGTCAATCTTCCTCTGCGCGTCGTAGCACTTTTGCGCGCCGTACGTGCTCTGGCACGAGTTCACCGCATCCAGCAGTTTTGTCCCGCACGCCTCTGCGCTGCCGGGATCCCAGACGTTGACGGAGCAGGACGAGCAGTATCCATCCGCGAAGGCTGTTTTGGATGTAGAGGCGGGGGTGGCGAGGGGGAGGAGGAGGAGGAGGAGCAGCAGGAGGAGGGTGAATGTTGTTGTTGAGGTTGTGGTGAGGATCCCCCCGGATGGTGATGATCGGTATTTGACTCCCATTGCTATTGCCCTTCCTCTTGGAAATCGCAAAACGCCCGTCTCGAGACCCAAGAGTAAAAACCCAAATCCCCCCAGATCTCGTTCACTATATACATACTTATATATCCCCCGAGCCGAGCTATATCCCCAACCCTCCCTATTCCCCAGGCTTCTAAATCGCCACTCCCTTTTTTTTCCTCCCTCCTGCATGGCATGACATGGCATGGCATATGGATCCTGCAGCATACATACATGTTTCTCAGCCTGAGTCGACTCGAGCTCCAGAAATGATTTTGATTTGACTCTCCGAATATGAAAGGCAGGTTACTCGAGTGGTAGGTATGTATGTATGTCTAAGGACGCCCATGTCACACAAGAATATTAATAGGGCCAAGCGAAGCTTGAATCCACCTGGGGGGGTCGACCGGTCGACAGGCATCTAGCTATCGAGTGAGTTACACATGTACAACGTTGCAATATGCGAGTGAATCCGTGTGTGTGTGTCTGTCTAGCTAGGCAGGCGGATAGACTTAGAAAGACAAGAGTGTTCAAGACACAACTTAAAAAAAAAAAAAAAAATAAGCTTATTTTCACCATGGCCAGTTATCCTGCAGACTTCCGGACTTCGAATTCGAATTCGGTGATCCAGGTAATTATAAGATAAAGCTTATAATTAAGCTGCTTAACAAATTTAAATGTATCAGATTTTTTTCTATTCCGTCTGATCATGATCAGATTCAACCTCGCCATATATAGAGTATCTATTGGCCATGGGCGACCCTATGATAGCTATCTACTCTACCTCATAATATATGCATCCTACTCTTCAGCCGCACGTTAATCAAATTGGAGGCGTCCCAACCCAACGCATATATACCTATATATGCCAGCGTACACAAAAGCGCCTACCTACCTAACCTACATATTTTCTTTTCACGGGAACATCCGCTCGCTCGATCGAGTGCTTTGTTCGAATTCGCTGGCTCACGGCACCGCGGAAAAAGTACCTACTTACTTATAATTAAGACTCCAGTTCTCGCAAGGTATCTCTATCAAGTATTTGTACATACATACATTTAGTAGCCTGATATTTTCGACGGCTTGTCAACTACCTAAACCCCCCAGCAAGTAAAGTACATACCTACCTATAGCTATGTAGTTACCTGCACTCTTTATATTTAAAAAAGTCCTAAAAATGTGTATTATAATAATAATATATAAAAATGAATTTAAAGTAAAAAAAAAAAAAAAAAAAAAAAACGCTTTTGGTGACTAACTAGGCCTAGCTATAGGGAAAGTAATATTAATACTACATGTACATGTACAGGTATTGATCGAGAAAGGAGAAAATGAAAGACAGACAGACAGAACGAAAGACCTCGATCAGAGAGAAAAAGTAGAGAGCTCGAGCTCGAGGGGAAAAAGCGACCTATGGCTAGGGAATCTCAATTGGATATAACCGGTACCCCAGAATCTATCTATCTATGTATATATTTTTTTTAAATACTCGCAGTACTCTCACCCCCCCCTCGTCGTCGTCGACGACGCCGGCGAATTCGCCAGCACCTGTTCCGCCTCCTTCCGATCCTTGCCCTTCTCCACGCCCTCGCCGTCCTCCCGATGCGACGCCCACGTCGCCGCAACAATCATCGGAAACACAATCGTCGCCTCGGAATACACCTTCACGGCGCCCCTGCCGCCCCTGCCCGCAGGCTTGATCTTGCCCCAACTCACCGCCTCGTCCGGCCGCGCGCCGGCATCACTGCCATCAAACTCGCCCGCGACATTGACAATCACGGTCCACTCGGCGCCGTTGCGCATCAGGTTTGCGTTTGCAATGTGGTGCTTGACGACGCCTCCGCCGAGGATCACCATGCCCGAGGCCTTTGCGCGGACGGCGAGGGTGTTGATCCTGCGGATGTCCGATACAATGTCCACGATGATGCGGGCGGGTGAGGCGCGGAAGCTATGGAAGTAGAGCATGTCCCCGAGCGAGCCGTCCGTCAGCGCCGGGCAGAAGATCGGGATGTCGTTTTTCCACGCCCAGTACAGCACGGAGGATTCATCGTTGATCTCCTTGCCTAGCCGCGCGATGATCGAGCTCGGGGTCCACACGAGCTTATCCTCCTCTGCGATGCGCGGGTCGTTTCGCGAGGCTTGTTGTTCGGCGAGGATGGTGTCGAGGATGGGCATGACCCAGTCCTCGAAGGAGCAGTAGTTGTTGTTTGGGACGAGGAGGTTGCCGATTCGGTTGAGGCCTTGGGAGCGGAGGGTTGCGCCGTCGAGGGAGAAGGAGCCGAGGTATGTTGGTGCGAGGCATTTGATGATGTCTTCCTCGATTCCTCCGGCCGTGGTGACGATTGCGGAGACGTGCTTGTGCTGGACGAGGTATCTGATTGTTTCGCGGAGGCCGGAGGAGATGAGGTTGCTGGTGTACCCGAGGAAGATTGTTGCGGGTGTGTTTGTTTCTGGGTCACGCCATGTTCGCTGAATGAGATGTTAGATTACGATGGTGAAAAAGTGCGTGGTTGAGTAACTCCTTACCATGTCATCGATAATCTCGCAAGCTCTGGCGACATTGCTCGATTGAAAGCCCATCTTCGTCATGCCCTTGATTAGCTCTGGGACAGTGACATCTCTTCCGGCAAAGTCATTAAAGTCGATCCCCTTCACCTCTCTTTCCTTCCATTCCGGAGGGATTGCGACTGACTGGACCAGTACTGCGTTTGTTGCTGCCTCTGGTGGCGCATCGCCTAAGGCTGGAAGTGGAGGTGGGAAAGAAGTAAGTGGTGGGAGCGGTGTGACTGGCGCTGATGATGGTACTACGGAGACGGCTGCGGCTGGAGGAGAAGGTGAGGGCGAAGGCGACGGCGGAGGGGGGAACGTAGTCAGGTTGGTCGTGCGATCCAGAGGTAAAGAAACCGTTCGAGGCGTCATGGGCATGCGAATGTGGCTCTGGCCGTGATGTGTCGAAGGGTGTGAGTCGGGCATATTTGCGGTCGAGGAGAGGGCCTGCCTCTGTTTGTGAGAGAGAGATCAGTGTTTTTTTTTTACTGTAGGCGGCCGAGTCGCAGATGCTCCAAAGTCTCGATGTCGAAAAATTGGTGGTGATGGTGGGGTGTAAAGTGGGGTGGTTTTGTCTGCTGCTCTCTCGGTTGCGTCGACGTCAACGTCTAGCTCTGTGAAATCAAGCTATGGTGGTGACCGGTGGTGGTGTGGTGGGGCGAAACTTTTCTTTGCAACCCCACAAAATTTAAAGGCAGCCGCGCCGCGTTCCTTAGCAGCCGATCTCCCATGCATTAAGTTGCTTCGCCCGCGATATTGCAATTGCAATATTCCCCTACGAGTAATAAATCAGGGGTTTTGATACCACCAAAATATGCTGTAAAAACCACATGTAGTTTATGACCTAAATGCTCATTTCTCGGGAAGAAATAGGAAAAAAACTAGCCAATATATACACACATAGGTAGTCAGGGAAATAACAACGAAATTGTGGGAAAAATGCGCCTGGGGTTTTATCACGGTCAGGGTTTTTTACACTTTTCCTTATAATTCCTTTGCATGTTTTTTTCACCTATTTTGCATAGTTATAACGAAGTACCGTTAACGTTATTAGGCATTAACAATTCCCTACAATGTCCTTATATTTAATTCTTTGTACACCATTGGCAATGCCGTCTAATTTCATGGTTCTAGGCCTATTTTCAACTAACTTTCATCAAGCGGGACCCATTTTTCCATCCTGTGGATTTTCCTCAATTCCAGAACAGGGATTTCCGGATCCCTTTATAGAAGTTAGACCTCTTCCCAATAAGGGAGGGTGTGGGGACGAGGGGCCCGGGGGCATTATGGGTTTTTCCGTTGACACTGGTTTTTGCAATCATCATGCATATGCCTATCTCAAACCAGGCTAATCTCAAATATTAATGGAAATTCCACATTGAGATTGTATAAAATTTCGGGTTTTTTTTCATTTTATGTAATAATCTTTTTTACTTTTTTACGGAAATAAACAAATGGGGACAAAAAAAAACCCTGATTAGCTATAGTCATTGCTACTCCATGGATACAAGAATTATTCCCCGTATGATAAGGGCAGAACCCCCGATTCACTTTTCATAGGGTAAAGTATGGAAATTATGCATATGGAATGGAGACTCACTGCTATTATTTACATATTATGACTTTACTATATATACATGGGTAGCCTCGTCCCATACATGGGCTGTCTTTTTCCCCGGATCCACCATTCCTGTTCAAGGTCTTTTTTGTCCTTTTTATTTTTCTCCTATAGCTACATATTTTTTTTTCAACCCAGCTTTCCAGGGTGCTTGTTTTCCTACTTCGGGGCCAAGTTGCGATGCTCCATACTCTACATGCCTTCTCATGACGGACTAAATCCGCGCGACAAGTCTCTATATCCCATCGGGTGTCTCGTCATCCTTCTGAACGGCCTCGTACCGCTTGCCTCTGAATGCCCACACACCCCAGTTACCCTGGCTCAAATCGCTTGGGTCATTACTAGAAAAGGCAGGGCCACACAGGTTAGCTGTCTCCAGGTACCGAATCATGACACCAAGGTTCTCCAAATCCAGGGCCACTTACTCATTCAAATCCCACCTCAAGCTCTTGAATCTATTCTCTGTTGGCTCGAGAAGCACGTCAAACTCGCCCGCGCACTTTTCCTTCACCCACTCCACATCTCTGGTCAAATCAGTCTCCGTGTATCCTGTGCACAAAATTGGGCACTTTGTCTCTAGCAACTTTGGGAGTGTTCCCTCCCACTCTGCGGCGCTCCCGGGGTGGCCGAATCCGGGGTGGAAGCAGACGAAGCAGTCAAAGTATGGATCGTATGGAGCGAAATGGCCAGACTCGTGAAGAGTGTCGTAATACTCGACAAAGGTGCTGATCTTCATGTGGTGACTGACCCTTTCGACAATTGCTCCAAAGGGATTAGATGGCACCCGCTCGGGGAGGGGGAACTCGGCATCACGGTTGGCCATGGACTCTGGGCCGATGAATACAAGGTGGAAGAGAGACTGGGGGAACATGCTGCACAGCTGGTGCCAGACCTCGCGGGGAAGCGAGGACTCGGCACGGGCACCAAGCATGAATATGCGCACAGGGGGCGAGGTCAATCGCAGACCCTTGATGGTTTGGCCCGCACCAGACAGCGGGGGGTGGAGCGTATACCGGAGAGCTTGTACACGTTAGTATGAACCTACTACCCTTCCGCTCGGGGATGACGTACCGGCCAAACTCTTCATGCCCTCGGGCGTAATGCCATTGCGCATGTTGTATGGGCTGAGCTCGTGGAGGAAGCTCGTGATGGTGACCGGGTAGGTGAGCAGCTTCGTCACTTGACGCATGCTGCGCTCCTCGTTGACGGCCTGGAAGTCACGGGTGTACATGAAGGTGTCCCAGTTGGTGAAGTTGATGAGCGCCTCGTTCATCTGCGTGCCGGGATAGTCAAACTCCGGGAAGAAGCGGCCGCTCCGCAAGTCGTGGTCATCCTCATTGACCTCCCTCAGCGTATCGCAGATGAGCACGTGGTTCTCAAAGTCCTCCTCCCAGTGCTGCTTTGAGCAGTATGTCGGCACGCCGCAGTCGGGGCAGGTGAAGCTGATGTGCGTGGGGCTGTCGCGGGCGTGGGTCGGGTGCGGGCAGTACGCATTCTCCTTGATGTGGGCTGCGCGCGCACGCATCGACGCCGACGGCGACTGGTCCATCGGGTGGAAGAGGTTGTCCGGCTTCAGCAGCACGCGCTCGCTCTCGAGCGGCGGCGCCGGGTCCGCGGCGGGGTGGACCGCTGGCGGGGTTTGCGGACGCTCGGGCTCGACGGCAAAGACGCCGTAGCCGCGATACTGCTGCTGGGCGGGCGCAATTCTCCGGATGTTTGGGAGGGCGGCGGTGAGCGGGCGGGCTGTTGCGAGCGGCCTTCTCGGGGCGGCGGTGCGCAGGCAGCCTGCGATGCCTCGTATGCCGGCGGAGGACACACGCATCGTGTCGATGGGCTGCTGCTACCGGGTTGTCCTTGTGGCGGAGGGCGTGCTGGTTGGCTGGCTCGGTGCAATTGTCGGAGTCCTGGGAGTGCAGTTGTGTTGGATTAATATTGTGAATACTGGTGACGCTGGGCGGTTTGGCATATGCATTGCAGTTGCTGCAGTGCTGCCCGTGCCCCACAATGACGCATCATCCCGCTCGGGCGTCATACCCAGGGGGGGGGCGTCGACGTCGACGTCGATGTCATGGTCCTTGTGCTTGAGATCTCCATAGCACGTGACCGAGGAATTGCATAATATGCCTCTCCTGCATATGCAGATGACGGGACAGCTGGTCGGAGCAAGCAAGCTCCTGCTGCATATCCTAGAGCTCCCTGTCGACTCTAAACACACCTGTCCCCATAATATTCGCCATATCGCCAAATCGCCAACCACATCGCCTCTTTCCTCCGCCTCCATCTCACCCCCCCCCCCCCGCCCCGCCCACAATGTCCTCCCTCCTCCTCTCCCGCTTCGCCCTCAGCCCACCCCTCTCGACACACACGCACGCCCCGACGGCCCTCGCCCTCGCCCAACACTCCACCCCGTTCCTGGCCCAGAAGCCAAAAGACACCCCCGAGACCTGGCTGCTGTACGAAAACCTCCTCTACACATTCCTGCGCACGCAGGACGACACCTCCGCAAAACTATGCCTCCAGCGGCTCGTGGACCGCTTCGGCGCAGAGAACGAGCGCATCCTGGCCCTCACGGCGCTCTACGATGAGGCCACCGCGACGAGCAAGCCGCAGCTGGAGGCGCTGGTCAAGAAGTACGAGGCCGCCATCACCCAGGATCCCACGAATACCGTTTGTCCCCCTCCCTCAATTCCACCTCCACTCTCCAAACTCCACCTCTAAGGAACCTAATGCTAACAATACCCCCCACCCCCCCTGAAAATACAGCCAATACACAAACGCCTCATCTCCCTACTAACCCACCTCACACAACCCACCCTCGCAATCTCCCACCTCACAACCCTCCTCAGCAACAACCCCACCGACGCCGAAGCCTGGGCCGAGCTCTCGCACCTCTACTTCTCCCTCCGCCTCTACCCACAAGCCATCTTCTGCCTCGAGGAAGTCCTCCTCATCCACCCAAACGCCTACAACATCTTTGCCCGTCTCGGCGAAATCGCGTATATAGCATCCACCTCCGCCACATCATCAAACACAACAACATCATCATCATCATCAGATAACACATCATCATCATTAACAGCATCACAAATACAGTCCTCCCCCCCACCGACAATCGTCGACGCACTGCGCTACTACCTCCGGAGTATCGAGCTATGCGAGGACTACTTGAGGGGGTACTACGGCCTCGTACTCGTCACGTCGAGGATCCTGGCGCTGCCAAAGACGCCGGCGGGCACGTCGGGGTATAAGGTGCGGCGGATCCAGTCGCTGGCGGTGAGCAAGTTGCTGGGGATTGTAGGGAACTATAGGCGCAAGACGACGGGGTGGTTGGGGTATGATGAGGGCGAGATTGAGGCTGCGGCGGCGCTGTTGGAAAAGATTGAGGGGCAGCAGGCGCCAAAGTAGGTGGTGACGGAAAGAAAGAAAGAAAGAAAGAAAGTGAATGTGCTGAGGGTGTGGGATGTCGATAATGGGGGGGTAATAATTATACATATATTTTCTTCAAAGTATTTACAAACGTAATCAACATGGTTGTCTTGTTTCTTATTTGATGCGATCTACTTTCGTTACCAAAAGAAAATGTTGTCGAAAGCTACCCAGTAATTATATATAAGTGCAGCGCGCAGAGTCGTGAAATCGAGGGGATGAGGAGCTATGAAACCGGAGCGGTTAGTTCGAGACTGGGGGCGTTTGTTTTGTGCATCAATCATTGGTTATTTTCACATTACCACCGTATGTATTTTGCATTCAGTTGCAATTGAGGCTTCACAGGGATTGATATCTCTAGATCATGATCATGCACTGGGACCATTGTGATTTTTTAATTTTTTTATATATTACTAATTGGATATATCCACCTATAGCAGGTAGCTAGAGTTACCCAATTGCTGCAGCGTATTTTTCCAAACACTAGAATTCAAATAAACATGAACAAAGGAAAGGGTACTAAAGAAACAAAACATGCTTTCCGAGAAGATGAAGCAAGAAAAAGAGCTATAGTTAACTACCATAAAGAGCTAAACATCAACCAATTCCACAGACCAGAACATACTAAGGACCCAAATAGGCGATAGAACTATCCTGAGAACAAGAGGAAATCAGAAGAAACTAAAAAGCAGAAATAGAAAAGAAGTCGTATCCGAATTCGCCGAAACAGTATGAGCCCATATCCATCCAAGCAGCTTTCATAGAAGCCGATTGCAAAAAAACACCATTAAAGTAAATAAAGTAAGAAGAGGAAAGACAGTTATTATCCTAATATGAAAGGGAAGTTATCGTGTAGAGAAAAGAGAGGTTATCTACAAGATCTCAACCTTCCTGATTGCAGACTTCTGCCTCTTTGGCACCACAATTGTGAGGATTCCGTTCTCTAGGCGAGCAGTGACACCTTCCTGGTCGATGAATCCAGGGAAGTTGAATGTCCTCTGGAAGTTTCCGATGGTTCGTTCAGTGACCCAGTATCTCAGTTGTGGTTGTTGCTGCTTTGGCTTTGGCTTGGAAGCATCGGATGCGGCCTTCTCGACTTCAGTAGTGTTTGTTGAAGTTGGAGTGAGCTGTGTAAGAGAGTGTCTGGCGTCCTCGTAGTCGAGATCATCTTCGTCCGGGGATTCCTCGACAGTGACTGGTCGTGGTGGGGTGTGTGGTCTCGAGACTGGCTTCTCAGCGTGGGGAGCTGGCTTATCCTCTGCAACTTGTGGCTTCTCCTCGATGGCTACTGGCTTGGAGGTTGGTGCTGCAACTGGCTCCTCGACATGCTTCTCAATCCTGCCGCGGATCACAAGTGTCTGTGGATCCGAAAACTCAATCTCGATCTTCTTCTTGTCTTGAAGACCTGGGAGTTCTCCTTCTAGAACGTAGTCCTTTGAGGTTTCAAAGACGTCGAATTTAGGTGAGAAGGACTGGTTGCGGTGGGGGTGGTAGGATTGCTTTGCTGTTTCCTTCTGAGCTTGGGAGGAGTGTGGCTCAGCGAGGAGGGAGAGGAGAGTAGCGAGGTCCATTGGGGATTGTTGTTGAGCAGAGAAGCGTGGGAAGTGAGGCATTGTTTTTGAAGTAGTGTAGAGCTTGTTGGGTGTTTGAAGAGGTGAAATAGCTTTGGTGATCGGAGAGAAGATGTGTGGAGGTTACTTTTGGATCCTTGCTTTCGATGAAGATGAGGTTCAGAAGATGGGGTAGATCTCGGATTTATAGCTTTCGATAGAGTGTGGAGGGGTTTGCAATTTAAAGTAGGAAGTTGAAGATGAGGTAGATGGATGTCTCTGCCTTAGGAAGTCGCTGTTTGGTATCTCGATGCTGTATCTTGATGATGATGCTGAAAATAATAAAAAACCAAATCCAAACGGCAGACCTATCCTCACTTTATACCTTCCCTTGCCCACCTCCCTCTGAATTGACTCAACCGCCATGGAAGCATGGGAATCTTCTCGTACATTTTCGACAGTTCCTGAGTCGAACCGGGACTCGAACGTTCTGTGTGTAATCCGAAAGCTTGTTAATTCAAAATGCATGGCCAGTATCAAACGCATGCGTCGCAACGCACCACCGCGACGGAGCTCGAAGGTTCTAGGATGTTCTACAGGGATTGCGTCTGCCAAGAGACAGGGATAGTGTTGACAAACCATAACGCTAGCGGGTCCAGCTTGCGTCCCGGCGGTGGAATGACGGGCTTTCCAAGGAAACGATTAACCAACCATATGCACGCATTATGACTATATGACTGCTCGGTAATATACAATATGACATTTATAGAAAGAAGTGACTAGAAATTCTCATGATTGAATTGTAGGAGGTCAGATAATGTGACTCTATTATTGAGCACCACAATACCACAAGCTCAATTTGCTTAAGTGCCCACAGCACAATCGCTCAATGCCTTCCAAAGTTGCGAATTGAGATAAATGTCTTCAATTAATTACTTAGGTACGGCTCTCGCTCACCAAATGCCGGCTTTCACATGTGCACAATTGCAACCTTACAGGGAGCCGAATAAGTACAGTTGCGCCGTGGGCATGAGACTCGTGTGAAAATGAATGGTCGATCAGCACAGGATTGACATACAAATCGATCATTCAATTTCACGACGCTATTGTTGCCCAGCCTACAGAGTAATGATACCAAAATACCAAAAGGTCACTTTTGAATTATTCGATTAGACTAGCTTAGCCACCTGGGATATGTAGGCTAAATGCACGTGCAAAAAATTTAAATTAAATACAGGAAAATGAAAGTACAATTATTTTTTGGTACCGTCGGTCCAATCGTATGAATCGGATGCTTGAATACCAATATTCATCATAATATCCAAAACTGCCTCCCGCTCATATTGCTCTGTATGTCACAGTAACCATTGCATATTGGTTGTCTGTCGGTGGTGAACTTCTCCCAATTATCGCTGTGGCTCGGCGCTCTGCAGGGTATAAGGCTCGGCGCACTCAAGACCCTATCATTAATTAGCTACAGCTCTACCAAACGAACTCCAAAACCGACGGGAATGGTACCAAATAAAAGATGGAACACAGTTCTTGTCTTTGCTGCCTCAAGCCAAATAATCTGGTTTGGCTTCGAAAAGGTAGTTCTTCTTGAGATTCCTCAAGACAAATAATATGGCTTGGTGATTTTGACTGGTTCGGTCTCGAAAAGGTAGTTCTTCTTGAGATTGCTCAAGACAAATAATCTGGTTTGGCCTCGACAAGGACAAGGTAGTTCTTCTTGAGATTCTTGATTTTTGCTGCCCCGAGACTATTATGCCTTCCTTTCGCTCTTGCTGCCCCTAGGCAAATGTGCCTTCTTTTGCTCTTCTTGATCTTCTAGTTCTTCTGAGATGCTTGATCTTTGCTGCCAAAGAAACCCGGTGAACTGGGTGTTTTAGGAGTGATCAGTGATCCCAAAAGCCAAAAACAAAATCACAGACGAAACGAAGCCAACAAAGCACAATGCAATACCATCAACACATCCTCAAAAGAAGCAACAAGATTGAAATCCACTCCCATCCCCTCAGCGCAGGTCCGCTGGTCTTTGCCCTACGGAGTAGGCCCGTTCGCGGGAGTCCCAGGAAATTCTCGCGGGGTGTAGAACAGCGGACTACTTGTCCCACTGGTACCGGTTCCGCCCACACTTGCTGGCCCAGTTACGGGAATCGAAGGCCATTCCGGAGCAGTGTAGTACACTGAACTGCTCGTCTCGCTGGTACTGCCCACACTCGGTGTCCAAGATCCCGAGGTGCTAGCACCAATATTGCTAGGGGAGTTCGCAAGAGCACCTGTTTCTGGCTTTGGGCTCGGAGGATATAGAGCCTCGTTCTCAATCCGTGTTCCCTCACGTACCAGCTTGTCCACCAATAGATGCAACTCCCTCCAAGTGTCCCGAGTCGGCTTTTCAGGGAGGGTAATTTGTTGACCCTCGCTCTTCGTGGGGTCCAGAGTCCTCTCTTGTTTTTGCCATTCATTCGGTGCGCTAGCTGGATAAACTTTGGGTTCGTGAACCCTTGGCTTTGGTGCATCGGCTGGCCGAATATTCACGGGCTCATTCTGAGAGGCCCGGGGATATTCATTCTGTACTGGGGTTGGCTCCAAGCTGATGATCTGGATGGGGATAGTCTGGGGCTTCTTTTTGATCTTGTCTGTCAACAATCGGAACTCCGCAAGAGCCTCTTCATCAGGATCAGGGTAAGGACTTACCGCGTGGCGGTAGGGCTTCAATGTCGGTGGGTGGTACTGATGGTCTAGTTCCATTTCGAACCTGCAATCGCTAGCCTTCCGGATATGGTTTTCCAGGAAATTCTTGCGGGCTTCAAAATCCTTCATTCTTTGCACGTGTGCTTGATGCCCCGGAAGGAAGGTGTTTAGGAACCAGCTCCAGAGCGTCTTGACTGCTTCCCAAGCCCGGCTGCCTCCCGACTGGATGGCCCTTATACTGGACCGCCATGCCGCTGCCAGTTTCTGGAGCAACTCCCGTTTCCACCCAACAGAACTAGAAAGATCGACGGAGGATCCATCCGTGGCCGCTGGAGTGCTGTAAAGGGGTGTGATGATTGGTACGCCCGCGCCAGCATTCGCAGGGGCAAAATCTCTCTTGGAGATTTGAGCCAACTCTTTGCTGATGGTTGATAAACCATCAGCCGTGCAAATTGGGTGTTCGATGTTCTGGGTACCAGTGGTCCGGGTGTCGAGTTGGTGTCGGGTTTCCCTTGCGGGGACGGGGGAGGCAGCAGAGAAGGTGGTAATGCTCATGATTACCATCAGGAGGGGGAAGAGGATGAGTGCGAGATTTGTCAAGACAGGGTTGAGTTTCATGATGGGCCGCTTATCTCAGGGTTTCCTTGGACGATGCTGTGAAGATTGGGGGTTTGGATGGAAGGAAAGAAATGGACTTTGTGTTTGAAGATGTGATGATCGGAATTGTGTGTGTGATGAGGACAATTGATGAGGAGGGGGTCTGGATCTTATATAGGGCTGGGTGGTACTGATTCAACCTCTTCGTAGCCCATGGCCAGGTATACTCGCCCCTCCATCACCTACCATTTGAAGCATTCGAATTTTCTAATGTTTCTAGTCTCGTGTACATGTTCTTCTCTTGATCGGTACCTCTCGGCTGTAGTTGCCTCGCGCCATTTTCGATCTGGCCTCCTTGACTTGATATCTCTTGACACCTGTCGCTCCTGTTCGAAAAAAGCGTCTAGCTATAGCTAATCGGTTACAACTTCCGTACAATCGGTGGCGTCTCGTTCGTTTGCGGGAGAAGATGGCCAAAGAAGGCGATGTTGACATGGAGACTACGAGAAAAGCCAGATGGAAATGTTGCCCGCTCGCGAATACCTGCCGCGTTGCAGTGGCGGCCCGCTCCCCCGTTGCAGAGAAGGGGCATCCTATCGCCTCCCTATCGCCTCTTGCCCTGGTGTGTGGCTCGATTAGGAAGTGTCTTCCCGATCGGGGTAGTCTCGTATCCTGACAGGTGTCGTCTCGTGTCGACAGGTGACACACCTCCGCCAATAGTTGACGGCACTAGGACTCCAGTCGATGCCATACCGGTACCACAACCTGAAGGAAGGGGAGCCGCCTGATGCTCACGAGCCAGTATGCCATGGCCATCGCATCTCATGGTACACGTCTACACCGTTTGCAGGTCACTGGGCGAGACTGCACAGAGTGGCAAGAACCTCGGCCATGGGGAATACACGCCGCCAGGCAAGCTATAGCGTAAGGACTTCATGAAGGAACACCTCGACACTCGACAACTTGGGACATGTATGTAGTAAGTGCGCCCTCTTAGACCCTCCGGCGAGAATAAATACGGGCCCATCCTCCTCTCCTTGTCGTACACCTTCACACTAGAACATCCCCGACAACCAGATTCATACAACACTTACTCTCACCCTACCTTTGATACAAAATGAATCACTCCAGCAAACATTCCTTCACCAGGGCCATCCTCACCCTGTGGGCGGTGGTGTACATCATCTTCTTCAACTGTCCACTCCTTTCCAGCGCATTCTTGGTCAGTCTGAATGAAACGTCTGCCGCGAGCAGTGACCAAACGGCGCCAGTGGATCTCCTCCCGGTCTCTCCAAAGAGGCCGGGCCCGCATATGCAACACGCAATCCGAATGGTTTGTCAAGACCCTGCGTTCCAGTTGACGCTCGAGAATTGGAGAGAATCACGGGCATCAGCGTTCCTCCGACAATGGGCTGCCTCAACTCGGCACAAAGTCGACGGCCGTGGGTTGATCGAGTCTTTGGCAACTGTGTACCTGGGCCGGTCAGAGTTTGACTGTACAATTCGATCAACCCATGCCTGCACGGTCACCTGCCCCGAGGTTGTCGCCCTCGTTTCAGATCCAGTCGAAGCCCGCGCCCTCTACTTCGTCTTGACCTCGGCCCGACACTACCTCGAGATCATGGAGGGCGTGGATCACGCATTATTGGCAGCCCAAGTTAATGTCGGGCAATGGACAGACTCAATGGCACGAACCATGTTTTGGACGCAGGATAGCGACCACGACAAAGTGCTCAAAGCCACGGTTGCGCTGGTCAACCAGTTCATCCCTTTTGTATTGTTCACGATCGCACCGATGGTACCCTTCCACTTCAAGCAGAATGAGCTCGAAAAGCAGCTCGACGACCTAGACAAAGATCTAAAGTGGAAAGAGCTGGGAGAGGAAGCTTCGAAGGCAGCACTGCAGGAGCTCAACGACAAGAAGGAAAAGTTGACGGAAAAAATTGGCGATGCACAAAAGCTCGCAGACTGGACCAAAAGTGGTTACAATGCCGTGGCCCTAGGAGCGCCTACTCTAGGAATTCCTGGAACCGCTCTGAATAAGTGGGATGGATATGAAAGAGCCCCGGCCACCAATGTTGCAGAGCTTGGACTAGCAGTCAGTCAACTTGTCTCAGAAGCCAGGGGAAAAAATGCGCAGGCTATACAGGAAACGTTCAGAGGCAAGGCGATGGATGCAGAAGGTAAGTTCGATTCTAAACTCTATCGTGAAGATTTTGAACTCTATCGTGAAGATTTTGCACGCAATTTTTTGGAAGAGAGTCAATGCTAACTCAGTGGTAGGGCATACAATGCTTGGGAACATTCTGGACTCGGGAAATTTTATTGCCGTTGATTCCCAAATGATTCATTTGTGGACCGGAGAGCAGGTTGAGAAACGTTTAACCGACGCTCTGAAGTATCGAGTACTGAGTGAGGCGTTGAAGTCACAGGGGGTTTATATCCACTGCACAAAAGATATGGATGCCCGGACATGCCAAGGGGACCGACGTGGACCGCAGAAGCTCAAGGCTTGTATCGACGGCCGAGTTTGTTATTTAAACAAGTGGAACGGACGTGGTTATTGGTGGCGCCACCATGTGGAGGAGCCTTTCGGAACATCTCAGATGGCAGATTGGCCTTTTTTGGTAAGACCAGAGGAGATCATCAAGAGCTCCTACAAGACATATCAGATGCTTAAGGAAACTCCTGATGCCCTGAATGGTTTTATGAAAAATGCCAACATGTTTGCTGCGCACGACTTCTTGGATGCCTCTGTTGCTGGTGCGTTTTTTATTCCAGTCTGCATCAACGACCGGTTCCATCAGAACGCCAAACACGAAATGACGCTGTGGGACAATTTTAACCAAAACAGCGAGCAAAAGACCCTCCCATGTTCTTGCGGCCTCAACTGGGGAGACGAAACGGAGTCCTTCTGGCGTGAGACTGGGTTAGCGAAAGCACCCCAGAACAAACGATATCGAACCACCATGTGCCCCAAACAGCTGAAAAAGAAGATGGACGACGGAAGCAAACTCGAACGTTTCGTTGCGGACTGCCGGCTTGGTATCCATTACAGTGGCATGATCAAAGGGTACAAGGAAACTCCCCACGAGCATTGTGAAGCTGTGCTGCCGTTAATCGG
Source organism: Peziza echinospora (assembly GCA_024516245.1). Taxonomy (NCBI): domain Eukaryota; kingdom Fungi; phylum Ascomycota; class Pezizomycetes; order Pezizales; family Pezizaceae; genus Peziza; species Peziza echinospora. The sequence goes on along the minus strand of JAJLQT010000010.1, from coordinate 658,868 downwards.
GAGGCACGGAAAAGGGCCTGACGATATTGACCCGTTCCTCCGCCTGGCACTGGAGTGCAAGGCTGGGCTTCACAAGACCAGCGTCAAGAAGAAGGCTCGGGTTGAATGCCAGCCTTATCTGAAGAAGGAGGGTTTTGAGGATCTAACACTGAAAAGCAATCCCATGGCTGCAAAGTGGGGTTTCACATGACCACGCATTGCCCTCATCGGGGTGCCACATTCTGTGTGGTCGATTAAACGTTCTCTGGCCTCCTTCTGTCTTCCCTGGCACCCATGCTCTCGCGGTGCCCACTTGCTTCCTGCAATTGATGCTTCTGATTCTTCCGCCCCATCTCGCTATCTTTTTTGGTCTTTCGTCTGCTGCCTCCTTGCGGCGCTGGTTCTCTCATCTTCTCCGCTCTGAGGTTTGAGCGGCATTTTGCCTTCATCTGTGTCCTACGGCCTCTCGTATTGCTTTTTCTCCGGCTTCTTCTGCATTCTTGTCCTTCGCCGTTGGGATGTTTTTGTGTGTAGCATTTGTGTAGCGTCTGACATATCTGATATCAATCTGTACTTGTTTCTGGCTTTCTTTTTGTACATTCGTTTCTTTTATTCGTTTTACTGGGCATATACCAGGAGCTTTGGTGTTCTGAGTTTTGGGGTCTAGATCTGGTTTTTTTCTCACAAGAAAATATATTTCCATGTTTTTAGAAATATTATAAACTTAAGTAAAGAAACCTTACCGTTAACGTTGACTGATCCTGGGTTGCAAGTAGGTAGTGTGATATCTAGAGGCTAGGTATGCCGTTCTGCTGTAATTTCAATTGGCGATTTAGATTTGGTTTAGAATATGGAACGAGTAGAGGGGATCGATGTATGGGGTGAGGTTGTTGTTGCTAAAGCTGAAATAAGCGGAGGATAAGCTACCTTCTCATGATCATAGCGAGACGCAACCTCATTAGTGGCCTCACGGCGATCAGTGCACGACCATCAGAAGCTGCCAAACCGTTTGGGCCAATTGCTACCTATTGTGGAGTATGAATTACCTAACACCTTAATCCCACGTGGGCCATCCGGTGCTATCCCCAGGCGAGGCTAGCGTAGTGCCGAGCTTAATTCCCCCACAACTTTGAGCTTCGAGCCAATAGAGCTGCCCACGTGGGGATGCGCTGCACTTGGCCGTTCACCCCGGCGACGGAGGTCCCCCGCGTTTCTCGCCACGCCAGAAGCAAATAACCCGAGGATGAAGAAAAAAAAATTGTGGTTTTGGGCGTATCTGTCTTCTTCTGCTTCGTGGGGGGGTGTAAGCGGTCGCCTTTTGTCCTCGGTTGTGCCGTGCATGTATGCTCCCTGCCATTGGGATGTAGAGTATCCTGGTAGGTGCTGTATACCTTATTTTATTGTCGTGTGGGCGTGGACTCGAGTAGTGGTACCTAGAGCAGAGCTTATTGCCATTGCCGGAAGCCGATCACTATATATATATTGCAGTATCACCGCCCGTGGTTTGATGAGGTCTCGTGTCTACTGCCATCACCAAACCCGCACACGACCATACCTCAAAGGCATTATCCGAAAGTCTACCGGTATTGAGAAAGGCTAAAAAGTGGGGATTACCTTTTCAAGTCACCTACCCCCCCCTCTCATCCTCTAGATCTGCTATCGCCAGATCCAGTACTATCACCACAATCTTCACCCCTCCCTCCTCCCCCCATCTCTCCCCTCGCCCACAATGGCAAAATCCAAAACCACCACAGCAGAAGCAGCCCATGCCTCTGCTCCCACAGACGCCGCCTTCGCCCTCATGAAGCACCCCGCCCACCTTCGCGCCTTCATCACCCAGATCCCCCAAACCCTCCTCTCGACCCTCCTGACCCACCACATCGCCGCCTACCAGCCGAAATCAATCATCATCACCTCCCTCAAGCCCTCGGGCCTCTCGGTCTCATACCTCCAGCCCGTCGAAGACATCTGCTTCGCGCCCGTCCCGCGCTCCGCAACGATCCCCTTCCGCCCAGAACTCTCCCCCATCCCCGCCGAGGACGCGCCCCGCAGCGAGGTCTTTACATGGGAGGAGGAGTGCGCCGCACGGCTACGCGACATGGAGTCTGCTGCGCTCACGATCCTCGAGGGAAGAAGCGATATCGCGGTCCTGAGATATGTGCCCCCCACATCCCCCGCGAGTTATCTCGCGGCTGCACAATTCGTGCTCTTGTCGGTGTTTATCGTCATGTGGATCTTCCGCGGTAGAGACCTCCCCTTCGTCGGCCCGTTCATCGCAGATAATATCTTCAATGTCGAGTGGAAGTTCAATGCGACGGCAATCTTCCATGCGGCGATTCTGGTGAAGAGGTGGGGCGACGTGTTGAGTATGGCCAAGAAGTTGAGGCTGTATAATGTGGATAAGTTGGGGGTTGGGAAGGTTGGTGGGGCGAGGATGAGGGGGCCCTGGATCCAGTGGATTGTGACGGCGTTTTTTGAGGGGTGGAGGTGTGAGAGGAGGTTTGATGAGGAGGTTGCGAGGGTTGGGAGGGCCATGGCGGCGGAGCAGGATTCGAAGAGTGAGGAGGCAAAGAAGACAAAGTAGGACTTGTGGGAGGTGATGGGGATTGTTTTTGTTTGTTTTTGTGTTTGTTTTTGTTTTGTTTGTTTTGAGCCAAATACATAAAGATACCTCCGTTGATTTATAGTTGTGGCATCGTTTATATTATTTATCCTTGATTTCTCTCTTTGATGATGACTGTGCGTGATGGTTCTCATGTGTGTGATCGAGTCTCCCACATGGTGAAGTAAATTATCACAAACAAAAATTTCTGATATCACTAATACACGAATTCGAAGGAGACTCACAGGAAGTTGGAGATTCGTTTTACTACACACTAACTGCAAGAGCATTTTATTCCTACTTTATTATACATTCCACAAGAACAATAGTACATGCGCCGCCCTGCTTATTATTTTATTTTCATGATGATTCCCAATTTTACAACAAAAGAAAAACACCCCAATTGATGCAATGTGTGCTTTAAATGTTTTTACATATCTGCTCCTAAGGCACATACTTCAACGCTCCAAACTTCCTCATGAATTTTATTCCTCTTCGCATGCATGAATCTCTTTCCCTTTTCCTTTTTTTTATAAAATTGATTGCCTCAATATATTCAAATTAAGCTCCAAAATTCCTAATCGCCGGCATAGTCCCCAGTCCTTTATTCTTGACCACCTTCCCTGCGCCTCCCTCCCTGGACTTTCTCGACTCGACATGCCGTCTAAGCATCTTCAAGATCTCGCTGTCCCTCCACTTTGGCGGCGGGGGGCGGTACGGCTCCTTCTTGCGGCCGACGGTCTGCGCCCACTCGCCGGCGCCGGTGGTGTCCATCCCCGCGGCGAGGAAGGGCTTGGGTTGCGCATCAGTGGGGGGGGAGTCGCCGGGGAGGGTCGTGGATTCGCCGGTTTTGGAGCCGGTGGAGGGCGTGATGGGCCCTTCGTCGGGGGTTTGGGGGGGAGCTTCGGAGCGGGCTTCGGAGGCTATGGGGGAGGAGGTGGCGTCCTCGGGGATGGGCTGCGTGGCCCAGTAGTATATGTCCCAGTCATTCTCGTCGAGGAGTTTATCGTATTCGTTGAGGAGGGGGGGTGTGAGGGTGGCGAGTTTCTCGTCCGCGAATGTCGAGAGGAGGAGGTCGGTTTCGAGGATGCCGCGTTTGCGGGATTGGTAGAGGAGGCGGGCGCGGATTGTGGCGGTGGACTCGTTGTTTCGGGGGAGGGGGGGGATGGTGAAGGTGTTGTGGAGGTGGGTGGTGACTGCTTCGTCTGTTTGGTAGTTTTCGGCAGTGGGAGTGGGGCGGGGTTGGTGGTCCTGGTGAGGTTGGTGGTCCTGGTGGGGTTGGTGGTCATGGTGGGGTTGGTGGTCCTGGTGGGGTTGTTGTTGTTTGTGTTTGTTTGCGATTGTGCCCTCGGGGTCGCCGGAGGAGAGGAACTCTGGGGGGAGGTTGTGCGCTCCTGCGGAGGGGATCTCGGAGTCATCTTCAATCGTGCTTCGGGTGTTGGGAAGGCGGGGGTTGAGGGGTTTGTTGGTCTGGGTGGTTTGGTAGTCGGTTTTGTCGGTGACGCGCACGGTGGGGTCTTTTTGCCAGCGTGGGAGGGCGGTGAAGGTCCGGCGGGGTGCCTGGAATGCCCCGAGGCGGAGCATGGGCCTGAGGGAGGTGAACATGGTGATTGATTGTTGTGACAATGTGAGGGTGACACAATCTGGTGATGCGAGGGTGGGATTCAACGGATGTGGGGTGTATTTTTATCTATATAAAGTCTTCAAGACGTCGACTCCCGCGTTGTGGTGACTTCCAGCCGGCGCCGGATCCGGAGGCGTCGAATTAATGCAGTGACATCACCCGGCCAGCCGAGGTACTAAGGTAGCGTGGCAGAGTTGCATAGCGCAAATTAGTATGCAATATTGACTGCATAGCCTTGCGCAGGGAAGGCTTGGCGGGACTTCACGTCTCCCCGACAAAGCTTCAGCAAGCAACCCACAACAATCAACTGTCACCACACCCACACCCGCACAACCCGCGGCATCACCACCACAAATGGCCGACGACGAACCCACAACCCCCACGACACACCGCAATGAAAGTACGGGGGAAGTAGGGGCAGAAGACGCGCATTCCCACCAAGGTTCCCCCATCGAGGACGTTCCATTCACAGCTGTATGTTCCTAGGCCTGCCTGCGTAGAAACCTAACCGTTTCCCTCCGACAAAGAAACTCATCCTCTAACCATATCGCACTCCCGCGTACCAATCCATATAGCTCCAAAACCTTGCCGAATCCCTCAACCGACCCACGACTGCAAATAACAACAATGCCGACGACAGCACAATGGGGGACCTCACACTTGACTCCATGCTCACCGGAAGTCCCACCCCATTCACCCCCCGCCGCCCAACATCATCCAACCCTTTCCGCCCCTCGACAACCCGCAGACGGACGCCCGGAGGAAGTGCATTCTACAACCCAACAACACTCACACCGGCATCGACGAAACCCCGACAACCTCCGAAATCGCCCCACGTTATCCGCGCATGGGAAACAAAACGCGCCACAACCCCCGGCAGGGAACGCCGCCGTTCCCTCCGCCGCGCAAGCCACCATTACAGCATGAACCATGTCGGCGACGGAGGCGGCATGGGGGAGCGTGACAGCCCGATGGACATCCTCCGGAAACTCTCGCAGATTGTGGCGCCTAATAGCCGCCCATTCTACCTCGACAACACCCCCACCGGATCCAGAACCCCATCACGACGAGCACCTGGAAGTAATACACCAAAGAGAAACCGGAGAGAGTCCGGGGTAGTCTACTACTCTGAACCCGAAGGCGGGAATGATGACGACGACGATGACGATATGGACGAGGAGGAGGATACCCCGCCTCCTCCGCCGGCTCTCAGCGCCCTCTCGGACCCAGACGCCCGTCTCGACCTCGAAAACGACGCATTCACGCGCCGCCCCCAACCCCGCATCTCGGACATCCCCCCGCGCCCCTCCCCGAGCAAAAGTGTCTTAAGTAACATCACCCCGCACCGCCGGCGCAGTAGTTTCCGCCGACTTAGCTCCCGCGGCGCAGGTGGGATCGGGAGTGACGACGATAACGCAGATGATAGCATGCTCCTCGACTCCAACGACGGCGATACAACCGTCGACTCCATCGAGCACGCGCGCCGTGCGGCGCCGCTCAACTCGGGCATGAGCTTCGGATGGGACTTCCATCTGAACGATCGCTTCCAAGATGTCCACGAGCTGGGCGGCGTGGATCCCAATCTGGAGCAGGATGCTGCGGCCAGGGATGCGGAGGATTCGATGATGGATGTGTCGGGATTCCAGGGGTTCCAGGGCGTGGAGTCTGACGGGGAGGAGGAGGAGTCTGGGGGGGGGATGGAGGGGCTAAATGCGGGTGATGATGATACGGTTGATCTAATGCAGATGGGGGCAATGGGGGGCATGGCTTTGGATAATGCTGATGAGGATGATACCGAGACCGTCAACCGAGATTTGGCTGAGCTTCATGAGGATTCCTTGGGGGTGTTTCAGCTTCCGATTCCGGAGTTGGGGGAGGATAGGAGCGTTGAGGAAGGGGATGAAGAGGAGGAGGGGGATGCAGGAGGCCAGGAAGCTCAATACGATGAGGACGACAGTGACGATAATGCGGGCGAAGGATTCGGAGATTGGGGCGCTGCCAGCGACGATAGCGACGACGATGGCATTGGCAACGACAACGACGACAACACCACGGAACTCGATACCCAAGTCGACCCGCCAGAGTACTACGACAGCAGCATCTCCCAAAAGCAGCAGCAAAACACCGGCGGAAAAGTGCCCCTCCCTGCAAAGCCCCCACACACCATCACCGGGAAGACCCGCGCGGTAAGGCCCGCGCCTCGACTCAGTAAACACGGCCACGTGATCCCGACTCTGCCGCCGCGAGTGGTCAAGAAGCTCGCGCAGACGTTTGTCGGCGGTGGGGCGGCGGGGAGGTCGATCTCGGGCGAGACGCTGGCGGCGATCATCCGTGCGAGCGAGGCGTTTTTTGAGAATGTGGGCGAGAGTCTGGGTGCGTTTGCGGAGCATGCGGGAAGGAAGACAGTGTTTGATAGTGATGTGGAGGTGCTTTTACGGAGGTTTGTCCCCCACCCCCCGATCCAATTACCAGCCAAAATGTGCTTTTTTGTATTCATTATTTTTTTTTTATTATTATGTACAATATGCTGACACGGAATTTTCTATAGACAACGAGTTGTCAATGACCAAACGACGGTGTTTTCGTTGGCAGAAAAGTATCTGCCCAGAGAGTTATTGCAGGAGATCAAGATGCCTGCTCCAGCGCCCATTCGGGGCTCCTCGCAAAAGAAGAGAGGAGGACCGACCAAGAAAGTTCTCGGAGGGCAGAAGGCGCGGGCAGGTGCAATCAGTGGCGGTGGTAAGGGGAAGGGAAAGTCCAAGGCGGTCGATGGGGATGAGGAGTAGCGTGAGATACAATAGTGGTCATTTGTGTGTGTGTGTGTGTGTGTGTTTGCGGGAATTGGGGTATATTTCTAACTCAGAATGCCTATCACTTTCCCCGTACCACAACCAAGAGATGGATATGTTGCGCATGCATACAACACTCACGAATACATACATACCCTGCCTTTAATTTTTTTCTTATTTGTTTTTATTTGTTTACCACTGCATATTCGTCCTCACCCGTCTAGAGATATCCGGAGATGGCTTCTTGACGAGGATGTAAAACATGATTGATGTGCAGACGGATAGTGCATACCTATATTCGGGGACAGATGTTAGCTTTTTTTTTTGATATTTTTTTGTTTTTCATTGGGGGTTTTTGTCAAGTTGGCGTTTAGGAGAATTCGGATGTTAAGGTTGGAACTTACCAAGTCACAATGTATTGAAGATGGTTATTTCGGAGATCAACTACTGCCGGTCGTCCAATCGGTATTCCCTTTTTCATGTATGTATGTGCCGTGACGTAATCCGGAACTTTGAACGCACAATTCGATGTCAGAGAATGAAACCCTCGATCTTGTCAATGAAATGGAAAGGGAAAGGGAAATAAACCTGTCGTCTCCTCCACCCAAACCGGCTGTGCGCCCACCAATGCCGCCATCTCCTTGATATCTGGAAAGTAAAATTCTCCCTTGTCAGGCCTGTTATCTGGGGTAAACATATTCTTTTTCCACACATGGTGGCCTCTCAGTAGCCCATGAACCTCCACCTCCCCACTAGGCAGCGCTTCAGGGCTACGGTCCTCCTGGCGCATCATGTCCTTTGCGATCCAGCCTCTGTTTACCAAGATCGTGCTTGCGCCGTTCGGTCTGTCGAGGGGCGTGATGACTTGGAAGCCGTTCTCGCCTTCGTAGATTCGTGGGCCGAGAAGCATCTCCCCGCTGTGGCGGTACCTGCCTACCGCTATGACGCGGCGGTAATCAAAGTCTTCGAGGGCGTCGAGGTCGATTTTTGGCGGCAGGGGGAGAGGAGGACGGACGAGGCGGTCTTCGTAGCGGGCAATGAGGTCGGTTTTCCATTCAAGACGGTAGATTTGCCATGATCCGAGGGCGAAGGCGGTGATTGGCATCAATACTGTGATTCCCGGGTGGTTAGCTCTTTTTCCGGAACTAGTAATAGTTGTAGCTCTACACTCACTCAGGAATGCAAGGCCCAATGGCCTGTGTTTGCGATTGTGGCGGACCAGGGTAGCTGGCTTGTCGAGGACAGAGACCCAAGTGGGATCATGGTCAGCCGGGTTGTGTTGGAAGCGCTTCTGGATTGTTGTTTTGCCTCGTCCGAGGAAGAATGACGGGGTGAACGCCGGCGTCGCTGTCGTTGTCCTTTTCGCCGCCGCTGCTACTGATGGTATCCGCAGGCAGCGGAGGAGGGTCGGGAATGGCGATGTTGGAGGCATCGTCGTGTCGGGGAGGTTAGCTGGCTTTCAGCGGGAGTGGGGAGGTGGTGGAGGGACAGGCACCGGCGTCTCAAAGCGACAGGTGCGATCCTCCGCGGCCGGTGGTGGGGCCGACACGATGACCATGCCGCGTCCTGCGGGACGAGGGCTTGGCAAAGGGTTATGACGTTTTCTGCGGGCAGGTCATGTTCAGGGGTCCATGAAGAATGTTATTCCGGTCCGGATGGGAAGGCTTGCAGAAAAAAGAAGAGTCACTGGGTGCCTGCATGTGGAAAGTGGGGGTGTGAGCTTCATTAACTTCCAAGATTTTGGGCGGGAACAGACGACGGCCCGCATGAGTAATGATTCTCGTGCTCGAAATGCCGAATTGGCTTTGACCGGCGTCACCAGGGCAACTTCAACCTGACTTCAACTGCCTCCAAATAACATCGTTCCTCACCCAGGAACAGTGTATCAACTTTGACATTCAGAGATAATAAGGCGAGAACATGTCGATAAATAGTACTTGCAAATAGGTACCAACGCCTAAACTCGCGCTTTACTGAGACTCTCTACCTAATTCGCCCTGGGGGGGCTTGAGGGGCGCTAACGATGGCGGTTTTCAAGCCCAAGAGATGCGAAAGCCCAAAAGTGCATGTGGAGTAGCCTCGCCGCCTGGTAGCCTCGCCCCCAGGCGGCATGTGGAGTTGTTTTGCTCTAGTCCACAAGTGCGCAGCCAAATTGACAAGTCGTATTTTTGGTGAGCTTTCCCCATGGCAAGTTTGGCTCATTTCGAAATTCGTACCCATTGGTCTTAGGATGGTAAGGAAAGTAATTCTCATGATCAAGTGGTGTCCCAATTCTCAGGCTGGGGTGACTCAAATATTTGTTTCTCAATTGCGAGCTCTAGGTAATGAGAATTATATGTATCTGCACTTTGAGATTATACCGGTACAACGGAGGTAGTTGTGCACAGTCCCATTCCCGCGCAGGATGTTGAAATAAATGCCGACTGCAGCCTCGTATACGTAAATAGTGCATACACTTACGTATACATGTTCTCCTCATCCACTAAGAAGCAAGTGTCGATATCTCTTTAGCATGAGGCGACCGAGCTTTCAAGTTCTTGTGAAAAGATGCCCTACGTTCGGTTACCCTTAGTCTCGGCCCACCATGATCTGCCGTGCCAGTCAGATTTCAAGCTCTGCTCGACCCGTAGCGCCCGCACTCAAGATGCTTGATTCCAACTTCAGCAAATTCTGTAGAGTGCGCTGCGTGCGCATTCTGTGAGGTGTTCCAAAAGAAAGGGAACAAGGGCAAGGGAGTGCTGGTATTCTGTGGGTGCAACTTTTTTTCATCCGTATATCCGATGTTCGGGATACCTACATGACTCCCGCACAAAGAGCTGGTACACATGCAACGGTGTGAATTTATGAATTTCGAAATTTCCATCTTTCATCTTTTCGAACGCAGCCCGCGCCAGGCCCTTTCATCGGCCATTGGAGGCTTTTTGCCCATCGGCGATATTTTTGAGGCACTCCCGGAGCCAATCCCATTCAGCGGCAACTTTCTTCCACCCCCCCCACCTTCCCCAAGCCTCTCCCACCAGCATTTACCCTCACTCACCCCCACCCCACCCACCAGTTTTTTTCTCCCGCGCGTGCAAAGAAAAGCTGCCCCTCCATGGTCCTTTACCAGCCCCTCCAAAAAAGCAAACCGTCCGTCCGACAAACCTCCGCCCAACACTGCCGAACCGACCGCATATCATTATCGATAAACAATAAAGCGCCCCTCGTCTGCCACTCCGAAAAGAACAGCTCCTCGCACGACGCCCATAACATCTTCACTTCACCACCGTGGTTCGCTCCCACCTCCGCTGCTGCTGGCTTGCCTCTAAAGGCTTCATGACTTTGGGCGCCGCAGCTCCATCGGCCACCATGACCTCACCGCAATACATGCCCGCGATGCATCGCAACAACTCTTCGCACACCCCAACGGAGGTGCTGTCTGTATCACAAGCTGCAATCCACTTTATCCCTTCATCGCCTCATCTCCATCCATTCGATTCACCCAGTCTGTATATCGATTGCCCCACCACCAAGGCACATCTTCAGCGTGCAGCATCGGTCCTGAGGCAGGAGGGAGACGCCGTGGCATTCCCGACAGAGACAGTTTACGGCCTAGGGGCTGATGCCACAAACGACGAAGCCGTCAAAAAGATCTTCAAGGCAAAAAACAGACCTTCAGACAACCCTCTGATTGTCCATATTGCATCTCTTCAGCAGCTTAGGGAATTACTGAGGCCCACGGCCCGCCCAGATGCCGAGGAAGGCTCAAGTGGAAGGAACAGCAGTCTTGCAGGGAGCCCATCCAGCCCAACCGTTGGTACAGGGCATGCAGAAGAGAAGGTTGACCCGGTGATCCCAGAAGTATACCTGCCATTAATTGAAAAGTTTTGGCCAGGGCCTTTGACTATCCTGCTCAATCTCCCCGCAAACACACCGCTCTCAAAGAATGTCACGGCAGAACAGACTACCTTTGCCGTGCGATTGCCAGACCACCCAATTGCTCTAGCTTTGGCACATCTATCAAATCTACCAATTGCCGCACCATCAGCCAATGCATCCGGCAAGCCCTCACCAACGACTGCTGCACATGTCCATCATGACTTGGAAGGCAGAATTCCGCTCATCTTGGATGGAGGACCATCAAATGTGGGTCTAGAATCAACCGTCGTCAGCGGCCTCTGCAATCCTCCCCGCATCCTTCGCCCTGGTGGTGTCAGCGTGGAGCAAATCAGAGCCTGTGGAGGTGTATGGGCATCATGTCTTTCAAGTGCCAAAGCCAGCAGTGGCGACGCCCAAGTCGAGGAAGAAAACATCCCATTAGTTCCTGGCATGAAGTACAAGCATTATTCACCAAAGGCACGAGTGTTTCTCTATGAACCTGGTGCAAAGCCTCCTAGCGGAAACGACCTTGCTCGATCAGTCAGGTGGAACGGTAATGTTGGCATACTGAGAACTCGAATGTGGAGAGATGGCCTCGGAACCAAATTGATTTCTGATCTGGAGGAGGAGAAACGGAAATATCGTTTGCAGTTATCTCGGTATTCCACAAGTCAACAAAACGGTGATTCCAAGGGCGGTAAAAATGGACAATTGGAAAGCAACTCGGAAGCCTTTGGCGGCCAAGGAACCATGTTGACTGACAGGGAATTGGAAGGCGTAATGACTTCAACTGAACGTTTACTTGGAATAGATGGAGCAGATATATCACGAAGACTGTTTGCCACTCTCCGAGAGCTAGACGATTTGAATGTAGCCGCCATACATGTTGAGGGCATTACGGACGACCACGAAGGCTTAGCAGTCATGAACAGACTACGCAAGGCAGCGAGTGTGGTCATTCGAAGGGTGGGATGAAGGCGATACCCTGAATCCTGTGATTTGATTCGCTTTCTTCTCTTCACCCCTCCTAGTCTTTTAATTTGCGGGGTTTTTTCTGTGTGTATATGCTTATTCTGTTCTTCTTTACTCATGTTTAACTGGCTGTTTTTTTTTTTTTTCGTCATTTCGTTTGTCCTATCATAGCAGTTCTAGATCTATTTCTTTTTGTCATTTGGTGGGCCTTTATCTTATAGTTCAGCTTTTTTTGTTCTTTTTTTGCAATCATGATCATATAATAATTATCATTTTTTTTCTTTGTCAATTACTTTTGAGCGGGCTGGGATTTGCTATCTGAGTGTGGGGAAGGGGCAACACTTATTCTCGTACCCCAGGCTATCTAAACACACATACATGTGCATACATGCATCATATTTTTAGATGAGATGAATTCAACTTATATTGATAGACCATGGCGGCGGGTCTCGCATGCGCATATTCAGTCATGCGCGCGCGTAATATACGGACCTTACAACCATAGCCTGCTCCGCCTCGGGCTTAGTAACCGCCTGTGAAGCCGCAAGGTAGCTCGCACGCCCAACTGTGTCGTCAGCCCTGGGCGTGAAGCTGGTCGCTAGCACATCCACACGCAACCCAAGGGCAAACAACAATCGCCAAAACGAGCCCCACGACGACCTAAACACCATCCTTCCCCGCCCCGCACCCAGATCACCTTCACGACGGCGAAGACGGCCACACGGCAGCGACATCGGCAGCGCAGCAGCGGAAGCGGCGTCAGTTAACGACATACGGATATACAGCTCCTCCGATTTTACGAGCCGGGACGACACGAGGGGGTGAAAGCGACGGACGAGAATCTTGACGACTCGGCATACTATTGCTTTTTTACGGTCGGCGGCAGCTTTCGGCATTATTATTTGAATTTCTTTCAATAAGGAGATAGCTCTTTGCGGGGTTAGCGAGGAAGGAGCATAGACACAGATACCCGGAGCCCCCACATACACACCCATACACACCTTCATTCAAACTCCACATAAATCATTCTGAAGATGGCGGGTTTAAAAACAATTATTGCGCTTTCCTTCGTAAGCCCCCCCTCCTACATCTCTTCTCTCAAGAAGCACTACGCACACCCTCTCTCTTATATTCCAATTACCCAATTACCTGACCAAAACTAACTCACCACCCCAACCACCCAGGTCCTCGCCATCGGTTTCCTCCTAGTCATCCTATCCTCCGCCCTCTTCTCCAACTACCTCCCCCTCCTCGTCGTCGGAACATACGTCATCGCACCGATTCCCAACGCCCTCTGCGGCCGGTACTCTGACCCGAACGACTTCAACACCGAAGGCGATGGCAGCGCCGTCGTGGATTTCGGAAGGTTTCTAACGGGATTCTTGGTGGTGATGGGGATTGCGCTACCGGTCATGTTGGCGCATTGTGCGGTAATCACGATTGGGGCGATGGTCATGTCGATTGTGGGTGGGTTATTGATTTATGCGACGATCATCTCGTTTGGAATGTTTTTCAGGGAGGAGAATGATTGGTATTCTGGGTAGTTTGGGGCCCGCGGGGGTGTTGGGTGTCGGGTGGGGTGAAGCATACTCATACTACTGGGGCTGAGGAGAAAGAAGCAAGCAGGCTGCGCTTGTGACATAATCGTGGTGAGAGTATTGGTTTTTTTTTGTGGGTGCTGTGTGCGTTTTGGAGCTCGAGGGGGTTCGGGGGCGGATGCGGAAGAGGGAGTGGGAGCGCGCGGGTAGGTGTGTGTGGGGGGCATTGATGATGAACAGCGTCCTGCCTTTATTTTCTAATTCTTCTGATTTCCCTTTTTTTTCCTTTTTTCTTAATCTTTTTTGTTTCTTTATTTCCAGTATCTCTCTTGAGCAACATTTTTTTTTTTTCCTATCTGTTATGGGTTTGTGAAGGCCTACTGGGGTTTGGCTTGCAATTGGCTGGTGTCGATATTTTAATGAACATGAAATTGTCCTTTTTTTTCTGAGTTCTGCTTCTGTGAATCTCATCTTGTTGTAGATCAGGTGGAGCTTGGAAGGGATATGGGACGTCGACCGATGTTCTCTTTTACCGCTCTAGATCTGCACCCACAAGCTTTAGATCTGGAAGATTGCTGAAACAGATACCTCCCGTATCTTACTATCTATGTCCTAAAAAATGTATGCTTTGAGTTAGCATACGTATACGTACCTAGCCAATACATGTGGCACAAATTTATGTACAAATACAGTATCCATTTAGGTACATTTATCGTAGAGGGTCCGGAGTAATTTATGGCTAGAACATTTATGGCCGATCATCCTGGTTTGTTATGGCCCTTTTTGATAGGATTGGAAAGAACTGTACCTACCTAAGTACAGAGGTATGTAAGAAGTACCGGGCACGAGACTACTTATAATTAGCCACGCAGACGTCGACAGCTGTGAACTCGCCTGCCGTACCGACCGGTACTCCACACCCTGCATCGACAATCGACACCCGATGCCGCTTTCGGCCCCGGCCAGCTGCAAGGTGTTCTACATGCACCTACCTTGAGCTTCATTTACCTAAAGCTCTATAAACTCTCTCTCACTCACTCTCGCCTCAACGGCGCAACAATACAAGCTCCAGAGCTGCCCCCACCATATCCCAGCCCGGATATCAACACAGACAAACCAACGACTAGAAACACATACACAAAAGACCTATCGACCACCACCACCACCAAACAATGAGCCTTCTCACCGGCTCGGGCACCGGCTCCCTCACCGACCGCACCCCTCCCAGCATCCGCCGCGCAATCTGGGACGGCAGCATCCCCGTCCAAATCCTGCTCAACCCAGGCGAAAGCCGCATCTTCGACTCCTCCGACCCCTTCTACATCCAGCTCCCGCGCCTCACTTATCTCCCGCTGATATACCAGCAGCTCTGGGAGTTTTTCGCCCCGGACTTGATTGACCGCGGGAACGTGGGCGTGGGGAGCGCGTGGCTGGATTTTGAGGGGGTACCGCTCAAGTGGCATTGGCCAGTGGGGTTGTTGTATGATTTGTTGACGGCGAGGGATCCGGGGAGTGTGCCGGGTGGGCCAGTGGGGTGGGCGACGGAGGATGAACATAGGTTGCCGTGGACGTTGACGTTGCATTATTCGGAGTTTCCGGAGGGGGCGGGGGTGAGGAAGTTTAGTAGTGGTGGGGGGGGAGGGGGGGGAGGAGGGGATGGTGGTGGTGGTGGTGGTGGTGGAGTGGGGACGGCGGCGGTGATTGAGGGCGTTCAAGATGCGTTTGTGAATTCGTTGAAGGAGGCGGATTATATGAGGAATGGGAATGCGAGGGGGGTGATGGGGTTGTCGATGAAGGATTCGGATAGGTTGTGGACGGCGGTGGAGACTCGTGAGAACACCTCCCATTCCCTCTCCTCACCGCCTTCTTTGTTTTGATATCCTATCATTCATTATATTGGAAATATGCTGGGAATATCATACTAATTTTGTTTCTGTTTTTCCGTTTTTTTGTAGATGATTTCGACATGTACTGGAGCGTAGCGGATAAACTCATCACAAACTCCACCTACCCCATCAGAAATATCCCGCTACGGGTATACCTCCCCACCGGGCTAAAAGTTATCCAGAGGCTGATTTCGCCGTATTTACCAAATCGTACTTTACCTCCCCTCCCCCACATCCCCAGATCCCAACTCCCCATGGCCAACTCCCCTCTTTATCTATTTACATTATAAAATGTGTATAATAGGAGGTTGCTAATGTGTAGGAATGATATTTAGGTGATCCAATAACGATAGGAGCAGCCCTACGACAAATGGTTCCAAAACTCTTCCAGTCGCCACGGACGGCGATCATTGCGAGGCCGGTGTTGCATGGGATTGTGATTCCGATGCAGACGCCGCTGGTGGAGTTGTTGAAGGAGGGGGTTTATATGGATGGTTTTTTGCATGTGGCTGTTGCTATGATGTCTTGATGTACTATGAGGAGAGGAAAAGAGGGTGAATTCGAGGTGTGATGTGTTTATGTTAACGTTTGGATGTTGGAGTATTTGGGTTCATTTTTTTTTTTTTTTTGTATGTTTGGGATTGAATGGGATCAGGTGTTACTTTTCTATAAGATCTAGATCTGCTATTGTTTTATAATGTACACGTGGGTGGAGGGCGTCCCTTGTGATTTATTTAGATCTTGATATTTAAATTTAAACCTGGAATTTTTGGGAAGTTAGGTCCAATGAAGTGCAAGGTTCATACGAAGTATATATAGATCTAGTTCAGAATTCATAACACCCACGTAAGGTTCCAAAACGTTCTCAAGGGCTTAGAGTATAGTAGTCAAATTCGAATTGAGATCGATTACTACCCTGATCTCCGTTTAGTTCCTTACGACTCGCATATATTCTCCCATCCCCAGACCATTCCGCGGGAGCGGCCGGAAACCCTGCCTAAGCTTCGGTTCACTAATAATCTGCCCTACACTGTTCCCCGCGGAGATTGAGATAAAACCTAAATCCCCCATTCGCGCCACGCAGCTTGATACCATGGGTAGCTAGCCCAATGACATGTGCACATTACAAAACAGCTCGGAGATATCGATGCGTGCCATCGCGACAGGGTCGCGGCCGACGGCGTCCGCCGCGCTGTCATCAGCGACTGTAGTCTGGCCAGAAGCGTTAACGAGCACTTCTCAACTGCTCTACTGCTTATTCCGGCAAGTGGGGGGCGAAAAGGGCGGGCTTGCGACGAGGGCTGCCAAGCGCATTGATCCCGATGGAGGGGCGACATCGATGGAGATGGGCGAGGAGGTCCTGCCACGTGAGGTGAGAGTGAGACCCTGAGACAGTCTTCCCCCACCTCTCGCCGTGTACAGAGTATTGTATCTCGGAACTGGGGACGATTTTTCTTTTTCTTACTTGTACTGCTATAGCTAAATCTTGAGCTTTCATCCCATCTCTCGCTTCATCTCTCGCCCACCTCCGCCACCGTCGGTAAGCTTTCACACTTAACCTCCTTGGCTGCGGTCTTTGCCCCCGAGGCTTTTCGCAACAAAAATACAATTGCCAGTGCCTCTGACTCACGGAAGAACTTCATCTTTCTTTCATACTTTCAACACCTCGCTCTTTGGATCTTCCCAGCGACCACTGATCCTCGATGGCCATTTCGGCATTCATACGTGCAACCGGCCGGCGGCGGGCAGTGACAGCGGGATTGCGATCACCATTAATTTCGGCGGGCCAGTGCACTCCCTCCACTGTCACCACAAAGACACCATCAAGACGGATAGCTACCGCAACGGCAGCAGTGACCGCTACACCAGATGTCCCGGGAATTGAGCAAGTCAAGCCAACTGCATTGAGATGGGAGGCAGTCAGGAACGCAAAGCCGTTCTCGGAGTTCTTGACGGATACCTTTGAAAGGAAACACAACTACCTGAGGATCTCAATCACAGAGAGGTGTAATCTGAGATGTGAGTCCTCCTTTGACCCCACCAATGAATTGACTATTATTCTGGTGGCTAACGAGCTGTGACAGGTACCTATTGTATGCCCGCAGAGGGCGTCCCACTCTCACCTGAAGGCAACCTCCTCACCACCCCCGAAATCCTCCACCTAGCAAAACTCTTCGTCAGCCAAGGCGTCACGAAAATTAGACTCACTGGCGGCGAGCCCACGATCCGAAAGGACATTGTCGAGCTCATCACCGAGCTCGGGAAACTCAGGAGCCAGGGTCTCACGGAGCTAGCAATAACCAGTAACGGGATTGTCCTTGCCCGAAAGTTACCGAAATTGGTCGAGGCGGGACTCACTGGTGTGAACTTGAGCTTGGATACAATGGATCCTTGGAAGTTTCAGTTGATGACGCGGAGGAAGGGGATGGAGGCGGTTTTGAAGTCGATTGACACTGCGCTTCAGGTTGGGGTGAAGTCGCTGAAGATTAACTGTGTGGTGATGAAGGGGGTGAATGATATGGAGATTCCGGATTTTGTGGCACTCACTAAAGATAAGCCGATTGAAGTTCGGTTTATCGAATACATGCCTTTTGACGTATGGCATCCCCACCTTGATTATCATATGGAGAGCATATTACTAACGTGGTTACCTGCCCTAGGGAAATAAATGGAATCAAAATAAAATGGTTCCTTTTGCAGACATGCTGAACCAGATCAAAGCCATATACCCAACCATCGGCCCAGCCCTCGACGCACACAATAACGACACATCAAAGACCTACCAAATCCCCGGCCATCTCGGCCGAGTGGGATTCATCACCTCCATGACGCATAACTTCTGTGGATCATGCAACAGGCTGCGCATTACGAGTGACGGGAACTTGAAAGTGTGCCTATTCGGAGAAGAGGAGGTAAGCTTGAGGGACCTCATGCGAACCAGCGATCGCCGGAAAGAGATTGTCCAGGGCAAAGTTGTCGAAACTGGAGATGCAAGCGGTGAGGCCAGGGAGATGCAACAAGAGTTGCTGAGTGTGATTGGTTTGGCGGTCAAAGGAAAGAGGGAGAAACATGCGGGAATGGGAGAGCTGGAGAACATGAAGAATCGGCCGATGATTTTGATTGGTGGGTGATTTTACCTGGATATCCTTCCTTTCTTTTTATCTTTTTCTTTTTCTTTTTCACAGCTTTTTCCCACTTTTGTGGCTATATCCCTTCTTTTTTCGATTTTGTTTTGTCTACGATTTGATTTTGATCTATCTCGACATCTTTTATTAGCATTTGTGCCCATTTTTTCTTTCCTTTTTCATCTTCCCCATCTTTCTTCCTTGATGCATCTCTACGTGTATGGTTTTGTGCGATGAAGAAGCTTAAGGATCATTTTGTTTTCATTCTTGTCTGCATCACGACGGAGGGAATATATGGCGTTTGCTTTTTTCTTTCTCTTTTTGTCTTTTTTTCATTGGGCTTCTTGTCTTTTTTACATTCATCATGATCACAGGATTCGAGTCCTTCTTTCTTTTTCTTTCTCTTGTTTCAATATTTATTCCATTTTCAACATATACTTTCATAATCATCTTCCTCCGTCCTCGTTTTCCATCATTCTGTTATGTTTTTTTCTTGCCCCATATTTGGACATAACCTGGCCATGGGTATCATCTCGTTGGTCCCGTCATTTTCGACTACGCGCGGTTCAATTGCAACTACTACATACTGCATCACATCATATCATATACATTTTGATATACATGACACATTCATTCGCATTGATTACGAACTTTCTTCTTATTGTTTTGTTGGGGCCCGGATTGTTTTAGATGACCACCGCCACCAGCACCACCACCACCGCCGAAATCGCAATTCCGGATCCCAAGGGCACGACATATCGACAGGATCCCCTGTACCTCAACTGGCCATGGGAGGAGAACGAGTAGTGGTAAACTCTAGCAACAGGGGAATCAACCTCCAGAGGCCATGGACACCATCGATATCCACCCCCTCAATCTCTGGACTTACCACCTCAAAACCCACGAACCCCCTCGGCAACCATCACCACCACCACCTCCTCACCACCCCACCAACCCTCCTCCAACACATCCGCTTCTCCTCATCCTCCTCCTCCTCTTCCTCTTCCTCCTCAGCTAAACCCCCCTCCCCTTCCCCCTCCCACCTCCCCCACCTCACCCCCAAAGGCTCAGCCCAC
Organism: Peziza echinospora; assembly: GCA_024516245.1. NCBI lineage: Eukaryota > Fungi > Ascomycota > Pezizomycetes > Pezizales > Pezizaceae > Peziza > Peziza echinospora. Next base: position 639,419 of record JAJLQT010000010.1, on the reverse strand, counting down.
ATGGTGCCCATCCACCTCAAACCCACCACGCACCGTCTCGCCACCGCGCGCTGCACAGTCCACTTCACCACCCCCTCCCCGCACCACCTCATAACCCACAACCTCCTCAAAAAAGGCGACGCCCTCTCCGTCGCACGTATCGCCGGCATCCAAGCGGCGAAGCTCGCGCCCACGATCATCCCGCTGTGCCACCCGATTGAGTTGACGGGCGTGGAGGTAGTTGCGGAATTAGTTGGTGAGGTCGAGGAAGGGGAAGGGGAAGGGGAATTTGGGTTTGGAGGGGTAGAGATCACGGCGACGGTGGAGTGTGTTGGTCGGACGGGCGTGGAGATGGAGGCGCTGACGGCGGTGGTGGGCGCGGCGCTGGCGGTGGTGGATATGGTCAAGGCGGTGGATCGGGGGGTGTGGTTTGGGGGCGTGAGGGTGGTGGAGAAGAGGGGGGGGAGGAGTGGGGCGTGGAGAAGGGAGGGAGGGGGGGGCAGGGGGGGGATGGAGAGGGTTGGTGGTGGAGAGGGGGAGGGGGAGGGTGAGGGCGAGGGGAAGTAGAGGTGGAGGATTGGGGAGGGGGGGGGGTTGATGCTAGTGAGCTTTTATTGTTGTTTTTGGATTTCTTGCAATTGCAATTTGGTTGGAGCTCGAGTTCGAGTACTGGTTCAAAGGTTGGTGTACAATTAATGATGGATGTATGTATATGTGTATTGCATTTTTGATAGGTAAGTCTCGTAACTTTATGATTATCATTGGTTATGCATAATGAAAATACATGGGAGTGCTGCAGCTGTACAAGCGCAGAGAGATGATTGAAAAAATATAGAAATCTGATTGTAAAAAAAATGAAAATGAATAAAGAAGATGATCCCGGCCGAGTACCTACGCAGGCTTCATCAAGAGAGAATGATGTTTCAAGAAAAAAAAAGGAAAACCCCAAATGAAAAATAAAAAATAAAAAATAATAAACAGAAAAAGGAAAAGGAAAAAAAAAGGTTGTGCGTCGCACTTGTGACCTTGCCATGCGTATGCAATCCAATCCAAACCGTACATACAACACAACACCTCCTCGCGACCCACCACTTTCCAAACCACAGAATATATACACATGTATGATAGCTACCACCGCATACCCGCACCTCCCGCCACACCTTCCCCTTACTTATGCTTATGCATTCTATGCAGTCTTCTTCCACTGGGCCCTGACACCCACCAAACTGCTCACCAACCCCGCCAACCCCACCACACCCTCGTCGACGGCAAACTTGCCCTTGCCGCCGCCGACATAACCGAGCGTGTACGCGGGGATGATCCAATCACACGCATCGCTCAAAAGCTGGACCCTCGTCTCAAACAACTCCTTCTGCAGCCTCTTCTCCTCCATCTTGCCCTCCCCAAGCAGTGGGTTCGTCTTCTTCTGCCTCTGTGTGATCTGGCTGATCGTATACAGGCCACTGATGATGCCAAACGAGACACCGCTCAGCCACGCCTTGTTTGCCACCTTCGAGATGGCGGGCGCCATGACGGGCATGGGGATGATGTTGCTGACGCTCAGGTAGTGCAGCGAGTCAAACGTGAGGTATACAAAGTACGAGAGCTGCCTGGCAATGGCAGTGTATCGTAGGACGGGGTCCATGGATTTTGTTCCGGCGATGCGGCAGGCTTCGCGGAGATGCTCAATGTTCTTTCCGACGCGCATGAGCTTCCTCGTGAGGCCGAATTGGGCCTTGAGGGCGTTCCATGGCTTGAGGGAGCTGGCGCTGTAGCCCTTTCGGAGAAGGTAGAAGGAGAGGAAGCGCGCAAAGTATTGGAGGGTTCGGAGGAGCTTGTCGCGGCCGACTGATTGGACATGGAGAAATGAGTTAGTTGGTTTTGCTTTTTTCTCATATTTTAGAGGAACAAGATGCGCTGTCGCAGCATCGAACAATAAAGGGCACAAAAAGCGATGGGGGAAAAAACAATAGCCAAAAGAATAAATGCATACCTGTCGTTCCAACAAACTTAATATAGTGGTTCACCGTTGGGTGATATACGAGCGAGTCTGCAACCATGGCGAGAATTGGGATGAGAACGGTAACTACTAAAACAAAGATCTGCCACTGATTCTGGTGGAGGAGTTGCTGGTGCTGGAGTTCCCTCTGTGTGAGATAATGCTGGACGTCTGCTTGCTGGCTCGAGGTACTATCCTTTTGCGGGGTGTAATAATTTCCGGCAAACTGGTAACTGTAATAGCTATTCGCGGTTGAGCTACTAGTGGTTCCGCTTGTGCTTGGGTCGTGTGCTTCGTTAATGAGGTTGAATAAAGTGCTGGTAGCCACTGTGAAGGAGGGAAAAAGAGAAAAGGAAAAGAGAAGAAGAAGAAGAAGGAGTGTGGGATTTAATGAATGTGATTGTTGTTTTGCTTAGTGTGGAAGGAGGCAGCGAGAGATCCCTCGGGTGTCGGCTACTACCAGGAGGTACGCCTCCCACGGCGATGGGCGGTGCGGGTTGGTTGGTTGCTTGGTTGGCTTGCGTGCTGATTGGGCTGGCTGGCTGGCTGGGATTTTACTGGGAACTGTGAGATAGCCGCGGCGACAGCAGCAGACAGCAGCGGCAGGCACGCAAGCTCGGTTTCAAACGGCGGGGAAGGAGAGGAGGGGTCGAGCTGGTGATAAAGACGTGGATCGTGGGGGATCGCGGGACTAAGCTGTGACGGGGATGGGGGCTGCCCGGGGCAGCAGGCAGCTAAGCTCTCGTGCCGTGGTTGATGGCTGCGATGACGCCGGAACGTGTATGCGATGGTGATGGCGATTGCGACGCCGACGGTGATGGTGCTGGTGATGGCGAAGGAGGCGGCGATGAAGCGGACATGGGCAGAGCAGAGGCAGAGATCACGACACGTCGAAGACAGAGGGCCGCCCACCGGCGACTGTCCTATTCATCCAAACTGGCTGGATGGCCTTAATTGCGCACCGCACGTGAGCGCGGCAAATCGCAGCGCATCGGATGGGCCGAGGCCCCGTGAAAGGGGCAGGCATCAGGCAGCTTCACAGTTGTTATCTTATCAGATCCCATCTCGTCATCACGTGTGATGATGTCTTGAATTGCCGAGTCAAGTGGGACGTGACGTGACATGGCCCCCATATATCCGACGTTAAGTGCACTAACTACCTAAAAGTGCAGACTAATTGCGGGGAACCACAAATTGCGATATCGATACACATCAATTATTGGGTACTTGTATTTCATTTTGATATATGTTAAGTTTGCGGCCTTTCATTTTTCGTGAGCTCGCAAGATATCATGCTCGGAGCTCGGGAATTTTTTGCAATCGGAATCTAGCGCTCGCCAGTATGATCATGATCGATACTGTTTCATGTAAAATCAATGCTCCAGTTTCAAGAATTTTAATTGTAATAAGCTGTAACTACATGTACAATTACTAAAATACTGGTCCAGTCAATTCCGAACCGGCCCGTACTCGAGCTAGCAGTAGTACTGGTGCAACGAGACTTCACTCTGGTTCATTACCTATATCATTGACCTTCCATTTATAATAATGAACCGTGCCAACTTATTTTCCAACCTATACTCTAGCTATAGTATAATAGCAATTGCGCAATACTATCGAACTCCCTTCCAGTAATAATTTCCCGAGCCCTTGAGCACTACATGTCTCTCGGTTCCACAAAAACCACCTGCCATGGCCAATTACAACAACAACCTCTCCCCCGGACCTCCCAAATCCAAGAGTAACGTAAACGTAAGATCAACTTCAAGTTCAACAGTCATAGGTACATCCTATGTATGTACGTCTTCCGCATCCATGGTATCTGATACTTGAGCTCCCCGGCTGGGCTTCCGGAATTCCCCGACACCAACAAAACACCTACTAAACTTTAACGCACATCTAGATCAAGTAGATCTAGAGATTCAGTGCACTGGCCAATTGCAATGCATGTTTCTTGCAAATATCTTGAGCTTCCCTTGGCCGTTCCTTCGCATGCTAGGCCGACTCGGCCGACAAGACGACGATTGCCTGCCTGCCTGGTAAGGCCATGACATTCTGCATGCATGATCAAGCTTAAGTCGACTTGAGCAATGGGGTCAACATGCAACAACGTTACAGCGGTTTACAGAACTGAGTAAGCTTAGGACTCTTAAGCTACCAAGCAGGAACTTGTTCCTTGCTCTTTTATTTCTCTTGGGCTAGTGTTGAGAACTGTCCTGTTCTCATCATCTGACCGGTACGTAACGCCTTGTTTTCGTTTTGGAACTCTGAATTTTATACTGGCACGCCGGACCTACCTCACATGTAGTAGTGCAAATGTGCTGTAGGTTGAAATCATGTAGATTTAAACATAAATCTTGAATTTAGAGACGCCCACCCCTCTACCAGTAAACTTAAGAGCTCAAGCATATGCATATATCACCATGGCTTACCTGCTATAGCAAACTACTAAGTACTCAATGGTGTGCCATATGGCAAAGGTGCAAGCCAATTAACCTCCATATTGACGGCCATGCACGTGCACATGTCGTCCTCTTCTAGCCGTCTCCCCGCAATACCTATATTTCTGACAGCATACCCGAGAAATAGTTAGCCCACACCATCTATAGTAACGTTTTTCAGAAACATAGAGCTACGAGTGTATGAGTGTATAATTGCAGATCTTATATCATTTGATGCTGCTGTGTAATGATGGAAGTGGGTAACGGCTTCGGAGTTGAGGGCCGGGATGTCGGAGGAAGCCAAGAGGTAAGCAGTAAAAGCTATAGCTACCTAATAGATACCTTCTGTTAGCCTTGAAATTAACCTTCAACGTCCCAGGGTGTAGCTACATGCAGGCCTGCCCTACAGTAAGTCTGGAAACTTGGCTACCTACTTACCTACCTTCTTAAGGATAGGTAGTACAGAGATGGAGAAGTATCCAAGAAATAGCACAATTGGAGTAGAAGACGCTAGAACATAGAAGACGTAAGTTTTCCTGGGGTGCATCATGAGTGCCGCGTGGAGTGTCGTATGGTAATTCCTATCACATATCAATTGAACCGAGAAAGCGAGCCTTCCGAACGTAGGAGGTTGCGTTACTTCCTAATCTATATCCCCACAACTTCCCAACATAGAAACCAGGAATATAAAAAAACATATATAACCCCCCTCCTACCCCACACCGTTTCCTCTCTCCACCCCAATATCCTCATCTCCATCTCCATATCAATCCCAGTCTCCCTCATAAACCCAATCCCAAACACAAACCCACGACCACAACCATGGCCTCCTTCGTCCCCTCCGTCCGCATCATCCCCGCAACGCACTGCAGCGGCGCCCACTGCCCAGCTAACATCACCCTCCCCCTCATCCCCTACAACATCCCCCAAGCCGAAGTCAACACCACATTCACCTCCGCCGGCCCCGACAAAATTACTATTAAAACACCCTGGAACACCGACCTCTGGAATAAACCACAGGACCCATACACCATTGCCCACAACCAACCTTTCCTCTACACGGAGGTCTTTCTCCGGGAATTCCACTCTGCAAAAGTCACGGTATCGGGGGACTGGGTCGAGAGGTACGATCAGGGCGGGATTGTCCTGATCCACATCCCGGAGCCGAGCGAGGCGGAGGATCCTGTTGGTACCTCTACTGGGACGGCAGATCCACCAAAAGTATCGAGTAATAATACCTCCCCAAGCTTACCCAACCTAGACTGGAAGAAGTGGGTCAAGTCCGGAATCGAATTCGAATTCTCCCGGCCAAACATTGGAACAGTTGCTACATTCCCCTGGTCAGACTGGTCGCTCCTGCCTCTCACATCCACACAGACCTCGGCCACGATCCAACTCGAACGAAACATCAGGTACCTTCGTGACGGCGAGGAGGTTCGTGAGTCTGGGCTATGGTTGTACTTACTCGACCCTGTGACTGGCGAAAAAGCGGGTCTGAGAGAAATCACCTGGTTCTTCGGGGATGATGTGAGTAAAGCTGGGGTTGGTGCACCGCTGAAGGAAGGTGGGAAGTTGTGGGTCGGGGTATATGGTGCGAGGCCATCGCCAGAGGAGAAGGAGGGGGTGGTGCCGCTGGAGGTGGATTTCGAGGGGTTCGAAATTAGGTTGTTTGATAAGCCGAGGGAGTATTAGTGGATTATTGCTTTCTTCTTTGATATGGGTTGAAAATCATGATGCATATGGCAGTTGTAACTTTTGTTTTAGTACCTTTTTTGATATCCTCTTTGATCTCTAGCAAGATTGATTAATTATAAGTCTTTTCAAGTATGTTGTGTGGCTCGGAATAGGTATGAACTTATATCTACCTACCTGGTGGTCTATAGTCAAAATGTGTTTTCCAGAAATATCTCGTTCACAAGTGTGGCCTCAGCCATGTCAACCTCCTCGCACGAAAACAATCAATCAAAAATTCCCAGGTTAATATGCATATATTTGTACACAGCGCCCCATGGCCATCCATCATCCCCAACCAGAACCTACTTACGTAATTACTCATGCCGTATTAATTACCAGAAAAAGAAAAAGAAAAAATCATCATATTTTCCCAAACCCAGTTGCAAGATCATCAAAGTCGCCTTATTTCTGCCAAACATGTACAATTCAAGGTGAGAGGGGAAAAAGAAGGGAAAAAAAAAGAAAATAAATAGGACAAAATAAAAGAAAGAACGAAAGAACGAAAGAACGAAAGAAAGAAAGAAACAAAGGAAAATTATACATGCATTGCCTACTTCCCCACCTTCTCCTTCTCCAACATCTCCAACCCCTCCGCCACCTTCTTCATCCCCTCATCCCACTGCATCTTCCTCGCCGCAACCCCCGCATCCCTAAACCACCTCCCCGCAGCCTCGAGATCTCCGTCCCGCCAGCGCAGCTCGGCAAGGTTACACATCGCGACGACGCAGGCCTCGTCGCAGTCGTCTGTGCGCTCCGACGCGGGGGTTCCGACCGTGGCCATGTCGATTGCCTTTTCGGCCCAGGCCTGGGCGGACGCGGGGTGGGTGGAGGCCAGGGAGGTGGAGATTGTGGCCATGAGGGTTGCGGCGTGGCAGGATTTGGCGGGGAGGTAGGTGAGGGCGTGGAGGAGGAGGGGGGTCGAGAGGTAGGCGCGGTTGGTGGTGAGGTAGTATGTTGCTAGGACTATTGGTTGTTTTGGGGAACAGTTAGTTGAGGTGTTTCCGGGGGTAAGGTTAGAGGGGTGGAGTGAGGGGGTTAAGACTTACTTTCAAACGTTGAAGCCAACTCGAGGGGAGAAAGCCATCCGTCATTCTCCACGTCATCCGGATCCACACCCGTAGAAGAATCTGTAGCCATAACATCCTGCGAGGGTAATACCGTCTCTGAAGGTACAGCTACAGCCGTAGAAGCAGCCGGTGCCGTCTTCCCCTTGGCCGCAAACCTCGCCTCCCTCCTCCTCTCCTCCGAAAGTACCATCTCCACCGCCTTCTCAAGGACATTCTCCCCCTCCTTCCCCCTCCCCTCCATCTCAATCAGCAACCCGCCCAACCTAACCGCCGTCTCGACAGCCCTCTTCACCAACCCCGTCCTCTCCCGCCCATCCCCCCTCTTCTCCTCATCCCACTTCGCCACGCCCTGCGCAAGCGACGTCCACACGTCCCGGAGCACCTCGACGGCCTTATCCGTCCTGCCCGCGAGCTCACAGATGCGCGCAATCTCAATCTTGATGCCCGTGACTTCGCGCGAGAGAGGGTTGAGGCCTTCCTCCCGCGCCTTCTCGAGCGCGGAGATGTAGTGCCGGAGGGACTCGCGGTATGTGCTGGGGTCGGTGGCGTAGTAGAGCGCTCGGCGGAGTTCTTTTGCGACGCTGGGGGGGAAGTTGTGGAGGGTTTTTTCGGACCAGGCTTGGTAGGTTGTGAGGCCGTAGAAGGCGAGGGTTAGGCCTGCTGCTATTCTGATTTAGGAGTCAGTCTTTGTGATTATGGCACTTTGCTTGTGGGAGGGGAGAAGGGGGGGGAGGTCATTGGGTATATACGTGAATATAGCGGCAAAGATGGGAAGGCGGAGTTTATTCAGATTCCCAGTTTCCCGCTCGTGCTCGATCCTGCGTTTGTAGTTTTCGAAAAGCGTCCTTCGCTGTTGCTGGGCAGAGGGGTTTCGTAGTGACGAATGTAATGATGGGATTCGCTGTGAGGTTGTTGATGGCCGGGGAAGGGATGTCCGAATGATGCTGCTGGAAGGGGAGGTGGTGGTGGTGACCCCCCGTTGGCTATTGCGCACCGCCGGGAGCTGCTGTCTTGCGGCGGCCCTCAGCAGCACTGCTGCAGAGCCGGTGCGGTGGAGCATCTTTCACGGTATTCTGTTTCGGCCCTTTGTGTAATTGCGGTTGTAATTCGGCGGGGTGTTTGGTGGGGTTGGTGGTGGGTGGTGATGATTATCGGCAAGCTTAGGTCTCTCGATGGTGGGGCGGGTGGTGGGATTCTTTAAGACAAGAGCGCAGTACTGCAAGAGGATACAGGTACCATACACGCATCCAGGCCCCGCCGGTCAATGGATCGTGGGCAATTACGACACTCAGCTGCCCATCTGCTGCCAAGGACCGCATCGCCGGCCACGGAGAAACGTATTGCCGTTGGACACTGCGGGTGTTGCATCATCCCCGCCCCCCCCGGCCCCGTCATCATATGTCAGGGACATTAGCTCTCGCTTAAGCCGGCCGTGATCGATCAATTGCGACAAAGCTTGCGATTCCTCAACTGAGTAAACAGCGTTCGCCTTCCAGCTCCTCACCATCACACATCCTCCTCGCCTGGCGCACCCGCAAACCAAATCGCCAGCCTTGTAGTATACGTCCCCAACTTGCCAAACCACCTGCCAAAAATGAATTCTGCGGGCTTTTCTGCGATGCGGAGGATTCCACGGGCAAGAGGATTATTGGCCAGTCATTGCCCCACCATCAAACAACAACTGAGATGCGCATCATTCACCACAAACACAGCATCGGGAGCTCCCATAGGCGCGGGGCCTACCGGCCCAACACCATCGTCATCATCATCAATCCCACAGACAAATAACAACAGGAATGGAAGTTCCCCACAGCAACAAAAGAAGCTTCTGCCACCACTCACCCAAAAACAACGAGACTTTCTAGACCAAGCTGTAACCCTCACCCCCACCCACCCCAACACCCCCGAGACCCAATAAATTCCATCATCATCATCATCATCATCATCATCCACCCACTAACTCACCCCCCCCGCGCCCCAGCTCCGCGTCAACCAAGCCGGCGAACTCGGCGCAAACCTCATCTACTCCGGCCAATACCGCATCTTCCGCCACGACCCCGCCCTCAAACCCCTCATTCGGCACATGTGGGACCAAGAAGTCCACCACCTCAACACCTTCGATACCCTCCTCGCCAAACACCGCGTCCGCCCCACCGCCCTCCGGCCAGTATGGAACGTAGCAGGCTACCTACTTGGTCTCGGCACCGCGGCGATGGGGGAGAAGGCCGCAATGGCGTGCACGGAGGCAGTAGAGACCGAGATTGGTGGGCATTATAATGATCAAGTCCGAGTCTTGTTGGGGATGTTGAGGGAGGAAGGCGTGGAAGCGGGGTTGGAGGGGCTGGAAGGTGGGGAGATTAAAGGCCTATTGGAGGTGATTAGGCAGTTCAGAGATGATGAATTGGAACAGTAAGTGGAATACCCCGCCTTGTCTCATTTACATTGAGATTTTTTTTCTCGTGGAAGGGTATGCTAATTTTTTGGGGGGGGTGTATTAGTCTTGATACTGCGGTGGATCATGATAGTAAAGGTGCGGATGGATACGAGGCACTAACAACCTTGATCCGAGGCGGGTGTAAGGCTGCAATTTGGATTTCCTCGCGCATATAAACATCTGTAATTATAACCTGCTCCCTTGGACAAGAATTTTGCGGTAAGAATTTGGAATTGTACATACATTTGTTCAGCTTGGGGGGGGGGGTTGCCTCGCAATCTGGATAGTCGTAGATTCCCACAGGTCTTTATACCCACGCTAGTAATTGCCTGCAAGTAGTTGTAAATGGCACCGGTTGGCTCGATGTTCTCGCGTGATCTTTGCTCATGAGTTTGGCGTCAAAAGCTTTTCCTCATTACAAGGAAAATCAAATAAAATCATGTATGGTATCTACCTACTTCTCAGTTCCTCCAACCTCGCCAGCTTCAGGAGCCTACTTACATGGTAACATCGATCGCAAGCAGCCTGCAGCCGGCTCAAATGCCGGTCCCTAACAGTACCTTCCGAGTCGAGACTGCCTTACAAGAGATGTTGATGTCTTGCGATGTTGAGTCTTAGTCTCATTCCCGTTGATTCTGTGCCGGGGGCACGAGAACACGGTGTCGGGTAAGCTTAAGCTTCAAACATGACGAGATGCGCATGCAGATATCAATGCCTGCAAGTTCAGGACCCTGCCATCCGGGTGCATGTGGGGGAGTCGGAACTGAGTGGGGCGCGTATAAGCGAGTGAGTGAGCAACCCCACACCCCGCCGCCGCCCCAAACTCTGCCCCTCGATTTACGGTCCAAAACCTCCCTCTCTTCCGCAATATAAAGTATCAGCTAAAGCTTCTTCTTCTTGGTCTCGTCTTCATACCCTCTGCGAGAAACAAAAAGAACTTCTCACATACAAGGCCAGCATCTGTTCTCGTGCGCCAGCATCATGGAGACCTCAGATACCCCACTCTTCTACCCTCTCGCCTCGCGCGAGCGCTTGCTGGAGCTCTACCTCAACAAGCCGCTGACCGAGCTTCCCACTCCGGCAGCTATTCTTGATCTTGCACTGGTGCGGAGAAACTGTGATCGCATGCTTGATACATGCGAGGCTCTCGGTGTTGGATTCCGAGCCCATGTCAAAACTCACAAGGTACCATCATGTTTCCCTTGAGGCCCAAAAAGGTTCCTATCGCAGTTGACCAGTGTAGATTCATTGACGATGAAGGCCGCTTACAGACTGTAGAACTCACGAGATATCAACTCCTCGGAAGTAAGACGACACGCCCACCCGCCCCACCGACAGGTACTGCTATCAATACCGGGAAGGTCTGTGTATCGACGATAGCCGAGGCCGAAGCATTGATCCCACTGATAGAAGAGGGTATTATCAATGATGTGAGTATATCTATAGGTTACCTGCTCCTCTTTGCTTTTATGTCACCGATTCCAGGCTTTCCCATGATCGTGTAGTAACAATATAACAGATATTATATGCCTTTCCACTTCCAACATCAGCCGTATCTCGACTCCACAAATTACTCCGAGTACCATTTCCAAATCTCAAGATCTCGGTCATGATCGACAACTACCAGCAGCTCTCATACTTTTGTGATTATATCCAACAGCAAGAGCTTCCACCTTCGGATGGAGAATATGGGATTTTTATCAAGATTGATGCCGGCTATCATCGTTGCGGAATCCACCTGACAGAAACACACGAGCTTGATAATTTGGTCCAGTTGGCCCGTAACCTAGCGGATGTGGATGCCTTGAGTTTCAAAGGAATTTATACACATTCAGGAAACAGCTATTCAAGCGCACAGCCTGACGATGCTGTATGGCTGATTGTCGAGGAAATCGAAAGCGCCCTTCAAGCCTTGGAATACGATGTGGATGGCGAGGCTGCTGGTACACCTGTTGTCATCTCTGTCGGAGCATCACCAACTGCAATTGCTCTTGAGAATTTCCGATACTTCTCGGACCCTGGTAACAGCACTGCATTTGCCCGACTTCAGCAACTCCAGCAACAACTCAAAACTCGGCCCAGGATTTCTCTGGAGATCCATGCTGGCGTTTATACCACCTTGGATCTCCAGCAAGTTGCAACAAATGTCCTGGCCTCACCACTCACTCACAAAGTAACTAGCATTGCGCTCACCATTCTGACCGAGGTCGCCAGCGTTTATGACCGACGCAACGAGGTGCTCGTCAATGTTGGAGTCACTGGACTCGGCCGAGAGCCTGGCAAGAAAACCAGTGAATGGGAGAGTGTCTGGGGTGTTGTGTCGGACTGGAACGATGAGCGACCGCACACTGGCATGTGTTTGGATGAAGGTGGCTGGGTTGTGAAAAAGCTCAGCCAAGAGCATGGAATCCTTGGTTGGAAGACGGAGGTTGATGAACGACGGCCAATCCTCAGCATTGGTAAGAAACTGCGGATATTTCCACAACACGCATGCATTGCGGGAGCTGGATATGGCTGGTACTTTATCGTCGATTCAGATGATGGTGGCGATGGGGGAAGTATAGTGAAGGATGTGTGGGTAAGATGCCGTGGATGGTGAGCATGTAATAGCAGGTACGCAAGGTGTCTCATCACCATTAGCAGTTGTTGAATATTACCCTATAACCCGCTCTTCCTTCTGAAAACCGGCTGGAATACGAAAAAATGAATTTTCCATTGATCCGCTGAGAGTGAACTTCATGAGAACGCTTTCTGTGGCTCCCGGAGAAGGCCGGTATTTGATCCTATAACGTAGGTATTGCAGCGAAAGCAATCAGCATTAGCAGCAGTTTACAGATAGCTTGCTTCAAATCTCATGGAAATTCCGTGGTAAAGTACACCAAATCGAATAAGAGCTGAGCCGTATGCTTACTCTCGATTGTACCGGTGTTGATGCTTTCGAACTTCGACGCAAGGCTGATTTGCGAGAATTCGGACGTATGAGCTCATGAGAGGGGTACAAGTGGCGTAAATCACTTATCCAAGTGCAATTGGCATGACAAGCTCGAGGGATGTGGGAAATGAACAGGGAAAGTTCACAGCCATAAATTTGGGGAAGTTGAGTCACCAGAAATTGAAGGGGCATTGAGTATTTCCGATTTAGTCTCACGGAAACTTCCGATTTGAGAGTGCCCTCCTTCCATTTCGGGTCGAAAGTTGCATATATGCAACATGCGTCAAATGGAGCACCATTTGCATAGAACCTGCATAGTGCTTGCCAAGTTTTCATTTCATCAACTTTCCAATTTTCTAACTGCAAACATTCGAAGAGCTTCCCAACTGGCGCACATCACGAAAAATGTCCAACATATACTTCGAAGCTTCAACGCTTCTTCTCACCCACAAGGCCGGCTCGCTCAAATCCCGTATATACAGCACCGCCAATGCTTCAACAAACTCACGCGCCTCGCCAGCTCGGCTCTATGCCTTGATCATGGAGACGTTGAGGCACAAGGATATTCTGAATGAGGTGATCCGAAAGTCAGGAATACTCGGAATTGAGAAGAAGGTAGCCACGATATGGAAAATTACTACGACTCAAGTGTCACCCAGCTAACCCCCGCCAGTAGCTCAACCCTACACTCGCCCTATTATTGCTACATGACTTTTTACTTCTCAAACCAGGGAAAGACAGCATCTCACTTGCAGTGACGCACCCTCTCCGAGCAGCAATCCTAAGGCACAAGGCTCGACTCAGCTCGGAGTTTACCAGGGCAAGGCTACGCAAAGGCTATGCAACTACAGAGGCTCTGATAGAGGCCTTCAAGACCATTGATTCGGATGGTTCTTCACGAATTCCACGATGGGTCAGGGCCAATCGACTCAAAACTACCCTAAGTGGGCTACTGAGTGCCTCACCATTCGATACTTTCACTGCCGTCGATACCATCGAGGAACTATTCGATTCGAAATTGAATGGCAAGGTCTATTATATCGACAAACACATCCCCGACTTGGTTGCATTCCCACCATCAATTACACCATTGTTGACGAAGCACCATCTTTACGCCTCTGGGTCACTGATCCTCCAGGACAAAGCATCATGCTTTCCTGCATACATCTTAAACCCACCACCCGGTGCACACGTGGTAGATGCTTGCGCAGCGCCTGGAAACAAAACAACTCACTTGGCTGCGATCATGGCAGCAAATGCTGGATGCAAAGGACATGGGAAGGGGAAGATTACTGCATTCGAGAGAGATCCTCGCCGCTCAGAAATTCTAGAAAAAATGACACAAAAAGCCGGGGCAGATGAAATCGTAAGGATCAAGAAAGCAACCGATTTCATGAAGTCTAATCCCGCCTCTGACCCGCACCTTGGATTCGTTACGCATCTTCTGCTGGATCCAAGTTGTTCGGGTTCGGGTATCACATCGAGGGAGCAACTAGAGGATCGAGTTACTGCATACACGCCGCTTCCTGTTGCAGCTAAACCCACACAGCTTCCTTCCAATAAGAGAAAAAGAGGTAAAGCTCCGGAGGTTGAGGCTAAAATCGTCCCAACTGTTGAAGAAGATGAAGCCCCAGCGGAGGAGGATGATGCCGCTGTTCTTTCAGCAAGACTAACGACATTGTCCTCATTCCAACTTGTCCTCTTACTGCATGCATTGTCATACCCACATGCCCGCAGAATAACATACTCTACTTGTTCAATACATGCTCAGGAAAATGAGCATGTTGTTACAGCAGCCCTGCTATCACCTGTAGCAAGGAAGCGCGGATGGAAAATGGACACTAAACTGGATATGATGGGTGGATGGGGGAGGAGAGGAATTGTGGAGGAGGTACGAATTAAGGCAGAAGAGCTTGGAAGCCCTGGCCATGGGGGGGAGGATTGGGCCGAAGATGTCGCAAAAGGGTGCGTCCGGTGTGACGAGGGAGATAACGCAGGCGGCTTTTTTGTTGCATGCTTTATCCGCGATGTTGGAGAGGATGAGGAAGCAGCAGTCCTTGAGAAGCCCTGCTTAAAGGATGAGGAAGAAGAGGAGTGGAATGGGATTGCAGGTGACGATGATGGGACACAGGTTCAAACGGAGCCAACGAAAAAGCCAATCAAAAATGTCCCTAGTAATAAGAAAAAGGGAAAAGGTGGCCAAGGACCAACAGCACAATCGGGATCAACAGGATCTTCGACTTTGACTTCGACACCTCGTACTGCTGCAAACCCACATGGCCAACAGAATGCGAAGAAAAAGAAGCTAAAAAGCAAGCACTGATTCATGCAAAACATAAGACGATGTGTTTTAGATTGTGGGGTTGGAATTTTTGTTAGAGCACTCTTAATTCGAATATCCTGGTCGGTACTTTACCTACTCTAGCAAAAAAAAAAAAAAAAAAATGAGATTTCTGAGACATAATAAAAAACATCCTGAGCCTATGGCCAGCCATGGATGGTCTGATCCGGGATTTCCCAACTGGCGGTGGTGATCGTGATAAACATTGCTTCCAGAAGCTAGAGTAGAGACAAGAATTTTAAATTGTGAGGAACCCCGGTGAAGCTTGGGTGGTCTCGTGGTGATCATGATGCATGTTGCTACTTTAGAAGCACTCGTAGTAACCTAATGTCCAATGAAGCAATAACTCGGAGAATTCTCTTGCCTATTTATAGCCAATTGGATTTCTATTTGCGCATTTCCAACCAGCTGACCATGAAATCATTTCATCATGATCACCTTTGGTTTGTCGTTGTGAGTTTGTGTAAAGGGGAATATTCGAACTTCTGTTCATCCAATCTTTCAACTACCCCTGTCCGAATGCCCATTGGACGTTTGTGGGTGCCGTTGCTACCCACTTGGGCTCGAGCTCGTTACTTTACTTTCAAATAAAGCTTGATCGATGCAATTGCGTTAACAGAGGCTGGCGCAGGACAAGTCGTTAACTTTTTGACGGGTCGATTGGACAGCTAAACCTATTGTGGTAGAAAATCAGGTCAAAACGCAACGGGCTTAACCACAGCAAAGTTAGCGCTGCCCAATCGACCCGTCAAATGCTGTAAACGAGATGATCCGGGGTTAGGTACTCTGTTCGAACGAACGTGCACTCGTACTCTATCTACGGAGTACCGAACGTACAGATTACTCAAACCAAGCCCCAGATCTTCCGATGAATTCGAATTCGAAGTGGATCCACAATTTCAGGACTTAAGGTAGGTTGGCCAAGGGTGATCATAACTTCCTACTGGGGGTTTCCTGGTCCACTTTTGAACGGAACGGGGTACCTGCTCTGGTAAAATCAAATTTCCATGCTGGATTTATGATCACAAAGATGGATGTGATGGTTGAATTTTTTTTTTTGGTCATGGGAAAATACGAGTAAGCTTGCTGTTTTTCTAAGTTGATCATGAGTTACGAGAAAAACAATCAGGCTAACGTAGTGGCTCACGAGAACACATGAGATGTAGTCTCGTTCCCAGACCCTCGTTGAGGCATGAGGGGTACTTTTGGGCACGATACTACTTAACTTAGGTACTTTTGGCGTTCGAAGTTTAATTGCTTGATCGAGTAGGAAGTAACTCGTGACATAAAGTTAATACCCAATTATAATTAGCTGGCCTCCTACTTAATTGCCGAGAACACCTACTGCCACCTATTGCTACCTTAATTCATGTAATAACAAGACCGGTATACGTATCTTACATCTTGACATCTTTATATACCTGACACAAGTAATTAAGGCATTAGGTATATCCTAGAATTCTCCAAATTTTGTGTATCCGTGCCGCTACTAAATTATTCCATGTCTGTACTAGATGCTTTAAATTGCGAGATCTAAAAAGTAACAAGTATGGAGAACCTTCCGGCGGTGTCTCCACACGATCAAGTGCACATGTGGCATTCGCTTCGATCAACTCTACTCTAGCTGAAGATCCGAGCACGGCATCCATCACCTTGCGGGCGCCCCGTGGTAGCCTCGTGCCCCCCGTGGTAGTCTCGTGCCCCCCCGTGGACGTGTCCCGTCGTCTAAATGTGGCTACCTCTGAACAGTTTCGACGTTTACTCAATGTGACCTTGTGGCGTGAATTACGCTAGCGCCTGCGCACAATGCCGACCAAGGAAAGTGCAAGTGGAGGCCGAGGGAGCGAGACTGAGACCGAGCATCCAGAGAGGACCATCCCGAGACTGGCACCACACGACTTCTGGCAAGCCTCCAAATTCCGCCCTGGCCTCCGGCCACCCCCCGAGTTCCATTTCAATTCAAAATCCAACGTTTCGATTTCCCCCACAACAAACAGATATCTAAAGTTCTGGTTTGCAGTGATTCACGCCGTACAGAAATTTACGACCGATTCAATTGAGGCCCAGATCCCGCCATCTTGAACCATCTGCAATAGCATGTCCAGGAGGCCCTCAGGATATTTCAAAATAATTACCAAGAAGAGAGAAGAGGTATCGCGTTAAGTTACCGTCCTCTACCCTGCACGCCCTCAAACACAAAAAAGGTAATTCCGAGCCACGTGCCTTACCCATTTTCTTCGGCCTCTGCCAATAATCTCCACCACCGAACCCTACGGAATAAGCCGCCTTTAGTTGGCTCAGTAGCACGAGTAAGCACCTCCCTGTCACTTTTTCGGCACTCCGATACCTCAGTTGGGGTAGGCAGAGTGACAAACGCAATTGTCACGCAGCACGACGCACTCTACCAAATGCACTCTAATCTGCTACCTATTCTTCAGTGCTAACCTTTTGACATTCTGGCGGCGGGGTGTCTTTTGTGCGCAGTGCCTATGTCAACCTCAACTACTCTAGCGCTCCAGAAGCTGGTGCAGACGGCCACGAACTATGTGTGCCCGTGCTGCGGAGCGATGTCTATGGAGCTTCAACCACATGGCAATCCAATAAAGGTGCAGAAACCTCAAGATATTTCTGCAGCGGCTTTGTCGATCACATCAGAAAACACTAGATCGTCAGCGGTCAAAAAAGAAGTCAATCTGGTCGAACTTACAGCGGCGTTCGATGCGATGGCGAAGGAAAGGAAGTCAACGCCTCAATGGATCCGGATGAAGGAAAATAAAGAAGAACAGATAAGGAAATTGCTTAGGTTCGCTGCTGAACAGGGATGGGAGGAAGAGAGGAGTAAAAAGGCGAAAGAGGCGGAGAAGTTGACGGCTGATGGAATGCTGTCGGCTTTGGAGAATAAATTTTATTTCATGATGAGCGAGATGAAAAAGCTGTCGAAGATGCACAATGATATATTCAAGACGCTTGACAAATTTCGAGATGATATCGAGAAGACACAAGATCAGCAGGTAGGTGACTACGAATATGTGTGGCAAGACAAGCATACGATTCATGTCGCGAAGTTGATCCTTCAAGAGATGGTTCGCTGAGGTGATTGGTGGGTAGTTAACGGTCTTTCAACGTTGTCAGACTTGACCTGGTTTGTCAATGTGGCTAGAGCTTACCGGGCACTGGAGTCATAACTGAAATTTGTGCAGTAGGTATCCCCCTACTTTTGCTTTTATTTGCGTCTTGTTTGTTTCTATAAACCCTGTTAAAGGGAAGTTCTGTCCCTGCTTTTACACTGTGAAATAACTACCTAGGGTAGAGTACCATTTCTGTAGCCAGCTAGCAGCCATATCCAACGAATCAACAATGAAGATTTCTAACTTTATTGACTGATCAGAATATCGTTTGTGCGACGTTTTTGGCGCCGCCGTGAATCCACGTGGGAAAAAAGAGCAAATCGAATGCTCGATACCCATCCACAGTTTCAAACAACTCCAAGGGTGTTCTCGTCTCCATGGTATATTAACCATGCTCGCTAGGAAACATCATCATTGTTCGTTCGCTACTCCATGCCCTTGTCAGCATATGCAGCGGCCTGAAACGAAACGCAATAACTCTAATTAAACAGTACGACATGCTGGGCCAACGAAACTTCGTTTGCAGTGAGACTGCCGAAACGGGAAATCAGATTTGGGGCAGGAGTGGCTAGTCGACCAGCAGGGATATATATAAGTCACGTGCATGAAAAAACAAAGATGAATTGATTTCCCACAGTCTGGCCTGGCACGAGAACAGTCTGGACTTGTGGACGGCCCATCGATCAATTGCCGGAGAATTCTTCAGCTCTTGGGAAAATTTGGCCAACACGGCAATTTCTGAATACCTACGCCACGCTCCTGCTTTCTCTGGACAGTCTGTGTTGGAGATGGCTCTCTCTCCGGTCGAGTGGGGGTAGGTATCGCGGCACTACAAGTAGCCATGCGGGAACAGTTCAGTTCAGCGATCGAAGTTAGGGGGCGGCGTTGCGCGTTGCACAAGCAGGCTACCTATTCATCGTGTCTGTCGACCCGGTCCATCATTTTCCCCGCGAGGCCGGGGAATATCCTCACGTTAAGGGAGCGCGGACACTCTCTCACGAGCTCGGTCGACTCGTGCCTGTGCCAGTGCCAGTGCCAGTCTGTGCATATGCGCATGTGCCCTGCTGCATGCTGCGGCTGGGCACCAGGGCGGCGGTCCTGGTGTCATGACGCGGGCTAGCTCAAAGGCCCCACCGTACGCGACTCGCCGTACCAGCCTCGAGGCCGCTGCCCCCACTCGACCTCTCCCCGCTGCAGAAATCCGAAGCTACCTACTGCTCGATGCATGCACTCGCTCCTTGCTTGCCGCACTGTGCAGTGGCTTTGCATTCTACTTACCAGGAGACGAGTAGCATTTCCGTGGATTGCTGGAGAAGGAAGTGCCCAAGTAGGTAGGGGAGGCAAGTGGAGGGGATTGGGCGAATCTGCTCTAATTTTCCCGCGAGAGGGCTAAAGAGAGCCACATGCAGGAACCCAGCATCCTCGCGAGCCTTCGAGCCTTGCAAATTGCCAACAGTGTTACTCGACTGGATGAAGGCACTTAAGTACTTCTCCTATGCTTCTTGCCGCCCTTCTCTGGCCCGAAATTGCCCTCACACTGGCTGGAAAGTTGCCTCCATGAGCTACCTATACCCGAAATCATGCCAAAATGGAATATCGAGAGGACGGATACACTCCCTCACAAAACTTAAACTCAGCAGCGGCCTGCCAGCAGTCTGATGATCTCAGCTCATGAGCACCGTTCACTGGAGCATAGGGGCACAGGGCATTCGGCTTGCCCCGTCAGCGCACAGATCACGGCTCGATTGCAACAGGGGTTCGACGCGTTGTATTAATCTTGCCTGTCATTTCCGGGCTAGACAGGCAATCGAAGGCGTGGAAGTTGGTGAGCAAGGGAGGCCAATAACCTTTGAGGACTGGTGGGCATCGCCTGGGTACCAGCAGCTTAGAGGATGGGCCCAGCCTGGGGTCAGAGTAGGGACTGCGCGAGGCTAAGAGCCTGGGATCTGGCAGGCACTGGGGACGGAGAAGGTTGTTAACTTAGAGTACCAAACCAGCCCTCTCTACTCTACTGCAACAACCCACCCTCCCCATCTCTCTGGCCGTCTCGTCGATGCTCCTCGTTCGAAGTTTGCTGTGTCCTCACCGCTCCTGTTGAGCACTCATCGCCGCTACACACCCACATACACTCCGAAACCCATACAGTATTTGCAATTGCAACAGGTCGGACCTTTCTTCAAGCCTCACCATGACGAATAGGCAAAAAAAACAACGGAAACTGGTCATCACTTTCGAGTCCTACTCCGCACAAGCCATTCAATCTCAAGCCAACTTGTTGCCGATTCCTGATGCCTCTTCAAGCTCACAAATCATCTGCCTTCCACCAATTGTGCTGTCCCCGTCTTCATCGGTTTCTCCACAGCACAGTAAGCTATCCCCAAAGGACATTGATCAGACGTTGATTACACAGCTATCAGACCTTCCGGAGGCTACAGTGGGATACATCCTCTCCTTGAGGGAGAAATGGCTTAAAAGGCTAGGTTTGTGCAATGAGATCTTGACAGAGGAGGATCGAATAAGTGGCAATAATCGGACTGGAGTGGAAAAGGTGATTTTTATGCTTGGTGGTGTTACTGGAGTGAGATTTGCCTGTATACGGAGAATCTCGGAGGATGTAACTGCGGGTGATTATTTTCTAGCGAAGGAGATTTTTGAGCGTCTGGAAAGGAGTTGGGGCGAAAAAAATACGATCAACAGAGAAGGAAATACGACAGCAAAGTCTCATCACAATAGCCGAATTTCTAAAAATGTGAGAGAGCCCGCAAGCGCAATCACATTACGTTCACGTTGCGATACACCAACTCCAATCATATCCGCCAAAGGTACACGAACGACACTATCCAAAGCTCGAAAGACCTCAAGATGGGAGGAAAGGCGTGAAAGGGGTTTGGCATCGGATTCAGACACAACCTATTCTCGGTCTTCCTTTTCTGATGAGGAACCATTACAAGTACCGAGAACTCGAGGGAGGCCCCTTCCTCTGGCAGAGCGGCGGGCTCGCCCTGCATCACCCCCAGCAACCCCACCACATTCGCGGAACCAGATGCAAGTGCCTGGTCAAGGAGACAATTCGCGACGCCCAACATCATTAATTGTTCTTCCTAATTCTTCAACAGTCACAGTTTCACCAGATTCCCAACCCTCGCCCTACATACATACAACACCATCTTTGACGGATCTTAGAAGGCGGTCGGCATTGATGGAGGGTATCTCCTGGTTTGAATCTTTGGAAAAGGCATCTCGCTCGGCGTCTGGGCGGAAAACATCGGAGGATTCAGCTTTAGCTGCACTCATTGAGCGAAGCCTCAGTATCAAAAAACCTACGGAATCGGCGTACTACACGTGCACCACTAGCAGTAATGCCTCGAGTCGGACAACAACAGCCAGCACGAATGGTTCTCGGTCGCAAATCAGCCTAGTAGAAAGCGAAGCTTCTGGCACAGAACGCATGGGCTCAGTCTCGCCAGAGCTAGAAAGGAATCCAGGGCGTAACAAGGGAAATCATGGCATGAGGCCCCGAAAAGCTCTACGATCATCATGGCTTGCTCCTCCAACCGCTGCCGAAGAAGATAAGATTACCGAGTTTGAAATAGTCGAAAAAGAAAACGAGTCTGATGCTCCCGCAAAGGAGCAGAAATCAAAAGAACTCTTCCCTGGATTGCAATCATACTTGGAGGAGGTAATGGAACTGAATAGGGATTGGCACGAGTCATTGATATATCTGGAAAGCGAGACTCCTCAGATGAGTGTTGACAGAATTATTTTTGAAAGGCTCTTCTTCTCTAGTGAATCGGCACCAGTCACTCCCTCTTTTTCATTGGAAGGCCACACGCGTCTTGGCCATCATAGAACGCCATCTCCATCCCGATCTCTAGATTCACCTGCCCCGATTTCCTCAATTCCTGAGCCACAACGGCGTGCTAGTTGGGGAGGTGCATTTTTGGCACCGCCACCTATACGGTTTGTTGCAAATACCCGGAGGGTCAAGCTAATCGGTAAGGGAAACAAGCGCAAAAATGATCTTGATATTCAAAATGAGGTTCGGGCATTGGTACGAGAGATAATAGAGGCGGAGAAGTCATCGTCATATCCAAGCCCCGAAGAGGAGAGTGCAATTCAGGATTATGGTGAAGATGATGAAAATGATGTTGGGGAAGGTGCGGACTGCATTTGGCGGGATATGTTCAGCACGAAGGGGCAATGGCCAGTTTCTCGTATCAACATGATTGTGGCACTTGGAAGAGAGGGGCCTACTGATAAGGTCAAAGGTGGATCTGCTAGAGTGCTGTCTGAAGCAATGGCCAGGCGGATTGAGAGCTGGGATCTACGATGCCGAAGAATCAGCTTGAGGTGCATAGATCCCTTCTTTTCAATTACACTCCTTTCAAGTTGGACCCTAATATTAACGAGTTCAGGTATCTACTTGGTGTTGAGAAGCTATCTAGTGCGCTCAAGCGACACGCCGGAAGCTCAATTTATGAGGCGGATCCAGAAAAACAACCTCAACTATCCACGCCTAGGCAGCTTCTTGCCGAACTTGAATTCTTCCTTTCTCAGCATGAGCCAACAGATGTTTTACTGGTAGAATTCAACACGAATAGCCGGTTGGAAGCAGAAGCCGTACTTGAGTTGGGCCGAATTCTCGGTCATTCCACGGAGCAAAACAATTTCGAACCAGAAAAACACGACATGCTCAGAATTATATCTGTTATTGATGGTGAAATACCAAAAGGGTTAGAAGCCTCAGGTATTGTCGTTGGAAGTTCTAAAATCTCTATGATTGGGCCTCCTCCGAAGAGCAAGCGAGATCAGCGAAAGCGAGATTCGCAGTTCGAAGAATTCAGGTTTCCTTCTTGCCGCCCAGGCGAAGAGCCGAAGAAGGAGCCAAAAAGACCTTGGAAAAATGCATTGGTGAGGGTTTCGGATCTTGTGGTGGAGGACACCAACAATGACAGGCACAGAAAGCCTGCGGGTCAAACAATCCCTCTGGAATCACAATTAGATCATATTTACAGTGTTCTTGATCACTGGAATGTGGTGGCTAAATTAATCCCACCCCCAGCCTGGCAACCGAATCGGCTATCCTCACACACTCAGGCACCTTTGTCGCCCTTTGACTTTCATCAGCATTTTCAGCATCCTGACAGCAAATCCCCATTATTTAATCATAGCTTATTGGCCACTTCCAACCGCTCGCGCTCTCGACCACAAACGCTATTGAAAGTTATCGTCACTGCGCACTCTGACATTAGTTCAAATGACGAAGACGGCTTCAGGAGCATGCAGAACTCAGAGTCCTTGAAAACAACCAGGGAAGAACTTTGCCCCTCTCCACGCTCTATAGGAACGTTTCTTGAAGATGCAGGTGATGAATCTTCAGATGACGACGATTTCGACACCAATATCAACAGCTTCAAACCCAGCGTGGGCGTCGTTGACGCTCACGATGAGCTATTCCACGATAATCAGGCTCCTCGTAAGGCGAAGACAGGAAAATTCATAGGGGATGAGGATGACTTGGGTGATGCAGATGACTATGATGTGGTCGTGGCAATGCAATATGCCTCAAACCACAACAGGAGAAATTCAAAGTCCCTAAAGCCTCGACGAAGAAAAGGCCAGATTTGGTTCAGGAGGATGAGGCCAGAGAACGCAACAGATAATGTAGCGTTTCCAGCAATTAAGCGGATGACTATCATGAGGGTCGGTGGCGCCACTGGAGGGAAACCCGGCCACTCGAGAACAGGGAGTAAAAGCAAGGGACTGGTGCTTGTGAGCCATAAAGCAATGAAGTTGCTTGGGCTGGAGTGCACTTTTGGATGATCACTTGCTGAAAAGCCACTCAAATCCATACTGGACGGTGCATTTTCAAATACCTTTTCAAAGATGTATCTGACTTTGTTCTCTTCTTTCGGCTCTTTGGCACTCTTATTTCCTAATACCTACCACTTTTTTTTTACTGTGCTGGCTTATATTGTAGACGCATGCCCTGGTTGCTTTTCTCTCCATCACTTAAACAGTTGCAAGCTGAGTTCCTTCAGAAGTTTTCTTATAATTGGTCGTCGCCTCAGAAAAAAATCCTGTTGTATATTCTGCTTTTCTCTATCGATTAACTTTTGCCTTTCCTTTTTCCTCTTCAACTTCGAATTCAGTTCTTGGTTCTGCATTTCTCTTTAAGCTGTTTATATCCTATATTCTTGTTAAATCTTAAATGTCATTTTGGTTTTTTTTTTCTCTTTGTGCATGCGCGTTTAGGTTTTTGGGGGTTTGGCTATTTTTGTGGCGGCATGTGTTGTGCCTGTACATGGAAGTGTGTTTTGGGGTCGAGGCTATAACTACATAGTTTGTGTTTTGTTGATTTAGCAGTGAGTTGAATTCGTACGTACACTTTATTAGTGCTATTCGAATTCTTTTTGTCATTTATAAATCCTTTTCTTTGGAAGAAGAGGCGGCTGCAATTCTTTTTTTTCTTTCGATTCGTGTTTTTAATATCATATCAACATCTACAATTCTTTTCACTTTTCACATTATATGTTTTTTTTTTTTTTCAGTTCGGGCACATGTCTTTTTTTCTTTCTTTATGGCCATGGCGCAATTGCAATTACAAACTCTTTTTTTTTTTCTTTGAACGTTTCTTTTAGTTTTTTCAAAAGTCTTATATCGATTGATCATCATATCCTTTATATCCCTTAAGTATGCTTTAAGCTTTTTTTGTGATTGTCATACCATGGCAACATATATCTCTATATCTTTCCCTCTTTCCCCTCAATGTTTAGCTTTACAGCTGCGGAGCAACTAGATCTCGAGATCTCGAACTTTATTAATTGCAAGAATGTAAACTGCGTTACCCAGAGTCCTTGATAGATCATGAACGTTCTTGCGAGAAGGGGCAAATGATACCAAATCAGAACTAGGTGGTACGACCAACTTGCACCTTCTCTGATTGATGCATCTCTCAGAAGTCATGGCATGGTTCAGTCCGATAGATTTTCAAAGAAAAGATGTATCAATCGAGGCCGTGGATTCGAATGTTCGAATCTGGCCGGTTCACTACGAGGTACCTTTAGTAGGAAGACTTATATAATACCTACAGAGGTAGTAGATTCAATTGAAAGTTGGCCAGTGTACATGTGTGTGTGTGTGTGTGTGTGTGTGCCGGTAAAAAATGAATAGTGGATGCAATTCAACTCGCATTCTGGATTTCCTACATAGGGATGTCGATGTAGCATCTGTAGAACAGCAAAGTGCTGACCACTCGTACGTCAAAAGTGAGCTCACGGATGATCTAGGTTGCATAACCTGGATCTTCAACAGCATCGTCCCATTTCCTTCAGGCCTTCATTTACCATACGTACACAAGCTTACCTACTATAGAACTAGGTACGATCAAGCATGTTGGTTTGTAATACTGATTATATTCTTGTGCTACATTGAGTATATTATAACCTTGATATTAAACCAAATCCAGATCTAGAGGAGGAAATTTGCATGAATATTGATGCATATTATTGCACACATTCTGGATGTGGGAGACGTGTCGACCTAAATCACATTTCCGGACGTGTACGGTATTGATCTGCTGTACCAAACCGGTAGGCTTCTAACGTTCAGGGTTACGTTTAGATGTTTGTGTACTCTAGCCCATGTGCACCGTCATATGTAAGTAATGGTGAAATTAGTATTACCTCCTTCCTCTTTTGGCCATTGTGGAGCCATGGGATTTACTAGTGATTATTGGAAGTAGTGATAGGTAATGTAATGTACACTTCCTGGTTAGCCTCGGTTATTACATTTGGACAAGCTGCCCGCGGGGATAAGTACTACCTAGGTAGTACTAGTCGACGCCTACGGCCGCGGGTTGAGAATAATTATAATTAATTTGAACTATATAAGATACCATCGAGATATATATCTAACTCGCATTCGCATAATTGTGGCATTCGACATGCCTACATGACCATGACGATATATATCCTGGGAAGTATTTTTATTATTATTATTATTATTCTTTTATTCGGGGTACTGGGGATTGAATTCATTCATAAACTTGGAGTCGTTATCAATAACGTGACTTTGCTGCTCGGTAGTTGGTTTTTTTTTTTAATTTTTTTTTCTATAGCTACCCATAACTATATGGGAAGACCCTGCCGCGGCCTCGGCCCCATTCCCCATGGTCAAAATTTAAAATACCGAAATCGACATCGATATATCTAGGAATAATCTAGATCTTCCAATCGCAACGTATGTGGGGCCAAAAATATACCGGTACCGGGCTGTGCCCCTAGGACTCTTACTTATAATTGATTACTCCCGATCCCTAGAAGTACATACATGTACTTAAATATAAGCTTCTTTGCAAAACAAAACAAAAGAAAGCATGCGCAGTGGTTGCAATTGATCTAATCGACATACCGTTACCGTAAACGCTGGCGCACAAGCATGCATGCTTATGACCTTCTGTGCTTTTTGATGTAGGCTGAAAAGGTTACTAAAAAGCGTTAATTCACACCAGAACCATACATACTTGCTTATGGATCCGGAGCAATACATGCTTGCTAATAGATACTGTCAAGACCCCGGTTCCGACCGTGCGCGTGGTTACGACCGCCGGTTTACATACAAATTTGACCAAAAAATGAAGTTTTGAAAATTCAAATAAAATGCTTGGTGCAAAGATCTTTTGGGGGGAGATAATATAGGCCATGAAAAGGTTATTCCAGGAAAACCAGACTATGCTCATGAAAACTGGTTGTGTGGTTATGTTTTTGGTTGTGAATTTAGCCAGGATGCATTTTACATACAAAATTCGCACTTTTTCGATTTTTATATTAAATTCAATCAAAAAGCTATGGCTCTAAGACTTTGCACCCTTTTTATTTAGGTTTATGTAGAACTTTTGCAGTTCTGTGGGCAGCGATACACCTTCTAGTATGCTTGTTCTCATTTTTGGCCAAAGAATTGTACCCACAATTTAGAACTCATCAATAATCACGCTTGTTGATGTAGAATTGATATATATTGCACATATTGAGCATAGAAATTGATTGGTATAGCTACTATGGCCATACGTTGAGTATTAAAAGAGATATAAATTGTCAAAAAGTGCGAATTTTGTATGTAAAATGCATCCTGGCTAAATTCACAACCAAAAACATAACCACACAACCAGTTTTCATGAGCATAGTCTGGTTTTCCTGGAATAACCTTTTCATGGCCTATATTATCTCCCCCCAAAAGATCTTTGCACCAAGTATTTTATTTGAATTTTCAAAACTTCATTTTTTGGTCAAATTTGTATGTAAACCGGCGGTCGTAACCACGCGCACGGTCGGAACCGGGGTGTTGACAGTACATGCTTATTTTTTTATTTATTTTTTTTTTTTAAAATTCATTGTATTCCGCATGCGGCTCTTCTGCCATGGCGTTCTGACTGCTATACTATGGAGACTTCCTCTACGCGCTTCCCCTTGACATAAGTAAAAATAAGATAGAAATAAGATCGTTTACGGTATGTTCTTTCGAACATATGCATTCCTGCAGATCTTGCCATGGATGTGTGGATGGATGTGGTGATGATCCGCGAAATGGAGGGTTTAAATGGTACGTGATTATGTATGTATACTGCAAGATCTACAATAACTGGGAACCTAAAGATAGATTTTTTGAATTGCAATATATATCTTGAATTCAATTTCCCCACACTGCAGAGCCCCAAATATACCGGTACCAGTAAACTTTCTCGAGCTCGCTTCTTTTCAATTGGAATTCAAACATAAGGCTGTAAATGTTTTTACCACCAATATTAATATTAGTAACTCGAGCGCAGTTGCACCGTTCAACCTCACATAGGTGGGTATCCACAAGCATAATCACTTATATATGAACAGGGATATATACCGGACCAGGATATGGGTGTTCAATTCGCGGGTACGGGAAACATGCATATGGTCTAGCCTCGAGTCTGGTCATGGATTGGGATATCGATTCGGATTTCATTCGAGATTCGAGATTCGAGTCTGAGTAACCTGCCAGTTAAGCGTTAGCTCCCGTTGTTTATGGCAATGCCATACGCAATATTTCTGATAATATGTCCTCCACATATATTATGTATCATTGAATATATTATAATTATAATTGATTCGAATGCTATGATATAACTTCGTATAATAACAAATTTATGAAGTAGGACGCGCTCGAGGGTAATTGCAATTGCGTGGGGGGGGGAGGAGGGTTGTTGTGTAATCGACCCTCACAAGCGTGACACTAGTATTTGAAGCACTACCTAAATCAGATCTCGATGATACAAGTAATTGAGCGTTACCCTGTACTTTAAGTAGATTGTTGCTTGCTTGCCTCGACGGTGACATCAAGAACGTATAATACATCAATCATATTTCTTAGTTACATCTTCCAAGTGCTAATAATAACCTATGGTAACAACGTCAAATTTATTCAAAGAATTTAAATAAGAATAAAGAAATCAATCGATGAAAGAAAGTCAAAAGTTAAATGAATTGAGCTGAGGGCCAACGACGTCGACCTTCAGCGTCCAATGATTTCGCCCGGGTTTGAAGAGGGGACCGCCTGTGTGTTGGACAGAAGTGATAATCAACTACACCACGAAACCACAAGATATCGTCCATTCAGCTCTGGTCATCCTTGGAAAAAATCCCTCGGTTGGTCTGGCATCTCTATTCTCGGATTCCGAGGTTTCTCACCTCTGACTCGTAATTGTAAAGTAAGTAAGACCTTACTAGATCGATATCCTCAAAACCCCATCAATATCTTGCCTTGTGGGGGCAATGACATGCATCTGCAGTAAACTGTGATATCATGATCATGATCACCACCACCATGATATATGCTGTTGAATTGACGATTACTTGCATGCTTATCTCTTCTATCGGCGTCGGCAGATCAAAAAAGAAGCTTGAATATTGCTTGCGCAATTGTACATAAACCTAAATTTAGAAACGCAAGCAACTGCAATGAGTCTACAACGTCAACATATACCTACTAGGGTACGAGACTAACCTACTATGTAGTACTTATAAATCTCACCGGAACATTCAATTGCTAAATCGGGTAATCTGCCTTTCTTCTTTTAGTTCTAAATTAAAGTTGGTTGCGTTCCTGATCCTAACTGGGCTTTTCCGTACAGAGCCGGTGCATGCCAAGATTACGAGTACTCGAGTACTCGAGTGCTTACACGATTTTCGGAACCAGGGTATCGGGCCGAAGAACTCATGCATGCCGAGAAGTTCTCAAATATGCATTATGCTTTGAAATTCCATATTGCATGAATATTGATTATCTTGCAATCTATATGCATACGAGCAGTACTAGTTCACAGGGCTCGGAATTGGGTGAGCCGCACTCTCACGGTGTAGAGTACTAGACACTATATTGCAATTTGGGGAAGAACGATCGTGATCTTCAATCTGGGATTTTTTTTTTGTCTGCCAATGGAAGTCCGGCAGCATGATCATGATCACACAATCAAACTCTGTTTTTTTTTTTTCGAAATTGAAAGTAATTCCGGAACCTGCCATATATTAATTACAACATGTTAACAAGTTGTAAATAAACTACTCGAGTATAATTCACCACACCACATACATGCATCGGCCGCCGTTTATCAACTTGGTTAAGCTTCACCGAATAACTTGCACTTAGCGTGTGGCGCGGCAACAGCTCGTGCTTCTGGCTGAAAAAGGTCCTGGCTGAAATGAATAACCAGACTAATTGAGAAAAAACTTGAGAGTCGACCGACTGGAGGGAAAGCCTTTAAGGCGTTTTTTTTAGCTGCAGGAACGCTAGTATTGAGAGCAGTGCACATCAGACGAGTATATGCGCGGTAGATGTACGTTTGGGTTAAGCGGGACAAGCGAGACGTTGCCGCCGCATGCACGAGAAACTGCCGCGGCTGCACGAGCGCGGGTGAAAGTTCAAGTGAGTGTTTAGCGAAGTAAGTCACCTGACTACATTCGCTAAGTTGGTGCCACTGGAATACATTGCAGCTAGTTATGAGTTTAGGGAGCGGGCATGTTTGAAGTGTGAAATTTGTGATATAACTGGATTGGCGTGGTATTGGACTGCGAGTGGTGTTGTACAGAACAAGATTAATTCGAGGGATTTCCTGATAGACTTTAATGTGAATTTGCCGTGGTGGCTGTAAGGTGATCTTCAGGATTGATATTGGTTGATTATGGCTTGGTGATGTAACATACTACCTGAATATCAAGTATGAATTCCATTTGTTTGATTAAGCATCCCTTTCATTGTGCATGCCCGTCATATGCCATGAATTGTGGCTATGTTGTTTGATGAACATGCATATCCTTGATCATGATGTTCAGCATACCTGGAGATTGCAAATAGCGATATCGTTCTACTGACATGATTAGGGACCAATCAGAAGGCAGGGAATGTGAATAGTGCAGGCTCAAATCCTCCAAGTTTCCTCACGTGTGATGTAGAAGATATGTCACATTCGTGATGAGTAGGTCAGGAGGCTGTGTTTTGTGTACTGTTGATCACAAATGTATCACAATTCAACCATCAAAAATCCAATGTATCAATTGAAATCTGAATCCATTTGGACAAGAGTCAGAGTCGACTGCAGGATGTTGGATGTACCGAGTCTAGAACGAAATCAAAAAAACTGGTAGATTACTGAGACTTGACAGCCCGAGACAACCAGCTCCGGCAATGAGGCGTCAAACGATCAGCCGCAGAAACCGTCCACCTGCTCGTACATTTCAAAATAGTGAAAAGAAAGAAAGCTCTCGGAGTTCGGCATCAACATGTCGCCGTTTGTGATGCTGAAAACATACATGCGGCACATTCATACATTTTACGTTCACCATCAAGCCGTGAGTAGTCTCGTGCCGCCGTGAGACATGTTTCATAACTCCGAAGGAGGCAAAGGAATGGATGAACGTTACCCATTTAGGCATTATCCGATTGGCATGGAGAATATGTCCAACCAACTCCATATTGCACCTGACTGTAACACTGCCGAGATTACCGACATCCATTCGGCATCTTCCATCCTTGGACAGACAGACCTCAATGTTCACCAGTGTGGCGTGAAGTTGTACCATGATCGAGATGTACCAGTACTTTGCAACATATCATGTAGGTTAAATTGTGAAATTTTCCAGTTTTTGGGCCCAAGACAGTGGGATACGACACTCTTTGCCTGAATAATATATTTCAAACCGCCTTCAAATACGGAATGGTGGCTATGGCTATCAGAGAATGGTCATCTGTTCTGCCTGGTTAATCAATCGGTGATATAGATGCCATCTATCTTGATACCGTTCCAGGAGGAGCAATTGAGGCTTACCCATGCACATCCTTGGCCATGGTGCTCGGTACAGCTGAAGTCTGATTCTGCATCTGAAGATAAATTGATATTTCCAGTACAGCCGGTAGTCGGGATTCCGTAGGATCGGGTCCCTACATTATGATCAGGCAATATATTGTATACTTGCGTATATGAATGAAAGGTTTGTATCTATCGATGTTTAGTATGACACGAGACCAGTGAATTCCCCTTTCAAACCACTTCATATCTGCGTTTCAAGTCAGGCTGTGGCGCATCCAAAACCTCTGTGTCATAACCATCCAACATAAAAAAACTGGTTAGTTAGGAAGGAATAAGCCGGTGCGCGGGAGAAAGAGAGAAGTATGTTACGCTAGAGGTGAGGTTACCCCATACAGCACCAAGTCTTGGCAGAATTGCGAACACGGATTACCGCATTTGGCCATCTGCGGGGTTGCCGCGGGTGGCTTGGCACAACCCCAATTCGCTTAAACGCCTTGCTTGCGATCAATTTCAACGTCAGTAGACGTTTAAACGCCAGGTGTGGGAGCTGGCAATGAGAGCCTTGCCAAGCTGCCAGAAAGCTTAAGCCGAGTCACAGTTGGATAGCCGCTATCTCGCGTGTAGTGCGAAGCAAAGGGCGGGTGAAAGGGAAATGGCCAAAGGGCAGCTGAAATGTTTTTTCTTGCATTTGAAGGCTATCATGCCTAGCTATAGCCTCGTCCCCAGGGGCATGTCCTACTTTCTACTCTAGTATGCAGGTACAGCGCCGTACTGTCTGGAAGCCACCCAACTCGCTAAAGGAGCCGCGAATGTGAGGAAGCATTGCGATTGGAGACGAAAATACAGATCAGCCGCATGCTATAATATGAAAATTTCAAGCCCTCTCTCTGGCTGCAGGTAACTTCAAATCTCCGATGGTGCAGAAATAATTCTCATGAACAAACATCTACAGCC
This sequence comes from Peziza echinospora, assembly GCA_024516245.1. Lineage (NCBI taxonomy): Eukaryota > Fungi > Ascomycota > Pezizomycetes > Pezizales > Pezizaceae > Peziza > Peziza echinospora. The sequence continues at coordinate 607,077 of JAJLQT010000010.1, read as the reverse complement.
ACAATCAATGTTACTAGTACCTACTCTTGATCATGATATCCTACAACTGCGCAATTGTAATGAGGAGAAGTTGAAGTTGCAAATTCCAGAGGCTTGGTAAATTCGAATGTTGTCATTGACTCTAGAACCTGGGAAATTCATGATCGACAAACGCCATGAACAGAAACTGGCCTTCTTGTGGATCCATAGATGGATTTGAAAAAGTCGGAACCGCAATATCGTCAAAAATCAATTGGTCATTCTTCATGATTTCCAATTTAGGTTATATCCCCTTCCGGAATACAAGCCGTAATTGTCATTGTATTCATGATGTTACATCTGTCGAAGGTTTGCGTGAGGCCTAGGCCCAGCTTTGTATGTTTGTAGCCTGCGCCTCACTACAAAGATGGAACGTTAACTGTGAGAAACTTGGCTGATCTTAATAATCTTAACCGTGTGTTAACAAATTGCTAGGTAAAAGGTCACCATTGCTACATTCTTTTGCATGCATCATGATCAAGGCTTCTGCTCGGTCAGCAGATCAAATCATACCGAGACATGTAAAGGTAGTCTCTTGCCCAGACCCTCGTAGAGGTGTAAAGGGCATGATTACCGCGTTAAAGGAGGGGCAGGACAGAAGCCATGTGGTTCTTTTGGATAGTACTTCTGCATTGGGCTTTCGAGAGGCGGCCCCAATTGAGAACGCCGACCAGTATTAATAAGTATGTGAATTCTTCCACGGCTTATCGATTGAGAGATCAGGTGATTGGAACATCACGCTTGGTGTGTTTTCAGGGTTCCGTATGCATTTCAAATGCTGGATCTTGAGCTGGGAGTAAATATTTCTCGAACTGGCCATACTAGCCATATTCATCTCAAGGCGCTTGGGCACACCAGGCTAGGCGGTTGGTCTATGCCTCAAGTATGTGCCCTCGGTGGGGCTTATACTACTACCATAGCTGGCACGAGACTAAATACCGTCAAGCAGCTAAGAGTCACCCAAGTGAAATTAATTGTAGGACGAACTTCAATTAAAAAATCATGACCGAGAACTGAACTAATTAGACTTTAGTTTACCTGGAGACTCATGGTTGATGGTAAACGTGCTTTCATTTCCAGCATAGCCCCATAACTCGGTATATCTCTACACAATTCGCGGTACTTTGTAACTTCAGACCAAGTACGTAATTTTCCTCATACATGTATCTTCAGTAGCTTAGTATACGGCTCGGTCGTCTCCTCCTTGTTTAAATTGTGGACTGTGCCAGATGACTTAACGTTGCAAAGGCTGCAGGGAATATGTTCACTGAGCCCTCTTTGTCTTCAAGAGGCGACCGAAAGTGTTTGGCTGCAGTAACATGCCGATGCAACTCCATACATTTCAAATCTGACTCTAGACTAGGCAGATCCAAATCAACGAGGCCACGGTAATGATCAGATGTCGTTGATAGAGCTGGAAACTAGGTATATATGGTCTATGGTAGGCATAAGTGTTTGGAATAATCGAAACATCTTCTAGAGCGGGGCATATGGAATCATGCCCGATATCCTAATATCCGCAGGGAAAATCGCATTTCGTTCAAGTGTTCGCAAGCGCATCGATATCGATGTCTACATGCAAAGACGCCGGCCATCAGCAAATGGGGGCTAGACGCCGAACCGCCGATGCCCTGGCTGTGGTATTTGGGCTTCAGCTCCGAAGGGTTCTCCAATTCGGGTGGGCCAGCATGCCATGGAGAGGTTAAGCAACCGACTTGTCGTCTTGCCTGCTTGATTTTGTATTTTCTTTCACTTGTAGTAGTACTTCCACGGCTCGAGAGTTGCAGGCTGGCGCCTGCAGAATGCCCTCCGCCTTCCCGCGGACCGGCCCCCACGCCGCATATATAGTCAGCGGGGGGAGGGTAGAGTACATGAAGCTGGAATTTGTATGTGTTTCTCACGTTATCACGTATTTTGGCCTTTTGCACAGACAGTATCCCCCCCTGTCTAGCTTGCAGGACATTCTGCCAGGAAGGAGTACAGCAATGGCGCTTTTGCTTTTCGCACAGCCGGTCGGTCGCCAAACGTCTGTCAGCCTAGAACGAGGCAGCCGCACAACAGCCGCGACCAATGCGCTAGTCCACAGAAGCGCAAATGTGGCTAGTTAGCACGTAGGCGCAGTGTGCATATGCAACTTACCGAGGAGGCTACTTACCGAGTACTAGTACTTCCTGGCCTGAGAACCTCCTCTCACTTCCCCGCTGGCCTAGGGTCTTGCAGTTGGGCACTCTAGTACCTTAGTGGTGATGTTCGGCCTATGTGAAAATTTGGTCAATTGAAGGATACCGAGATGTTGCCTATTTTCATGGAAGAGAACGAATTCATGCATATGGTCGATGGGGGGCCTAGAGCTGCTGGGTACTCGGGGATGGGGAATTCAAGGGAAAAGATTGAATCCAAATTATACTCTACATATGGTTCAACGTCAACAACTACACCTGAGTATATCGAGACCTTACGACTAGGAACACCCCTCTAAGGCCAAGCAGCTAATACATAGCCGCAGACGTACATCCGAAGGGTGTGGCATCGCGGCACCCCCCTCTACTAGCTAAACGGGAAAAACATAAAAATAAAATAACAGGCGCCCCTGGTACTAACCGTGGCGCGGTTATCCCACTCAATCATGTTTTCTCCACTATGGGCACTTATCCGTCACATAGTCACCCCTCCAATGTCCCAAAGTTGAGATTGCGAGACATTCGGTAGGTACTCAATTGAGCCTCTGTAATCTAATCTAAGGCCGTTCCATTCTCTATGGAGCTCACACTACTGAGGCTGCTAGTATTACTCTGCCACATTTGAGCATTAGAATGGCCATATGCATGCTTTTCAGACCTAAACTGCTGTACATTCGGACCACTTTCTCATCATGTCAATCAACGGGTGGCTTGTGTAGTTCATGAACGTTGAACTACTGCAGGTTTGCGGCTCGGTTGAACAGAAATGTAATCTTTGACGACTTCAAACTTCAGCACCTCAAATTGAATACATCAGACAAATACTTATATACCACCAGATGCCCGCCATCATCACTTCTTCTGGCCATCAAAAAAACACAGCTCAGTGCAAGTGTTTAGTTTAGCAATTCAACATTACACTCGTTCAGATCTTCGATCCCATCCAATCAATCAATCTTCAATCATCAGATCTACGATATTGCGTCACCAATTCAACAATCTTCGATACAACCACTCTTGTCAACACACACACACTCAATTGAGTACAAGACAATTGCTATCTGCAATACTTCAAATCACATCAATTCCAAATATCATTCATACTCAAATACACTTTGACATGTGTCAAGTGCAGATTATCAAGTTCTCTGGATGCGGCTGTGAAGTTTACTACGTGGTATCTCTTTGCAGCATGGGTGACGGCACCGGAAAGTGTGCAGGAGCTGCTAGATACGAACGAGCAGTTCAAGATGGTGTTTGTGGCAGAGACCATTGCCAGTACTACGCCAACCCCAAGCCCAGATCCCGCTGGTCATCAGGTGCATCGAGCTCTGCCTCTGCTGGACGAAGGGAGCGTATCTCGGATGAACATGCTCCACGAAGACGTGCACCACACAGAAGCCAAACCAGGAGGGCAACAAAGTACTCCAACGCACCCTCAAGCCCGACACAAGGCCCGGCCCAAATGCCTCAGATACCTCCAGCACAAGGGAGTCAATATTGATGTTGATCGATACAACCTGCCCGTTTCCATGTTTGCATGTCCTTGAATCTTTGGGGGGAATCGACTTGGGCAACGACTGGCTCTAGCTCACTTCACCTGTTACCCTCGCTTTTCGAATCATGCCACGGACAACGCAGACACCTAGATACCACTTCATTTCCTTTGAATTTCATTTGTTTTCTGCAATGCATTTTCTAGCATTTACTGTCTCTGTTTTGCTCTCTTTCATTTTGCGCTTCATTTCTCCCGGGCTTGGCCTATGATTGGAGCAGGATTGCATCAGTATTTGGCGTAAGGACCCGGATGTATTACTATCTCACCTTTATTCCCTATCGTCTTACGTTTCCGTATCTCTTCTTCTCAAGTAACATGTCCACTATTTTTCTTTTTTCTTACACTTTCATACGTTTCCCGTCTCTTATTTCTTATTTCGGTTGTCTGTTTTACTATAGCTTTGACTTTGTAGTTGTATGAATAGTACGATGTAGAAGTATGTTTATTACCTGATTTTCTCAATGAATTACTATTTAAATACTTTACTTTTTACTTATATCGCCCATAGCCCTTCAAACTTTAAAGTGGTGATAGTTAATTATCTAAAACACTATTACATGTGCTTGCAGGACGATATTGGCTACGAGAACAAAGATGACTTGCGCTTATGGATACTCAATATTTGATCATTACCTATGTATAAGCACAATATACGCGAGATGGTTCAACTGTCGCGTGAGTCTTATGATTGTCATGTAGGCGGAAATATCTGAAGTTCTCAAAGGTTGAATGCTTGAGCTTTTGAACGTCGAAACTATATTTAGACCGTTGCAACTCTAAAATGGCGTCTATGTACAGTCACATAAAATAAGTGCACCTCCAGCATTTACCGATCGCTTATTTTGCCTGACTGTACTTCGGTATTCTTTTCCGCTGGTCATGATAATATCGCGTCCTGAGCATGTTTCCTGAGCATACAATGCAAATGGTTTGCATCTGCCGTTTGAGTAAATATATCTATCTCCCTCGACTCCAATCTGAGAGTAACCGAACTACATCCTTCTTCTAAAACCCAATTTTGAATCTTCATGTTCCTGAGGATCATCTGTATCCTCGTCCGCCGGCATCAATCCTTGACACCCAATTCACGTGACCTTAAACGCAAGCATGCATGGTGTGCATGCCTTTTCGAGATGCAACCAAGCGATCGACGCAAGGGATCTCAGAAAAGCACCGCCCTGTCAAGTTCGCCTGCACCATACCAGGGTCTGCATATGCAGAAGAACATTCGAAAAAGACCAAAAAAGCAAATCCGCCTAAGCTTGTGTTCGCAAAAACCCACAAATTTTCCGAATCGCGGTATATCTGCCCCAATGATTTGACCGTGGCCAGCACGAAGCTTGTATGTATCGACCTCGCCCCGCCTCGATGCATCTCAATTGTCCCAAAGAGGCCTTGCATGGAGGGGAGGGTTGTTCAGCTTATCGGTTCCCTTTTATTTCAAGATTTTCTACAAGGCTTCTCGAAGTGCAAGGGCCCGCCAAGTGCTAAGGGAGGCGCATGTCGTGAATACTCAAAATTTATCCCTGCCTAGTACAACTTTTGGCCAAATCTGGTGCAAATATCTTGTACGAAAGAGCTCTGGAAGGGTTTAGGAGGTCCGCACGGTATCGATTCACGCATGCATGCATACATGCCTTCAGGCACAGGGCAATCTAGCGGATCTCGTCAATTTTGATTTGGGGATATCGATAGGTAGCCTCGAGGCCCAGGCTACCTCGAGGCTAATCGATAGCTGTTTCAAATTGTAACGGGCGAAAGCCAGCTGAAAAAAGGTATATGCCGACTCAGTCACCTGATTTAAGCGAGCCCAATCGAGATATAATCCTGCGCCTAGGTGGTGTAGACTCGTGCCAGGTGGCCGAGCTAGAGGGCGGCGTTGCACACCAGACTAGGTAGCCAGGTGGTGGGACTTGCATCGGAGGACTAGGGGGACGGTTGAGTATGAAACAGGGTGTTTCTGAATTGAAATTTCATATGAGGTGGCTCGTGCTTTTTGACTTTGAAATGATGCATCCTGAGGTAATGTCGGGATCCGGGAGAGAATGCTCCAAAGAGAAAGTACTTGAAGTGGTAGTTGTTAACCGCGACGTCGAGGTACGGTAAGCCTTGTAAGGCACATGGGGTTACTATATCAGGCTCGAGCTCTACTAATACGTCATAGAGTATATTTTGAGATTGATGACTGTAGAGATTGATAGCGTTCATCCACTCATGAGCAGTCTAGAACAACATCCACTTGTTTATGAGTAGCGGTACATAGTTCTGCTCCGAGAATATTTTATATCCTGAATGGAGTAGTCGACGGACGTCTCGTGCCCTGATCATGAATGGAGCGAGCCTATGATGGAGGTGCGATATCTTATATCAAACTCGGCACATGTACATCATATCAGTATACGTACTAGTCGATGACTCCTTATCGAGGCTAAGATCGATCACCTACCGCAGCTTTGTGATTAACTCGAGGAGGAAGGCCTAAAAAGATAACAGGAAAACAACATGATTCAACAATAATATGATCATGATCGATCGCCCCTGCCAATTCCTAGGCCTCTAAATGTTATAGTTGTTGTCAGATAAATCTGCATATTTAGAGTCGTCTATGCAGGTGAGGCAGGTGTGTCAAGTAAACGCCGTCGACGTCCCAAATACCCCGTCAATTTTTTTAAATTATCTGTGTTAATTGTCTTAGATTCTCATAGTTAGGCCTAATAATTGTCTGAATTTAGAGAATTATAAAAAAAAATAATACACGGAGTCTTGCAACATTCAAGCACGCATGCACTTGTGCAGGAAAGCAAGAAAACCGAATTCTCCGTACGGAACGGAGCTCAAAAAAACCCTGTGAGCAATTTTTGTCAACCCCGTAGGGAGTTTGAGCAAGTTAACTTTTGTATCGTAGCTCCATACAAAAGTTAAAATACTCCGTATGGGGCTCACGAAAACCCCATAAATTCCAGAAGATTCTCCGTACGAACAAATCTTTTGACGGGGTTTACAAGACACATTTGTCGCACCATAGTCGTCCCTTCATTGAGAAAAAGCTTAAAGTCATGCTGCAGTTTAAAGTAGAATATCAAGTGTTTGAAAGATGAGACTAATTTTTTTTGTAGGTTTCTGAAGTACGTTTCATGTTTCTTGATTCAAGGTAATCCTGCATATGCACCTGCTGGCACGAGACTACCTAAAAAGTATGCATCTATCACCTACTACTTAAGTCGGTATAAAATAAGCGACTTTTCACGCCGTAGGAGGGGCTGGGCACGAGACTACTTTTCACGCAGTCTCGTGGGGAATGAGACTAGTCTCGTGCCTACTTTTCACGTTGCACACCAGGCTAGACTTTTCAGTGGGCATGCGCATGAGACTACTTTTCAGTAGTCTCGTTTGCCCTTTTCAGAAGTGGTAGTGGAGCGATTGGTATACGAATACCCTCTCAAAGTAGTACTCTCAAAGTAGTACTGGGTATGTACTTAGGGGGGCCCTCATTTTGATCTTAATTCGATTTGTCTGCTCCCACTGGTAATACGAGACTACTGGTAATGCCATTGTGGTGTAGTCTCGTGGTGGTGCTCTGGTTTTCTGAGCCAAAAAGGGAGGTATCTACGCTTCCCCCGCCACCCCCGATTGGTTTTATAGACTTCCAAACCAAGATACAACTAGCATTGCAACTTCTTAGTCTCGGGTCTGGGCACGAGACTAGCAACTTCTTATCGAGTTAAGCTGTGGGCGGTCGGTATACATTCACAAAAGACCATGTAGTCTCTTCAAAAGACCTACTTTTTCCGTAATGCCAAGTAGGTACATGTATTTATCTTGGTTCTGGGTCTTGAGATCGCCCACTACCTGATCAGGTATTACTGACCATTTGGGTTGACTTAGACTCGTGCCGGGTTGACTGTCTGGGCCACTCAGGGTAGTCTCGTGCCCACTCAGGGTAGTCTCGTGCCCACTCAGACTCAGGGAAGTGTCACATGGGAAGTACCTAGACTATACCAGAGGAGGAATCGTGGGCTGAATTCAGTTCCAGTTCGGAGCTGAAATACCAATCATGGAAGGAGACTACCAATCATGGGCAACACATGTACAACGTAAAACTTGGTTTACTCTTGTTCGAATCCACTTGGTTGCTAAAAAGAAAAGCTACAGTTCGGGTTACACGATATATATATATCTTATGTAGCTTAGGTACCTCTACCTATGTGCCGGGCACTGTCGCCGACCTCCATGGTTGCCGAGGCCTGCCATCGGATGTATATATCGTGAGATATATAGCTATAGTTATTCTACAAATATTTTCAGGTATAAGTTCATTATGTTATGCGACCAGACGTTATAAGTACATATTTGATATCTTTTCAGCAGAAACTTTACCTCCTTCTATAGGTTGTCCGCTTAGTTGAATGATCGAGGGCTTAGGACGGAAAGGGGGCTTTTAATTGATATCAGAAGGTAGTCTCGTGTCCAGCCTCTCCGATGGAGGATCAGAAGGCCCGTTTTCTTATCCTAAAGGTCCGCATTTGGGTATCATTGAACAGCGCTCAAAGACATGTGGTTGAATATACGAGTCTACAAAGTACCTAAAGTCCTAGTTAGTAGTGGCGCCGTATCACCATACAATCAATATCCAAACATCCGTAGTGTTGGAACTAGATTTTCCGCGAGCTCACCTTTGACGAGAGGGAACGGGACTAGTGGTAAGTACTTTGGTGTTCTACACGTTTATTCAGTCTTGGCACGAGAACATTCTACACGTAGGAGGGGCTGGCCAGGAGACAGGTACCTACCTAGGTACCTAAGAATGTAGGTATATCCAAATCAAGGCTGAATTACCGTTTTAGGTGTAGCTTCTTTTCAGGTGAGATTACCTAGTCGGGAGCCAGGCTAAGTCAGTGCAAGAACCGGACTAGCTTGCCAGCATACAGGACTAGCCTAGTTCAGTTCTCCACTAGTCTCAGTGGGATTTCTACTATTTTCGGCTATACTTGAGGTGATGCTGACGAGAAGATTCAACTCTTATGTGCTCAAATGGCCGCTGTAAATGTTCTCACGCTGGAAACGAGTCTCGAAAACTTGGACTCGATTAACCAAGTGTATTCAGGGACCGCCTCGATCAAGCCTCGATTCCGGGGGACGAGGCTATCGATTCCGTGTGATCAAACATAGTCTGAAGCGAAGCGAAATACTATTATGTTAAGTTTTGGAACACGAGAACAGATCAAACCCTTCCTCCGGGCACGAGAACACCTTCTTTACTGTTGAAAGAACTCTATCATTAGGTAAAAGGGGTCACGAGGGCAAAAAAACAGGGCTATTGATGTGCTCGCTTTTGAAGAACAAAGCTTAGGAACGCTGGCCAGGCTGTTAACCAGAAGTAATCACGAGAACAGAAGTATTAGAATCCTACCAAATGAGTGATCAGATTGAACGTTCGAAATTCTCTTTCCATAACCAGGCTGCTCGCCAGGCGCCAGACTACGAGACTACCAGACTGGGGGAAGCTTCCTCTCCCTTACATGCCTCGATCTTTCCCTACCTGTTTCGTGCCCAGACCTAGCGGCCTCTTAGTCTCGTGCCGAGGCTTTAGTCTCGTTCCCCGAGGCTTTCCCTACGAGCCTCCCTCTTGATCGAGCTGGATTAGCGAATACTCACATCACCATCGTCAACGCTTTTAGCTCTGTCAACTTGCTCCTACCTACAGAACCCTTCGTGATTATAGTGGATTCAGGACTCAATATATACCGTGCACCTCCTTACCCAAATGGGCCATCTCGATACTATGACATGAACCCTCCACGAGAGTCTGGGGATGATACAGACATGAACACGGCCACATATAGCGGAATGCCGCCACATTTTTTATCGACACAGGTTTTCGAAGGCAGATCCTCATTCCCAGAATCTCACAGAAATTCGAACTGGACCCTCCTACATCGAATGCCAACTCGAGCCGTATTTCTGGTGCAGCTTACTCTTGCGAGCACGAAATTTTGACTCCTTCCAACTCCCTCTGCGCAATGGGACAAACCTGAGGATGCGATACTGTTTTACGAGACCACGCCATTTAGGAAATACGAGATCAGAACACGATGGGGGCTGGGGTTTTGGGCAAAGTCGAATTAACGATGTTTGTGGAGAAGCAACTCCATTGAATGCGGATCAAAAATGCACATGATCATGTAAGAGAAGCTCGTATGAAGCATACATATGTACAGACGTAGCTATATTATGAGACTAATTAAAATGGTTTTTAGATACCTCCCCAAAATTTCAGTAGGCACACTCAGCAATACCTACTGTGTGCTTGTGGCCATGGGAGCATGGGTCTACGTATGTCTGTAGGTTGCTTGTGGGCCAACGACCGGACCCCCCACATACTGGCTGGGATAGACAACATAAACCCAAAGGCCGAGGTATACGGAATCCCAGCTCATGATGAGTTGAGGGGTGGTGAATACCGGCAAGTACCTATGTCCTTGCGTATGATGAAGTAACCTGAGATTGACCACCCCCCAGCTATAATAGCACCTGATTATACTAATAGTAATATAATCACAGTCAATTTACTTAACTAGGCAACCATCCCGATTGCTTTGTCAATGACATCTAAGCCTACGGTCATCAATAGTTCGAATATTATTGCATAGGTACAGATTTATTGCAGATTTGCTTATGTGCATTATAAAACCCGAATGCTAATCTCAGCTTTGCAGATCGCATATTGCTACCCAATTTGAGGGCAGCAAAGGAATTCATTGCATCTCCCAATATACAGAATTTCAGAATCTGGCGCACGGAAAACAAGTTACAAGTCTAATTCTGATTCGCAAAATTCCTAATCTACCGGCAAAATAGAGTATGGTATGCTCAATCCATGTGTGATACGTAAATCTCACATATTAAAAAAGTAATATGCAGGTGGCAAGGTCGCCGGAGGTGGTAGCTACAAGCTCCCTTACCATGCCATTGGAATATCAATATGGAGTACACAGTACACACGTGGTGTACATGTCGATATACACACACATGCCACCCTATAAGAGAGCAGAAACAGAACTCTGGTTTCTTGTTTTTGATAGCCACGGTTCTGGATTTCTAGGTTGCCAGGTAATATTTGAAGTCTTTTATTCCCCCTGTTATTAAGAACATCTTTCCCCGCACCCGAATTTGGTAATCTTTTCAATATGTGGGGTATAGTCTCTTGCCCGCGGGGTATGAAGATTTTCCAACATTCATTTCTACTGCTAAGCATTGATTGACTAGTGCATAACCTTCTAGTTAATTCTTATACTACCGGATGCTCAAATACCATTGGTTTTAATTCAAAGAAATATCTAAATAAGATGTAAGGTGAGGATTACTCTTGTGAAATTATAGTAACTTACTTCTGAATGACCTCGTATTTACAGTGAAGTTGTGCAGTAAATAAGCATAATCACTCACTACAGCTACAGAGGACAAATCCTGTGCAGAGGTTTGTTCTCATTATCAATACCTCAATACGTACGCCAGCGGACACCGATTCTATGAAATAACTTCTTTCTTGGCTTGTTTGGCCATGGAAGACCGGTCTCTACACATGTACATGGATAAAGACATAATCAGATATTCAATTATCAAGCTAGGGGCCTGGGACCCAGTCTCCAAGCGAGATCTGTGTTGCCCGGCAACTAATTGATTCCGCCATGTTGATGTATATGAGGCTGGCTCCCATAGTATGCCGACACTCCATCCAAATAAAACCATTCTTGGAAAACTCCATGCACCAATGCAAGCGCAAATACAGGGTACATAGGTACATATGTATATAGGCTTTTCTTGCCGGTTCTAGTAAGTACTTTGCCTTCCATCGAGGGATCCATCATAAATTGCCACTGGATTTTTGGGGTTTGTGCATATAATAATATGACCATAAGCCTCAATTGTGATTCTTGCGGTTATTTTTTAGAATATCCAACTAACTATTCTTGAATTATAGGGCATTCCGTCTTGCCCGTCCGGATGACTCCAATTCCAGAAAATATGTTGTTCTGAATACCAATATCCAAGGACGTACAAAATGAGGATGAGTGTTGAAAACTTGCTCCATAAGGCACTATCCTCACTAGACAATGCAACACACATTACTCCGTACTCGTACATGTATGGGGTACCTAGGCATGAGTCTACCATGTGCTTGTTACGCCGTACCCGTGCTGTTCTCCTCAACCGTTCTGCATTCATGCCGAATAAAATACATGGTGTGCACCGACCATAACAAATCTCGGCGCTTTCGGGTGGGGAAAGCCGGCTCCATTTCCGCTATGCTGTGTTGGGAGGTTTCAGGTACCAGGTGCGACGGTAACACTAGCCTCTTTAAGCCGAATTATTGGAATTCCGGAAGATTGAACCGGGGACTGGCAGGCATGAGGAAGGCAGATGTTTCGGTCAGTGGGTTGCAGGTACTCTCCCGAGACTCGAGGACATACAAGAATTGGGGAACGAGACTAAAGAATGGGGTTTCTTAGGTACAATACTTAGGCTGTCAAAATTAGCCCCACGGCTTCTATGTGATGGACGTCCGGCAGTAGACCGTCATAGCTCATAGAGTAGCCTTGAAGGTACATAGCTCGGAACTGGCTCGAAAGTTAATTCTTACGTTTTCTACTCTAGTAGACTATTTTCCGACATGTTTCCTGGTCGATCTATAGTCTCGTTCCCAGCCCCTCATAGAGGGTCGATGTACAGTGGTGCATAAGCTTATTTGAGCTTGGATCGATACTACCTCCTTCGGCCACCTAGGCTTATTCCTACACCATATCAGGACGACTTGGCAAAACCCCATTGGAAGGGATATTAGGTGGCAGTATTTAACAAAACCTCAATATTCTCTGAGACTTCGAAGAAATTTGTTTGAAGACAATTTCGTCTGATCTTTTACCAAATGGTAACACAGAATGAGCAAAAGAGTGCGTACCCTCGTTCAGTACCGAGTACTAGATTACTCTGCGTAGATAGGAGACAAATATATTATTGACTCGTACTCTGTTTAGGGACTACCCGGTACTTGGGGCATGCTTCTGAAATCCAACAAGCCAATCAAAAGTAACATATAAATCTTCACCTAACGGAATATGGAAGTCTTTCTCAAGTCGCATGGGTCCCTAATGTGTCCTCCTCCGAGCCTTCCAATCACAGGTAAGATAATGATGCTTCGGCCCTTCATGGATTTCACTATACAATTACAAGTACTTCTTTGGAATTGATATGCCACCAGAAGGAAGTGGGCCGCTTAAAGCCAACCCGGAGCATGATCTTTATGCTCCGGTGCCCCTGACAAGAATTATAGATGCTTGCTCATAGCTCTAAGGCGCAATATACCAAGAAGCGGTACTTGCCATGCTGACAATCGTGTAGAAGTTTGAGGATTATGGTAGGACTAGCCATGGCAAACTCTACATTGAAAATTACACGTCACAGCTTTGCAATTAACTGGGCACCATTGCGCACAAGGAAGGATCGAGCAAGGCTCTGTGGATGCCTGCACGTATACCCTAGACAAGGCCATGGTGTTGAGAAATACTTCCCAGTGGTGGGCGCAGGACGTCGAGGTTAATGCATATGTGCAAGGATCCACCTAGACGACCACCCCAAAGGCGTATAAGCACCGCGCAAGCTCGATTTTAACTTCATTTATCCATAACGGAATTTACGGGAAGGATAATATGCTGCCGGTGTAGCTTACACTAAGGGACCAGATGCTAGTACTGGCTGCTAGGTATGTAAGATTAGTTCTACATCAACAGAGGAAGATGCAGCGAGATTTACTCAGAGTATACCCCACTAATTGACTGCATGTTCTCAAGCGAGCTCCACATCAACGCGCGATAGATTCCGCAAATCCGCATCTGGAGACGAGAACACATCTGGAGCATCCCCTTACCACCAGGCTAGCCGCCCCGCATGTTACCGAGCCAGCTCTGTTGCAAGCAAGACAATAACGGCTGCATGCAGTACATCTCCAGTATCGGTATTTGGTTTTGGGATTTTTTTTTTCAATTGTCGTTTGCGTGGATGAAGCAATCGATCTGCTGACAAAAACAACAGCCGCCATTTGCAGATATATATGTAACATACGTTTAGTATGTCTCGATTAAAGGAAGACATGCCTAAACATCATGTCTCGGGATGCCTTCGCACAAGACCCATGGCACCTGACTCCCCAAGCTTGGACGTATGCCAGTCACGCCGAGGCCGGCCATGCCCCGACGCAAGTACACTGTACCACCTCCTATGGAACTCTGCCCATTTCAAATCCAATTTAGTGAGCCACGGCATCGGTTCACATGTGGCTGGTTGGCCCTTCCGGTATGAGAGAGGGCCAATATAGGAAGCTCATTACCAAACACCGCAGGTCTTCTGGCCATACAAATCAGCCTGAAAATTCAGACCGCGAGCCCAAGGCCTGCAAGATTGCCACCACCGGAGTGCTCCAGGTGCGTTCATCTTACGTGCATCTACTCGTATGGCATCTCCCCGCATCCCATAGCCCTGCTCACCAAGTCTGTGAATTAAACTAATTGCAGCATGCATATTAATGTATCGTGGGGAATAGATTGAGATTCGATGTCATGGAGAAATGTGGGCTAGCCAGTCCCTGCCTACTCTGTCGGCCCGTGATCCTGGACCCTGTCGCGTGAAAGCCAATGTAGGTACAACACTACTAGACTACCTATACTCCACACATTGCATATTGAAACGGAGTTCATTGGATTGAACAAGGGTGCTTACTGGCAACACTGAGGGCGCCCATACCACATTCTGGGGACATGCCCATGGAATCCATCTAGCAAATCCAACTAGCCTTGACCTTGGGGGGTTGAGCCCGGGATATATGCGCCGTCCAACCGTCAGCTCCGAGTAATAATTCTGTATATATATTCACAGCGTCGTCCTCGACTCAGTTGGCTTTTTTTCCTCATCAGCCGAAGGTGTCCTTCCTTTACTACCTCGCCTGAGCCTCGGTGTCTATTTTTGATAGCTATCTTCTCGATTCATCGAAGAAGAAAGCTTCAGGATTGTCTATTCTCTCCTCCCCTTCCGCAGGACATATTCACCAGGAAGTGACACTTCCAGATACTCAGGATGAAGTGGTTCTCGGTGGCATCAGTGCTTACAGCACGTGAGTAATTCCAAATCACCATTCCCAACATACGAGTACTGACAAGCTCTGGAAATGCAGTGAGTGCCGTGGCCTATGGCCAAACCATGACGGCGTACACGGACACGGACACTGGCATCACATTCCAGAGATTTGCGGCAACCGACAGGCAATTCCACTTTGCCATCGCGTTCCCCCAGAACCCCACGGCCACGAGCGAGTTCATTGGGCAGATTGTAAGCTTTGGCCGCCATCCTTGTGGGCGTTCAGCTGCTAACGGTTCTCTCAGAGCGGGCCCATCAACACCGGCTACTCTGGCATCTCCCTCGGCGGCGGGATGGTGAACAACCTCCTGCTCGTTGCATGGGCCGATGGAACCACGATCCGCCACTCCTTCAGGATCGCCTCCGGATACATCGAGCCCACGATCTACACCGCCACAACCCCCACGGCCACCACGCTCAAGACCACCTTCACGGCCACGACCTTCACATGGACCTTCCGCTGCCAGAACTGCGCAAAGTGGACCGGAGGCAGCGGCGGCTTCGACCCCACTGCCGACTTCGTGATCATGGGCTGGGCGCAGGCGAACTCGGGAACCACCACCCCGTCGAACGCCAACTCCGCCATCATCCAGCACAACAACGGCTTCGGCCAGTACGGAGTCCCGCTCTCGGCCGCACGCTTCGCCGCCTACTCCACGTGGCTCACCATCGGCGGCGGCACCTCCACCACCGCCTCTGCTTCCAAGACCTCTACCGTCTCTGCAACAAAGACCTCTTCCGTATCTGCAACAAAGACCTCTACCACCAGCACCGCTGTCGTGACCGGGCTTCCCGCACCAACCGATACCTATGACTACATTGTCGTCGGAGGTGGCCCCGGCGGTATGGTTGCCGCTGACAAGCTCAGCGAGGCTGGAAAGAGCGTGCTCTTGATCGAGAGAGGCCCCCCAAGCACATGGGCAACCGGCGGACGCAACGGCCCAGCCTGGACCACCGCTGGTTCGCTCACCCGATACGACGTTCCTGGACTCTGCAACCAGATTTGGGTTGACTCTGTCGGCATTGCTTGCCGTGATATTGGAGTTATGGCCGGATGTGTCCTCGGAGGTGGTACCGCCATCAACGCCGGTCTCTTCTTCAAGCCACCAGCGCAAGATTGGGATGCCAGCTTCCCATCTGGCTGGAAGTCTGGTGACATGGTCAATGCTGCAAACCGTGTTTTCCAGAGAATCCCAACCACCAGCACACCATCCCAGGATGGCAAGCGTTATCAGACGGAAGTCCACACACTCATGAGCAACATTCTTGGAGGATCCGGATGGTCGAGTGTAGAGCCACAGACCAGCCCCAACTCAAAGAACAGGACTTATGCACGCACTACATTCATGTACATTGGTGGACAACGTGGTGGACCTTTGGCAACCTATTATGCGACAGCAAAGGCCCGTGGCAACGTCAGGGTTATCCTTAACACCATGGTTGACAGAGTTGTCCGCAACGGCTCCACCATCGTTGGTGTGGATGTCACTGCAAGCACCGCCGAAGGTTACTCTGGAACCATCAAGGTCAAGCCTGGTACTGGAAGAGTGATTCTTTCCAGTGGAACATTTGGAACATCAAAGATTCTTTTCCGCTCCGGAATTGGTCCAGCTGATCAGCTCGCAATTGTTGCTGGCTCCGCCGATAAGAACAAGATGGTCAAGTCAAGCGACTACATTCTCTTGCCAGTCGGATACAATTTGATGGATCACAAGAACACCGACGTTGTCATCAGCCACCCCTCCATCATTCCATACGACTTTTACGCAGCATGGAACAGCACCATTGGCGGAAGTTATGGTGCAGACCAAGCTAAGTACATTTCCAGTCGTGCTGGCCCACTTGCTGGCGCTGCCCCTGCACCCAACGCAATGGCATGGGAGACTATCAAGGGCTCAGTCGATGGCATCGACCGTCAACTCCAATGGACTGCTCGCGCTGAAGGATCAATGGGATCTGAGGGTCCTACTCTTGTCACCGTCTCCCAATATCTTGGTACTGGTATGACTTCTCGTGGACGTTTGGGAATCACCTCCGACCTCATCGTCCAGGTCCTTGATGCTCCATACGCAAAGACCGAGGGTGATGTCCAAGCCATCATCAAGGGTCTCGACAACTTCATGACTGCTGCCAAGAAGATTTCCGGTGTCGTCTTCCTCCACCCCGCCCCCAGCGAGACCGCCGAGAGCTACGTCAAGACTTACAGCGGTGGAATGGGATCCAACCACTGGCTCGGATCTGCTAAGATCGGAACAGATGATGGACGCAACAACCAGGGCACCTCCGGCTCCGTCGTTGACCTCAACACTCAGGTCTACGGTACCACCGGTCTCTTCGTTGTCGATGGTTCCATCTTCCCAGGACACACCACCACCAACCCAACTGCCCCCATCATGGTTATGGCTGAGCGTGCCGTCGAGAAAATCTTGGCTCTCGCACTCCCAGTTGTGCCCAAGCAGTACGAACAGTGTGGTGGTATTAACTACACCGGCGTCAGGGCTTGTGTTGCACCATACACCTGTAAATACTTGAACGACTACTACTATCAGTGTTTGGCATAGTCGATCCACTCTGGATCAGCGCTTTTTCAATCATGGGGTATTTCATATTTGGGTTAGATAAGGGGTGCGGGCCGGTCGGGCATGTATGTATGATTGCGAGGAAATGAAGGAGCATCTGTATTATTATTATCTCTTTTTTTTTCTTTTCTTGGTTTTTACCCTGCCCCCAATTTTGGGTTACTGGTTGCCTTCTACTCTTGTCTAAATAGGTCTCTTTTTCTTTCATATCGTTTTCTTCTATCTTCTATAACTTGCATTTTCTTTATCATGGTTATTTTACCATATCTTATATAAATCGATATGGCAAGTTTAAGGGCAAAAAAAAATATACTCTTTATCAAGGAGATCATGGATCCTTTCTTTGTGAATTTTGTGATTTTTATTGGAGTACCTACATGTGAATTCGAAGTGAGGTGGGAATAAGCTCTCGCGGCGCAACCCGCAAGCTTAATTTCTTGTGGTCGGCGAGCACCCGAGATGTTTCGCTTGTTGGTGTGCCGCTGATCGGCTGAAGGTTTAGCCACTACCTAAATGAGTAACCACTTCCTAAAAGAGCTGCAGCCACACCAGCCACCACCAACGGCACCAACGAGACTGCACCACCACCACCACCAAGAATGCGGAATGCCGGCCCCAACAATCTGCGAGGTCACATGGTCGTGCACACACATATATAAATCTGATGTGTCGGAATTCTTTATTTCTATAGACATATGATCAGAATTAGAATTATATTAAAGCTTGAAATAAATTAGGCATAGGAAGCAGAAGGCTTCGTGTTCCGACGCGGGCTGACACTTTGCGATTATATGTAAGATGTGTATGTGTACACGTGTGTTGTGTACTATTTTTCAAGATTTTTTCGCAAATCCGTACGTCATGATGCCAAAGTGGGTACAAGTGGAGCCGTGCACACCACACCATATTACTAGTACTGGCTTCTGGGCCAGGGACCCACATTTAAGCATTCATCCAGTGCAATGGATGGGCCATTCAACGTCCACGACGTTAACGGCTATTTCGAACTCGAACATGTACGATTCAATTGCATGCAATCTCAAGAGGAAAAACTCTCTCACCACGCGTGCCACCATAGTATACAGCGCTCGCAGCGACGATCACTTACCTAGGTACTATATGGCACGGGGTAAATAATTATAAATGTGCCGCGTGCTGTACCTGTGACAAATCTAAGAGCATGCACATATTCCGATAAATTGTAGATTGGTATATAGATTGCAATTTGCATGCGCAGATTTCTGGAGGACCCACCCACATACAGTATGTACCTATCACACCAACACATGTACACCGAGTGGACAGATGTATTGTACTTGACACAGACTAGACTAGCGAATGGGGTCGATATATATAGGAGACGTCCGTCGAGCGCAATGCGCAAATAAACACGCGCGCTATAGTTACATCAATTCCGATGCTTAAGCCAATTTCTTTATAGCTACATATATGCACAGGTGTAGGTACCTCTTTCATGTACTTTAGGCCTAGGAGTATGTTAATTTGGAGGTAATCAATGTTCCATCTGGGAATTTTATAGATCACCCCCCCCCCCCGTTGCATGCATATTCTGCGAACCCACCCTTCACGTACGTTGAACAGAATTACGCCGTTTGCTGATCATAATTGCCGTGTTATTGGGATCCATCTCGAGTATATAATACGTAGTTACTCTAATTTAATTGCTTACATATGCATCTGTCATGAATTTGAATTATAGTATCTTCATTTGGCGTTATAATTGTTCTACTTGCATATCCAGCTCTATCGAAGCACATACGACGTATACTCCACCCTAACTAAAGCCGAAAAATCTGTAATTGCAATGTATGTATGCATGTACAATGTAATACGCGGGTATCGGAATAAAGTACATATCCATCATACATACATCTTCGGCGTCGATCTGCAGCCGTATACGTACGTATCTGTAGCCTAAATTGTAAGCTTGACAGATTCACGTACCTGATTATATAAAGCCACGTTCGACTTTATTATATCTATGATAATTAATTGTCTTAGCCTTGAATTCGTGAGAATCAATGATTAAAGTATACGTATGAGCTGATAATGATCATGGGGTTTTGTTTTCGGGGGCACGAGAACAGCCTTTGTGGGCTGCTGTGGGGTGTGGGTATGTGGGGCTTTCAACTACCTTGACAAGCTTTAGATGTCATGATCATATATCAATGGACGTACCGGAGATTATTTAGATTATTTGAGGACATTTTAGATTAATTGAACTTAGATTAGTATTTTTTTATTATATTAAAAACGTTGATCAAGCGTAAGCTTAAGGAAGATGGATGCAGCAGCACACGTATACATGCATGCATGCGAATAGATGAAGTACTACATAGTATATTGCTTTCAGAGATGTTATTAGCCATAATATGTTACAAGGGCTTTTATTTAGCCAATCTATGGCATACGACTAGTACTGCATATAATCAAGGTACATGCGCGATGCATTTGATCTCGTTGTGCCCTTGCAAGTCAAGCCGGGCTTTCTTTTAAATCGATTCTTGTCGTGCAATTGGCGATAATTGGGGGAAACGTTCATTCATGTCGAACCTGCGCAGCTGCATGCAGCCCTTCAAAATTTCAAGATCGAGCTCTGTGTAAGCACTTAAGTATGCTCCCAATGTTCAGTTGTAAGTGCGGATACTTGCGAGCATTAATTCAACTGTCCATGGCAGGTGGAATCCAGTCTTGAGAATGTCAGTATATATCTCACTTATCTCACTGCAATTCCTTCCAATAATGTAATTATAATATTTTTTTTGTTGAGCGAGTGAAATTATAATTTTAATGATCCATCGAAGGCCAAATTGCAAAAGAACTTTCCATTTCTTGAGAACGTAGAGTGTACGTACGTTTTATAGCCCGGTGGGTGGATTCTCATGAACATTATCATGATCACATTAAACCAAAAAACTAATTTTAGCAGGTGAACAACCTGGTAGCTGGCCATATATAGCTAATAAGCCCCCTTCTGGATAAATTTCACAAAGCGAACTTCTTTGAATCAAATTAGACCCATGATTAATATTCAAACAAAGGAGTTTTTAAGGCATACCGACCTGTATCTGGAAACACGAATAGCTCTTTCTGATTTAAATGGAGAACATATATGTGGTCCATTAGACTAGGCCAAACAATCTCGACGCGCGCACATGAAGGCATGTTTTTTTGTTTCCTTGGCCCCATGCCTGGGTAAGTCATAATGTTCTTCAAGGACGATTCTAATTTCATGGGCATGCATCTGCAAGCCCATAGTAGCTGGAAGGGCTGTAGAATTTCTTCTTGGAGGTTTGGTTGATTATAAGATGGAGTCACATGGCGAATATGTTATCGTTACCTAAATCGATTATCTCAAAGTCGAGCCTGCTGGACTGGAATTAAACCTGGCGTGTCTTAATTGTTTCCTCGTCTGAAGATCTTGAGCAGCATCTGAATTCGACTGTACATGTACAGGGCACGAGACTAATTTTGAACAATCCAGTAATTGTTCCGAGAACGGAAGGAGGTTTGCAATTGGAATGAATTTACCTACATTTTGACATAATCCCATTGTGCAAGTATCATTAAATCAATATACTTCCGTATAAGTCCACCTTTCATGATATTTCTCTGGCTTAGGCCGGTCTGAGCTCGTGATCTTTTTGGATATATTGGTGTTGGTGTTGAACAGTTACCCTGAAGCGATCGAAATTTCGTCTTCGCAGTCCCTGGTAGTGATGTTTCGAAACTTGCTGTTGATTTTGGTGAGTTTCTGGTTAACGTAGCAAATACCCACGTGCTCATGGGAGATTGGTTCAATAATCATGAAAGTATATCGAATTGACCATTAGGGTATCTTCTTTCGTTCAGACCCGCGTGCCGCAAATACTGCAGTATTAGGCCTAGGCTTAGTTGGAAGTAAGACGGGGGGGTCGAATGATCAGAAAAGTATCAGTAGCAAATATCTGTAGGCATTATCTTCCTCGTTTTTTCTCTATAACTATCAACTGTCGGTGGTTCTCGCCTTGGAGTAGAGAGAGAGGTAGCAATAGATAGCAATGCTTTAGGTGCAGATTCTCCATTGAATAGCACCTTTGGACCTCAATATTCCTTATTCCACGCAGGATGTGTAAAAGGCTGAGGAGGGGATCCGGAGGGGAATGAAACTAACATATAGTCGTCTTGATCAGGGCTCTAAGGCCATGGCCATAGATTACATGTGCTACTACCCCATTTCAAAGACGCTTATCAACATGTGGACTCGCGCTCATGACTTGTCTCGCACCAGAATCATGAATGCAGACCAAAGATCGATTGTTTGAACGAGGTGAGCATAAGAGTTAAACAAAAACGTGATGGGGCAGTTTCAGCTGTTGCAAGTTATGTTCTTGCAGCCTAAATACCTAACGAAGCGTCTACTTTCCCTATCGTCTTGTGTACCCAGATCTGGAACGAACGCAAGGAAGTAATTGTACTAGCAAGATTAGGGAAGTTCGCCTCATGCCTTCTCAATCCTGATCAGATAAAGATTCCTGTGTCAATTTCAGGGTAATGATGAAGTAGGTAACATTTTGAAATATCCTCCTGTCATTTATCAGAACATGCCAGCTCAAAGCAACCATAGAACAAGATACACATAAAATCAGAGTAGAAAGCCCATTTTTGATTTCCTCGTGGCATTCATTTCAAAGTTCACCTCCGCCATCGATAAATGTACATGAGCATGAGCACATATGTACTTCACAATGAGAATCCGTGACGAAGACTTTCATGACAAAAGCGAAATCTCGCACAAATCCAAAGCATCTTATCGTCAGAAGTTCAGCAGCAAAGATTTTGAATATTTCAACCCCCCCGACCGCGTCCTCAATATCTCCAACAAGTGCATCACCAACTCAGGGTAGCCTCATCGATCATCCTCAACCGTCCCAATCTAAGCCTCGACATTGCTTGTAATCTATCAAAACATAAGGCTTGCAGATCAATGAAACACATCAATTGCGGCTTTAGCTCAGTTGGGAGAGCGTCAGACTGAAGTTAAAACTTCGGTATTTCATTAAATCTGAAGGTCCTGTGTTCGATCCACATAAGCCGCATTATCTTTTTGCCCTTTTTGCCATTTATATTTATTCCTATATCCTTTTTCGATCACCGGTACCGTTCCAGCTGAATTATTTCTAGTCTTCAACTAATTATCAGATTTTGGTGGTAATGCAGTAAACCTTATATCTATTTCATGTTGTAATGTCAATAATAACGCCATAGGACTGAATCTCACATGAGGTATCGTTACCTGTACATGTACAGCCTAAGGCTCTGCACATCCCAAAGACTCACACCACCAACCAACCGTCTGATGTTGCAACGTTGTGTAAAAGTCTAAACGGGATATAGAGTATTGATCTAGCTAATTGCGCCAGCTTATATATTCTCTGCATGCGCAGGCACATATATGCCGTCATACGAGGTACGAAGAACCTACCTACCGACTGCAGGCCTTACCCGGAACCATGTGACCGAAGAAAACTTGAGAGAGAGATGGGGTTTCTGCGATATGTCATCAAAGTACTTCAGGCTTATAGCTACAAGTAGCTGCACGTATATATACGTATACAGTTAACGTAACCCATTGAGGAAAGTAAGAGTTGGCTGAAACTGCCACACCAATATCCAATATCTCAGGTTCTGTTTAAATCATCCATCCTATCGCATCGCGGGCGCCAGTGGAGATATGTCCGCATTCGTAATCACCTCCGAGAGGCTCGGGCATGTTGTGTACCAGAGAAACTGTTATCGATATTCCACATCCACAAAGATATTCTATTCCATAGAGATGATATGTTACCAAGCTCGAGCTCAAGACATCATTGCGGGCGTGCGATTTCCCCCCCCATGCTCATAACCTTTCGAATAGAAGAGTGTGGGATAATTCAGCATCGGTACTTGCTGCACAGTTAAGTAGTACCTGAGTAGGCAATGCAGTCCCTGAGGTCAATATCCAGCAATCATAAGCCCACAAAGACTGATCAGGATATGGAGGTACATACGTATACCTCCTCCCTCCGAGACGTAAGCCTAAATTTCATCCTGTTGCAAGATGGCAGGGCTAGCCACCTACCGACCTACCGATAGCAGCGAAGCTTTCCCTGCAGCTGAAAACCCCCCAATAACGCAACCCATATGGCCATTAGTTTCCGAGCCCCAATTCTAATGCCATAATGTTTGGTTTCTGGCGAGTAAAGAAAAGTAGACGAGGAGCTGGGGAAATTTATTGTAATTATAATGTCGAAGGCAACTTCTCCAGGCATGTTGTGTTACATTAAAATTTTAAAGTCAAATATATAGCTCCTTGTACTTCAACTCAGGATATGCATGCGCCGCCGTTGTAGAGATAGTAGGTACCCGTGGGGTGTTCGATTTGAACTCATCCTCCCCCCCACCCTCCCCACCCCATCTATCAACCGATTCGAATTCGCCAATAGAACTTCCGGACCAAGTAGGTAAACCATGGTTATTCTGTACCATTACGGCCGTTTCTCGGGTAAGACGCACTTGCTCGTTTATTGATTGGTATGTCCTGCAATGCATGTAGCCGGCCGTTTTATTGATCAGAGATCAGATAAAGAAAGAAAGACAAAAAAAAAACGTTTTATAAAGCTAGAGGCCTGTGGCGGTGAAAGCGGGTAAGGGTGATGGCGAGACCCGCCCCAATTCGTTATGTGTATCCAGCTGCATGCAGTCGAGTACCAGGCTTACGCCCCCCCCTCTATCGTGCTCGTGAGCAAAGATGTTGTGAAAATCAGGAACTGGGTAGCTTCACCGCGGCCGTGAAACAACGACTTTCCTTCTTGGGCCTCAGAAGCACATCCTCACCCACTATCCGGGTAAAACCATTCGGGAATCCCCATTGATATGAGTTGATAATAATGGATTGCTGGGGAGATACTTGCTTGCTTGTGTATATTGAGTCAATATTACAAATTAATATTTCTTTTGATCCCAATATTACAGGTTATAATTTCTTTTGATCCCCTAAACCCTGTTGGATGTGTTATCACAGCTGAGAGCTGCTTGTACCTACGTACTTGGCAACGGTCGCCCCGGCTGGCTGCGACGTTACCTGCCTTTGCGGGGAAGCACCACGCAATGAGCAAAGGGTAACCAACCATCTAACCTCGACAACCATCCTTGCAAAGTTCAGATTGCCACCCACATCTGCATGCGAGCTTGAATATAATAGGATACTCGACTGCACCTGAGCTCAATAGGTAACCCGAATGGATTTTCTGAATCTGTGAAGCTCTGAGAAATCCTGGATAACCAGTCGCACTGCGTTGTTGAATATGCTGTGAGATGATGACTTGCGGGAGGCAACTTCCGCATTCGACAGTTTACTCGTACCGGCAAAGATCGCTGTTGCACTACAGCAAAACTAGGATATCTCTCTCAGGACTGGGATATCTCGACCGTTGCCCCCCCATAATCACGCCGTTATATTATCGACCTGCGCAGAATAGTTTAGCCATGTGGAAGATATGTCAATTGGCCCAGGTAATATGTACTCATGTGCCTATCAATCACACAATTCTGTACCTTCCGGCGCTTGCAAGGGGAAGGCCCAGGTCCATCTCAGGCTTCCTTCAGGTTTTTGTTGACCTGGTTCACCGCACATTATTGTCGATAATGATGTAAAAAGTAGTATGCTTTGCCAATAACACTGCAATTCCCTCTAAGCGATCACCCCAATCCAATAATCGTCCAACCTGGAAGAAGATGTACCGACCCTTCCGAGCCAGCGCCAGATATTGCCAATTCAAGTTACAAACATGCGATATAGCTGGTCGTGTAACTGAGGGAGGGGAGAGGGAGGGGAAAGAGGGAGGGGGGGGGTTCTCGCATTTAATTCATACCTACCTGACTTTGGTGGGTATATAACCGTGGCTCCCGCAGTATTTTCATATTTTTTCGGCTATCCGCCAGTCGTTCGTTGAGTTCACGTTTTGTCAACCGAAATCACACGCTTTCAAAATGAAGATCTCGACGCAACTTTGTGCTGTTGTAGCAGCTGCCACATTCGCCCAGAATGTGCTGGCAACAAGTGCTGGCGGCCGTAAGAACTGGGTGACGAGCGAGAAACTGCAAAAGGACATCAAAGAAACCGAGTTAGTAGCCCTTAGCCTCCTATTCCATAAACTGAAATCCAAATTATCATGCATGGAAATGCTTACCACCGACTTACAGGTTGATGAGAAACCTGAAGCGTCTTGACAAGATTGCTACCGATAATGGTGGGAATCGTGCCTTTGGCTTCCCAGGGTACACAGCGTCTGTAGACTTTATAGTCGAGCGAGCACGTCGTTTTTCCCGAGAAGTAAACTATTGGGTTCAGGACTTTCCAGCCCTCTTTAATGAGGTTGAAACCATCTCTTTCAGGGTTGATGATGAAGAAATTTATGTTTATGGACTCACCTATTCACCCTCCACCACACCCGAAGGTGTCGACAAGCCATTAGTTCTCGGTCCGGTTGGGGACGCTGGATGTACTGTCGACGGATATGCCGATTTTGACGTAAAGGATAAAATTGTCTTGATCCAGCGTCATCGCTGCCCCACTGGTGGAACCCTTGCTGGGAGAATTCGTCCAGCGAAGCTCGCAGGCGCATCTAATGTCATCATTTACAACAATGACCCATCCTTCGTCACTGGAGGCACTCTCAGTGCACCTGATCCTGAAGGATTTGTGTCGAGTGGTTTTATCAACCAGGACGATGGCGAGCGTCTTGTTGCAAGGCTGCAGGCTGGAGAAGAGATCATTGCACATTTCCAACAGACTCAGATAATCGAAGAGCGAATAACTCAAAATGTTATCGTTGAGACCAAGGGAGGAGATCCAAAGAATGTGATTTTCCTAGGAGCACATCTGGACAGTGTGCAGGCCGGACCAGGTATTAATGACGACGGAAGCGGTACCAGTTTGATCCTGGAACTATTATGTATGTCGTGTACCTGACAATCCTGAACGATATCTGCTAATTTTTCTATCCTAGCTGCCATCAAGAAATATGATGTCAAGAACAAAGTTCGATTTGCCTGGTGGGCAGCAGAGGAGTATGTATAATCTCGTGATTCTGTCATCTTAAATCGGGGAATGTCAGTACTAACATCTCACAGAAATGGTCTTTTGGGCTCCAAATACTACGTCTCCCAGCTAAACACCACCGAGACCAACAACATTCTCGCCTACCTCAACTTCGACATGGTTTCCCGCGGATATTACGGTGTGTTTGACGGTGACGGAAGCGAATTCGGGCTTGCTGGCGCCCCAGGAAGCGATGTGATCGAGAAACTGTTCTCCGAGAACCTCATCGCTGCCGGCCACAATGTGACCCCTTCAGCATTGGATGGCGGCTCAGACTATGTTCCTTTCATGGATATTCTGCACAAGCCAATTGGTGGACTTTTTACTGGAGTCGGCATTGAGGAGGATGCTTGCTACCATCAGGCTTGCGATACATATGAAAATGCAAACGCAACAGTCTTGACAACCAACGCAAAGGCCGCAGCCCATGTCCTGGCCACTTTGGCCATGAGAGGGACAGAATTAATTCCAAAGAACGTGACTTTGGCGAGGAGGTTTGAGGGTGAGGGTAGCACTCAATGGACGGTGGTGGATCATGGCCACGGCCATTCACACACATGTGGGCATGACGTGTAGGCAAATTTCCTGAATGTTGACGAGGGGATGATGATTTATGTATACTAGAGTTTCAAATGCCACCAACTCATGAGTTAGTAAAAGATTTATTATTGCAATAATTATTTGCAAAAACAAGAGACACCAGAAAGCGTGAAGAAATCCTCCAATGAATGTGAATATTTATCTCGATCAGAACATCCGACAACCGATATATTTCCTTTCTTGATCTTCAATAAGTAGCAGTCAATGCATTTGAAATTGATTGTGTCTATAAAAGGTAAGATTAGTTCAGAGTACTAGTTCAGGCCACAGTAAACTCAATGAAAGATTTGATACCGACCTTAAAATTCATGTAGCAATTTTCAATGTAGTCAAGGAATCATAAACTGGATCTTGGTGCCGTTTTAGCTCTGATAATTTTTCAAAGCCCAGATTAGGAGTTTGAGGTACAAATACTATACACGGTCCTTCCATGTTCAATTACCCTGAACTGGCCAACTTCGTATTCGGGGTATCCAAGTGGCGCTTTTGCCACCTCACGCACGCATCATCGTGACATCAATGGGGTTCACAAAAGGCGTTAGAGGTCGCTGAAAGATAGACTCCGTTTGAGATAATCTCTCTGGAGATTTGGCCTGCACTATCGTGTCCAAATATACGGCATGGTAGACGCGGCGTTTCAAACAACAACCAGGGAGTTGGACCCCTCGGAAATTGAAGACTCTCCATACCTGCAGTCTCGCAACCTTTCTCCCGATACACAAGGAGCACTTCCAGCACGGCCTACACAGTCTTATCAACAGAGGCACAAGTTGTCCTCGAGATCAAGGGGACGGGAGATTGAAGGTTCTGCAAGGCCACAATTTCCATCCTACCCCGAGCCTGTTGAGCGAGAGAGAGGGAGATCGAGATGGAGATTGTCTTCCCAAAATCCACAACAGAAATTGGCCAGTAGAAGCATTGGCCGGAGAGCAAATTCTGCAATGTCTTCCACTGTCACCGAGCGTGGTACTGAACATTCCAGACCACGAATGCAAGGCGCACTTCCTGAGCCTGACCCTCCATTGATTGCTGGGTCAGAGACACCAGTATTTGTTGCGAAGCTTCAAGTTGCTTGGTCGAATTGTGTGAAAACGGTCACATCTTTCCCATTTCGAAAATCGCGACAGGTGGCCAAAAATAGTCCACCAGCTCCTGCAGTGGATAAACCTGCAAAATCACAAGATGACAAGAATAATGCCAGTCAAAATGGGCGTGACTGGATGACTCAATTGTTTGGCTGGTATGGAAAGAGTGGGGAAAAACAAATCTCTGAGAAGAAACGCAAGGAAGCCCTGAAATCAGGGGAATGCGATGCAAAGCAATATTGTTCTGTGGCTCCATGCTCAGAAAACGAGACTCAGAAGAAGGCTGCAGACATTCCTAGAAGTACCAGCATGCAGGGAGTTAAAGGTGGTATGGATGGAGAGCACTCGAAGAATTCTTCACCTTCGAACAATCTGTCATCACCACCTGCCAATCGGTCAGATCAGATGTGCGCCTCACCTAGTCCACTACGCGGTGGTCAGCAACAGGCCATACACAACCTTATCGCCCACTCCAGTGGCCAGAATTGCGATGAAGATAAACCAGCCGTATCCGAGGCCACCATTGAGCCTAGCTCATCTACATGCGGCACTCTGAATTCGACCATTCAGTCTTCAGTATCGGTGATTGTGTCGAAGGAGGGTGTGCCCGATACTCTCGTTTCCATAACCGCGTCAAGTGCACCAGGGCAGGAAAAGCATGTACACTTCCGTGGAGATAAACCGAAGCAGGACAGCGGTGATTCCAGACTCGACGCCAGCATCGTCATCACAACAAGGGAGACCTGCTCCCCGCAAACCTCAGACTCAACCATCGGGTCTCCGCTCGGGGCAATATGTGCGGAAATGGCAGCCTTGTCTTCAGAAGGGAAGAGTGAAGGAATGGATCCAGCCTCGCTCCCGGCACAGGGTTTGGAGGCCTCAATGGGGCTCACAAAGGGTGACGAAACAGAGGAGGACAATTGGGTGGGCCGTTGGTTGGCGTCGTATTCTCTTCAAGAGAAGAGTGCACCTGCACCCTCCATTCCAGTCCAAAATCAAGGAGAACCAGCCGAGGAGGACAATTGGGTGCGTCGTTGGTTAGAGTCGTATGGAGAGTCTGGGCAGAGCTCTCATCTGCAGAAATCGGAGGTATAGCTGGGGCGGGTGGAGGGTCTCAATGCCTTGGTTGCGGGGATTTCTTAAGGATTACCTACTCAACATCTCACAGTCGAGTCCATTCAAACATTTCACGACGGGCACGAGACTACCTAATTTGCGATTTGGTCAATGTGTTTCCGAGATAGGAAGTTGAAGTTGACCAAAGGGGGTTCGCTCGAAGCTTGGCAGTGATCCAGATCTACAGGGAGCTTTGCAGCCAGAACTTTCGTAGATATCTTGGATTGTTTTCAAGATCAATGTGCGCCCCAAGATCAGTGGAGTTGGATAGAGTATAGAGTTAGAGTATAATGCGAATGGCAATAAAGTAGTGGTATCGAGGTTACATTGAAGAATTCGTGATGTGTAACGAACGACAACCAAACCCGGATGTCCGCACATTTTAGCGTAGGCATACGCCAAGCTAGCAATCTTGGCACTAAACGAAAATCTTGTCACCCACAATTGCCCCGCCAGCTTAGCAAATTGAGATGTAACTAAAGATTTGGCGAGCATCAATCAATCGCTGCAGACAGCTCCCGCTCCTACTGTCCACCTCCCCTTCTGCCACCCCCCCCACCCATCAGCTCTCCCCCGAACCCGCCTTTTCGCTCAGAAATCTCCATAGCCTCCGCAATCATGCCTGCCCCTACCGCCTTAATACGCCCCTCCATCGAGAGTGTGATGGAGCTTGCTGTCGCAAACCAGCCAACCCCAATGGATGAAGGTCAGCTACACCACTTCAGCTACTTCCTCCATAGTTCTTGCGGGAAGAAGCTGACATCCAGTTTTTCAAATATAAGATGATGAGCTCCTTATCGATGCCACCGCAAGCGCACCTGCACCTACACCAAATGCCAAAGTGCTTGTCGACAGCTCTGTGGTACACTTGGACGAAGAGGGGCGCCCTCAGTTTGCGCCAGCGGCGGAATTCGTATGTGCAATTCAATTGCTCTCCACTACATCGGGTTGAATGGCCAAGGCTGACCGAAACTACCATATAGACTTCTGTGAAGAAAGTAGAGACCCGCAAGGTCCCTGTGCCCCCCCACCGAATGACCCCACTGAAGGGAGCTTGGTCCAAAATATACCCCCCACTCGTCGATCATCTCAAACTACAAGTCCGAATGAACATCAAGGATAAGGCGGTCGAACTTCGCTCATCCAAGCACACAACCGATGCCTCGGCGCTCCAAAAGGGCGCAGATTTCATTCGTGCCTTCTCCTTCGGATTTGACGTTGACGATGCCATCGCACTTCTCCGTCTTGACGACTTGTACATCGAAACCTTCGAGATCAAGGACGTAAAAACTCTTAGCGGCGATCATTTGAGCCGTGCCATTGGCCGTATCGCTGGAAAGGATGGAAAGACGAAATTCGCAATTGAAAACGCCACCCGAACAAGAGTTGTATTGGCGGATAGCAAGATTCACATATTAGGAGGGTTCCAAAACATACGGATTGCAAGAGAGGCGGTCGTCAGTTTGATTTTGGGTAGTCCACCAGTAAGTCTACCTGCAACCTTCAATTCATTTCATTTCACCATCTAACCACATTATTCAACCACAGGGCAAAGTCTACGGCAACCTCCGAACCATTGCAGCAAGGCAAAAAGAGCGCTTTTAGGCTTTTTGTTTTCTTTTCATTCACTACAATCTCTTACATTTCCGGCGAATCATTATTTTTCATGTCTTTTCCAGCTAGTATTGATGGGACGGGTGACTGAGCGGCAAAAGTTCACTGGTTGTTTGCACGCAGATTACGCGAGATAACACGGCTACACGGCGTAAGGTTGAATATTTGTATTTTCTTTTTCATCAAAATTAACGATTATGTTTTGTACATGTATGTTTAAATTTTACTGTTTCTTTTATCTTTTTTGGTGGGGGGTGAGGGGGGGGCTTTTTACAACGAATTTATATCTTATGTTTTCACAATGTGTTTAGCGATTACGTTGCAGTACAATGAGGTGAAAGTATAGAGAGAAGTTCATGTGGTAGTATTCAAATATTTGAGCTCATCTTAATCGGAAATCTATGCCTGCAATCCTGTGCAATTTCCATGGCGGATGTGACGAGTTGAGGGTAACAATATACCACATTTGATAACACGAAGACCAACGCCATTTATTTTTTACTAGCCACGCTATGCCATTTAACAACATTTCGAAATAAAAAACTGAGTAGTGATGAGATTTTTTTCCTTTTCGCCCGCCCTCACCCCCAGAAAGAAAGTGATTGCTGAAATCTATGAGCTAATGGCAACCTAAGATACCACTCGAGCTCCACCATATATACCCGAAATTACCGTAAGACAGAGAAAAGAAAGATAGTATTTACAACAGATTTGAATCGAACAACATGCATGACCCCCCTTAGTTTCCTTTTTATTTTTTTTTTGCTTCACAGATCTAGATCTAGATCTCTCTTCCACGTTGCTTGACCCTCATTCATCCTCCTTCACTTTCCCCACAGGCTTAGAGCCTAAAGAATCGAAAGGATGTCTCTACGACATCTCCGACGCCTCATCGCCCGGCAACTCATACCTCCTCAACCTCCCCAATATCCTCGGGTCGGCGACAATCTCCCCCGCCCACTCGCCCGCGTCCCTCCTCAACGCAGCCTTATACCGCTCACTCTCGCTCAACTCCTCCACAGGCTTCTTCGTCTCCGCGGCCTTCTCCCCCTCCTCCTTCTTCCCCCCCTTCACTTCCAGAATCTTCAACCCATCTTCTCCATCCGCGGAAACCACAGCCTCCTCTTTTTTCTCCTCTACTGCTGGTGGGGCAACTACCTCAACAACTTTCTCCTTCACCTCCTCCGGCTCCGGAAGACTCCGATACTTCTTCCCCCAATCGCTCTCCTCCTCGGGATAAACCCCTACATCAATCTCCGCAGCCTGCGCATCAAACGGCCTCGAATAACCCAGACATATCGCCGCGCACTCCCTCCCGACCCTATCCGCCAGATGCCGCTGGGTAAGGTACCTATATATCCTAATCGGGGTATTCAAGAACCCGAGCATATGCGGGAACGGGATCACCACCACCGGCGACGCCACCGGCAGCGAGATACTCGCGTGCGGGAAGCTTGGGGGTAAATCCGCGTTCGCATACTCCTCCGGCTTAATCGTTGGACTAGCGATCGGTAATCTTGTCTGGGTTTTCGGGATCGTGAAGGGCTGGTCCTGGGTTGGTGGTGCCGGGGGGGTGGGTGGTGGGACCTGGGAGCTCGCGGGGCCGAGCCATCCCTCGTGGATGCCGTGGAGGAACTCCTTCCATGTGTGCCGGCCGATCACCATCACCCCTCCCTCGTCCTCGTCGACTTCGTGCGTGATCCCCATTGTTCGCCGGATCTCGGCGAGGTCGTCGCCAATCTCGACCTCTGCGGCCCCCGGGCCACCCTCGAGGGAAGTGAGAACAGCGCCACTACTCCCCTTCTCCCCCCTGCGTCTCCTCCACCTCCTGATATTCTCCCCAACGGCGGTGCGAACCTCCCCGCCTCTCCGGCCCTCGATAACGTCGTAGTCTAGTGCCGCGGCAACAAGAACAGGCTTGACGTATTCCTTGAAGTAGTCTCTGCCTGCACTAATCCCGTCTCCGGGTGGTGCGGCGATGTAGATCTTGATTTTCCGGGGGAGCTGGTTTGAAGGGAGGGGTTGGGCGGCGAGGTGCTCGACTTTTTTGCACCATTTCTCGAGCGCGAGACGTTTTTCGCGGCGGTCGTAGTAGACGAGCGCTCCCCAGGTTGTTGTGATGCCGATGAAGATTAGCCAGGGCTTTGAGGGGATTTTGGCGCGGAGGTTTGGGAGGCCTATTGGGTGGGAGAAGAATGAGGGGGGTTAGTCAGAGAATTGTCTTTTTGTTTTTGATTTTTGGAGGGGTGGGGGGGGGGGGCGGAATGCAATCGTATGTGGAATTGAAGATAAAGCTTCAATCCCTCAAAAATGGAATCCTCAAAACAGAAAAATGTTTACCAAGATATTTGAACGCCGGGTTGACTGGTTTCTGTGGCGGCGGAGGTGGTGGTGGAGGTGGTGGGGGGGCAGTACCCGCGGCCGCGGCCTTCTTCGCAACCGGTACCGTTGGCCAAGGGGGCCCACCCGTGTTTGGAGTTTGCGTCGACATTTCCGGATCCCAATTGCAATTGTTTGCGGGGGTGTTGGTGTGAAGTCGGGAGTGTAGTGCGTGGAGGTAGAGGTAATCTCGTGCCCAGACGTCTTCGGCGTAAGTTGGGGATGCTAGCTAGTCCCGTAGTCTCGTTTCCCGAGGGAGGATGCGGCTTAAACAGATTAGAGTAGAACACTCGAGTAGCGTAGATATAATCCAGCTAAACCAATTGCAACTAGACTTTCCGTCAGAAGTAGACCCGTTACCAGTACTGGTATCAATTTGTTTTGGATCCGGAGTTGCTCACGTTTCTCTCGAAATCCCCCAAAATTTGTGTTTCTACAATCTTGGCGCATGCAGCTCTTTTGGCTAGCGTGTACCTGGTTAGGTACTTACATAATTATGTCATCGGGCAGAAGTTTATGCGGTCCGAAGCTACCTTCGAATTCGGGGCTTAACCAGGCAGCTCGGGGGTGACTCTTTTCCTTTTTTTTTTTGCATTCGGCTTTCGCCATGCCGTTGTGGTGACTCTTTGACGTCGGAGCTCCGGAGCTCACTCGATCCTATTGCCGAATATCGTGAATCGTGACTTTATTTATAAGCTTCCTCGGGCGCCGGTTGCTGCTCCATGACTATCGATCGCGAGCGAGCGAGCTTGGGCACCTAGGTAGTTAGCCCGGAAGAATATTAATAATTACAAGTCGAAAGACGCAATTGAAGAAATGAATTTTTGAGATGAGCTACGAGTACTTGGGTAGCTACTGGTGGTATCAAACAAGAGTTATACGCATGCACTCCGTATACGTAAGTACGTATACAGATTCACAGAATACTGTGTCCGACGGTGCAACCGGTCAGCTAAACTCTTTTCATCTCTTCAAGTACAAAGTTGAATTCGCACTGACCTTTCCAAGTGTTGAATTGGTTAGCTGACCGGTTGCACCGTCGGACACAGTAGTTTTTGCATGATTATAATGCATATGAGGCAGCTAGCAAAAACACTCGGGATCGATGATTAACTCCACCGTTGAAGTACATACCTTATGGGTATCGATTAATTACAGACAATACATGCATCTTTTAAGGACACTTAGATTAAAGATTCCATACGATTCATTCCACATAATGTACATAAAGTTCTTTCTTCCTTCTCTTTAATCATAAGAAGTAATTTCAAACAAAAGTACGATTGCATACAATTCTTTTTGATAAAAGGAGCAATGGCGATTTAAAGATTATCATAATTATAAGGAGGTGCAAAACCTGACCATGAACATAGCAATCGAAGCATCATCATAATTGAGGTTGAAGGACAGAAAAGTGATGTTGATAAACCCGATTCCGTGACCAACCGAAAATAGAAAAGCGAGCACAAAACAGAGCCATGACAAGGAAAACAAAGGCAGCATGAAAAGAAACAAGAAAATTATTCAACGCCCCCAGAATTTACAAACAACAAAGAAAAAGCACCCGATCGAAACCCCAAAGTCAACATGCCGTGGCCGCAAATAACAATCACAACAATTAGTAACCGAAAAGCAATTAGAAAGAAGTAGAAACGAGACCACAAAGGTCTTCAAACGAAAATCAAGAAAAATTAGGCATCAAATCTGATGAGCCCTGACCTCACTCCGTCGCAGAAATCCTCCTCTCCAATTTCAGTCCAAGGCCTAGTTCCCGTTCCTTCCCAAATCCCTGTACTTCCATAAGGCCCCTTTTTGCTGTCTCGCTCGTCATCCGGCTGCCAGGTGCCCTCCGAAAGCTTCTTGATGGCTCGGAAGTTTCCTGCAACGGAGTAGCTCGCTGGGTGAAATGTGTAGTTTCCAATGACCAAATCGATATTGGCGCCGGGAGTGATGTGCTCAAAGTATCTGCACCCTGCTAAGACACCTTGTAGCTGTGTGCGGCTATCAGGATGCTCGAGTGGCAATTCTGGGTGCACACAAGTTCGGCCGCCGCCAGATAATCTGATAATTGCCGTGCCGCGCCATTTTGGTACGGGCTGCAAGTTTTGGCTGTCGATCTCCATGTCCTCGTCGGCATACCGAGGTGGTGGGCTTAGGAGATTTTCGCAAATGTGCGGCACAGTAACGCTGACGTCAACGAGATTTGAACACGAAGTCAAAACATCGCAGAAATGAAGATTTGGTGGTCCAGGAGAAGGGTTGAGGTGTGTGCAGCCCGCCGTTGTAGGGTCAAGGGGCACATAGTTGAGAACTTTGAGTGTCTTGTAAGATGCATGCATCAAAGCGGCAAGACCTGAAAATAAATGAATTAGCATGTGATTCGGGAAGGCTTGTTGAGTGTAAATAATGACTTACCAGTGGTGGTTATGGTGCTCATTCCGGTTATGTGAAGCTCTTCTAGATTTGTAGCTGTACGAGCAATTTCCCAAAGGTCGCCATCGACAATGCTCTGCACATTCGAACATCCGTGGACTTTAAGCCTTCGCAATTTCGAGAAATTGACACGAACGTCTTCTAGTGCCTTGAAATTGACCTCGATGTTCTTATCTCCATTGATTTGAGATTGCTTCAAATTCATTCCCAAAAATTCCAGGGAGGTTAACCTTCGAAGGTCATTTGTGATGAAAACCCAATCGTCGACTGACCCATATCTGAGTGCAGACCAAGGAACAGTGATGCTGCGAACGTTGTGGCATTTGCGAATGATTTTGAAAATTAACGAAAGGTTGCTAAATTGGTATATTCCAGTAAACCATAATCGCCGGACATATGTTGCGATATGGGGGCATGTCTCGAGAAGTGAAACGGTCGACTTCAAGGTTCTGTAAGGGTCTTGGTAGACAACGGGGAAGATCTCGGACGTTAATGGCCCACCAGAGGGTGATGGTAGAGCGAGAAATTTTGGGTCCCAACTATTGCGAATGTTAGAACCAATTGAGGAATGAAGGGATTTGAATAAAGCTCACCTTTCACCGCCTCTCCATCTTCGGACATAAAGCTCCTTGAGACTGTAGCCCAAGGCCCAGTCATGCCATACAGAGCAAGTGCGTCGCATGGCATCGCTTGCTCTCCACCGAAGGACGTCTGTTGGTATCCGACCAGTGACATGCTTCTGCACCTGGAGCTTGTGATGTAGTTGAAGTGTTCGGGAGACTTGTGAAAGTCCGTATGTGAAGTTTGAAACATAGCCTTCGGTAATATTTGCCTCTGCGGCCAAATTTAGGATGTTTGAGATGATTTCCCATGGGAGGGAGGCAATCGTTGCCCGTGGCATCTCGGCCATGGTAATTGGGGATGTCTCTGCAGGATATGTGTAGAAAGATTTGTTTGAAGGAAGTGATGCCGTGGCTGAGATTGATCTAGCAAAGACGGTGGCGGACTACAGGTATGGATGATATCAACCGATGCTCGGGTATGTAATAGTATATCTAGTGCAGATGATGCAACTGTCTGTATCTGATGGGAGCTCGAGAGGGAGGATTGGATGGCTGGGGAATTTGATGCGTGATGCTTTCTTCAGATTCGAGAATTCCGGGACGCCCCCGGGTGTAGTTATACTCGCGGCCGTGGTGGGCATGACTCTCTGCTCTCTGGCCGAGCGCACGCCTTTGGGACTCCTGTTGTGGAATGGCTGAGCTTGGTTGTCACCCAATTGGGCCAGCCGAGCCTAGCCAGGCTCGGTAGTGTGGCATGGGAAAGGGAGCGACAGGGAGTGCCCTCGAAGCCGGCGCGAGGCCGGCGCACCCACAAGCACCACCACCGCCGCTGCGTCCGGCGGCCTGGGGCTGGCCACCAGCGGAGAACAGGAGTGCCATGCGCGCCTCCTCCTCCTCCACGGCCCACCGCAGTCGGGAACCCTGTGCGCCCGAGCGGACGCTGTCGGTGCTGGGTAGAGCTGGGAGCCAGCCAGTCGGCCAGCCACAGCGGTGCAAAGTGCCCAAACGACAGGAAATGTAGGAAATGTAACATGTATCGAGATATCGCAGCATCAGGCATGGCGTTTGTCGCCCCAACGTGCACTCCATTGGCCACCAAGTCTGGGCACGAAATTACTTAATTGATTCCGTATGCGCATACCAGCTGCCCAGAACTGCCTTCTGCATGCTGCCATCCACACCCGCAGACAGGCGTCTGGCCTGTGCGCTGCAAAGAAGCAGGTTGGCTGGGCAGGGAATCTCAATTGCACGGCATCGACAACTCCGAGTCTGCATCATGTCATCTGGGCCCTCGACTTTGCAAGCACTCATCGGTCATACCTCAGAAATAAACCTGTGGACCTCACCCAGCTGGGCCTTGGTTAAACAAGTTCCTCGCAGCATGCTGCCCACACACCGCCCCCCCCAGACTAACCGGCGCTAGCTTGACTAGCCCTCGCACCAATTCGATTCGCTTGAGGAACGCCTGGAGCGTTGGTCCATGGAATCGATGACAAAACCGCAACCTGGACGGACCACGATGAGGATGGAGTGAAAAAAAAGCAAAACAGGGATAGCTGCCTCGCGGCATTAGGTAAGAGGTACTCGAGTATGCGAGTGCGCCTCCATGCCACAGCGGCGGATGAGACTACCTGGATGGATGGGCAGCGGAAGAACGCGGTCGTTTCCTCCAACATCATGGACCTGCAACGCCCAGCATCCACGGCCGGAAATAAGTTACCTAAATTAAGATCCTCCTTAGCAGCTGGCGTCAACAGCGTGCCCCCAACCGAAGTCAAGAGAGGCCTGTCCGCCATCCACAGCCCGCAGTCTGGGGAAGCTGCCGACGAGCTGGGCTCCTCCTCCTCCAGCCGTTGCTGCGCGGTCCAGTAAGACACCAGCTCTGTCTGCCCTCGGCTCAGCGTCTGGCTTTGGTTGGCTGGAATGTCGTGATGGGTTATATTCGGTGCCCAAAGTCACCTGGTATCCGTAGGGCCTTGGACCGTGAGTACAAAGGGAAATGTTTACATGGCCCCAGCCTCGCTGTGATATACACTGAGAGTGCCTATTTGGAGCATCAAGTACTAGAACCGGAAATGCCTAATGTAGGCCCTCGTGACCATGAGGCCACAAGTCGTCTCATACACCCTTTGCTGTTCATGAACGTATACACTAGGATTATATCCTCTTCAGGAATGCAACGACCTGCGGTTATTAATGCCAAGTGACTTGAGAATAGAGTTTTTCTTTAGGGGACGAGGCTATTTCTTTAGTGAGTCGAAGATCAGTGAGTCGACACATTTCTTAGGTCATATAACATATTGAATTGTAATATATGATCGATAATATTGAAACTGGGATGCGCATTAAATCAACAATTAATTCCAGCATTCTGTTCTCTTACCCATACCTCCATACCTGCAGCATACCTCATGTACTGCGATTTGCATTTACAGGTTCTCAAACTGTTGAAAAAAGGTACTTTCCTCATGCATGCGTAAGGTGTGGCGTGCTCTAGTTTACTGCCTATATTGGCAATAGTAGAGTGCGTTTCGGTTACAATGCATAATGCTGTTATTCTTAACTGTCTGACGTTAACTTCCGAGTGAAACAAAAGAAAAAAACTTTCATCCTTCCATCGAATCTAGATCTTTACTGCGGTGAGAAAAAAGTGGCGGGCTACAACAAGCTCTACCTATAGTACCTAATTCTCCTATTTCTCGCATCGAAACTCCCAGTTTCGATGCCCATGATCTTTCTGTTCCAGCAGAAGAAAAAAAAATCGATCGTGCCGAGCTGCGCAGGAGGCAGGTAGGGCAGCTCACTGGCGGGGAGATCCCCGCCGGTTGCATGCGGACCGTTCGAATGGCATGGGGAAGACGGTTCAGGACCCCTTTCAACTTCCACTTCCCCAGATTTGATGAAAACCACACCAGCGCTCCCAGAGAGATGCGCTCCGCTAATTTTTGTGTGCTACCTAAACCCTGCTCGTATTTTTACACTTCCTTTGACGCTAAAGTGTTGCCCATTGACTTCGACCCATTGACCTGCCATAGGCGTGCACTTCTGATTGGTAGCTCTGCGCCAAGCTTCTCGGCACCTCAGGTGATTAAAGTCTCAGTCACAAGGGGGAGGTGCCCACACACACGTGACGACAGTTCGGGTACGTTGCTCTAAACATCCCCAACACACACAACACGACAGTCAATCACTACACCAAGACGACGATGGAGCCCTCTTCCACTGCATCCACCCCACCGCCGACAGTGGACAGTTCATCTGCCCTCGAGGCAGTAAGCACAGCTTTGTCCAGGACACGCGTACTTGCCGAGCAACACACCCTCACACTCCATAACCACGCAACTGCTATACAAGTCACCGAAGAGCCCGCCCCAACACCAAACTCCAAGCAAAAGTCGTCGGCGCGCTCTCGTTCCTCTGATGCGGCCACTACACATACTCCAGGATCGGTCACAGCAGGTCTCTCATACTACAAGGAGCTTTTCTCGAAATTGAGGTTCTCGTACCTTGAGACAATCACAAAAGAAAAATATTTGCGGTCCATCTTAGAGGACCCCCCGGCTGTAACTGAAAGCCACGAGAATGAGGCATTGGAATTAGAACTGAGCGAGTACAAGCAGGATCTGGCCGAGATGAAAAGTGACATGGTATTACTCGTCACTCAGATCGAGCTGCTCTCTGAGAAACTGGGTGTTATTTCTCCAGATGCAGCGAGCAAGCTTGCCGAGCTAGAAGGCTTGCCAGACGAGCTTGCTGAGCTGGACAATGCCATCCAGACTGAGTTATCCAATCTTGGAAAATCGCCATCCCAGGAGCCCCACGATGAGACGTTACACCTCCCACTAAACGAGACTTTGGCGTTGGTTCACAGACTAGAGTCTGAGTTGTCCAGCATCGATCGTGATCTCACTTCACTTACGAACATCGAGGTGCCACGGAAGCAGCGATTGACGGAGCAGCTGGACAAAGAACTGAAGCCGCTCGAGATGGACAAAGCAGGCTTGGTAGGGCTAGCTACACAGGCCAAACACATGCGGGAACGGGAGCGGGAGATGGGCCGAGCAGACAGGGAGAATATGGGCCGCTGGTACAAAGCTGCGAATGAGGCGATGAGCCAGCTGGTTGGACCAGAGCCACTCTGACCGGTTTATTTCGCCTGCAGCTTCAACACAGCCATTTGCTGTCTATTGCGCGATACCCCCTGGCATACCCTCAGGCTCCCTCATCCCTCAGGGTTTTCTTTATATTTTTCCATTTTTTTTTTCTTCACCTTTTCTTCTACCAATTTCTTGTTCGAATTCACGCAATAGCCTTTGCATGCATTGACCCGAGAGGCTGGAACTAGACATCCAGTGTCAGCCTCCAGCGCCTCGCTCCCTGCCGGTCCGAGCGGAACACCTCGCACCTCGCACCTCGTTCCATGCAGAGGAGCACAACTTCCTAAAGCGCTGCATTGCCACACTTTCTCTTAGCAATGCCAAGCCCTCGACATACATCGGATCCGCATTCCCTCCCTCCACACATGCAACGACCACGCAGACTCCCAAAGACGCAATATTCCACCCGCCCCCATCATCGCCCCACCCCGGTGCAATACTGCCTGTGGACATCGATTTGGTAAATCAATCTCTGGTGGCCAATCGCTCCAGCACGGGCGTTGTGGCAGTTTGTGTGGGATTGTTGAGCCTTACGTGCTCCCCACCACGTTTGCGCAATTGCCCCGCTTGGGAGATCCAGCCGGTGCTGTACCTTCCTCACTTTTTTTAGATTAGAAAGCATTTCGAATCCATCCATCCAATGGCGAAACGGCATAGGGGAGACATCTCGCCCGAAGAGGTCGACGACAGCGGCAATATCGTCTCTATAGGCAACATCAACACGGCAAATCACGCATCACCCATCGATATCTCTGATGATGTCCGCTCCTTGTCGAGCAATGGGACTAGCAAGAAAATAAACCGAATCGATTCGAAATTCGCCAACCAGACTGCCACGCCCATCATAACATGCAATTTTCTGCCAAACTGCAACCTGCGGCCATTTAGCAGCTATGCAGAGTTTGAGTCTCACTACAGCCAGCAGCACATGAATCGGTGCCTTGAGTGTCACCGTAACTTCCCATCGGAACGATATCTGTCCATCCACATTGCCGAGAACCACGACGTGTTTGCCCAGCTGAAGAAGGAGAGGGGAGAAAAGACATTTGCGTGCTTCGTCGATGGCTGTGATAGGATGTGCTCGACGCCGCAGAAACGGAGGTTGCACGTTATAGACAAGCATGGGTTTCCGAAGGTTAGACATTACATAATGGTGCAATAGCGGGAGTTTTTAGTAGCAATACTGAAACTGCGAGGGGGATGTCGTACGGACGCGGCTGGCTGACACGAAGATGCATATTCAATGTAGGATTTTTATTTTCGGGTTGTCGATCACGGCATTGATCACTGCAACTCCCTGTTGAGGAAGCCTCGGAGGTTTTCAAAGAGTAATACACAGCAGCAGCAGCAAAAGGATAATTCGGCATTCAAGGATCCTGAGAGTGAGATGGCACTGGATGAGCCCACCCCGGAATCGTACGAGACCGATAATACCGAGGAAGAACAGGAAGTGGAAAAATCCAAGGAAGTGAACATGGATGATGTTACGGATCTAATGGCCGGAGTCAAGTTGATACCCAGGTCTGTGAAATTTGGGCGGGGAGGAGCAAATGTGGGGTTCGTCCCGCGGAGGTAGCGTCTACTCTACTCTAGAATACTCTAGTAGCGTCTGTGAGGGGGGGGGGAGGAAAGGCTTTCTTCGGTATGGCGGCGGAGTTATTTCTGGGAGGTTACGAGGTCACGAGTAGAGTGGTAGGACTATTGAAAAGTAGCTTGAAATTGAAGCCGGCGCCTTTTTGAGGGGGTTTTTGGGGGGCCTTGTAAAAAGAGCTTTTATAATTACTTGGCGTCGGTTCAAAGCGATCTACTCTAGGTGCCAGGCTCTTCGCCTGCAACTTTTTTTTTCCCTTAACGTACCGTTGCGGCTACATGCGCATTTCAAATCCCATGGACCTGCTCGAACTCGAGTATCATACTATTTCCTTGGCCATATGCATCTATTAATACCATGCGATTCTTTTTTTTTCCAATAATTGGATGTGGATACCTCGGAGCGAGCTCGGCTGTTTATTTTTCTTTTAAATTCTATAGGTACCGTATATGAACTCGAATTTTACCACCTCGCGCTATGCAGCAATTATGGAGACAGCTGTACTCTGTACAGTTCATTGCAATTGGCTCACTCAGCTTAAGACACGGCGTTAACGTTACGTTTTTTAAGTCTGTGCAAACCCTCTTCTGGCCATGGGGATAGCGCCATGGCCAGCTGGTGGTAAAAATTCGAGTTTCATACGGTACGTTTTTTTGATCGATGCTGGCCATGGTATTTACGAGTACTTAAGTACATACAATTCTGCAAGCTGGTATAGGTAAAATACATGATTTTTTTTTTCTTTTTCTTTGCATCACATGTTGTACAATTGCGCGGCTGGACGTGCAATGCATGGGATCTCGAATTGCAATTGAGTTCGAGACTGGAATTTACGCATTAATTCTGGAACGACAGAATTGATGGATGGCATGAGACTATGGCTATTCCAGAATTACAATTTGCCTTAAGCTTGCTATTGCAATTGAGGCCTTGCCTGAGTCATGAAGCTTAAACAAAAGAACAAAGAAAGAAAAAAAAAAGGTTGCAAGATCTAAAGTATAGTATACCTACGGATAACCCCCAGGCCCGCCGCGGTCATGAGAAAAAAGGATATCGATGTGCGAAGCTCACGGACTTCCGGCCAGCCAGGCCAGGCAAGGCCGCCAAGTCGTCATAGCCTTGTTAACGTTCAGAAGGCTTGTTCTAGAGTACCAACACAGAAATCCGAGAGTTGTCGAGATCGTGATCATTTGTATACATACATGTTCTACTCTGTACTCTAGGATCCAGATCCTACTCTCTACCTTAGTAATGGCCAATTACCTAATTAGCAGAACCTGTGGAGTGAGTTAGAGAAACTGCTTTGGGACGTTGGGCGTATCCTGGCTGTCCTGGCTGGGGCACGAGACTACCTACCTGGATGAATGGATGCCCAGGTGGTTTTGGTTCTGGCTTTGGAACCTCCCGAAATAGGCGATCGTGGGAGCGCTACTTACCAACTACCTACCACAAAGTGGCATTTTTTTTTTTTTTTTGCGGGGGTGGGGGGAGGGGGAAGGGGAAGGAGGAGGGAGGATGTGGAATACGGAGTAAGTACTCTATGTGATCATGCATTGACCGAACTGAGCCGAGGCCGGCGCCGGAATGTTGGCGAATGAATCCGTACCGGTCATATGATGGCCACAAGCTTTAAATTTCATTGCAAGATCATGATCATGATCATGATCATGATATCGGTGGTGCACCGGTTCCCCTCTAGATTTGCAACAAGTACTCGTACATACTTACCTAGGTATACTCGGGTGTGCTACAGAGTATATATGCACATCGATATCGATATCCCGCGCCCTCGAGGCCTAGGCTATATCCCGCCCCCCTTGAACTTGATTATATACCTTAGGTAGCTATAGAGGAAGGATCTAGG
The DNA here is from genome assembly GCA_024516245.1 of Peziza echinospora. Classification (NCBI taxonomy): domain Eukaryota; kingdom Fungi; phylum Ascomycota; class Pezizomycetes; order Pezizales; family Pezizaceae; genus Peziza; species Peziza echinospora. Next base: position 563,011 of record JAJLQT010000010.1, on the reverse strand, counting down.
GAAGGAAAAAAAAAAAAAAGAAAAAAAAATCCCAGCTTGGATATATATATACTTGGGTACTTACTTTGAAAATTTTTAAACGTAACGTGACACTTGTATTTATTTGTATTTACATACTTACTTAGGTATACGTACCTTTCGAATTCAATTGAGTTCCAACTCCCCTGCCCCTGAACTCAAGTGCCTAGGCCTGCAGCTGGCCATGGCGGTGATCATGATTTAATTGTACACATTATAATTACATGGCACATCGATATTGAAATTTTAATTATATATAAACGGATGGAGGATGGATCCGTCCGGGTTCAATTCTTGCAAGTATATATTTTACTTCCCAGTTTTTTTTTTTTTTTTTTCTTTTTTGAAAAATGCGCTTAATATATATACATATAAGTAAGCTTTAAAAAGGCCTAGGCCTATATCTAGGATCCGGATCCAACTTTAAATTTGAAAATATACGAGATGTATGTAGTCATAATTGATATTACCCTGAACCCAACTCATGATCGATATCAACAAGTATACGTACTAACTTCGAATTCACCGCATCTAGCATCTAGCATCTCGTATCTAGCATCTGGTGTCCAAGTAAATATACGTATATTGTATAAGATAGCTATATGCATTTATTTGGTAAAAAAAAAAAATTTAAAAGGTATCAAGAAAATTAAATTACATTTAAATAGCGAATTCGAATATTAATAATCATGATCAAAGCCAAACCATATATATATAATGCGCATATGGCATCCCCAATTGCATGCGCATGCATTTGGGAACGTTACAAAGAACTAAGAACCAAAAAAAAAAAACCAAAAACGTCAAAAAAAAAGCAAAAAAAGCCCCCTCTGTCTTTCCCCCCCCGGCACAATGCCGGCCGCTCCTTCTCCATTTCTGCTAATGATTACAAAATTTAAACCCGCGCCGGCCCTGTTAATTATATACTCATGGCCTTGCCATAATGTATAACATAATATAATATCCAATTTTTCAAATATACCAATTGCAATTGCAACTCCTGTTCGAATTCGAATTCGAATTCCTCCTCAGCTATCCTCATGATCAAATTGAAAAAATCCCAGAGAAAGAATAATTTCCGGATCTAGATGTATAGATCCAAAAGCGTTCGGGTCGGTACCACTAATTAATTTTTTTCGCTGGTTTGAAAAAAAAGAAAAGAAAAAGAAAAAAAAGAAATGTGATATAAACTAATTATTATAAGTATCGAATTCAACATGGTGAAAATATGATGTAATTATAAGGTTTGTTTCGCATGCTGTGAGGTATATCGATATATACCGTTTAACTTCCTCGGCTCCAAACGAATTGAGAACGTCGCCAAAAAACAATAGAAAAAAGAAAGAGAGAGAGAAAGTATAAAATATGATATCACAAAGAAATTAACCACCCAGACCTGAGCCCCATCCCAAAAAAACAAAAGTCAGTACAGTACACATCTCTCCGGGTCCCCATCATAATCACAAGGGACAAGTCTCACATACCCCACCATCTCGAAGAGCCGTTCGAGCTGCCACTCCCACTCCCACTCCCACCATCTCGCCCCCCCTCCTCCTCACTCCCACTCCCACTCCCACTCCCACTCCCACTCCCACTCCCACTCCCACTCCCACTCCGAGTCCCGCTCCCACTCCCCCTCTCACAAACCACAAACGTCTCAAACCTCACCCCCCTCCTCACCCCCTTCACCCCCCTCCCATTCTCACAATCCCCCCACCCCCCTCCCCCACCACTAACAACAACTCTCACATCCCCATCACAATCCCTCCTCCTCCCCTCCCCCACGCCCACGTTGAATTTCTTGCGTAAAGCGTGCGAGTTGATGTTGGAGTACTTCTCCCCGGTTGTGGCATTGTATGTGGTGCTGGGGTCGTTGACGGCGTAAACGTCGGTGGTGTAGACGCTGACCGGGAGGGGGGTTTTATACCGTGCCAGGGTCCGGCAGAGTTGGAGGGGCTGTTGGGATTGGATGGGGAGGTGGGTGTATGTTAGGGATGTGTTTGGTGGGGTGGGTGTGCTGGATGGTGGGGAGGGGGATTGTGGGGGTGGGGTGGACAAGTACACTGACGGGGAGAGCGGCGGTGGGTGGGTTTCTAGCAGTGGGTGGTGGTGATGATGGTTATGCTTTTCCTCCTTTTGCTTCCGTGGAGAGGGAAAGGCTAGTGATGATGAGGTCGAAGTCGACACCGCTTGCTGCTCCTCATTCTGCTGCTGCTCTTCCTCCTGCTGTTGTGATACAGTTGGCGGCGGCGGCGGTGGTATCCCACATGTACTCAACGTCGATATCGCCATGCCAGTATTATTACCGCAGAAATTCGTTAGACTTGGTCTGGCTATCGGTAATCGATCTAGATTATGTTTCTGGTGATGATGATGATGATGGTGATGGCGATTGTGAAGAACGTTGTGATGAACTGCTATCGGCGGCTTCTCCAAAAGTAACAGCCCGAGCTCGATTATCGGATATCCCGTATGCTCGAAGCCAAAGTCTTTTGCTGATATGGCTTGTGGAGCTGGGGTCGTGCAGTTTGAGAGCGGAGGGAAGGAGGTGATTGTGGTGATTGTGGCTGTGGCGGTGGTGGAGGAGGTGGTGGTGGAGGCTGCAATGGAGTGCCTCATCTTGCCAATAAGAGGAGGGAGCTTCGAGTGCGAGTTATGAGATATCGGTATCCTTTTCCGGGGGTCCTATCGCGTCCTACTTGCTTCCTCCTAACTATCTTTGGAAGTGCGTGAGAGAAAGGAACCTTGAAAGAAAAGCTGGCCTTGCGAGCCCTCCCCAACCCTACTTAAACGACCGCGGTTATTTCCGGTTTCTTGATGTTTGTTGATTTGGGTCGATATCGACGGCGTCGGTGCCCTCGGATCAAACCCTAGCTAGGATGTCTCAAGGAAGCAATCCGGAAAGAGACTGAGGTAGCTAAACCTTGTTTCTCGGTTGTCGAATTAAAATTCTTGTAAAAGCCCGAGCGAGGGTTTATCGATGATTGATTAGAAAAGATCAGATGCCCAGGCCTGTCTGCTCGATTCGATTCGTTCAAGATCCGGACCAGGTCACGGAGTGTAAAAAAACAAGGCAGAAGTCGAAGTGGGTATATGGAGAGAGTCGAGTCTTCTAGAAAACGCAGACAGACTCAGTGCAGCCGATGCGTTGTTTACAGGTTAATATCAGATGCTCGATCGTTGCCAGATTTGAAGGGAATGGAATGTCGGATAGATTGGCAATGTGTTTGGGCATCGAGGCATGAAGATTTAGAGTGAACCGCACTCTAAGCTCTATACTCACTCTGGGTGAGGGGTAGGTAGGCATGATGGGCTGCCGGACCCCCAGCTGATTTGGCCGTGATCTGAATGATGCATTGCCACGAGCCGGGTGCGCAAGATGTTGTTTGGGGAAATTGGCGCATATGGCGTCACAGCTTTGGGAGTGTGGGTGTGTTTTGTTTGAGGTATGGGCGGTCGCAAGTCGCATGGGCTGCTGTATCCCAGACCAGAGCTGGAGGCCTGGATACTTTGGCATAGTTACTAGCAACCTACCTAGCTTCACCTCCATGTCATACCCATCGACAGCTCGTGTGCAGTGCGGCTTGTTTGCGCCGAAAAACAGGGCAATAGTCGGCTCGCGGGGCATTCCCGAGCCTGCAGATCTCGAAATACGAGGGGGAACCCGGGCTCAGCCAAGCTACCAGATGATTCTATAATCGCTGCGATACGGATTCATTGGAGCGCAAAACAATTGCCCAGAGCTTCATGCTTCAAGCAAGCTTCAAGCTTCGAGCTGTTCCGGCTCTGGAACATTGATCGAAAGCTTAAGTCGATGAAGCGCAATTGCCGTTAGCCCTGGTCGGCCGCACGCACCGGCTGCACACGGCAAAAGCCACACGCCCGCGCCACACGAAGCTGCCTTCCTCCAGGCCCCCATCCCCACACTGTCCTCCCATCGCAAGCTCCCCACTGTCTGCACAGCCACCCGACCAGACCACAGCCAGCCAGCAGGATGTCCACTCCGGCAGAAACACCCACGCCCACCCCCACGTCCCCCGCCAGCGCGGCGGGCATCACGTACACGCCCCCGACGTTCGTCGAGAACCCCGTGGAGCCACAGGTCAAGAAGATCTTTCGCGGCAAGGGCGCAAGCGAGTTCTTTGACCCGTGCCAGGACGCCGCCAGCAAGAGCATCAAGTGCCTGCACAGAAACAACGGGGACCGCGAGATGTGCAGCGATTACTTTCAGTGAGCCCGCTTGCAATCTACTCCAACATCCGCCGGGCTATACATGTACTGACAGGCGGGTAAAGGGCATACCGGGACTGCAAGAAGAAATGGGTAAGTTGCGGAGGAGGAGGGTGCCTTGCGGAGATGAATAAAGATGGGCTAATTGGGCGTCGTAGATTGAGGAGCGCAAGGAGGACAGGAAGAAGGGCGTTGGTTTCTTTGGCAAGGAGTAAGAGGCTTACTTCGAGTAGCCTTGATGAAAAAAAATACATACCAACCCACTTACCTCTCCGATATCGATATCCATGTATTCCACGAACATAAATAAATCTGTAAAAGTCTTGTATTTTAGTTGCTTCCTGATAAAAATTTACACGCCAAAAGCATAATCCGGCCCATTGGCCAATTGCTCTCATCCAAACCCAATGGCCTATGTCACTACAGATTACATTTCCTCCATTGGAGAACTCCCGAGCCATCCTCACACGAGCTCCAGCGCACGGACTCGGTAGGCAGGCTCCTTAGCCGCGCCAGCCGCCGACTGTTACTTACTTAACGACACCTTCCCGATCCGATTGGTAATTAATCCGACCCGCCGAGCCTCACGAGCTACAACACCTCCGAGAGCGGCCGGCATCGACACCGGACACCTTACCCTCGACATCAACACACTCCAACCTCAGTCCCACACTCGCTCACAACCTCACACACACACCCACGATGGCGATTCTCTCAGCCTACAACCTCCTCCGGGCCCTCACCCTCTTCCACTTCGCCCTCTCCTACGTCCTCCTCACCAACCCCACCAAGCTCCTCTCAAACAACTTTCTCACGCTCCTCTCGGAATCAATGGGCTTCGTACTACTCCCCCATCCTCTCCTTATCCCACCCTACCCTCACCGACACACATAAAAACTAACCTTCCCGTCCACAGGCCCCAATCTCCGCCTCAACCTTCACCCTCTCCCCCGCGCCCACAAGCATCCTCGGCCTCTTCCTCGCCATCACGGCCCTCAGCGACCTCACCTCCCTCGGAACAGGCGACGCCCTCCGCCACTTCTGGGACGCGCAGGCCCCCGTGCGGCTCGGCGCGTTCATGGTGACGTGCGCATACACGTACGTCATGAAGCCGCGGACGCAGGATGGGAGGAGACGGTATACGGCGTTGAGCATGTCCGAGGAGAGGGAGTCGGGGATTAGTAATGGCTTGGTGTTTACGTGGGCGTTTGTGGAGATGACGGTGTGGTTTATGGTGGGTTATTTCATTCCAATGCTTTGCATCCTGCCCATATTTTTTTTTTTTTTTTATTCTTTTGGGGGGGAGAGTTCGAGGGTAGGACGAGATAAGAACCGAGAGCTAACCTTTTTTTTTCCCTTCCCCGTCGATATAGATCTACATCCGCCTCCGCGAAGAAAGCAGGGACGTGCAACTCCGCGCAATGCAATTGATGAAGGAGCGCGCCGAGATTGACGAGCGGCTACGGCAGAATCGGGAGGATCGTCTGGATTAGGGATTAAAAAAAAAAAGGGAAATCTCCTACTGAATCAGATTTTGGGGAGCAATATCACATTAGAGGATGGCATACCTACCTAGGTAACGAGTACCGACTGTTGCGTTGGCCATGGCCAGTTTGCATATATAGCGTGTGTCTCTCCATCGTTTGGAGAATTTGCATGCTGATAGATACCCATCGTTTTTCTTATTTTTCTTCTTATTCTTTTTTTTCTTTTTATAGATGCATATATATGTTCTGCGCCGCCCGCTCATGGTTTTCCGCCGCGCGCGGGAGGCATACGTGCTATATGCCTGCCAAATTTTCCTTTGTGCTTTTCTTTACCACAATTTCATGATCAACTAGCTATAGGGGAACCCGGAGACCAATTTATAGGCATACTATAATGGGCAGACAACGTACCATAACATGTTATAATTAGAACACTCTTAAATGAAAAAAAATTAATGTTTTTTTTTTTTTTTTTTGCAAGTGTCAAAATTATTAATTTACAAAAATTGAAGTACGAGCTAGCTATATATATAGCTGCTATAAATGCTAAATTAAATCCAAAGTGGTAAATTTTGTACTTGGGAAGGTTAAAAATGTAGCTATAGGGTTCAATTGGTGAGGGGCATAGCAACGTATGCCTCTTATGGGACGGGAGGCACAACTGCTCATGGGGGGGCATATGCTTCGCATTCCCACGGGCGGCACAAAACCACGGGCGGCCCCAGCACATGTACATATATATGGTATAAAAGGTTTATACATATATACATAGGTATATATGGTCCCGGTTCAAAAGTTTCGGGACATTTTTTTTATTTTACGCCTAAAAAGGGGCAAAACTTGTACTGCCTACTTTTGAAAAAAATCCTAAAAAATTGAAGATTAGAGTATATGTTTTAAAAACGCAAGACGTTTTGACTAAAAATAAAAATATAAATAAAAAAAACCCCGATAATTTTGATAATAGAGATCTACCTTATAACTAAAGAAGAAATTTATAATCATATAAAGAAAAAAACTTTACAACAAAAAAAAAAAAAAAAAAAAAAAAAAAACAGGGGAGACTTGATTATATAATATAAATAAATAAAAAATAAAAAGGTATAAATATATATATAAGCATAACGTAAAATCAATTAGCAAGATGATCGATCATAAACAAACCGAATTGCAATTGGAAAATCTAGATAGGGCCGCGGCGGGATGTCAATTATTCGACGAAAAAAGGTATCGTGGTATCGTAGTATCGATATCCTCCTCCTGCAGAACAAACTCCTGGGCCGCAATCAATCAATCACACTCACAATCACCACCACCCACCACCCACCACCCACCCCTCACCCCCTCCCCCCCCCCCTCCTCCACCTGTTCCAATACTCCCTAAACACCTCCTCGCCCACAATGACCTGCATCTCCCTCGTAGGATGGTACCCGTCGGCCCAGACATGGCACCTTGGCGTCTGCGCCGCGCCAGCGCTGCCCTTTGTCACGTGCACGCAGTGGGTCTGGATGTTCCTGCACGGGCTGAGGCCGTCGACGAAGCCGTACCGCTGCGGGTTGTCGAGGATCGTCGTGAAGATTGTGTGTGTGTCGATCAGGTGGAAGGTTAACTATTATTTAATTTGTCAGCTTGGGTGAGGTGGGGAGGGGAGGGGGAAGGGGAGGAAAGAAAAGTATGTGTTATATATAGGTATGTATGTATGCGTACCCCAATCGTCTCATTCTGCACCTCATCCACCATCCTCTCCAGCCGTGCGTTGAACTCCGTCACCCACGCCGCGAATTCAAGGTCCGTGTCTTCCTTCCGAGAGACGCCATCGCCATGGCCAGTTTCCATCCCAATCCCAATCCCAATCCCAGTGTTGTTGTTCGTCCTAACCCCATGATGATGATGATGATGATGATGATGCCCACCCTCCTCCTCGCCCTCGCCCCTCTTCCTCTTCTCGCGATACACCTCCAGCTCCGTGGGCGTGCGTTCCAGCGGCGGCAGTTTCAGGATCATGATGTTTGCCGCCTCGGCGTGGGAGTAGAGGTCGTGCATGATGAAGTACTTGTAGGAGTCGAATAGGTTGTTGAGGAAGCTATATTCCGCATCGAAGAAAAGGGAGAAAAAGATAAAAAAAAAGGTTAGTTTGCCTTCTGTACACTGTCAAACATTCCATAAACCCCCCCCCCCCCCACAACCCGCCTAGGTTTGATGCATCTGTTGTGGAAGAACGAAGGAAGGAAGGAAAAAAGAGAGAGATATCGATGGAGAGACTGTATCCGGAAGTGGATATAAATGAAAAAAATATAAAATAAAAAACAAAAAAGGGAAAGAAAAAGAGAAATATAAACCAACCTATCGCGATCCCCAACCTCCTCAACAACATCATTAATCCCAATCCACACAACAAACAACCTATTATCTCTTCCTCCTCCTCCACCACAATTCCCTCCTCCACCACAATTCCCTCCTCCCCCACCACCACCACCACCCCCCTCCCACTCCTCCAAAAACCTCCCCCACTGCTCCTGCATCACCCCCCCCCTCCCATCCTCCCCACCAACTAACCTCCGATCCAACACATCCCCACTCCTCGCATAATTACACAGCCTAATCTTCCTCGTGTTTGTATTGAACGCCAGCGGATTGCGCGAGAAGGAGTAGGAGGATGAGGAGGAGGATGAGGAGGAGGAGAAAGACGAGGTGGAGGAGGAGGAGGAGGAGGAGGAGGTGCTGGAGGATCCTCCAGAGGTACTCGCGTGCTCGAGCTCACTCGACTCGTATGCCTGCAGCCGCTCGACCTCAGCCTTGAATTTCAGCAGCCAGTTTTGCCCGCCAGAATAGGTTCCTGTGGAGGAGTGGATGTTTGATGTTGTGGTGTAGGAGTCGCCACTAGATTATAAAAGGGGGGGAAAAAATTTGTTGGTTAGTTTTTTTTTTTTTTTGGGAGTCTTTGCATTTATAATTTTGAATATATCTCGTGTTAGGTGGGGGTGGGGGGGGAAGTTATTGATAAGAATAAGGGAAAATGTAATTTTTTATAGAGATTTTCTTCAAATTGGATTTTGCTTTAACGTTTTGGAAAGATGGTTTTTTTTTCTTCTTTCAACGTCTCTCATATAAATTCCATATCATATAAGATCCCTTCATGATGAATATCATGATCAGGTGATCAGATGATTCTCGCATCTGAGCTCTTTGCTGGTAATTATAATTATAATTTAGCATCTATTTCAATGCATACAATTATAATTATTATATAATTATAACAAACTTCAACACGCGTACGTTAGGTAGGCATGTTTGATCTTCATGATCAGGAACGTTAACCCTTCCGCGTGGCTCAAGTTGCGCGAAACACAAAAGCCCCCGGGCCCAGCATCACTCACTCAATTGCATGCAAATAAGCAAGACTTGCAAGAGAGATCTGGATAGCTATAGCTATAGGTAAGTAGCCCACCATGGCCATCCATCATCGATGACCTCCGGATCCGGGGAGAACTCGGAAGAAAAAAAAAACCCCCCAAAAAAAATTCGGAAAATCAAGTAAATCCCGTAGTGTACGTAACAAACACATGGGAAAAGGGGGGAGTGGTATATATGCGTGCGTGTGTGTGTGTGTGTGTGCAGGATCCCAACGGAAGGAAATCATTCCTCCAAAAGAAATAAAATAACAAAAAACTAAGGGGAGTAGGAGAGGGAAGGGAAGGGAAGGGAAGGGTAAAAAATCATGTAATTACAAACTATAGATAACGTCCACCATCATCATCGCTGCTGCCGTGCGTGGACTCTCTCTCTCTCTCTCTCTCTCTCTATAAATCGCCACAGCCACAGCCCAGGCCTAGGCTTCCTCCCTTCAGTGCTGGATTCGAATGCTGGAAGAATCCCTAGGTATCTATAGCTACCTAGCCTCTTCTCTCCGGGATCGAAGTAGGTAGTCCTGTGTCGTCGTAGTTATATATCGTTGATCCTTGTGGTGTCGGTATTACCCAAGTTGGTAGGTAGGTAAATGTGCCCCCACTCCCCCCCTCAAAAAAAAAAAAAGTCGTATACGGGGCGAGTTCGCGCGCTGCTTCGGAATTCGACAATTAGGTACCCTATCGTCGGCTCGGCAAATTATGAATCGAAAGGTACCGGTAGGTAAGTAAGTAGTGAGAAGCGAGAAATCGATTCGATTGTGAAAACCTCGTAGGCGTTCGGTCGTTTCGTTCGTGAACAGCAGGTAACGTATGTTTTTTTTTCGGCTCGGAGGTTTCTCTCTGTCCAGATCCTCTCTCTCTCTTTTTTTTTTTTTTTTTTTTTCCCGGCTGCGGCGGCGGCGGCGGCAGCGGGGGCAGGGTGTACTCGTAGGTAATGTATGATGAGGTGGTTAACGTTGTGCTATCGCTATCCACACCAGTGGGTGGGCGTGCCATCAAATTTCTGTTCTGGCTCAGGGCCCAGGCGTGCATATATCACATCTGCAGTCGGTGGGTGCAATGCAATCGAGATCTGCGCCCAGACCCTGAGGCACTCGTACCTAGGGCGCAGGCATCGGACGATTTGACGTAAGGACAGGCACCTGTTGCCGCATAGACGCGGCCGTGGTGGTGGTGGCGCCTCAGCTCCGCGGGATTAGTGAATGTGTAGGATGCCAAGTACCCAGCCGTCACTGGGAGCTCTACCTGGTACTCTGAGCACACTCCCAGCTAGAGATTGACGTGCGAAAATACCCAAAGTCGCCGGCAGGCCAGGCCTGTTGCGAGGACTTGCTTCATTGAGATCTCGCTATGCAAATCTAGCCTTAAATCAAAAGTTTCACATAACTCGACAGGCATCACTCTAAACCAACCAAGTGGGTAATTAACCAACCAGCTGGTGGCAAAAAAAAAAAAAACAATGGCCCATTCCATTTCTCTTGGGATTACTATTTCAATCACATCAAATAAATTAAGAATTCAAGACATCGAGAGTGCAACCAGTCCCTGCATTTCAATAAATGCCTGCAACCCAAAACCAGCTTACACATTCGGCCCGTCCTCGTTTCAGCCCAATACCTACTAAACTCTCCCTACAAACTTCACGTACTGCCTCAACCCATTCTGGCCAAACAGCTAGAGTACTTGCTTGCCGCAATTCCTTACCCTGAACCCTGATTTAGCAATGTCCCACCGAGACCTCTGCACATCCCGTAGCGCCGTCATACCACTTATCGCACAAGGTATCACACTCCCTTCCAGGAGTGACGTAGACCCGATGCTCATGGCCAGGCCTGCTAAACTCGAGCCTCCACTGCGTGCTCCTATCCGCCGCATCGCCCGCAGCCCTATATCCCGCCCGGCAAGCGCACATTGTCCCAAACGGTGTATTTGAACAGGGGGCAGTAATGTGGCACTTGTCCCTTCCCGGCGCGGGATTGCACCTCTCGCACTTGTCTACCGGGGGCTTCTCGATCCGACAGGTGGAGGAACATCCGTCTCCGTTGACGACATTCCCATCGTCGCATTCCTCCCCGTCGTCGATAATCTTGTCTCCGCACTTTGGGACCCGGACCCCGCGGGCAACGATGTATGGAACGCCAAATGATCCATCTGAGAACTCACGGGCGCCGGTACCGGTTGCATTTCGTGCGATTGCGAGGGGTGCGAATTCCGGGGGATTGGTGGTGATGAGTTCGTGGACACTACAGGCCCAATTCGAGAGGCTTGCATCCGTCATGCCGGCAAAGGCAGGGTGCTCTGCAACAATATGAACATCGTCGCTACACGATGTATCCCCCCTCACACGGAACTCGCCAAACTGATCCAGAACCGTCACCGTGGTCTCTGGTGCACTGGCATAGTAGCAGGAAAGTGAAATGTAAAGACCAGTCTTTCCCTTGCTACTGGCAGAGAAATTGATTGCATTTTTCATGAGCGTGCCTGCCTCGACGTCGTAGCCCAGGTCGAGATGATAGGCCGGATCAGTGCCGATGACAATGACATTGCCGGTCACTGCTGGGGACCAGGTTGCCCGGTTACTCTCGGGGCCTTCGAGGATGCCTGGTGTGACCCCCGTGCAAAATGGATCTCCAAATACGATTGCTTTGTAGGTTGATGCATCCGCCGTGGTGAGGGATGCCCATTCTGAAGGGCCGAGTTCCACGACGGTGTATCCGTTATCCCTGGCGATTCTTCCTTCAGCACCAGTGGTAAGATTGTAGAATAGTAGAGAATTCCCGTCTGATGCCGGGCGGGCCAACACGGTTGCAAGGGTTGCGATTCCAGTCAAAGCGGTGAAGATAAGGCGAGCCATTGCGAATTAACTTCTTTGGTTTTGCAGACGCCGTTTCTGTGGATGGTGCTTTGACCTTCCATCTCGAGGGTAGAACTGGAACGATTAAATACTGATTCTTGTTACGATTCCATTTACTGCTCTGAATACAGCTTATCCAGTTCCGCTCCGTGGCCTGTTTTCCTTCCAACACACCTCCTTCATGCTGTGCCTCGTGAGAATTCCTGCAGTCCAGTGTTGTGAGCATATCAAGGGAAACCTTTCCTGAATCGACGCATCGAAATGAATTGTGACATGTCTGTAAAAACATGAACGATATCCTTACCAAGCCGCGGGAAGGAATAGATCATGCTGTGCAATCAATCCAAGCAATCCACAGTCGAAGGGAAATAAGTGGCTTCAGGATCAACCCAGATCCTCCTCCGGCACGAGATCACTCATTTCTGCTTCTCTCACAATCCCTCAACCAATAAACATCCACGGGAATCTTAACCGAGAGATTGTGGGGCAAGGAAAGCTGCAGGCTTGCGTCAGTCCACTTCAGCCTTAAGCGTGTTCCACCATATCTTCTATCGCCTGGTATGCAGCTTTGTGCTTAAAATCTCTGGTATCGAAACACGCCTTGTGAATCCTAAGATAAAAACAGTTAATTTAAACAGCCAACACCCCCTCCCCATCCCCTCTTCCTAGCTCATGTAGGAAATACTCTTTCTTTCGTTTAAGAGAAACTCTAATATAGAGTCTTCATGTACATGTGCCCAGCATCAATTAAGGCAACTTACCATAAATCTTGAAACTTCTCCCCCACAGAGGTATATGCACGCCTTTAAACCTGTAAGCCAACCAATCCATTCACTCCCCCTCATCTTTCCGCCACAAGATATCTCGATATCATTCTCCATATTCTCCAACAATGATGCATCTTCATCTCATCACACAAAATGTATCGAGAAATGTTATTCGTATTGAAACTGTTGGCCTAAAAGGTGGCTGGGCCGAGGAGGTAACTACCTAAGCTTTAGTGCAAGCCGGTTGCCGATGTCAAAGTCACCCGTCCCCTCTCCTCGCCTCCCCATAAAAACTGTAAATTTGGGGCGAAAATTCCAATTCGAGATGATGAGGTATAATTGATGCGCTAGAAATATTGATGGATGCATACGTAATTCCTACCCATTTGGGTTTTTTTGTTGGCTGGCTGGCTGGCTTGCTGGATGGTGGTGGTACAGATGATACGTTGAGCAGTGGCATGTTGTCTTTGGCCACCTCGAAAAGTAGTTTGCAAACCATGCATACCATGACACAAGCAGCACTCTGTGCCTGTGGGAGTCGCTCAATGATAACGATGAAGAGCTCCGTAGAGTGTGGTTGGACAAGCGATGGGAGGGCAAGGGCCGGAAGGTGGAGTAAAGTAGGATGATTGTGGGGTAGAGAGATAGCCTGGTAGAGATCAAAATGTAGACTCGAAATCTATAGTATGACCGAAGTTCTTGAATCAGCATGGCAGTAATTATTGGGGAAGTCAGATGACAGTCTGTAGAGGGGTGTGAGCCTGATCTGATGAAAGTCCGTTCAGTTGCCAGAGCACAGAGCTTGTTCTCGTCTGCAGTAGATAGGGCGCCCCAGCCAAAATAACTGTATTTTGGAATCATCATTGAGTATTCCAGTGGGAGCCAACTAGTGAGCCGCAATCCCCGCGCTGAAAAATGCCAGGGAGAAGGAAAAAAAAAAACGTGGAGGACACATGGGCAGGTTAACCAATCTAATCCCCCAGGACCAATAAGGAAGGTTCGGCATACCTGATTGAGAAGTCGTCGGTTAACTGCATGAACGTTAACGGCCACCTCATGATCATATGGAAGAAGTACTCGAGTAGTTCCCAAACAATGCCCTAATGCATATGATTGAAACGAAAGGCAAGTTCTCAGGTGTAGGTATAGGTGGCACGAGAATAGGTATAGGTTAGGAGATATAAATTGATGCGCACTCGGTATCGTAAGTAACGACTCGAGAGATATAAACAGGGTATAATTTTTTTAAATCCAAATATACAAAAAAATCCACTTGCATAAACTCAAAATACGTGTAAGACCATTTATGGAAAAAAGAAATGAAAGAGAAACCAGACGTAAGTTGTCCATAGGTAATCCACCACATACACCTCTGATCATGTCTAAAAGGTATACAGACGGGAACCGGGAGAAATTTTCTGAATGCGTGGGTGAGATGGCGAAGAGGAGGAGGAGGAGGAGGAGGAGGAGGAGAAGGAGGAGGTTGGTAAAAGCACAGAATCATCACCACCTGGCCAGCTCAGTGCAAGCCTTGTGTCCCCAAATCGCCAACAACTCCTGTATAGACCCAATGATGTATACCGAACCGCAATGAGTTAGCAAAAAAGCAAAAACGCATTTCATTACCATTACCATTACCATTATCATCATCATCATCACCGCAACCTTGTTTTTTTTCTTCGTATCCCCCTCTTCTCCGTCCCAACACCATCATCACAATAACAATCATCTCCACAATCACCCCCTCGCAGACTCCCTCGATGTCTGGAGTAACCTCCTCTCCTCATCCGTCTCCGCATTCGTTTTCGCCCCCTCCTCATCATCCACCACCACCACTGGTCCAGGATTCCCCTCAGTCGCCGCCGCCGTCCCTCTCCACTTTTGCCAATTCACCCACCCCGCCCCGCCCAAAATCAGGAGACTCCCAAATAAGCTCAGCGGTGACACTGGATTCCCCCACACGGACCACTCAAACACCGTCGCCCAGATAAGCTGCGTATACACCAAACTCCCCGCCCTCCCCGCCTTCTCGAGCTGCAGTCCTTTTGTAAGTAGGAACTGCAGTATGAATCCAGACACACCAATGATTGAGAGCAGTGTAATCTCCACAAATCCCCTTGGGAGGAGGAACCCCCCTGCGGAAGGTATGAGCGTGATCCCAATGAACGAGCACACGGTTGTGATTGTAGAAAAGTATGTTACCGAAATGAGCGGATGGGCACGTTTACCGATTGCTCTGATGGTGGTGTATGCCGATGCTGCACCTAGTACGCCTACGAGCGCGACCAGCACTGCCGTGAGACGTTGCTCGGGGGAGACGTATGGTGGAACAACGGACGATTTTGTTGTCGTGAACGAGAGCAGAATCTCTGAATAATTATCCAAGCCCTTCCACAGATGATCAAAGATAATCGTGGGGCGGGCGATCAGGGTGACACCAATGAGGGAGATGACACCACCGATTTTCTCCTGTGTGGTAAAAGGCTCGTTTATGCTTGGTATGATTGAACAAACAAACGACAAGACTGTAGGGACGAGGAAGGTGATGACCGTCGCATCCGGAAGTGGTAGGTATGAAAGTGAATCTGCCAATTTTCATCATGTTAGCACATGAATTTCAAAACCCCGTATTCCCGTGCCATCGTAAGGATTATCCAAAAGGAAAAAACCTACAGTACAACCCAAACACCCCCACAAACCCACTGCACCCTCTCGCAATCAACAACCCCCTAACCTCCCTCTTTCCAAACGGCATATCCGGCACCGTGTTCCACCACATCCACGAATACGAAATCACCATCGTCGCCGCCATCCTCACAAACAATATCTGCAGCGTATGATACTGCCTCCCCTCCGGCAACGACGTGGCGAGAAACCTTGTAGCCAAATTCATAACCCCCCCAAACAGCTGCGCCAGCGCGAGGAAAAACAGCCCCCGGTTCTCCATCACGAAGGTTGAGATGCTCTCTCGACGGCTGGGGGGTGGGAGGCCATGGTGGGATGTGCCGGTACTGTCTGGGCCTGTTTCGGTCGAGGCCTGGCGGGTGATGATACTGCCGTAGTTTGGAGGGGTGGTTGGATGTGGTGACCCGTACTCGCGCCGTGATGACGATGATGCCGTCATTTTTCTCTGTTTTGGGGAGACGTTCTATTCCCTTCCTCCTTCTTTCCGATCGAGCTCTGTAGCTATGCGTCCGTATGTATGTTCGAGCAGCACCGCTGTGGGTTTCCGAGCCGTCGACGTCGCTGGAAAACAATCCTCTCGTACACTCAAAATCCTAATCCAACAAGGCGTGAGGCGAAAAGAAAAAAGAAGAAAGCTCTCCGGAGCGCTTGGTAGGTACCTAGGTATCTATCTCGACAGGCTCGTCTTTGGTGATTTCCAGCGCAGCAAAAAAAACCCTATCAATCACGTCGCCGTCTTCTGAACTCCCAAGTGCCGTAAAGAAAAATAAAAAATCCACAATGACCAATAAACCACCACACAGGCGAGCGGGAGCGGGAGCGGAGGCGGGGTTCTGAGGGGTGTTGGTGAGGAAGTCAGGGAGCGGAGCTTAAAGGGCCGGTTAGTCTCATGAGTGCGGTAGTCCCTACTCTAATGTAAGTAAGGCATCGTGGTTGATAATCAACACTCCCATCCCGAAAGCTCAAAAATTAATCCAGGGCGGCTAGGACGGGAAGCTGTAGACGTTAGCCGAGTCATACTAGGAAGCTGTCTCCTCCCTCGGCTCAAGCTTAGCTCCATGTCACCAACATGTAGTGGCTACCTAGGCCGAGAGATCGTCATCGATTTGGGTCGAAGGGCTCTCTATATACGGAGTGCTCTGTAAATAGAGCCCCTACCGGTAGATGTCGGCCAGGGTGGGGGTGCCATGACCGTTTCGATTGCAGCGGAATTGGGGCCACTGCTACCTATAGGGACGTAAGTACTGCTCAGTAAGTATTTCCATCGCAACGGTCGGGATCGATGGATCCTGCACGTTGTAGATTGATGAGATGAAGAGCTAGCAGCTTGAGATCTAGAGAAGAGATGGAGAGATGAGAACTATTATACCATGGCATCGATATCGCGAACACAATTCAGATCGTGGGCTTCATATATAGGTAAGGTATATAAATTTATACCTTAAGCTTCTCATCGAGCTAATTTCCCGACGTCGACATTTCACGTTTTCACGTTATTAACTCGCTCGATTGAGCTCAAAGCAAAAAAAAAAGTGCTCGCCAAGCAAGGGACTTTTGTATGGCTCGTACAAACAGTAAGCACAACCACTGTTCTGTACGCACTCACCAAGGTTCATTAATTGGGGCCGTGACTAATTGAATTCAGTAGCCTCGTTCCCGGTACACTTATTATACGTTGATCATGAACTTCCTTACCAAGTATGTATGTACCCCTAGGTACGTATTAATGTTCAAGCTACTTTGTAGCCTCGTTGCAAGTTTCACCATGCAAACAATTTTAGCAAGCTGACCCGCTACTCTGTAGCTACATTCGCAACCAATCACGCAATTTTCGATTCCCTTTCAAGCAGGTGGACAAGACTAGCAGGTAGGTAGGTACTCGAGAACCTAACCCCCTTGCCCAGCTGCAACATTCAGTCCTTGGGCGTGTTCCCTTGCCTTGGACGTCAACCTTGTGAATTTTAAACCAAACGCTTTCTAATTATAAATTGCAATTGAAATAGAAAAGGAAATAAAATAAAATTAAAATCAAGCTAAATCCCAACTCCAAGTATTCATGTTGTAAGCACCGGTACCTCATAGCAGTGCTATTCAAGCTTCTCGAGTCCGGATCACCATATATAACCAGTTTCGTGCCAGGCGTTTCAAGCGTGACATGATATATGCCCTGATATGAGAAGGAAAGAAATATGGCCATGAAGGAGAGCCCCAGAAGAGAAGAAAAAGAGCGGTTGTAGATCCAGAAGCGTCCGATCGAATAAGTAAGTAGCCTCGTGCCCAAGGAAGTCCTGGTATCCACATTTCCCGATCGGGTACCCACGGAAAAAAACTCGAGAAAAGAAGAAGGAGGCCTCGAAGGGTGAATCTGGCCATGGAGATGAAAAGATATCAAGCAGTAAGTACTAAATTGAAAGAGAAACCACGACCGGCCGTGAAGACCGGTTGAATTCCATGCAAACTGTCAGCAAACCAATTCATTACGAGAAACAAAACTTGCAAGAGCTCTTTGACGAAAAAAAAGATGGAGGAAGCAAATAATGATAAAAACCAAGGGAAAAAGGGCCGGGAAAGGAATAAAAAGAAATCAAAAACCCCCACCTCCGCTCATCGCGATCCCAATATGCATTGTCCTCCTATCCCTCTCCCTCTTCAGCATCACCAAACACGTCGCCACAACCAACCACTCCGGCAACACCACCACCGCCGGCATCACCTTCCCTAGGAGGCCCTCAGCAGCCCCCGTCCCCTCTCCCTGATCATACACCGTCACCCACCCGCCGTGCCCAGCAGGCGTGAAGCCCAGGGTCGACTTCGCAGTCTCCGCATCTCTCACAAAGTCCGCCACGGGGACCCTCACCACCGCAGGCTTAGAGCACTCATCCTTCTTCTTTGTCGCCTTGCCCTTTCCCTTCCATATCGAGTGTTTCACCTCCTCGCTTGCAGTGGGGGACGTCGGTGCAATTGCCGCCGGTGCTGCCGCGGCTGCTAATGTCGATATAGCTGGAGCTCCCTCACCCTGCCCCGGCGCAGCATGGCTTCCCTCCAGCTCTGCCGTGAAGGCTGTCTTTGGTAGGGACCCCGAGCTCTCGTCATGATGATGATGCTGGTCATTCGGGTTGATCGTCACAAGCTTCTCCAACAACAACCCCGCGCCGTCGTATTTCCCTTTGTATCTCCACTCATACCTCGCGCCGAGATACTCGAACCATCTCCCCCTCGTCGTCTTCCCGATCGCATGAACCCCGACTTGGACCTCCTCGCCATGTGAATTCAGGAAGGAGATGATGGGGTCGTTCCCCGGGCCGAAGAAGTACGTCGTGGTGACTTCCAAATCATCTGCATCGGAAGAAGTCACCCCCACCTCCTTCGGAGAAATCGTAGGTTGGACAAGTGTACCACTACCATTCTCCTTACCCCTTCTGCCTGCCGAACACGGATTCGTAACATCCGGCAACTCCGCCACGGGCTCGACTCCCCCCCTCCGCAACACACACGTCCCACTACTCTTCTTGAACCGCGTGGACGTATACGCCATCCTCGTTCTCTCCCCATCCAGAACCAGCGTCACCAGCTCATTTGGATGCGAAAACGGCCACGGCTTGAGCGAATTCCCCCTCTGGCTAATATAAAATTTCCCCACGGCCCTCATTGCCGGAAGGTTCGGGATATTACTCGTACTACCCGTATTTAACGTCGGCGATGACGACGAGGTAGTATCACCACTATACATCGACCCCCCCGCCGGAATCTGCGTCGATCCGACAGAGAGATGGCTCGTATTCTCATGATGTTGATGGAAGCCTAGCCCTCCAGACTCATTATACTCCGGCGGGGGCCGTTCCAGATCCAACGAATTTGCGGAGCGGTCGTCGGCGTTGACGGTGACGGGCTTCTCGTCCTCATTGCGCGGGACGGCGGTGTTGGGGTTGTATGATGCGAGATCGTATTCCGGGAGGGCCGGGTCGGTGTTGTTGTGTTGTGTGAGTGCAGCCGGGTTTTGGCCCAACAGGGCCGCGAGGGCTTCTGGGGATTTGTCGTCGAAGGCGGAGGAATCGTGCGCCGACATTGTGTTTGGAGCTCAGTGTATTTGTATTTTGATCTTTCCTTTTGAATTTTTCGGGGTCGGAGGTATCTCGCTGGTGGATCGATTACTTATAATATCCAAGCTGAATGTATTAATCAATTTTGCTTTAAGCTTCCTTGCTTGCTGTCGGGGGAGATCTAGAGATCTAGTCTGGTGATATATGAGTAAGTTGAGTGATTACTTTGAAAACCGAAATCATCCATCCCAGGATCCAAGCAAGGCCTTATATAAATATAAATAAGTACCTACCTACCTAACACCCCATCTCACCTCCACCCCTCCCCCTCGAGGCTCACACTCACCGGGCATCGCCTCATCCACCTAAGGTACATGTACCTACCCAACCTACCTCCATGGCCTGTTCTGTTCCCCATCACAAAAATCTGCACCCCTCAATCGATCACCGCACTGTATGTACACTACACATCCGGGTCCCATACCCACGGCCATCACCATTGCCCTGCCTCAACAACCCATATGCATCACCAATGACAACCATGGCGAACGTCAACGTTACGTTGCAACACACCTGCACTCCCCTCCCATCACAAAATCGCCCTCGTCGTCGACGTAAAGTATAGTAACATGTGCCCCACCCACCTACCCAACCCCATCACCCACCCTAGCTCAGTCCACGCGTACGGTACCCGCAGTATACGCACCCCCCCACCCCGCCGCAAAGCCCCACAAAAAAAACATACTTGTCCAATATTCCCCACGCGCGATCGGACTGAGTGGGAGGCGTCGTCATCATCGTGCAGTGCAGCGTACGAGTACCTACCTTAGGTAAGTATGTAAAGTAGCCCGGGGGGGGGGTTTCTTTTTTTTTTTCGTGGCTTGGAGATCTAGGGATGGTTGAGATGAGTATTCGTGCATACTCTAGCGAGCGGTGTTTTGTTCCGTGGATTAGTGGATAGAGTACTGGTACCTATTAGCCCTGCGAGGCATACTCGTACTTTAAATTCACAGCAGAGATTATAAGAAGAAGTAGATACATACATACATTTGCAGAGTACCTGCTAGACAAATCTAGACAGACCAAAGCCAGCCTCATGAGACATGCAGACAAGAGTTCAGTCGTAGGTACGTATGAAGTAGCCTCCGTATGAAGCTCAAAAATGAGGATTGGGGTAACTAGTTGAGTAGTTAGTCTCGTGATCAACATTGGGGCACCCAAATCATCCTGCAGGGCCAGATCGTTTTGTTGAGAGGATGGAGGCCTGCCTGCTGGCTATGATAATATAATCTCGATATTGGTGGTGGTGGTGGAGGTTGTTGAGGAAGCGAGCGACCCAAGTAGCCCAGACTGCTTAACCCCCCATGATGTGAAGTAAATTCCCCACCATCCAAAAATGGTAGTCCGACATTGCTTAATTTATACAGTCCCAACACGCGGCCGCCTCTACGAGGGTCTGGGAATCAGATTACTCGGTCTCGCCATAGCCTGGGTCTCGTCTTCGGTTCAAAGTAGAAGTACCTATTCTGGAAGTGCGGCCAACCTTATAAATATGTGCCTACAAATCATCATGATAGAGGTAAGCATACCAGGTAAGTATCTAGTACTTATTATCCCCGCCATCAATGCGGACGTCAATATGTGTTTAAATCCCACCCATGTACTCATGCACCAGCAAGATTTAAATACAGAAAAACATCAAGACGAACAGATCTAGAAGCAGTGCCCAAAACACTTATTGCAAGATGTATAAACGACAGATCTAGAAATATATGCATACCTTATATGTTCATGATTTGATACATACCACTCCACTATCTCAATATAGCCATCATAGCTGAAAAAGACCGAAAAAATAATTCTAAACTCCATGCTCCCAAAACAAAAAATAAAACTCCAAAAAAGAAAGGCCCCCCCGGGGATATCCAACCCAACACAACCCCAAAAAAAAAGACCGACGAAACGAAAAGGCGCTCAAGAACCTGTACAAAAAAAAAAAAAAAAAAAAGGAAAGGCAAGACAAAAGACAGTCTAGCTATAGAAGACCACCTATATCCTCTGGGGGGGGAGGCTACTATCTCCTCTCCTTCTCACAAAACACATTGACACCCCATCTACTCTCGGCCCTCAAATCCCTCCCAAACCTCCACAACACCCACGGAACCGGCACAAACACCAAACTCACAAACGCAAACACACTGCCAGCCCACCCGACACTCATCGTCTCGTACATGCCCGACACAAACAACGGAAACACCGCCCCAACGAGATACTGCAGCGCCGCCGCCGCAGAAAACACCGAAATCAGCTGCTCGGCGGGGTACACGTCTTGGAGGTAGAGTGTGATTCCCAACTATAATTCATCAAAAAAATCCACAAAATAAGCAAAAAATAGAACGAAAAAATATATATGTCAGGAGGATATGGAAACTCAAGTACTCACCAAGCTCGAAAATAACCCAAATCCCACCCCCACCCCACCCAAAATCGACACACTCCAATGCACACTCGCCCTCTCGCTCCACGCACACACAAACAGCGCAATAGGCAACACCATACTCCCTACCAACGCCCCACCTAACCTCTCCTCTGGCGGCACCTTGCCCCCCAACCCCATCATAACCCTATGCTGTGCTCTCTTATACACTGTAAGGTGCAACACCACCGCCACCAACCCCGCCAAAAACATGCCCCCAAAGATTGCCATACTCGTGAACCCGGTCCCAATCGGATCAAGCCCATAAACCTTGGTATACACGATCGGGAACGCCACAAGCTGGGCGTAAAAGCATCCAAATATAAACCCGAGATAGATACCCAAACACGTCACCAACTTTTCAAGCACCAACATCTTTCCCGCTTCAACGATAGTGGAATTTGTTCCCTCCTTCACGCAGGCCCAAAAGTCTCTCCAGGTCCGCTTGCTTGGGTTATGTATGGATCCCGCTGCATGTGAATGTTGAGGTTGTCGTTGTTGGCCATGGCCAGACATGACTGAATCCCCATCTGTTACTCTGGTAGAGTGTGGTGATGGGTACCCACCTGCCTGGATAGATGCTGCCAACATGAGCCGTCTTCGAAGGATCGTTGCTTTGTGAGTTTCTGAAAGGAAATACGAAAGCGTATATACAATTGATGACCCAAGAAGTGTAATCCACATGGTCCACCTCCAGCTCCCATAATGCACGGCAAATCCACCAACAAGAGGCCCTACATCAATTAAAATCAGCATCAAACCCAAAAAGCCGCAAAGCGAGGGGGGAATGAATTACCAAAACACGGCGCACTATACTGCAAAAACAAATACATAATCACAGGCAATCTCGACCTCTCAATCTCCCACATATCAGCTACCGCCAGTCCCCCAGCCGCGATAGCAGGACTCGCAAATATCGCTGAAAACAGCTTGCATGCTACCACGGCCCCAAACGAACTCGCCAAACCTGCGCCCATCGTAAAAAAGCATGAGAGTGGTAATGCAAGACCATATATCGGCTTTCGCCCAAACATCTCGCTAAGAATTGCGTTGATGGGATGGCCAACAATCAGGCCCAGGGTGAAGAGGGAGAACCCAACGAGGGACGAGGTATGTGAGATTGAAAACTTATTTGCAATTTCGCCGTGGCCTGGAATATAGACTGCGCCTGTGAATATGCTGTTTGTAAAAACGTCGAGGTTAGTGATACGAAGACCAATTTATATTCTTGTCTGGAAAGTAAAGCACATACATTACAAAAGTATACAACGACACCACAAGGGTGTTAAACGACTTCTTCTTCATCCCCCAATTCCTCGGATTATCAGATGCATCATTCCCATCCCAAAGCGACTCACAATCACTCCCACCCCCATTCCCCTGTCCAATACTACTCCCATCTGGACGGTACTGACTCTGCGGTGCCGGCGCAGGTGAGAAACCAGGCCTACTATAAGAAACCTGAACCCCATTCTGCGTTGTCTGTGGGATACTCTGCAGCTGTGGCGTCAACCTCGCACTCTCCAACTCATTACTTCTATACGGATGCGTGAGCGGGGCCGACGAATCCTGTCTCCGTGGGATTTCCCGTGGAGTATTTAGCGAGCTCTGCTGTGATCGTGGTGGATACGAAAGCGTGGCGGGGATAGTAGGAACACTATCGAGGGTCCTTGGGAGAGGTGGAATTTGATGATGTTGATGATGGTGATGTTGTTGTTGCTGATCTTGTGAATAAAATGACATGGGGCTGAGACAATCCGAGTCGAGCTTTCCCGCACAACCACCAACAGTGCCCCCAGCAACTCCGGCACCACCACCAGGGCTATTATCATGATACTCCTCCACCAGTAACCCTGGCCCAATCCCCCTCGTTCCCCTATCGACCTGACTCTTCTTCCTCATATAAACCTGCCTAACCCCATCATGGCTCACCGTCGCCTCCCCCACATCCACCATAACACTACTCGCACTACTCTGCTTCGACTTCACCGTCCCCCTCTTCCCCAACGCAAGCTCATACTCCATATTCCTCTCAAATCTATCCCTCGGAGACGTCGGCGTAACCATCCCTCCTCCATGTCCATGTCCACCCACAATATTATTATTATAATCCCTCTGCTTCCTCACAGGAAGCGGTGCACTGGGTATACTCCACTGCGAGGACTTATCCCCATGCGACACCGAGGGAACAATGCTCTTGTGCTTATTCTGGTCTATGGGGCTCTCGACAACCGAGGAACTAACGACTTTCCGTGGGATCCGGAATGTCGGGGGGTTGCTTGCTCGGTTGTGGTGTCCTAGCTCGAGTATCTCTGCTGACCAGGACATTGGTGATGAGGGAACAGCATCATTTTCTTCCTCTGCTTTGTCGAGGTAGGTTCTGGATCTGCCATCTGGTGGGGTGCCGTGGGTGGTGATTATCCTTGGGAGCTGCTTCGACTGAAAATGATCGATTTTGATTGGTGCACTCATTCCGTTTTGAATGTCGTGATATTGCTGGTTTGTCTCTTTTCGTTCTTTCCTTCTTTCTTGTTTTCCTTCTATAAATCCTCCAGTGATATATATATCGAAAAGAAAAAAAACGCTTGGGTATAAGAATTAAACAGAATATATATTCTCTTCAAGAAAAAGGAATCTGACGATATTAGTAAAAAACGACGTATATCGACACAGTCGAGTATATCTCTTCTCAAATCTCCAACTCGTAATTAATAAAAAAAAATATAAAGAGAAAGTAAAAAAAATTTACAAGAGAAAGTAAACTTTACTGCATACGCAGAGCCGAGATATATTGGATCAACCAAATCAGCACATACGTAGCGTAGTGAAAAAAGAAAAGAGAGAGAGACAGATCAAAGGTATCCGAGAGAAAGAACGTGAGAGTTGAGAAGAAAGGGAGAAGCGGCGCACGCGGGAGGGGGGTGGTCGGGCCTATAGTATTATACTCTCACCGAAATCATGCCAGTATAAGCCCCGCCACACACATGACCATGACCATACCAGATCCTCAAAAAGCTGGGTTGCTATCCATGTCCATGGATGAGCTCGAGTCGAGGTTAGCTAGTGCCCTTCTCGACGAACTCCACCATCGGCGGGACATACGGCATGTCTTCCACGGATGCGCCCGGAGAGGGTTTTGCTCCACATCCCGAAGTGTAGAGTAATGTCATGATGCAGGTATCGAAAACCCTAAGCCTCGTGCACACCATGCCTCACACCTTTCCCCACGTCTGGGCTCCGTTGCGTGGAAATGGAAGCAAGTAAGAAATTGGGTATATGTAGAGTAGAGTAAGTAAACTACTCGCTCGGCCGCCAGCTCAAGTTGTTGCAAGGTGGAATCTCATGTCAGCGCCAGCGGCCCACGGCGGTGGAGGAGGGCCAGGTCGAGCTGTCATTGCATTGCAACGAATTTGAAGTCCCCAGGTCGGTAAACATTGTCGCCGAGCGTCTCGAGAACAATTCCCGTCATGAGATTGTGTATTTGGTTCGGCTCTGCTCTGGATCACCGCGTGGTCAGTTGCCGTCCAGATCCTCTCGCCAATCTCGTTGCTAGCTTAGCCTCGTCCCTAGCTATGGTGTCGCGAATTGTGCTCGTGAGGCTCGTGAGCTCAAGCTGCCCCCTCGGCGACGTCTTGGCGCTTCCAAAAGCCTTCCATCCTTCCCCAGACTAACCCCCTTCGTCCAACTGCTTACTTCCCGAAATAGCCCATGGCCCATGCGTGTGCAACCTCGGCTTCGAGCGCCATTGTCTCCCTCCCTCCGTTTCATCGCCAGGTAGGGTGCACACATACAACCTGTCCAAAGTCACTTTTTCCTCAGCGGCGCCTATGCTTTCAGACGTTCGATGCATAGTTATTCGAAGTGAATAGGTAGATCCAGAGGCCAAAGTATAAGCGATCAAACCATTGCAATATTAATTGCACCGGTACCGGGCCCGGAAGATGTCCGCGTTAACAATGTATACTTAGAGCTCTTACTCTACGAGAACATACAGATGTTTCAGCCTAGCTAAAGACATATATACATCTGTCAAACTATATCCCGGACGGATATAGTGACCGACAAGCGTAAGGGGCGTCTTCGTGATAAAGCTTAAAATCAATTCCAGACAAGCAATCGTACGTTGCAGCTAGCTTCTCACCGTAGCATGCCCAGTAGAGCTACAGATGTAATTCGAATGTTGAACGTACTACAAGCACGTACCTGCAGCTGGCAACCCCCTATTTTCATGATCATCATTCATATCATATTCCTTGTGTGGCGATGTCGTGGGATAGTAGAATACGAGGCAGCTCCTACATGGTACCGGGTGCACACGAGAAGCTGCAGGATCAACCTCATGAGACTAAATCAACCTCCCCAATATAGCCGTGGATCCAGAAAGGTTTTGTCAGCAGCAACCACGTGCACTTTTGCAATACTGTTACCACGTGCACGTGATAATAAATATATGAAGAGTTTACGTAAGCTGCCAATTACTTGCAACACCAAAAAGTTTCGAAACATTTTTTTTTGGTTGTAAATGCATCTAACTCTATAGTGGTTAGGCCCAACTCTGGGCACGACAACTACATCTAGATTTGTGATATCCGTGCGCGTGTGAAAGATCTGATAGCGAGAGGCCTCCGCTGGAACTCTGGAGTGTGAGAACTTATTTTTCAATTATACAAGTATATTAGGTATGTAGTTTATAATGTAGGTACCGATGGTTAATTACGTATACGTACGCATATTCGAGGTGTAAACGAAACGTTAATTCTGGATTTTCGATCATATGATTATGTCAAACAAAGACAGTTTTAAATCATCATGGCATGCAATTTGCATAATTAATATTGTCCGGCATGACTAGTACTATAGGGTAAAATAAGTAAGCCGTTCACTGTATATCTAAACTTAACGCTGGTACCATAGGTGCATATAACACGCTATTGCTGCTAAAGTGTACATGTTTGATATATTTTTCATAGACAAAGTATATTGGCTCAAAAATATTAATATTCCAAAGGCATACCTATTTGGGTAATTAAAGTAGCCATAGAAGAGGTACGAGACTAATAGAAGAAGACTGGTACCGGTACCGGTACCGATCACATGGCACGAGTCTACGATCACATAGTCTCGTACCCGATCACAACTCCGCAACTCCGCAACTCCGCAAATTTGTTGGCGAAGCTCGTATCATCATACTCCAGATCCACCGTGAACGCTTGGGATCCGGCCGATGGTACCGGTACTGGTAACTAGTTGATTCATTCCAAAAGCCTAGACATAGGAGAAATATCACAATTAATCAATCACAACTCCGCATACGTACGCGTACCTCCGTTCCCTCCAGCGGAAGTTACGGAGTTGTGATCGGTACCGGCTGGAATCCATTATTAATGGTGCACTGGTACATACCTCCGGATCCGGATGTCTTAACATGGCCGTGGGATATCAAGTATCTCTAGATCTCCGTCAGTGTAAAGAAAACATTTTCTTCAAATGCACCAACCATCTCGATAAATCTCAAGGGTATCGGTCTAGATCTGATATCACCGATACCGCTTAAGCTTCTTATTTATCCCTCCGCTCCGGTTTCACTTTCAATTGCTGCTCCGGTTTCACTATGGTGATCATGATCATGATCAGGTCCAACCAATCGGCAACTTTTGAGCCCGAGAATGTACGGTGGCCTAGTCCACCCATATTCCCCCCCCCGAACCCGAATTCCGGATCCGGATCCGGATCCGTGATAACCTTCGAATTCGCTTCCTGATTCTCCGTGACTTTTATTTTTCCAGGTGGAAATATAAGTAGTACCGAAAGGCGGAATAACCTTTCCCTCTTCCACCATTGCCATCCTACATTGAGCCGACGCCGACGGGAGGAATCAAAGCACCTTTGCCGAATGTTCAGATACTGGGGTCCAGGCCAGGTCGGATACATGCAATTAGCATCGATAGATACACTGCACTGCAGATGTGAATTATGGCATGATGCACAACGAACGGTAATCTAGAAAATGTTCATAAGAATTAAGCTTTAGAATTAACAAGGATAAGCTTAATCACCTCGCAAGATATCAAAAAAGATAACCGTTTGGGGTTTCGAATAGCCTCGTCCCGTTTCGAATACCTTCGAGACCCATACCTGGCTGGAGTATAGCAGTACCTTAATCATCTGGCCCTCTATTCATAGTCCGAAATAGCTGCACCTCAGCATCAGTAACTGCACGGTACCACTCCACACAAGAAATATACTTCCCATCATTATCTCCCCAAAAAACATTCCCAAAGCCGAGCTTGTGATCAAAGTTGTTTCCACCAAGTAACACATATCTGAAGCCTAAATGTAAACACAGGCCGGTGAGGATAAACCGGTGATCAATATTTGAAATATAAAAAATGTAAAAAATAAAAGAGAAAAAACACCCTCCCGGGATCCCCCAAACCCGCTTACCCTCGTGCAAATTATGTCATAAACCCAATCAATCACGACAGTCTCGCATATGCAGTCATTTCAAATCACAATCATCAGATAATCAGTCCAACATTGAAAATCCATGTTCAAACCGGCAGGTTCGTATGATCAGCGATCAAGACATTCAAGCAGGTAACAACGGCTTTTTCTCCTCACATATTTCATATTCTGTTTTTTAGGGGAGGGGGATGCATACACACATAGCTTATTCCACTTAATTCATTATAATTAACCCTGGGGGCTGCCAACCCACGTGTAGGGCCCCAACTGCAGTTAAAGTATTTCTTGGAAGTATGCAAGAATTGGCTTTGAAATCCAAAGAAATTGACCGGATTGTATCGAGTAGGTAAGCAGATAGAGTTAGTAAGGAAGTAATCAACAGGGATTGTGTATATTGATGTCAAAAATCAAGCACTACGAGAGATGATATGGGATGCCAGGGCTGCTTGTTCGGCTTACCTACTCTAGGCGCTTCTTTTCCGACATCGAAGCTCTTTTGATCCTCTTATCGTTCGATCTATGAACGCGGGGCCTCCACCTTGTGCAGTACCTACCTTATGGACCCTCTCATTGCACAAAATCCCGAATCAAATGTGCCGGATGCGAGATCAAGCATTTTCCCCAGTCTGTTGCATGAATTAGGTGTCATCTAGGTGGTTTTGTTGCGTACCAGTATACGTATGAATCTCAGCTATTTTCCGTCACGATATTTATCGTCAGGGACTCGGAGGCTTCAGGGCATAGCTACCCCACCTTTACGGAGCGTAACCGAATTCAAGCGGATCCGGATGTCAAAAGTAAAGCTATACTCGTGTCAGTATTAGGCGGCACTCAATTGATATGTAATTGCCCGCAGGTCGTTAACCGATACAGTACCACAAAAAATGACGACATCCGATGTGCATCGCACTAATCCGCTGTTCATTTGTAATCTATTAATCCCACCTACCAGGCTAGTACAGAAATGGCTCCAGGTTGATGATTCTGTTTGTGATTTTGTCCAAACTCGAGTGTTAAACCGAGAAATTGTATATAATATGAGGTTCGCCTCGAGCTGTGGAAAGAAAAGTTATCAACCAGAAGAAGCACCACAATCATCAAGACATTACCATACAATCACAAACCTCATATCATTATTCCCCACTGCATTGCGCAAAACACCCCCACAATCCATCAACAATGGCAATTACCAGTAATATCGAAGTTGGTGCCCAGAACCAGAAGCCAGAGACATTTGTTCGATCACAAATGGCTTTCTCCACGGCTCCCGCAGACGGCTCCAAGCGTTATATCTATGGATACCCCGCCCCAGATGGCAAGCCACAGACCAACTACGAAGAAGAATATCATCCCGTGGATTTCCATGACATCCGTTCCGTTCCCAATTATGAGACCGAATTCACCACCGACAGATCTGGTTTCCAGGTGGTAAAGGACAATGCAGCAACTCCAGATTTACTGGCAGCAATCGCCGAGCGAAATGATGAGCGCATCCTCAAGGAGTACTATCCTCAAGTGGAGAACATCTTGCTGAAGTTTGTCGACGGAGCCAAAAAGGTGTTGATTTTCGATCACACAGTGAGAGTATCGACCGGAAATGTCAATGCGGACGGTTCTGTCTTGAATGAAACCCCTGAAAGTAGAAAACCAGCACGAAGAGCGCATGTTGATCAGTAAGTTTTCAGCCATAGTCACCCAGGCACTACAATGAGCACAACTGATATATCTCCCTAATAGAACCACTTGGGCTGGCTATGACCGTGTTCGCAGACATGTGGAAGACAAAGAGTTGGCTCAGAAACTTTTGAAGGGTCGCGTGCGAATTGTCAAGTGAGTACTAGACTTGCAGTGTTTTTCCTGAATTATAATGCTTCCGGATATGTATATTAACAAATTACATTATAGCGTGTGGCGCCCTCTGCGTGGCCCTGTTCAGGACGTACCTCTTGGGTTTGTTGATTACCGCACGGTCGACCCTGAGAAGGATTTACACGAATCGGATCTCTTCTTCCCAGAGAGAAGGGGCGAGATTTACGCCATTTCTCCAAGCGACAAGCATAATTGGTACTATTTGAAGGACCAATATCCAGACGAAGTCTCCCTCATCAAATGCTTTGATACCCAGGAAGGTGTTGCCAAGCGTAAGTTTTCTGCCTCATTTGAGTTATCATTATCACTTCTTGTGATGGGGTAAACTTTTCTCTACCTTGTCGATGTAACTGACAATCATGCCTTGTAGTGACACCACACGGAGCCTTTGATATACCAAACGTGCCTGAGGGCACCCTTCCAAGACAAAGTATTGAAGTTAGGGCATTGGTTTTTGATTTGGATGGCTCAGAATAACAGAGTGCAACAATGCGCTTGTCTGGCCATGGGACAAAGGGCAAACAACATCAACCTTTGTTCCAGATCCTGCATCTTTGGGGTTTGTTTTCATTTTGGCTGAGAATGTTATAATTAGTTATTGTATACGTTTTTCTGTACGTCTATGGGTGGAATTAGCTTAATAGCGGAAGTCACGGGTTTTGGGGGTAGTGTATTAATAGGTTGATTTTCTTTTTTGTTAAATGTGATACCACCACAATCTTGTCCTGAAAACGAGTTCTTTGCCTTACAACCAATATTTTCTCTCTCCTAAAGATTTGTTCTTTCGTAGGGAGTTCTTATGTCGAAGTAAAATGAAGCTGAGAGGAAGAATGCGATTGGTTGAAGCAGTACATATTGCCATTGGATATCGTTCGGCTCGTTCCCCTATGTAGAACATAATTCGTCTCATCCCCTCAGAAGTTTTCAGCTCGTTATGCATAGTCAGAAAAGGCTCAAAGTAAAACACACTCAATCAAAAGTTAGTGATAATATCTGAATCGTAGCCTCGATTCCGTACTTGGGTAGACTTTGCAGAACAGATGGTTCATCACATTTCCATGCATCATTTGCGCCCCAGTATTCTTTAAATGGACAGCTTTCCGCCTTCTAATCCACATCCTGTTTTCGTTCAGAAAGTATCCATATGTACCATGGCCATTGAACCAAACCACAAGTGCATACGTACTTCTTTTTACGACCAGGATTAAAAGGCGGGAGCAGCCGGCATTATGCCACGTGCAGTGAGAGTGGGTTGTGTTATCGGGCCAGTGAACGACAAACGGCATGATGCAAGCCAGCATTCCATGGGTTCGAAGGGAGATACACTATAGACGCAGGGGAAGAAAGAAGAGGCATCATTGGACGGAAGATGCAGAAGTTGCAACGGATGGGTTCATGATAATGATTGCCAACAGTGGGCTGGCCGCCTTGGAGATCGAGGCCAAATTGAACGCGAGGCCTCGAGGGATTTCGATGTGGGGTTGAAGTTGGGCCGGGCAGCTGGAGCCAACATACGTAGACTTCTAAGCGATAGGTAAGCTCGTTAACCGGGTACAATCATGGAATCAGGTTCCTGTTGGAATAAATGACGGCTTGAGGCACCGGGCCTGTAGAAAATTAGTCTCGTTCCCGTAGAAAATTAGCTTGGGGGAGGGTGGGGATGTACCTAGGAAGTAGGGACGAGGGGGAATCTGAATTTGAGGCTGGTTGGAGTCTGTTCTTGAGAGAATCAGTTGGAGGGGAATAGTCTCGTTCTTACTCGAGTACAATTACCTACCATATGTAGGTGCCTGTTCCCTCAGGCTACTGTTCCCTTCGATTAGGCGAGTACTCCATTGGGAAGTACTCGAGTAGTCTTGTACATTTGTCTCAATGCAGTCTCGGCCAAATGTATCTAGAGCTAGTCTCGTGCCTCTAGAACAGCAATTGCCAGCATGCGCCAAGAGACTCCAGCCTACAGCGACTTCTATAGCTACCTACCTAAGGTACACCTACGTGAAAAAGCCCATGATTCGTTGGCTGTTGGACCCCAGCCCACTTCTTCAGGAACAAACTCTAGGTCTTAAGCACGAGAACAGGCCTTAGGAGAAAATCCGACCTCAACTCAGTTCAAGCAGTCTTGTGTATTTGGAATGCGATATGCCCAGCTATCTCCTTCCTGTGTGGTATTCTAGCTGATGGCTCATGACAATCGTGAAATTCTTTAAAGAAACTTTCCTTTATATGATGATAGATACACATACAAGGTAGGTATGCCATAACATCTCGTAACAATGAAAACAATTTTTCCATATTCCTTCAAATTCCCTCAAAAAGTCCTCCATAGATCAGATAACTAGTTTCTGTCTGTTTTGTTCCTTCTCATGATCATCCTCGAATTCTTGCCATGTTACGTTTTTGCTTCATATTTAGTTACACCCTTAATTCCTCTTGATGTAGCCCTTTCCATATGACTGCCATCCCGCAACTCCCTCTCCCTCAGCGCAATCATCATCCCCCTTTCCGCCCTTTCCACCCTTGCCACCTTTGTGCCCACCTTGACCATACCCGCCATGGCCACCACCCGTACCCTGGGACTTGCACTTGCAGACCTTATCAACCTGCAAATCATCAATTCCAAAAGCAAGATCGTTTGAGCCCGCGAATGGGAAGGTTCCATTAGGATAGATAGCCCAGGTCTTTACATTGAGCCACTTGAGTCCATTCCAGCGGTTTTTATTCAACACCTCATCGCTATACGAACCCTTGCCAACAATGGTTGGGGCATCCCACTGCAGCGTGAAGAAATCATAAGTGGAGTTATCACTTCCAGTGATCTCGACGTAGGCGCCGTATTTCATTGTGTAATTCGCCGGCCATTGGGGAAGGCCAGGAGTGTAGCTAAACTCGAGGAGGTCGAATGTGCAGTCGAGGGCACTTGCGTTTCGCCCGCTCGTGGATGGCTCGGGCTCGATGACGAGCTTTCCGGTGGCAGCGATAAGGACGTTGGGCGGCGAGACGACGAGGCTGTAGCCCGAGCATTTCTCGCAGGGCTGGATAACTTCGATGAAGCTGCCTGGAGTGACGTTCCTGGCACCGTCGGTGGTGAAGACGAAGCCGTGGTAAGGGTTTGGCACCTGGGTGCTGAGATCTTCAACCTCAACGTCGTCAAACTAGATGGACACTTGGGTCAATACGAGAGTGACAGCGAAATTGGATCATGTATAATGCTTACATCTAAAATGAGTTCCTCTGTAAAGGTCCCATTGCAAGATGGATAGCCCGGGGGGGTGGTAGTGGTCTCATTTGAATTCAATCTAACGGAGCGGCCCTGGATGGACCTTGCGTGGGCAGAGAGAAGGAGGCCAGAAGCGTATAGCCAGGCAGCGATATTCAACGAGGGAAGCATTCTGCTGAATCAAACGTGTGTAGAAAAGCGAAAGTACTATTCTTTGAATCAAATAGATTGATGCTTCCTTTTTGGGCTAACGAGTGGCCAGTATGCTTGAGATACGCTGGAGGAGGGAAGAATGAACGTGGGCCCTTTTGAAGTTGAAATACCGGGGAGACTGAGCACAAGGGCTTTCTAGGCCTCCGCGAGCTTGGGTTATATATAACTCTTTCCGGCGATGCATCGATAACACGACAGGTATACGTACTACCGTAGTACCATGGTACCACACATGGTGGAAAAAGGGCTTGCCACGAAAACAAAAAGAATGGGCGTATGGATGCTAAG
This sequence comes from Peziza echinospora, assembly GCA_024516245.1. Lineage (NCBI taxonomy): Eukaryota > Fungi > Ascomycota > Pezizomycetes > Pezizales > Pezizaceae > Peziza > Peziza echinospora. The sequence continues at coordinate 528,994 of JAJLQT010000010.1, read as the reverse complement.
TATAGACCAATGGGCTTGTAACACTCATGGCGACATTCCATTTGATGTTTTTAACAGGCTACTAGGCCATGATTGTGAACGAGTCGGACATGAGTGTGGGGCTGAGAAGCCATCTTTCCATTATCATTTTCATGGTTGAGACTGGGGTTTTCAAACCGGGATCGAATATCCCCAATGGTCGGTCGGTGGGTAGGACGAACACATGCATGATGCGACGAAAATGACTGGCCCTGGTACTTCCAATCAGGGTACCATCTTGCGCCTAACTGGTGAAGTCTCGTGGGCCCAGAACTGGTGACAACTCCACCACTTCGAACGTACCCAAGTCTCAGTACCTGTCTGTATTATCGGAGTGTTGGATTGGAGCATTCTGTAACACATGTCTCCGGAGCTGGTGCGTTAGTCGCAAGTGGTATGTGGTGTTAGCGCTTCTTCCGTTATTCTTTTCTATTTCTCGACTTAAGCTTCCCATCCGTCAGAAGTATAGCAGGCCGGCACCGATCCCGTCATCTTTCTGCAGATCTTGGGCGCAAGAAGAGGGGTGTTGTGGTTCGAGACTGGGGAGTTGTAATCAGGGCGGGAACCAATCACTACGTAAGGTATATTGGGTGAAGAATTGTACTCTTGGCTGATAAACACCTCCTCCGATAGTAAAACACTTTTCTTGAGCCTCGTTCCCAGCCTTGCTATAAGAACTCTGTATATGATATCGATGTTGTTGTTTCTGATCTTTAAATTCCTTATAGGCTGAACCTTTTAGTCTCGCTCGTACGCGAGAAGACTCGACTCATGTTTTCTAATGCTCAGGCTTATCTACGGAAGATAAACAGCTGGAAATTGTTAACCTAGAGATATCGCTCGAGCTCGCCAGATTCTCAAAACAAGGCAAGTAGAGGAACATACTCTACTCTATCGTTCTCGCTCCAAATTCCGTCTCCCTCAAGGTGTCCGCGTGTAGTGGTCAGTAACAGTGGAGAAATAAATGGCCGACAAGGCAGGATGCAATGCCACCAAGGCGATAAGCGGAAATAAAGTAAAAAATAAATAAATAAAAGCGTCTCGCTCCAAAGAACGCCCCTCGATGCATTGTCTTTCATCCAAAATGTTAGCCGCGAATCATGATGATCAATTGCAACCCACAACCCACGTGCTCGTTTATTATTAGTACGGGGACTTCCGCATGCGGATTTCAACTGTTTTGGAAAACAGTCTTGGCAACCACTGCAACAATAAAGTGGATCAACCTCCCATGGCCATGAAACAAAAAAAAATGAAGTACTTTTCAGCTGAAAATCTAAGGTATGAGGAAATAGAGATACTTCTACCTAAGCTATACCTTCACGACTGATGCATAGCTACGATCTACTATGCCCAACCGCGCTGACACATTGCACGGCGCCCGCGCGGTATTTCAAACAAGGCATAAGTCCCTGTGGTCATGATCGATGGTCATTCGCAACCGCATGCAGTATCGACCAGTCATAACTGAGAATCAACGCCAGAAAAAGGTTTCACCTTCGTGGCAGTTTTTCCGGGGGCAATGTGGTCGGTTCCCGCGCAGAAAGGGTATGCATACGTAGGTATGCACACATGTGTTCTGCACACATGCCCTATTTTGGAGATCTGGAGATTTATACAATTGGCTAAGTAGGCGTACTTTAAGTAAGAATGTAATGGAAAATACTACCTACCTAGTTACTTAGCCTCTTGATCCGCTGTATACAAGCCGGTTATCATGATAGGTGCAGTTCAGGCATCAGTACAGAAGTAGGTGCCTACATGTACGTAGAAGATAATTGCAGAAAAAAAGTGAAAAGGACCTAAGTACCTCGTTGTTTGCAACTGCTTCGAACTCTTGATCTAGATCTTAAATAATTAATTATAATTAGGCACCAACGTTAACCCCAATATCGTGATGCATGATGAGCGTTTCACATATCCCCAATACTACATGTACATACTTAAGGTAGTAATGGGGCAGAGGGTAACAAGTACACCAGTAGCTATAGCATTGGCCGAAGATTTGTTCGTCCAGAGGAGGGGCTGGGCACGAGACTAGATTTGTTACATTCTACAGGGTGTTTGGAATTCTAAATTGATATCTCGATGAAATGGTCCAGTCATATAGCCACCTTATAGGCCGCCTGCAGCTAGGTAGCTATATAGCTACCCGGCTGGCCATTTTGATAATATAATTTCTCGCAGCCCACAGTTGAGTTCCCGCCAGTGCGAATTATGATCATCATCATGTATTTCTGGGATTGGATCTTAAGCTTACAGTACGTCGGCTGATCATGAATTCAAGCGGTTCGGGTGCAGCGGGCTGCGCTTTGATAAGTGTTTGTCGAATTCAGGCCGCTCTTTCGAGGCATGTTAGGAACCTGGGTTTGAGGCTACAGGTATGTAGGCTGAAAAGTACCTACTTAGGTAATTTACTTACTTTCTTGCTAGTAGTCTCGTCCTACCTACAAGATCTTCCACTCACGAAATTGCCTTCCTCCATGGCAGAACACTCCATGGTCAGAGGACCAACAAAATTTCTCAAGATTGTTCAAGTGCGAGGTACGAGCACGAGTTAGATGGCCTGCTAGGTTTGAGGCTAAGGTGCTACGTCTCAATTATAAGCGTCTCAAGGGATATATGGGAGGTACCCGAAGAGATCTTGATTGTGAGAGGAAGCATTTTGGGGTTAGCTGCGCATGCGTTGGTATCAAGCGAGATATCTAGACCGTAAATTGAAAAAAAAATGTAAATTGAAAAAAAATGTAATATGCTCGGATTTTCTTACCGGCTTCAGGGCTTGCAATTCCAGCTGCTACCTCTTGAAAAAGTCTCGTGACGCTTGCAATAAAGTATAACAGTCTTCCTTTTTCACCCTAGATTAGAAGTTTGGGATCAGAAAGTACCTACTTTGGCAGGTTTCGAGAGCTAGCCTTCGACCCCCGTAGCATGTTACCTGAAGAATCCCTAGACTCGTTTCCAGACCGTAGAGCTCGAGGAAGAATCACTTCGGGATTAGTCTTCCTGTTGATTTCCGTCTTGTGAGAGTGGGATTCTGGCCTCAACAAGGCATTCCCGCGAATGACCAGAGAACGCATATGTATTCTCAGAGAATATCGCAACATAACTGATCTTATTCCAGGTAGATCTGGAGCTGATCGTCTAAGGTATATTATCTGTGCCGAGTTGAGTGCTAGAATTCAACTTTCGTTTCAAATTTGTATTGAGATCCATGGTGCGCGGAAGTCTACACCACTACATCATGTACCGGACTTGCAATTTCTTAACGTTACTGAAAGGCATGGTCAGCAGTCTAGGCGATTCGAAATTGGGCATAGAATTCTTTAAACCGCAAGGCGGTCATCATTATGATCATAAATCAGAAAACCGACTTTGCGGTGCATATGCGCAGGATGGGAATCGATGGCAATACACCAGTAGGAGCGGAATGAGACTGGAACCCGAAACTGGAGCGAGACTGTATGTCTATTGCGAGTCTGGGCAGGAAAACATATGGCAGTTGGACTGACCACGGGGGTTCTGTATATCCATAGCTCTGGAACGGATGCGGACACTTGAAGAGCGCTCGAGCTTGCTTTAGGTTAGATCCCGTGGAGCAGTCTCGACCCCCCGTGGAGAACTTCTTAGAAGTTAGAAGAGCTCGAGCTCATATCACACGTACTTGTCTTTAAGCACGACTAGCCGACACTAGTCCGACTCCGACCTAGCCCATCCGCATGCACATTCGCTTCGTGCTTGGCATTACTTAGCACCCGTGGTCGCGGCTCCTACCTTCAAAACAATTGGGCCAAGCCACCGACTTACTGACTTCAACTATCAAAGCGTATATAAATCACCAGCCCTAATACTTAGCCACCAGCATACCCTCTGATGTTCTTTCACTCGTTTCATTCAGTCCCATAATCTATAAGCTCTTTCACAACTTTCTTGTAATCCAAACAAGCTTACCCAATTTTGAAGTTACCAGAGCGGCCCTCCTTCCCCCTTCCTGATTCATACCCACCCCCAATCAATAGAATGTCCGATAGGGAATTTTGTGGGTTCTCTCCAGTGCTAAAGACTCATCTTGCACATTATCCTCCATCGCATCCGATATCCCACTTATCTAGTCCAAGCTAACGGGGCCCCCCTGCCATGGCGAATACAGCAAACGATGACCTCTCACTCCCCAAAGGTACCGATGACACCTCCTGAACAGCTCCCCCACCCTAGCAACGCTTCACCACCCTTCTCCCTCTCCATCTCTCTCTATCTCTCGCACCGGCTACTCCACCCACAACAAACTATTGGTATGCAGTGTCTGACAACTGGGAAATAGCCACGGTCCAGAAAATAATCCAGGAAATTTTGTCGAACGACCTCTCCTTTGCTAAGGACGCCCGAGACCTGTTGATTGAATGCTGCGTTGAGTTCATCACACTCATCTCATCTGAGGCCAACGAAATCTCGGAAAAGGAGGCCAAAAAGACGATTGCGGCCGAGCATGTCGTGAAGGCCCTCAAGGACCTTGGGTTTGAGGAATACATCGAGCAGATTCAGGAGGTTGCGCAGGAACACAAGGAGCACCAGAAGGTGAGTCTCGGCGGAAGTTTTGGCATAGGGCACGTGGATGAAGATCAGATGATGGACGAGGAAGAGGATGTTGAAGTTGAAGTGGTGGAATGTTGCATCGTGGATGACTTTTGGGGGGCGGTGGTGGGTGGGGTGGATCAAATTGCGCCAGTCATACTGATGGAAGATATCCGTGGGACCCAACAGTCACGTGAGAAGAAGCAGTCGAAGATGGAACAGAGTGGTTTGACGGAGGAAGAGCTATTAAGACAACAAGAAGAGCTATTCGGGAAGGCCAGGGATAAGTACAATCAGACCGCACAAGGTTGAGTTTGAAGGGATTCCGTCAGTCTCGAGCGGGTTCCTTTATCCACGTCATCCGGGTGGCTGCGTGGAAGTTGTTCTTATGGATGTTATGATCTTTTTCTGCTTTCTTGTTTTTCTGGGGTTCGGTTATTGCGGTGTTTCTTTTCCTTTTCGCCATGGATTGCGACTTCTGTTTTTTGATCTATCTCTGTGATCTCGGCTTTTGTAATTTGTGTATCACTATCCTGTTATGTGCATGCAACCTGTTCAAAGTTGTCATCACGTTTACCCCCGTGGCTTTCTTTATTAATTTCAGGAATGCTCGGGGTTTAATAATCTATATCTCATCAACACTCGAGATATACCTGGACCTTACGAATTTAGGAGGATAATATTGGTTTGGGCCTTGAAGTTCTAGATAATATTGGTTTTGGCTTGGCTGTGCTAATCGAGTACAAGACGTTCTGGGAATTTTGTGTGTAGGTCATGAAAGCATACCCTAGGCATGGAGGTCGAATTTACAGTTTTTGTAAAGGAGTACCAATTAGGTACCAATTGCAATATGATTGAATTTTTAAGCGCAACAACCAACCTTAAGTTGACGGAATTATACAGCCGTAGAATTAACCATCCATCGCCAGCATCACTTTTGACTTTCATCGATTGCGATAACACTCTTCTCGTGTCCAGACAATGAGACTTGCAAGTAACATAACGCAATCAATCGCGTTGTCGACCCTAGGTACATATGGTACTTGAGGTATCCACGGATCTTTTTCAAGTTACTTATTACCTAAAACGGAAAGTTTCCGATGCGGAAAGCAGTAGTCGACAACATCTCTAGGCCAATTCAGTCGAGGCTAAATTCAGTAGCCATTGCTCGTTCTGATAAGTCATCAAAACGTTATTTTCAGCGTGTGTAGAATATGGTAGTATATGGGACAGCTGAGCTTCATATTTTCCGAACATTCCTAGTGTTTCAGTCGTGTTTTCAGGGGACGCTGTCGGGGTATTTTGTGAATGTACATAAGACATAAATGCAAGATTATAGAGGTCTTTCACGCCAAATAACATGGTAGATCATACCACCACTTTCACTATGGTCTACATATTTACCCAGCGTAGACCGCAAATGGCCTGAGAATATGTACGAATAATCTGAGCATGTCTGCCCATTTTCTCTTGCGTAATGATACAAGCAACATGCACGAATCGAGGAAACCCTCTCCACCTATTGCCCAAAAATGATATATTGTAACTCAAGAATCTATGCTGCGCAACCACCCCTCTACCCCCCATTGACAACCTCCGTGTGTAATTTCCCCTAACAATCTCACCCCCAAATCATACGATGGTAGAATGTTCATTTTTTGTTGTATGGTTGTAAAAAATGGCTTTTAAAAGTCCCTCCCCACAACACTGACGACGAATTCTTTCTCTCTCTTCCGTGCAACACCCTTGAAGCGCTCAATCTCAGCGTAACAATCTAATGGCCGACGATCATTGATACGAAGACAGTTTACAACAGCTTGCCGGGTGTTGACGATTTCTGGATCCTCGGGCCTCTCTTCTGGCGCAGGCACGGAACTCAACCGCCTCTTTAATCCCTCGACCTTCTCTTGTAGGCTTTGGCGGTTTAGGGGGTCTTCTTGTTGTCCGGATGAGGGGAGGAAGTTGGAGAGGATGGATGTGCCTGTCGAGCCGGATTCAGCGGGGGCCAAATCGCTGTTGGAGAGCTGATTCAGGATTTCATCTTCTCGGGCCTGGAGGCGCTGGAGCTCCGAGTTGACTAATTGCGCGATGTGAAGATCGGTAGCTTTCGAGCGGGTGGAGTCGGTCTAATGGGGAACAACACCAAAAAAAACAAATTGGCGATATCCAGTCAGCGTCAATTTTCGGGGGGGGAGAATATGATGGCGGAGGGCTGGGTGGTTTTACTTCCGAGGAGTGCTCTAGGGTGTTGACAAGATTGTGCGAGAACTGCACCGGCGTTTCCCTAATCGCAAACAAACAAGACCGGCAGAGAGTCAGCAAAAACCAAGCAGCTTCAGGAGCCTCGGCTGGGACCCCAGGGGGGTGCGGATACCCACCCATAGAAGATGTGCTCCGTGGGTTTGCTCGGGTTGTTGCCCATCTCGGGTTGCCGCTGTGCCTACGGTGTGGGGGGTGGAGGGTTGGGGCTGGCGGGGAGGTGATGTCGGGGAGATTGGGTATCGAGAGGGCCAGGCGAATGGTGCCGGCAGTCGGTTTGCAGGACAGGCGGCAGTGACGTCGCCAAGTGCGTCTCGGGAGCGTTCACGGGGAATTGTCGCAAAGGAATTTGATCAACGATTAGTCACCCAAACAAATGATGAAACGGAAAAATCACACTTGGCGTCATGCGGCACGCCAAGTGTCTGACATCAATTATGACCTATATTCCATGTTGTTATTATTTTCTATGCTAATGTTACTATAACCCTCAAAGCAGTTTCAAAAATTTCAAGAACTTTGTTTTGATCATTGGGACGCGCAAACATCACTCATCAAGCGATGGGGGAGGAAACGAGATCTTCTCGTCAAATGTAGCCGAGCTCAGGGCAAGGTTGGATATCCTGGCAGACTCCCGAACGACTGTGTAACGCCAAGCTCGTGACTTGCGAGTCTGAAACGGTCCCGTGTCGCAGGACGCACAACAATTGTGTCAGGGCCTGGGTAAAACGGATAAAATAAACACTAGTAAGTAATGCTGGAGCTCCATCGCGTAAACAAGCCTTTTGACAGCTCGGCGTCCACCTCCGCTCCGAACATTGATGGAGAAATTCGACGGGAGGACTACATGAACGTTGCTGTTGCGTTTCAGCGCCTCCAGTACACCCTGGGCGTGTAATGTATGAGCGATGTGAATCCGGCTACAGAATCAATGGGAGTTCGGCGGCACTTGGAATTAATGATGATGGGCATGCGCTTAAGCACTGGGGCTACGTACGCTCTGTGGCAAAGAGCCTGGGAAGAAGATAGGGAAGCAGGAAGATCCGGGATAGGGGAAGTGAAGTGGATGGCTGTGTGCATGTGAGTATATGAATCCCAGCATCGGGTATCCCGTCAGTGTTGTAAATTCGATATTCGGCGGTTGTGTTGTGTATATAGCATGGGTAAGATAGATAAGTTTACCGTTATCCGAGCCTTGCATAATAAAATCAATTTTTCTTCATATCGATGCATTTATCCTCCGTTCAAGCTTTGCATGTGTCCCTGTACTCTGTTTAAGCATTGAAGCTTGCAAGTGATGCTGCTAGGCTTCATCCAGTACACGTTGCCTCCAGATTAGTCTGCCTCCAGATTCTCAACGTGGGATGCCGCTTTCGGTAGTACGTGAGCGCCCAGCCTCACCATATGCGGAAGGCGAAGTCGCAGCGTCATTTGGTGTCTTGCTCGAAGATCATGATTCCCATCCATGTTCTTGCAACTCACAACTTTCCCACGCCTTGTCGATCACGAACAATCCAACCGCCGACGGATTCTCCACTTCACCCTCATATTTCCTTACGCTTCACACTAGACAATTCCAACCGCGGTGCTAGTGGAGGGAGCACTGCCGCTGTGGTGGTTTGAGGTCAAGCCTCATAATTGCGGGTATGCTTCCCCATCGGCCAGGTAGCTACCTATAGTTTTCCCACAATGATACTCCGACGGTATGCAGAGTTCATCGAAAGGCAATCCTACGCGTGCTGGCCATTGTTTGATGAATAAAGACTAACGTAATTAAGAAGCTGCTGTATTCATATATTGCACTAGTCCGGAGAAATGGAGTTGAGTCCTCGATATCGGCCGTCAATCACCCCCAAACCAATCATGATTGATTGAGGGATTGATGGAGAAACGTTCTAGAAGAAGAGCCTCCTTTTTGCCGAGAGGACCCTTGTTTCAGTCAAGGGGCCGCCGAACATGCACGCTAGGTCGAATACTGTGGGGAAAGTATTCCCGAGGTGCAGTTGATAGAAGGTTGGGTAGCCATTGCACACAAACCAACAAATTGTTTAGCAGGGCGGTTACGAATTAGGATTTTGATCGTGTGGATCACAAAAATTACCCGTTTATATGGCAATATTTGAACGACATGGCGCTTCAGGACGACGAATGAGAGTCTTGAAGAGCTTGACCAGAGTGATTTCTTAACAGTTGTCTCATCATTGTTGACAATTAAGACACATATGTCTGATGAACAAAATGTCACTGAGAAACGTGGGTGAGTAGATCAAATTGGCATGCGTACAACGGTTCTCAGAGTACTTTCTAACGCAATCCAGGAAAATCCTGCAGGATTCCAGCAAACTCGAGTTCTTTCAGGTAGTGCACCCATGTTCTTCCTCAAACAGGTCTCCTGAGTTTGCTTCATGGCCCACCCCTCCCATTAAGATACCAGGCTCGCGGACATGACACAGGTTGTGATCGCTCAGGTCTTAACAGGGGCATGAGATAGGGTTTCGAACGCTTAGTGAACCCAGTTCCTCCGAGAGGTTGGCCTCGCAATAGATGCGCCCATTGACCGGGTAGCAGCGATATCACTGCATCGCAAAGAGAAATCTGTGGGGGTGGTACACTGGCAGTTCATCAGATGGAACTCCGGTGGGGGCAGGTCTATAGCAGGCCCACGCTTGAAGGTACTTTCGTGAGTGTTGATATTCCCAATACGCTTACCCTGTCCTTCGGATACCCCCAGACCGTTCGAGACACTGCACTCCAAGCAGGGTCTTTAAATCCAACCTGCCACCCACTCTTTCTATGCTCTACATCCCTTCTATTTTTTTCTATTTGTAGGCTATCTCGACGAAGCACGTTCTTCTCTTAATTTCCTACTACACACCGCGTGTGTTTCTCTTCTTCCTTTCATCTTTTCTCTCAACAGCCACGGCCTGTTCTTTATTTTCTTTCATTGCAGTCCGGACACTGCCCGATTCCAATTTCGTCACCCGAAATCCGTTCTTCCAAACAATCGGTTCCGCCGACTGGACTTCTCGCCTCAACATACCAATATAAGACAGGAAAATATGTACACCGCACAATTATTCTTGGTTGCGTCTGTACTTGCACTTCAAGTATCAGGTAGCTGTATGCATGGAACTTCTTTGATGAAAAGAGCAGAACTTCCGGGTGGACGGGTCGCTGTCAGCACATTTGGTTATACAGGACTCAATGGACCCTTAAATTGGGCTGGCCTAGCGCCAGAAAATGCTGCTTGCGATACTGCAGCCATTCAGTCACCAATCAACATTGACTCCAGTATCTCTCTGGCAACACAAGCACCTGTTCTCAAGATTGACTCGGTGGAGGCAGCTGAATTTGAGAATCTCGGAACAACTATCGAGGTTATCGTGAACGGCACAACCATGTTTGCTGGCAAAGAATTCACATTGAAGCAGTTTCACTTCCACACACCATCTGAGCACAGAATTTCCGAGGAATACTTCCCATTGGAAATGCACATGGTTCATGAAGCCGCAGGTATGTATCCAATCCTGAGAAGGAAATCACATTTCATCTGTTCTAATTGTTATGTATAGATGGTTCTGGAGCTCTCGCTGTTATTGGTGTTACATTTCAGCTCAGTGAAGATGGAAAAACCACCGAGTTACTTACCGCAGTTACCAAAAACCTTGGGGAAATTATTGAACCTGGAACCGTGACTGAGACTGGTCCGCTCGATTTTACAGAGTTGATCAACCACATTCAAACAACCCCCCTGTTCCAATACACTGGTTCTTTGACTACTCCACCTTGCGCCGATGGTCTCACCTTCTTGGTCACCTCAAAGCCTCTGCCTCTGAATGTTGCCACCTTCAATGCCGTCAAAGCTGTTGTGAAGTTCAACTCTCGATACACACAAAACACTGCCACAGATGGTAATTTGTTGCAAGTTGCTGCGCAGAGAGCCATCCAAAGGCAAATTCTGCCCGATGCAACAAACGGAAATAGGACCGTGAAGTCACCTTCCATTAAGCTTCCCATTACACCAGCCAGTAAGTGACTCCCATGTAATCGAACCATGTGATCTTTTCCGTGTACTAATTTTTTCATTTAGAAGCGTGTATCTTTGGTGCTTGTTACGAAAAGAAATAAAAGCAGTAAAACCCAATAGGCTTTGTTTGTGGAAATCCTACTATAACTACATCATCATCCAAATGCCTGGAAATCTGCACATTACTCTTCTTTTCTTTGGGACTGGTCTCGGTTTTTCGTTATAATTAAATTTGATATACTTCTCTCTATACTCACCTCTTTTCCTCTTTTCTTTTTGGACAGTTTGCGGCAGCAGAACCACGATCATTTTTCTTTCTTCTTTACTTCTTGCATTACGATACAGATTCCAACAACTGCATTCATTACATTCCTTTGCATTCTTCAGCGGAACCATTACCTTTATCTTTTCTGGAATTCCTTCTTCACGACTCTTTCTTTTTTTTCCCCTTCTTTTTCATATATATATATTACATTCATTCTACGAGGATTCCTTTTTATTTTATTTTTTTCACATTCGGGAAGCGGGATCACTTCATACATTCATTCAGGCACTTGACATTGCAATCGGGGACAATGGTTTTTTGGCTTTCTTCTTTTTAAAGGTTTTCGTTATAATTTTTCTTCTTTTTCCATATATTTGGGGTTCTCTCTTTATTAAAATTTAATGATCACAATGGAGGTACACGCGCGCGGAGGAGGGATAGGGATAGGGACTTTAATACATGCTTCTCTATCTATACTTATACATACATCATAGGTTCCTACTTTATACATATATCTTATCTTTCTTTTACATGTCATTTGATTTGCTTGTTTGTGTATTGTATTAATGTTAGGTATATTTATTGTATGTGATGTGGAGGGTGGGTCTCGAGGGAGGATGCGGGGTTTGGGGAGCAATTGACAACCAACCCCGCTTGACTTCCAGCCTACGAGGAAATGGAGATACATGCATACGGAAGACTTATGGAACTCGAAGCGCACTCACACAAAGCTCAATAATCGATCAATCAACAGATACAACTACTTGGCCTCTGGATCTCATATCAATACGGCGGCAGGAATGACTCGACAAGACAAATTATAATACCGGTACATCAGCCTCCCGATATATATACAAAGACGAATAATACTAAAAGAGAATCGACGATGATGTGTATGTAATATATACTTGAGGAGGAGGAGGAGCACGAAGCTCAAAGAGACTTGGAGAAACGCTCGGGACGTGAAAGGTTGGAATGGTTTGCGGCATCTGGAACCGCCAGGAAATCAAAACAGATTTATTATTATTATTTTTTTTTTGTTGGACACACACACGCTCATTTCATGATCAAGAAAAAAAGGGAAGACAGGGAGTTTGTTGTTGCAATATATATGCTGCCCATAGTTATAACAAGAAAGGATTTGGGGGGTGGGGGGAGTAAAGGGGATATGGCATATATAGCGAGGAGTGTCGGTGGGGACGGATCCGGAGGGGAGAACGAAAAACTTACATTCTTTTTTCTACCTTTCGAATTCACTTTCTCCTTTTTACTTTGACTTCTCTTGGGGTTTTTTTTCTTTCACGTTTTTCGCTTTTCTTAAGCTTGTTGCAATTTTTTTTTTTACATATTTTGGGTGTCCTTCCATGGCCAAGTGTCTCATGAGCACGGAAACCATGCAAAAAGGGCACACGGAAATACGTTTCTACAAGCTTAAAAACGGGAGGGTTTTTTTGCCCAGGAGATTTTATGAAAGAGGGAAAGAAATTTAAAATTTGTAAAATAACCTTTTTTTTTCTCACTTGATCTCGAATTTCGAGATAATGTTCCGGCCGCGGAACGGTCACCTACCAATTTTCTTGTTTTTTGCATTACAAATATTGTACATACCTAGGTAGGTAGCTATAGCTATAGCTATATACCCGAAGGTAGAGGGCGGCGTTGCACAACCAGGCTACTATATACCTGTACAATGTACATGTTTTCTACCTTCAATTATACCTTTTTTGGCATGCGTAGCCAGATTCTTTTTAAATTCGGCGCATATATATGATAGGTATCGCTAACTATCGAATTACTATTCGAAAATCTCACCGAGGGCTAGGTATATATATCATATTATATTGAAGCCCAAAATCTCGATGCGTTAAGATCAGGCCCAGGGTGGGCATTGCAGTTGTTTCCTGTTTATAAAAAGGCATGCGCCAATGGTCATGCAAGTGCTAGGGGGGGGGGGGGTACGTGAGGCATTGTTAGGATAATATTAATATACTCGAGTATTAACCTGTGGGTATCACAGTAAGGAAAGGAGGCACGAGACCACCTACTTGAATCGTACTTTTTTTTTTTTTTGAGAAGTAGAGAAAATATTTCTTGGCGGGGGTATATAGAGTAGATGAATATGATCATAAATGTTTGCAGATTTGTGAGACGTTGATAGGTAGGTAAGTAGGTAAGTGGTTTCCGAGAACGTGTACGCTTATAAAGTTCATACCATTGGGCAGCCTGATGTGCACATGTGATCATTGGGGTTCCCTAATTGCTTAGGGTATCGATATCGATACCAAAGTGCAGTAAGTTAACTGTGTGGAGATTTCCTCAAGTAAATTGTTGATCACAAGAATACTTCTTGCCCAAGAAATTCGGCGGCGCTATGATATCCAAAAACTCACTGTTAGCTTTGAAGCCTACGTAAGTATCAACATGCATAACCTTGACTGGGTTTATTGCTTTCAGTTCGGCATACTAAGAAAACGTAGGAAGGGGGGAAGCTTGGTCAAGCGCAGAAACCACCCGAAACAAGCTCAAGTCCATGCGCGTCTCGAACGAAGCTGGGGGTGTGGAGGAAGCTCACAGAATACCCCATCAGAGTTAGCGTTTATCTCAAGCTCCCGCTTTACCAAAGCTCGCAGCCTGTATCAGGCATCTACCATGGTGCACTGGACCAATGCATGAATGTGAGTTTGTGGATGGGGGCTACTCCGCTGTCGATGTTTTGGATTCCTCCGACTGGAGTAAACCCGATGGAACTCAGGTAGAAAAACCTTAAAAGCTTTGATCTCAAAGATTTTTGACTATGCCCCTTGTTGATTTCGCATGATTGAAGTGAGCAGGGGGGTTTACTTACCTACTCAAGGTCACGATACAAAAGTGCCGGCGTCAAAAGATCGCTTCGGGAGTTACCTCAGAGGGCAATTCCAACCTCGAAGGTTTTATACATGAAATCAGTTCAAAGTTGCGACGAATTCATACTTGAAATCCAATTAACTGTGAGCGCTAGGTACGACTTGCTTGTAGACGGCGAGACCGCGGTATAAAGATTTGAACGTGCAACTGAATTCCTCAACCGCTATCCTAGAGTTGCTCGTGATGAATGAAGCGTATACTCCTCACATATCTCAGCTGAAACAAACAGTAGCTCGCACACAGAGGAACGTAATGCCTCTTAAGATGTCATTGTGCTGGGCAAGATCGATACTTTACCTCGTATCAGATACCATGGCCAACCACTTGTGTTTTTACCTGGTATGAACGATTGGGTAGCTATAGGATAATCAAACCTAGAGGGGAGATAGGTGGATTAGTCTTAGTAACTTCTTTCAGGTATATTTCTAACAAGGGAGAGACTTACAAAAGCACTTACTCCTAGAAATAAGCTATATACATTTATATCACACTTATGAACGATGATCAAAATTTCCATGGAGTTTTGGAGTTGATGCATGACTGTAAATGGTGCTATCTTTGGTCACAGATGTACCGCAGGATTCTGGGGATTTTCCAAAGTATTCGAGTATGTTTGTCATTTGAATATGGATATAACTGAGAAAGATTCAAAAGATTCCTGGACTTGAAGTATCAGTGAGTTCGGCACTTCGGGCTCGGCAAGCTCGTCCAGGATTGGCACAAACGTTGAGATCTTGGTGATAGCCTGGCTTCTAATTTTTGTAACTGGTTACTGTCAGCAAATAGAACAGTTATAAGAAACTTATCTTGTATGAACAAATCATTGAAACATAACCCTCCCTCGTATACTGCCGCCACAGTGTCGCCTAAGAACACATTCAAGTTGAAGCCCAAATCTGTAACAGCAGCCGTGACTGACTGAAAGAAATGTTTCTGAGATACTGAAACATATTTTATGCCTGGACTCAAAGGGTTTGCGTGGCAGTGCCACTTCCCTGAAGCTCCAAAATCATGCCCCTTCCGGCCCATGGGGGGGTGGGGACGAGATAGATCGGATTTTATTTTCAAGGCACATTTAATAAATTGCCCGAGTCAGCCCGAATATACCAGCCCAGGACTTCAATAACATGCTGGCGTTTTGTAAAACACGTCTCCTCATCTAAGGTGGCGGTTGGTGATCATCCCTATCTCCCTGATCGGTCATATGCGTTGGTTGAATCTTCCACAAAATGGTCAAGTATAAGCGGATTGCAGATGTGTTGGTGCAATTACCCAAACTCAATATGAAATGAGCAGGGCGTCACGAATCGTAGCAAGGGACACCTTACAATACGGCTCCTTCTCCTAAACCTGTGAAGTGGCACAACTCCTATTTCATGTATAATCCTTTTTGGCGGTTAGGGTGATATCGTTGAGCGAGGGTGAGAGGGTATGGGAATTCTTTGTGGGGGATTTTATATGTTCGTACTCGTAAGTATTTGCGAATGTGCAGATGCCGTGAGACAGCTGCAGGCATGTGCACTGTCTTTCAAATCACTGAGCCTGTAGTCCCTTTACCATAGGTGGAGAAGGCAAGTGGACGTTTGATGTATCCCCTGAACTTGAGAGATCGAATGACAATGCTGGGGATGTTGGTGAAAACTGAACCGGATAGGTGCTGTGGAGGAGATGTGAGGATCAGTGAAGGAGTGGTCTCGTGCCCAGCCCTGTTCTCGTTCCCCAGCCCCTCCTCAAGAGGTGAAGGAGCAGATGTAAGTACCTAGTACGTACCTAAGTTTACTTATGCAAGTAGACGAGACTAGCAAGTAGCAGTAGTAATAGTAGTAATGCCTGTGGCCTTGTGCCTCAGTGAAAGACAGGGTGAACCCTTCCGGATTGGGAGGTGAATTTGAGGAAAGACACGAGGGCCTACATCCATTTCCGGCGCTCATAAACCGCAGCCCGAGGAAACGCAATCATCTACACCCTCCCGCAATTCCATCTCTTCATGAATTCAACCCTCCTGCTTCCCCAGATGAGCTATCGTCTCTGCAGGGCTCATGCTCCTTGGCCTCTTCTTGAAATTTGCGGCAAGACATCTTTCCCAATCCTATACTGAAGCCATGTGCGGTTCGGCACCTCTGTGTTCTCTTAAATATGCCACCGAAAATTTGCTCTCCCTCGCAATTCTTTCAGTTGGCGCCAACCAAGCACACAACAGTCGGGAATAACGTCGTTGGCAACCTTTCGATAAAAAGGCTATTGATGTTCTGTGGTATGGTACCGTGGAGACACTTGTAACGAAGATGCTAGCATATTGGTGGACGAACGGTATGTTTGAACTTCCCTCCGAGTTTCCAAATACCTGCCAAAAACATCCCTTCGACCGCTGGAAATCCGGACCCTCGATAGCAGCTTTCTTTCCGCAAATCTCAAGGAACCAACGCTGGACCCGAGAAGTTTTCTGGTTTGGTACTTTGTAATTGCATAGAGCCCTCCTGATGTGTGACAATTCGTGATATTCAGAGCTGATGGATTTCGATAGGTAGCCTTCCAGTGTTTGCTCCCGCCAATTTTTCGTTGCGATTTCCTCTACTATTTGGAGTGATGGAGGGAAGATCTTAGTCTTGAGACGATTTGCCACAATAAGGATGACTACAAGTCTAAGCCTCACTCCGTTTTTGTCTCGCCGCAACCTAAGGCTCTGCCTTCATTTTCAATACTCGGGACGAATACCGCTTCATGGTCAGACCTCAAGAATCGCCCAGTTCCAATTTTCGGGACGTTCCATGGGCACTTGGGCCGGTAGCGCTAGCAGAGAGCTCGAAGTCGAGAAGCCAATATTACCCCAATAGCGAAATAATTTTCAATGGCCGGCAACTCTGTTCTGAAATTTCATGAAGGTGAGTCGGATGGTCCTCTGGAGTTCTGCATATGAAAGGGAACACCAACACGAGGCTGACAGAAGTCGACGAGTAGTACATCATATGGGATGGCCATGCTGTATTCATTTTTTGAACGATTTGTTCTTCGATTGATATAAAAATCCCAAGAATATGGATAACTAATGACCACAAAGTATTAGCGAGGCAAATATTGAAAAGCGGGAAGCCAAAGCAAGTGGAAATGGTACTTCACGCATAAAGTATACCAAAACATACCACCCAAACGAGACTTATAGTCATGAATTATATCTGTCATCGACAAAAAAAACACACTACCGATCGGCCAGCGACGTTGAATAACCAATGATAGAACGAAAGATCTTCAAAATAATAATAATCGACAAAAGGTGACAAAAAAACTCCCGAAGACCCCAGCAGCGGATCCTTTCTGCTTATCTACTCGCCTGCCCCCCACCGGCTTTGTGAGCGAGCAAAACGGCTTCTTCAAATACAAACTCGGAATCAAGAATTGAAATTACAAGTACGATCGATTCATGCTTTAACAAGCCTTTGTGTGGACTGACTCAAATATCTTAGAGGGCGGAAATTAGATGCGGAGGAGCCTGGATTTGCGATGCAATGCGCTCGAGTTATACACAGTTACGCTGTGTTTCATGAATTTTTACTTAGGTAATGAATGAACAGGCGACTTTGGAGAGTGGAAATGGGGTGATGATTGTCATCACAATCGATTGTGTTTCTGTGCGCGGTTGGGAGCTCTTGCGGAGGTTTGAAGGTTTTGTCACGGATTTGGTATGGATTATTGTTCGTAAAAGGTAGGTTGGAATTTTTTGAGATGCCTTCTGATACTCAGCTTTCTTAGAATCCAATCTGTACATGTAATTTTACTATGTGTGATCATGATTTGTTCTCGTATCATCATCCAATACCCGGACAGTTAGCCCCAGCTGCGTAACACATTAGTTGCTTCATGATATTTCACTTGAGACACCGGTGCGAAACCCGTTCGATGTTCTCACGTGATGATCTGATAAGAATATCTCTGAACATCGTATAATGTGATTTCAAGATTGTATAATTATATAACACATGGTATTTTAATCATGTATTAAGGTAAATAAACTCATGATCATGACTCCCGCTCTTTTTATACAATCTCGGTTGTTTACCAATGACGATACCAATGACGATACCTTTGCCTCTCAAACGTTATCGTTACCTATGGCATTGATATCTTTTACTGATTGCACATGGTTTTTGAAATTGGAATTGTTCTCGTTCCACTGGATCAATACATACATGCATGGTATACTTTTTCTTTTCCTCACGCCCAAAAAAATATATCCTCCGAATCCACAAACACTTTTATATCTCTTCATAAACACCAATCTATACAACCTTCGCACCATACTTCTCCCTGTAGCTCACCATAGCCTGTCTATTCTCTTCCGAGATGTTACCAACCCCCTTGATCAGATCATCAAACGTGATGATTGTGTGCACGCCACACCCAACCTCAAGCTTCACATCCGCAACCGCACTCCTCCCCTCCTCCTCCCGCCCCACAATCGTCTCCCTCCGATCCAGCGACACTATAATCCCAACCACACTCCCCCCCAACTGCCTAATGAGATCCACGCTCTCCCTGATCGCCGTCCCGGCGGTGATCACATCGTCGATAATCAGCACCCTCTTCCCCTTCAACTCCATCCCCACAATCGACCCCCCCTCGCCATGCGCCTTGGCCTCCTTCCGGTTGAAACTATACCCCACCCCGCCGAGCTTCTCCCTCAGCGGGCCCTCGGGCGCAAGCTCCCCGAGCTTCACGGTCGTGATGGCGGCGAGGGGAATGCCCTTGTACGCGGGGCCGAAGATGACGTCGAACTCGACTGGCGGGGAGCCGTCGAGCGGGGCCACGATCTCGCCGAGGATAGTGTTTGCGTATGCGGTTGCGAGGGAGGAGAGGAGCGACGCGGTGTTGAAGGAGCCGGCTTGGAAGAAGTAGGGCGACTGGCGGCCGGATTTGAGCGTGAAGCTGCCGAAGCGCAGGATGCCCGCGTCGATGCACGTTGTGAGGAAGGAGGATTTGTGCGCGGGGAGGGACATTGTTTGGTGGGTCTTTTCGGGGCGTGTGCGTAGTTAAGGCGGTTGAATGTTCTCGTGCGGGTGAAGAGCTTGGATTGTGAGGTGGTTGCGGAGTTTATCAAGGGATTTGCACACGGGGAGTGTTTATGAGAGCTAGTGGGAGGGTCGGAGGGCACGAGACTAGGTCGGAGCTGATATGGCAGTACCTCTGTTGGGTAGTCGTCGCACCTGGATGAGTAAAAAGGCTCGATGGCAATGTGGTGGGGTAGACGGGTTTGGAGGGGCTAAAGGCTTGGCTACCACATCTGGACTGGAGGTCGAGACTGCTTCGAATTCAAAGGCTGCTTCGATACTGCTGCATTCGGAGTCGTGGGGAACAACGAATGCGGAAGTGGGAGTAGAGGCTCATCTGCCTCGATTGTAAATTACCAGCTCAATTGTGCCGGGTAAATCCATCTTAACCCACACTCTCTAGATCTGACATCTATTCTCACTGACGTCCGGCATGAGACGACTGACGTCCACCCTCTGACACCATCGACTGGCTTCCTCACACAACTCTCTCCAAATCTCATGAGACTATCCAAATCTATGTGACTTGCGTGACATTGAACCCCTCCATCCCAACGCACCGCTGGTATGAACGAGAACACTTTGGTACCGTGATACGATTGTATTCCATAACTACACGACATGGGGCGGGTCTAGGACCTACCTCTCATAAGCCTGGAACAGCGGCACAATATCAAAAAGATGAATCGGCTTCCACCTACCTCCCCCACGTCACTGGTCAAACGGCTGCATTTGGGACGGCACAAGAATTAACAGTTCGAGACACGAGAACAGTTCAAGACCGCAGTCAACTTCTCACCATCACTTCGTACGTCGATGTTTCGGCTGCAGATATTTACGGAGTACAGAGTTTTCTGCCGATAAACACCTACCTGGTAACACCCAGGGCATGGAAAAATTGACGTTACAACTTATCAAGTGCATGTCGGTGATCTGGTGGGGTCCAAGGTAGTGGGGTCATTTGCATGGTGGGGTCGAATGGTGGGGTTCACTGACTCGAGGCTAGTATTTGGCAGGGTACGCATAGGCAAGCGAGGCGCATGCATATGGTACTATACCTGGAGGAAGCATCCCAAGTAAAGTTAAGTATCCCGACAGATGGGACTTCAAGGTCATTAACATGTCGTAATTCTTGAGTTACCTGTCAAACTCAAATTACCCGTTGGGTTGGTTATGCCTCATTTCCTGGGTCAAAGCTCTGCATAAACATCACTAATGGTTGTCAGGCGCGCCATTATAAAAGAGGGACTTGAATACTTACAATCGACGCTTCATCGGAACCTCTCTCCGGATTTTTTCCAATACTTCCAAATCCAGTTCAGCTGTGCAAATTTCAATCTGGTCTTCAGTCCCACCATCTTCGCCCGCTATCAGAGTTTCCAATTCCTTATCGTCGTCAATTCCATTACAACTTGAGAGCAACTTCCCCCACGGATCTATAATCATCGAACCACCATAGCTGATTCTTTTTTGATTATGCTTTCCTATTTGGGCGGCGGCGAGGACAAAGCACTGGTTTTCAATAGCCCGTGCACGAAGAAGGGTTGACCAGTGAGCTCGCCCAGTGGGAACGGTGAATGCCGAAGGATACGATAGCAGCTGGGCGCCGGCATGGAGCAATGAAATTGAGGGCTCTGGGAACCGAAGCTGTGAAAAAAATGTTAGCCTCGGACTATTATTTGTAGGATTTGACGGGACAGACGTCAAAACAGATGAGCATGCCCAGGCGGCCCAGTGGGGTCGGAAATGGTGGTGTAAGCAGACTCCCCGGCTCGGTGCTTCTGCAAGTCCAAGACAAATCAATCAATCAGAGATATGCCAGGATTGGAATAGCGGCAATTTCAGCATACTTGCTCTCCATCAGCCTCGGTCCTCCTTCGATGTCCACGTCAAAGACGTGCACCTTCTGATACCTTTTTGTGATTTCACCCTTTTCATCAATCCACACGCTTACATTCCGGACCCGCTCGCCATCTGGTGCAGGCTCGTGAATTCCTACATTAATCGGTAGTGCGTTGTCTTTTGCTAGTTGCTGCAAACCGCGGACAAACAGGCTTTTGCTAGCAGGGACACAGAGTGCAAGAGATTCCGCTGGCGACGATGAGATATAATCACTTGCTTCAGGCAGGAACAACACCTTGGCCTTTGCGGCAACGGCCTTCTTGACCAGGAGAGTGCATGCGTTGAGGTTCTTTACTATACCTGAGCGCGGCGCATAGTCAGTCAAACGATCAGCCAATCACAGACGAAACTTACATACTGTTGACGGCACAAAACTGACCGCACGCAGCTATGGGCATGGCGGCTTGATGAGGGGAAGAGAGGGGTGCTTGTTGGAGGCGGGGGCGGGATATAGATACGGGAGATTGCGGGGATTGCAAGCAATGTGCAGATGCCTCTCGAGAGCACCCAGTCCAACCACTTTTCAGGAACAAGAAGCATCTCTGCTTGGCAAGCGAGTGACCATGGGGAGGCCTCCTGACATGTAGCTGAATGACTGTCTGCGTGCTCGCTTGTATGGCTGGCTAGTTTTGGGGGCACTAATTGTGTTGCTGCAGCAGACGTCAGGCAGGCACGGGAAGGAGGAGGAGAAGGCGGAAGGAGGAGGTGGGAGGGAGGGAGGGGGGTCATTAGCCTTGCCTCGGGGAAGGGGGATGGGTTTGTAGCCTCGGAGGGAGCGGGGTGGAGGCGGCAGACCAACGGGATGTAGTCGGCCTCGTGGAGATGGTGAGCAGGCTGTAAGCATCATGGCGGGCACGCATACCTGCACATCCTTTCCAGCCTCTAGCTGCTAATTCGATACCAAGGGGCAGTTTTATAGTGGGGTCTTGGGGCCATGGTAGGCGAACATGTATATAACTGCCATGGCATCTGGTCTGGAAATATGGCTGGAGGGCCTGCATAACAGCCTGGAGAGCCGAATACGCTGAGGCAAGAGGACAAGGAGATCGCCATCGCCAGATATTTCAGTTACCGTCGGAAACTAGCCACAAGGTCTCAGCACCGATTATCTTGCAAGAGCCATCGAAGAGCGGCCGCGGGCACGAGCAGAGAGAGAAGGCCACAGGGGGTGGTTAGAGTCGGCTTCAGATCGCAGACAGCCCCGCGGAAAGAGCAGCAGGCTGTGGAGGAGAGCCCAACGCCTGGCCCGACCCAGCGCGGCCGTGAATCCCCAGCGGCCGTCGCCGTGGGCGTGGGTGGGACCCAGACCCGGACCCTTGGACCCGCAAACCCGCGGAGGGCACCACAGCCAGCGCCAGCCACAGCGGAGACTTGCCTCTTTTGGCGCTCATCCTCCCGCACTTGAATAGCTACCCACGCTCTCGGCCGGACGCACGCGGGGCCAACGGGGCCGAACGCCAGCACCGCGGATCCGCACGCACCGGAACACACGACGGCAGCGCCTGTGGGCCCAGAGACTTGCAGTGCGGCACTGGCACAAGCAGCTGCTGCTCGTGCTCCGAATACACCGAGCAGCCGGGTGCGAGGTAAGAAGAGGCACCCCAAGGCGCTTCCTGTGCAAGTATAATACATAGGCATAAGATCTACCAGCACCGCAGTCTCACCACCACACTCAATTCGCACGCCCTCCCAGATCCGCCCTAGGCCTCCGCTCCGAGACTACCCTTCCGGAATTCCCGCTCCTTCGGTCACAGAGACCCCCACAATCCAACCCGGCGTCAACAGCCAGCAATCCTTCCCTCCAATACATTTTGCTGCAATGTCTGCCAACTTCAACCCTTATCGTTGTGTTACCCTGCACAATCAGATCGTCGCCCTCTCTGTTCTCGGCCAGCCAACCTCAACGTACACAATTGCTCCATTTTTCGATGCATATCCCGACCTGGAGGAGCATTATGACAATGTCCCGGACGAGCCTCCGCTTGTGTTCTTCCTCGAAAGAATTCTTGTAGTGCGGGGGGTAGGGGACAATGCAAACTCTACCATTGGCTTTACACCCGAATTGGGTATGCCTCACCCCGCCACTTTCTGGATGTTCTCTGACGAACTGAGCGAGTTTGATGAAGAGCGTGACGAGGATGGTGCGTATTTCGGAGAAAACATGGGAGAGCGGCCCTTGAGGAAAGACGGACACCTCGGTAACTCCATTCTGTTGTACCCTCAGAGCGCAAGCTCTCCCATGAATAACGGTGGACTCTACTTCGACATCACAACCCATCGATGCAGAATTGTAGACTCCTTGTTGGACTGTACTGACGATTTTCCAGAGGAAAATTGGCTGCCATTGGAAAAAATTCTCGAGAGATATCTTCAATTATTTCAGATTGGAAAATTTCATTCCAATCCAGAGATATGGCCAGTCATAAAATCAGAATTCTATGTGGATGATGATTTGAGCAAGACTTTGGAAGCTTATGAAATACTTGTGGAGGAGATACAGCAACGGCGGGACGCAATGGATGAATGCATTGTCAATGGAGAACCGCAGGGGATGATTGATGAGGCAACTCTGGACCGGTGGAGGATCAAGGGCTTTGCCAAAGAATTTTTAATGAGGGCCAGACCTCCTCCATTCAAATATCTTGCCCCCGGAATTACGCACCTCACTCCCGAACTACTGAACACTTTGATGCAGCATGATATTGAAGAGTCAGGAGAGTCCCTCAGGCAACGCAGCATTGTTGACATTGATGGCAGTGACGTTTTAGTCCCAAATCTCCTGTTCCCCAGTGATACTGACGTTGAGGAACGGGCCGGGGAATTTGCACTGGATGGATTCCTTGTTGGAAACCGAGCAGGAGTGTACCTCAGTCCGTCCTTTCAGTATGGCGACACAATTACATTTATTAATTCATGGCCTGTACATGGTCACCGGCCAGATGGTTCCAATGACTGCTTATTCCAACATGGCCGCTACTGCCCATACTTCAGTAGTCATAATGCACGATTGGTAACATTGCTGCAAAAGTGGGCCTGTATGGTGAGATGCGGGATCTTTGGCGTTGGTGCGGACGGAGTACTGGGAGGGATGAGGTACTGGGGGCGCCAGTGGGCAAGCGACCCTGACTTACTCGACGTAGGACGGTGTTGGGGACCCGATGGAGGATTGGGTTCTGAAAGCCCAGATTATTAATACCCACCCTCTCTACGCCTGCTTTCATTTTTTCTTTTCATTTCCTCTTATTATTATTCTGCATAAGCCTCGTGCCTTCTTTGCTTTAAACGTTTGAGAATTGCGTATACCCTGTGGAAGGCCTGGTAGAGTAGCAAGGAACGGAACCTTGACAGGCCACCATGTATTATGATTACGACTTCAATATTAATGCTGCTCTTTTTGTTTTTCCCCAAAAAATTTGTTTTTTCCCTCTGACCCAGACAAAGCATTGACGTCGGCCATTGTGACGCGAGCTGCCTGCACTTGCCGGGACTGCACGGCATTGATAGTGTGATAATTACCTAGTCTTTTCTCTTCGCGCCCGCCCCCCCCGCCACCGCCCCCCGCAAGACTATGGCAAGTCCATATAGCCTATGGCCTCGCGGTGCAAAAGCCCCACATGCAATAAGAAGCAACGTTCTAGTGGAAAGTGTTGTCGACGGTTGACTCAAGGTAGCCACAGCGCCTCTGTACAGTGTGCAAGCACTTGCCTTTATATACAGCTAGCACATTACGAAAGCGCATACTGACCCTATCACCATCATCATCTCACTCTCAACCCGCCAGCTTAAGACGAGCAAAGCTACCCACAGCTGCACAGCTGCGCCGACCCCTGCAGTCTTCTCAGTGACATCCACTAAGATCGCCAACCTCCAGACCCACCGCTATACCCCGCCCGTGACGTCCTGCGCAGCGCAAGGAACAGAGTACCGAGAATCAATCATGGCTTTGCCCAATCCGCTCAATCTGCCCAAATGGTCAGCCCATTCCGTCTGCTTGGCCCCTCCTCCATTGCGCCGCGGCTAACCTTACGGGGTGGCGTGCTTGCTACCCGCGATGCAACAGGCTCAAGGAGAACGGTCATCTGCTCCAGCCGCCAATCAACAATTTCTGCGTCTATGATAAGGGCGTCACAGTGATGGTACGTCGCAGCGCAATTACCCTCCTCCGTTGTCGGTTTTCTTTTTTCTCTGCGCACCTCCGCGCCGGTCGGCCCGGGGCGTGATGCAGACGAGTAAGGCGGAGAGGGTCCGCCCAGGCCCAAAGAGGAAGTGTGCCGAAAACGCTACTCCGAGGCGCCTAGTGGGGCTGCCACTGCCACAAGCAGCCTAGCCAGGCCTTCCCCGCGGAGGAGGGCGTGCATGCAATATGGAGTAAAGTTATCAGCTAGCTGACGACAGGGCGTGCAGGTCGTCGGAGGGCCGAATGCGCGGAACGACTACCACATCAACGAGACGCCAGAATGGTTCTTCCAGTACAAGGGCCGCATGCTGCTGAAAGTGGTCGAGCCGGCCGGGGAAGCGGGAGGGAAGGGGGTCTTCCGGGACATTTACATTGACGAGGGAGAGATGTTTCTGCTACCACGTGAGTGACTTTCTCTGCTTTTTTATATCTGGGACATCTAGTCTCAGCAGAACTATACCCAATCCCTTCCTTTATTTGCTGCATTATCATTGTCAATATCTGGCCAGCTCGATGGGTAGACCAAGCCTTCTGAGTTTTTTGTGTACTGGTCGTGGTGGGAGTGGTTGATGATCTGAATCAACATGGCGTGAAACGTTACCTCACTACCCCACCACACCTCACGTCTAAGACCAAAGCTATCCCCAATACCCCATGCATTGCATTACATGTCGTCTACAACAGCAGGGTGAACACTCATATGCATGCACTCTTTTTTTTTTTACTCGAGTTACTTTCAAGCCGTCTCCCAAGACAAATTATGATCCCATATTATAATTATACCATATTTTATTTCCTTTTTCTGCTTTTTATTTATTTTTCTGCATACCTGACATGCACATACAATGCACTTGCTGCATGCGTCATGGATTCTTTTTGCCCTGCAATCAATATGCACTGTGAATCAACCTCAGAGGCGGGAAAAGAAAGTGAAAGGAAATGAACAAAAAGAGGGGATGAACTATTATTTGTTTTTCTTCTCTTCTTTGGTTCTTCCTTTCTTTTCTTTACCATTCCATTCTGGGGTTCAGGTATGTTCACGGTGTCTCATTTCAGCGGGATTTTAAATCTCATAGAGC
This sequence comes from Peziza echinospora, assembly GCA_024516245.1. Taxonomy (NCBI): domain Eukaryota; kingdom Fungi; phylum Ascomycota; class Pezizomycetes; order Pezizales; family Pezizaceae; genus Peziza; species Peziza echinospora. The sequence goes on along the minus strand of JAJLQT010000010.1, from coordinate 502,749 downwards.
TGTACCTTGTGCTCGACATCTCTGCGAGGGCACTTGTTTTTCTTTTCTTGCCATTGTCATCCCCTTTTCTTCTTTTCATTTTCTTGGGTATGCCTGCGGGATCGTGCGAGATATCGGCGCAATATCAATTTCGAGTCGAGTCGAGTAGTTTTCGACATCGAAATCGATATCGATATCAAACTTCACCCGAGCCGGAGGTTATATCACATTATCGTATTTTTCTTTGTTGTTATTGTCGTCGATATACCCTTTGATTTTTCGTGTGCTTATCTGTCGTCGTTACATCATCCTTCATCATCATCATCATCATCATCATCATGATTGATGTCAGCATTCCATTATGTTGGGGTTGATCCTGGGCTTGCGCATGCATCTGCACTCTCTCACTCGAACCCTCCGCAATTTCTTTTTCCTGCGGTCCGCAAAAAAATGTGATGAGGGGGTACCAGTGGAATGATCATTGATCATTGATCATGCATCATCATAATCATGATATCTATCCCGGGCTAGTTGGAGATAAGATTACATGTCAACATTTTTTTTGGGAGGGGGGAGGGTTTTTCTTTTTTTTTTCCTCCCTTTTTTCTATTTTCTGATAGCTTTGTTTACATTTTTTTTCCAATTCGTTTACTCGTTTAATGATTTTTGTGTTTGCTGTCACTTTTTTTATGTGATGATTTTCATTTTCATTTCTGAAGAAAATCGACATCATGATATACTAACAGTTTTTTTTCTCTTTAATATTCTCTAGCAAACATCCCCCACAACCCGGTCCGCTTCGCAGATACTGTATGTCCCCCTCCATCCTCCCTCCCCTCACAAACCTCCAAACTAATCCCTCCCCCCCCAACAGGTCGGAATAGTCCTCGAACAACCCCGCCCTGCAAAAAGCCTCGACCGCCTCCGCTGGTACTGCCCCAACGCCGACTGCCGCGCGATCGTGCACGAGGCCGCCTTCCACTGCATCGATCTCGGCAGCCAGATTAAGATTGCGGTGAATGAGTTCAAGGCGAGGGATGTGGAGGGGAGGAGGTGTAGGGAGTGTGGAGGGGTTGTGGAGGCGGTGATGGAGGAGAAAGAGGTGGTGGGGGGGAAGGAGAGGGAGAGGGAGAAGGAGAAGGGCAAGAAGGGGGCGTGTTTGGTGCAGTGAGGGGGCTTCAGAGCTCGAGGGGTGGAAAGGTGATTGAAGAATAATTATTTAGATGTAGCGGTATTGCTATACATACAAGACCCCCAAAGGTCTACATAGAGGAGGAAGGAGGGAAGAAACAAACTAAACTATGATGTCTAGGGAGAGGATGTTTGGGCTGGCTTTGGTTTTGGTTTTGGTTTTGGTTTTGGTTAGGGTTCTTGAGTCTGGTTCTCTGGTTTCGGGTTTTTTTTTCTTTTTCTTTTCTTTTTCTTTTCCATTGCTGTTCTCTCTCTCTACATGTACATGTACATTCCGGACCCCTCGCGGAGCTTCCTCTCGAGGCCTACCTACTTAGACTTGCTTTTAAAAAAAATTTACTTTTAACAAACTTCGTGTTGTAATTGCAACATGGCTCTTTAGCTTATAGAGTACTTACTCTATGAAATATTCCGCCCATCACGAAATATCGATATCGATATCGATACCTATATATTCAGAGTTTTTCTATCGGAATCTTTTTTTAAATGTGGTGTAGGTAACCTAACCTACTTTCGGGAGATCGAAGATCTAGATCAAAAAGATATCTACTTACCTAACCTAACCTACCTACTACTATGTAATTCCCTATGTAAGGTACCTACCTAATCGATTCAAAAGTCCGTCCGTCCGTCCAACCTCGAGCTCGCGAGATTCTTATCAAAATGTAAATTTTCTATAGATCGATAGAGTAAGCAAAAGCACTTTCCACTTTCACTTTTCACTTTTCATATACAATATTAATACATGCGCAGTAGATCTAGAGAGAATATACATACCTACCTAAGTAAGTAGCTTCGGTATATAACAAAGAATTATAAGAATTATAGGGACTTTATCATCTGCGAACCGCAAATTTAAAATTACAGATAAGATTATCCTATAGCTATCCATATGTAATAATACCTAACCTAACCTACATATGTAGTTACTTGGACATTTCTGCATACATGACTCCCCTAGTATACTGTATATAGTATGCTTTAACTCTAGATCTTGATCTTGCAAAAGGATACCTATTCCCAAATTAATTCTTTAATCAATATGCAAGCTCGTTGAAATAATTATAAGAACAACAACAACAACATTAAATCCCAGAATTAGGTGTTGTACAGATCTAGACATCATGATCAAACAACGTACCGATACATATCGTACACGTACACGTACACGTACACGTACACGGCCGGCTTTAACAATACAATAAAAACCTTCAAATCAAAATTTTAAAAAAAAAAAAAAAAAGGGAAAAACATATGCATTCAATCATATGGTATGCAAAACGTATATATACGTAAAAGTCAAAAGGTCCAAAAAAAAAAAAAAAAAAAAAAAAAATCATAATCAACACTCCCCCTGCCACTCCTCCAACGCATACCCCAGCATCATAGTCCTCATATTCACCGCCTCCGGCAAATACGGCCTGACATGCTCCTCCTCATACCTCTGCCCCAAGTACCTCAGCCCCGCAATAATATACCTCTCTATAAAATCAAAAAACACCACGTCCACCGTCTCCGGCTGCAGACCGTCACTAAACGAGTGGTTCGAGACCATACAATTCTTCATATCGTAGTACTTGATTGGCGAGTGTATCGTGTCGTCGCCGCTGGACCCAAAGTCGTCGATCGTGCGGTAGCCCGGGGGGTAGAGTGTGCGATGCTTATCGTTGGAGGTTGTTGGGGTGTAGGTGTAATTCTTGTCATCATCATCATCATCGTCGCCAGAGGGGTTCAATTCCGCCAGAACCTCCTGCATCCCCAGAGCCTCTGTTGAGGGTTCAAAGAATTTCTTCTTGGCGCTGGTGGAGGAGGAGGAGGAGGAGGAGGAGGTATATGGGCTAGAGTTTTTCGCCGCCTGCTTCCAGAGTTTCCTGAAATGGTAGTACGGCTCGAGCGGGCCGAGGGGGACGGAGGTATCGGCGTGCTCGAGGTCCTTCATCCAGATGTGTGAGTCATTATTAAAGAGATTGATTAACTCCTTTGCGGCGACGTAGGGGACATCCTTAATGTAGCGGAACGCCGAGTTGAAGGGCGAGACGGTGAAGGATACATCCCATGTAAAAGGGCCTAAATCAAAAGTGTCAGCGTAAAGATATAAATCAAATTCATGGCGTCGTCATACCTTTAAAGATGTCAAATCTTTGACTACCCATGTTGACGAACACTAAGGTTGGGACACCCTCCCTCTCAGGGCTCCTGGCCTGCGAGGGCAATATCTTCTCACCAAACAGAGAGTAGAGACTGTCTTTGTGTGGGTATGGTACCCTGGACAAATAATAATCCTGAGGAGCGCAGCCATAAAGTTTATCCAGCCCCAAGTTTGACCGCAACTGTGTGATTCTCTCTGAAATTTGCACCCCCTTTGGTGTATCGAAATCCTCCTCCCAGAGGAGTGTGTGATTTGTAAAGCTGACCCTATTGAAGTCCAGATAGCGCCGGTGGAAAGTGATTGGCTCAGGTTCAGCCGCAGACGGGATATGACTAATACTTAGGAATCCTACAGATTCGCAGAACCTCCCGGATTCGATGCCAGTGGATGCATCGTCATAGACGGTAAAGTCGCGGATGTGAGTGTGTCCGCCAAAGAATTGGACTGGGATTGTTGGGTGGATGGCACGGATGACCTCGAGAATTGCGGGAAATTCTGGCGAGTCCCGCACTGGAGTATGTCCTATGATGACGAAAAGGTCTACATCTGTATCTCTGATGGCATTTTGGAACCAGTCTTCTTTGATTGCATCCTCAACCTGGCCCGATTACTTGTATTAGTATTGGTGTGATTGGCGAGGAGGACGTAAATGTGATTCTTGGAATGATTTACCTCTTGGACAACTGTGTTTTTATAAGCACCCTTGAAATCAAAAAGAAATGCAAATGCTGTAATTCTAACGCCTTGATTTTTCGTCTTGAATTTCCTGAATCGGTTGCCTAGGGGTACTAAAACCCCTGTCTCCGGATCATGTATTTCGACGTTTGACTAGATATTCCGTAAGCTTGACAGCTCGATGGGATGTATAATTTCGCTTGTACTCACAACCACCCATTTATCCTGGATATAATGTCAGCGAATGGCAGAAATTGAAATAAGGGAGTCAAACATACACCATAATGCGGCCTCATGATCAAATATTCGTTTATAGAGCTTTGTTCTCGATAAAGCTCGTGGTTTCCTATCGTCACAATGTCCATTGGAATTTGTGTAAATATCTCCCGAATGTGCTTCCCGACCGGATTCGTTGCATCGCTTAAACCACTCCCTATATTGTAGTGTTAGAGCTAGGCCCAGGCTAGTAGCTGGAATGGAGCATGCCTTCAATGCGGTCGCCGGTGTCGACAATGAGCAAATCGACGCCTTGCTGGTCTGCCAGGTTTCGCATATGGTGCGTGAATGAATAGTAGTCGCCCCAGTCGGCAGAGTACTGCGGCTCTGTGAGATGGCCGGCATGCCAGCCGTGAGTGTCCTAGAGTCCTGGTCAGCCTGCGCCTGGATTTGAGAAGCAACAGCTTCGGTGATACTGGGAAGGCCGTACAGTCGTCGCTAGAAAGTTGAGCTTCCCCCAGTGAAGCTGTCTGATTTCGCCGGGCTCTGCTGGCCGAGCGGAGGGCTGGATCGCGAGGGCAAGCTGTACATAGAGGGACAGAAGGGCCAGCGACTTCATGGCTGCAAGTTGTGTGGTGGCTGTTGTCGAGTCGAGATGTGGAGATACCCGTGGGAGTGAAGGTATTATTTAACCCGCGAGCGCGACGCCTTGAATTCATGAAGCTATCAGCTGCCCGATAGCTATCGCTTCCTTGCAGAGTGGCTGGTCACGCTCCTGGGCACCCTTGGGGCCGCACCCTGCCAAGACAGGGATGTATGAGTCATGTGACTGCAGAGATGGGATGTACGAGTAGATACCAAGAGGCTTATTTCTTTCGAATGGCCCAGAGGGTCCCGGGCTGCTGGCTCACGAGAGCTTGCTGGATTTTTGCCTGTCTGTAAAATTAATTCAAAGCCTAGTCTCGTGCCCTTCAAAGCCCAAACCTTGAATTTCTGGATTCGGCGACCGACTGGGGCGCCTTGGCGCACGTGACTCCAATGCTCTCGAGGTCGTCCGCCCCACCAAAGTTTGACTTTCCCCCACCCAGCAAGCTATGCTACCTGCAGCTGGCTATATTGATTGAGACCGCCACCACACCCTCCCCGACTGGACTGTATAAGAACAACAGATTCTGCCATATCTGCAACCTCAATTGCACAGTCCTCTCCACCCCGCCACCAGACACCTCCCCCGCATCCAATTCACACAATGGCATCTCATCTTCCCTCGCAAAAATACCTGAGCACCAGAGGTGGCTCCTACGGGGTAAGCCTCCGCCAAAATATATCATAAGATGACTCAGAGCTTGCGATTCTAACAATTCCATTCCGGGGCAGCTCACCTTCGAGGAGGCCGTACTCAAGGGATTGGCCGCCGACGGCGGTCTCTTCATCCCCGAGGAGATCCCCGCTCTGCCTTCAAACTGGTTCCAGGCATGGAAGGACCTCTCTTTCCAGGAATTGGCCTACGAGATTCTGTCCCTCTACATCTCTCCCTCTGAAATCTCATCGGCGGACCTCAGGGAGCTCATCAACCGCTCTTACGCCACTTTCCGCCACCCGGAGGTTACCCCACTCCACGACCTCCTCCCAGAGCAGCACCTCCATCTCCTAGAGCTGTTCCACGGCCCTACATTTGCGTTCAAGGACGTCGCATTGCAATTCGTCGGCAACTTGTTCGAGTACTTCTTGCAGCGCAAGAACAAGAACATCAAGGAGGGCGAGCAAAGACATCAGCTCACGGTCATTGGAGCCACCAGCGGAGATACCGGCAGCGCAGCCATCTACGGCTTGAGGGGAAAGAAGGATGTCAGCGTCTTCATCCTCCACCCCAAGGGACGTGTCTCCCCAATCCAGGAGGCACAAATGACCACCGTGTTGGACAGCAACGTGCACAATGTTGCCGTCGAGGGAACATTCGACGACTGCCAGGACATTGTGAAGGCCCTCTTCTCCGACCCCGTGTACAACAAGACCCGCAACCTTGCTGCCGTCAACTCCATCAACTGGGCCCGCATTCTCGCCCAAATCACCTACTACTTCCACTCGTACTTTAACATTGCAAGGAAATACTCCTCTGCCGAGGAGGTCCCTGCGATCCACTACATCGTCCCCACTGGAAACTTTGGCGACATCCTCGCAGGATACTTTGGAAAGCGCATGGGCCTGCCCATCGAGAGACTCCACATCAGCACAAACGCAAACGACATCCTCGACAGGTTCGTCAAGACGGGTGTCTACGAGAAGCACGACTCCACTGGAGCCGTTGTCGACGAGGACGGAGTCCAAGCCGACACGAGCGGTGTCAAGGAAACCCTCTCCCCCGCAATGGACATCCTCGTCTCCTCAAACTTTGAACGTCTCCTCTGGTACCTCGCCCTCGAGGCCGAAGCCGGCAACACCGACAAGGCCGCCGCCGGGTCCATCGTCAACGCATGGATGAACTCCCTCAAAGCCACCGGTCGCACCAAAGTCTCCGCCGCCGTCCTCGACACCTGCAGAAGGGACTTTGGCTCGCAGAGGGTCAGCAACGAGGAGACCGTCTCCACCATCCGAAACATCTTCACAGACCCCGCCACAAAGGCGTACATCCTCGACCCCCACAGCGCCGTCGGCGTCGCCGGAGCGTTGAGGGTAATCGCCGCAGAGAAGGAGAAGGACGCCGCAAGGTTTGAAAGGTCGCAGTTCATCGCGCTGTCCACTGCCCACCCGGCAAAGTTCTCGATGGCCGTGGATCTGGCGCTGAATGAGATTGAGGGGTACGGGTTCGAAGAGCTGGTCAGGCCAAAGGAGTTTATTGGGCTCGAGGACAGGGAGAAGAGGGTCAGTGTTTTGGACCGTGCGGATAAGGAGCTTGTGAGGGCGTTGGTCGAGGAGGAGTTGGCAAAGGAGTATGCTGCTTGAGTAAGGTGGGGTGGGGATAGGCGTGGTGGGAGGGCAAGTGCTTTCTATAGTTTATTTCTTTCTTGGGCGTGTGTGTGTGTGTGTGCGTATGTGTGTTTTATTTTGGCGTTGGCTTTTTTATCGATCGATCGTATCTGCTCCTATCTACCCATCTCTTACATTTCCTTCTGCCACTATAAAAAAAATCAATGTTGTGTCTGTCATGATCATTTACTGTTATACTATACTACACTATATATAGAGATCTAGAGGTTGTAAAAACAGAAAAAAGAGAGTATCGAGTTGGATAGGGGGTTTAAGGTTTAAGTTGAAGAATTTTTTTGTTTTGTTTGTTTTTTTAGATAATCGATGTAACTATATATACCTAGGCCTAGGCCTTTGCAATTCGAGTACCGTACCTACCTATCTTACTTCTTTCCTCCCACGCGTTTTTGGTTGTACATGTACATGTACATGTCTCGGTTGGGTCCGTTTATGAAAATTCAAAGTGTAACTCGTGCTAGCTCTTGCAATATATATATAATAGAGTGCCCAAATTTCAGTTTTTGCTCATTATTGTTTGTAGAGTTCTCATGTATGGAGTATCTATGTAGATATAGATATAGATACCTAAATGTTCAAAGTTTTAAAGTAAACTTGAGCAGTGGCCGCCTCATCGCAGAGATTGGTAGCTATAGTGTATATACGAATTGAGGATTTCCGAAGGCTGTTTCTCGTCGGGAGGGGATATTAATATCCACCATCAACATCCTCAACTTCAACTTCAACTTCAAGCTTCAAGCGAATCTAGAGTCTGAATCGATATCGTTCGTTTGTTGAATTCCATGCATATGATAGATTTTGCAATACCTATACTATACTACATTGATATATATATTTTCTTTTTTTAAAAAGGAAGGAAAAAAAAATATAAATATAAATGTAAAAAAAAGACATCCGCTCGTCCCCTCGAACTCGGTGCACTGCAGGAAAACACATGTACGTGTACAGTCAGTCAACACCAAATTTAAAAGAAAGCTAACGAATGATTGAATATACTTATAATTATAGTACTCAAGTAGCTGAATGAAAAATTTGTAAATAAATTGCCACCCCTTCCCCTTCCTCCCCCCCACCCCCCGCCGCGAATCCAATCTCTCTCCCAACTACAAGTATCAATGCCCGAACGAAACCCCCCCCCCACCCCCCCCGCGGCCGGGCCCTCCAGATTACATACATATATAATATGCAAAAAAAAAGAAAAAAAAAAAAAAAAAGACATCAAAAAATAAGAGTACTCGAGAATGTCAAAGCTATTTAGAAACAAAACAAAACAAAAAAAACCACAAGACAAAACGGAAATATTTAAAAAGAAAAAAAAAGGGAAAAAGGGGAAAAACAGAACAGAAACGAGAAAGAAACCCCACAAAAAAAATGAAAAATGAAAATGAAAATGAAAATGAAAAAAGGACTGCTCGCTTCATATTCAGGACATAACCCCCCCCCCCCCCCCCGCCTCCGCCTCCTCCTCCTCCTCCACCACTTCCTCCCCCAAGTCTCCAATAAAGGCCATCAAAAACCCCAATCACATGATTGCTTCTCGCTGAACCCGAACCGCCACAACCAGCCGGTGTCGTACAAAACCCGCCCTCCAAAAAAATAAGAATACGAATAAGAATAAGAATATAATAAAAACCAGCCATCATGATATCTAACCGGCACCCATCGATCCATGCTGAACTCCTCCCCCCCCCCAAAAAAAAACACCTCCTCCTCTTCCTATTCTCTCCTCCTCTTCTCTCCCCCCTCACGAGAAAAACTGACTCTTCTGGAAACTCTCCAACGAGATATCACCCGGTTTCGTCGCCCCCAACGGCGGCGCACTAACCGTACTATTCATCGTGGCCGCACGACTCGCATCCCCCAACAACCCCTGGCCAGGTACCCCCGTCGCCGTGGCAGGCGGCGCTCCCTCACCCGCCTTCTTCCTCACGATAATCTCCAGATACGGGCTGGGGAGATACCCAACTCTCGAGTCCCTCGCCCTACATCTCCACCACTGCGAGGGATTCCCGAGGGGATCCGTCTTTCCCAAAATCGCCACCAAATCACCCTTCTTCACCTCGAGATCGACGCCATTCTGCTGCGTCTCGGGGGTATAGTCGAACTTGACCCTCGCAAACTCCAGGCTCGATGGGTCGTTGTGCGGGTTAGCAGCAGTGATAGCGAGGGGCTGGCCTGTAGCGGGGTCAATCATTCCCGCTGCAGCGAGATGGCGAGTTCGCTCCTCCTCCTGCTTTGCGGCGAGGCCGCGGATGAGTTTGCCCATGAGGTACGGGAGTCCAAAGACCGCGAGGACAAAGAAGAAGAAGGGCTTCTTGCTCGGGGTGTTGCGGCGGATGGGGACGCCGTTTGGGCCGACGGCGGTGCTGCCCGAGAAGGCCGCGAAGCTAGCGGGGGAGAGCTCGCCGGCGGGGAGGGGCCGGCCTGTGATTTTTGCGAGGGCGATGCGCGCCCAGCGCATGACGGTGAAGATGCCGAGGATCTGGCCGAGGGTGTTGCGGAGGTTTCCGAATTGTTCGGCGACTTGGACCATTGCTGATTTGGGAGAAAAAAGAGGTTAGAGAGCATGTTTATGATGGGGGGGGGGGGGGGGGGCGGCGAGTTGCAAAAACACTTACCAAAGAATGAGCTGTGGGTGGCCATGAATGTGCTTTCTAGCATCTGTGCAAACCCACCGAATGCACCAACGATACTCTCAATGAGCTGGAAAGTAGCAGCAGTGCTGTTTTCCATCCCTCGCATTAAGCTGTTTGGGTCATTTGGATCTCCTTGTTGGCCATATCCACCGCCCATCGCACCATATCCGCCCATGCCGCCTAGGCCTCCCATCCCGCTCATGCCGTACATGCCTCCTCCATATCCACCCATGCCACCCATTCCGCCAAATCTACTATATGGTGACGAATATGAACCATATCCACCTCCATATCCTCCACCTAGACCACCTCCAATTCCACCCCCAAGTGGACTATATCCCGCTCCGTATTGCGTGCCGAAACGGTTTTGTTGGCCGTATGGTGAGTATGCGGGGTTAGCTCCAATCTGGCTGACGGCCATATTTGATAACCCGGCAGGTCGGGAGGGGAGGGCTGGTGGCGCCGATGAGCTTGCAGCTGGTGCAGTATTAGACGAGGCCATTGCCGAAGATGGTGGAGCCGCGAGTGGTGAGGAGTGTGCGGGCGCTGAAGCTATACAAGCTGTATTAGCAAATCTTCATCCGATATATGTGAATGACAAGTAATTCCCGAATTGCCAAACGCCACCGCCGACACGATTGTATTTCTCTAGTATAATTTCTTTTACTTGCAAGAGAGAAGATGCCTCTACTCACGCATTACACCTCGTCTCTCCCATGGCTTTGGGGGCGATGGCTGTGCCATTGTGTGTGTCTCTGTGCGCGCGTGCGAGCGAGCGAGCGTGCGTGTGGGTGCTTTATATGTGAAAGATGCGTGTGTCTATCTGCCACCGGACGACGACGGCAGCAGAGTCGCAGGAATGGGGGGTATGTGTTTATTTTTTTCTTTCTTGTTTACTCCTTCAGAGAGAAACAGCACTGGCAAGTACCTTTCTTTGGTTACCACCGGAAACGCCGAGCCAAAATCAAAACACACGGAGGCGGTCGGCGTGCTCGGTATACTGCTGACTGCTGCCTTGGGGCTCGTCGGTGTGTGCAAAACGCGTGCAGGCGGTCGGTAATCAGGGAGCGTCGGGGGGCGGCCGCTGTGGTGCTGGTGCTGGCGGTGGTGATGGTGGAGGTTGAGGAGGATGTGCGAGGCCGCGGTGATGGCGATGTCTTCTTGCCCGGCTCAGGCTGCTGGCGTGCTGTAGCGTCTCGCAGCTGCCTCGGCAAGCACCAGCTACTACTGCAAAGGGGCAAACCGCAGCTGATGTGGCGGGGCGAGCAAGCCCATTGGCGCAGCACGTGGCGCCAAGCCGCCACCGCCCGAGACACCCTCGACCTGATGTTTGCGAAGGTGGTGATAATCGCACACAGTCCAGCGCAATTGCAGCAGCACAAACACTCTTTTCGTTGGAATTATTGGCCGGGCAGATACGAGGCGGCCTGGAGGTATCTTTAAATATCTTGATCCGCATCCACAGTGCGCGCATGCCGTGCAGCCGCTGCACTCGGCCAGCCGTTCAATGGGCAACCATATAGCCCCCCTGCAGCAACGTGTAACAGGCTCGCCTGCGGGAGACGAATGGCCGGCGCGGATGCAAATACGAAGCCCTCATGTGCACATGTTCATGTAGAGTCAAGAACCATAGTATACACATAACACACATGCATTTGCATTGCATTCAGAAGTACAGACAGCGCAGTCCGTGCTCCGTGTGTTTTGGATGATGGGTGTGGGGAACTTCAGGGTAACAGGTGCTCGCTTGTGGCTGGTGCTGCATGCATTCCCTCGGCATTCACCTTCCAACCGCGACTACCCAACGCAGAAGTCCGGCTCCGGTCCTGGCTTGGCGGCCCGAGCTGCTCCCTTGCCCTTCTCAACTCCGAGCGACAGACGCCCTGCCGTGAGACTCTGCGAAGCCCACAGCGAAGACCGCCGACCATCACCGCCTCACCACCATCACCCCCACCATCACGACCTCCATACACACACCTTGCAATGGCCGCCCCTCTCCGCATCCTCGTCCCAGTCAAGAGGGTCATTGACTATGCCGTGAGCACCCAGCTCCCCCTCCCCCACACTCCGCACCCCACACTCCGCCTCCGAACCGCCCACCGCCGGCAATTCTAACAGCCCCACAGGTCAAGCCCCGCGTCAATGCCGCCAAAACCGCCGTCGAGACTGCCGGCGTCAAGATGTCGATGAATCCCTTTGACGAGCTCTCCATCGAAGAGTCCCTCAGGCTGCGCGAGAAGCACGGAAAGGACAAGGTCCCAGACATTCTCACCGTCACCCTCGGCCCCGCAAAATCCGTCGATGTCCTCCGCACAGCAATGGCCATGGGCGCCGACCGTGCCGTCCACGTCGAAGAGAATTCGGAGCTCGAGCCGCTCACCGTCGCAAAGGTTCTGAAGGAGTTGGTCAAGAAGGAGAACAGCAACCTTGTCATTCTCGGAAAGCAGAGTATCGATGACGATGCCAGCCAGACTGGCCAGATGCTCGCAGGGTTGCTGGGATGGAGTCAGGCTATCCAGGCCAGCAAGGTCGAGGTGCTCGCTAGTGGAGAGATTCAGGTCACAAAGGAAGTTGATGGTGGTGAGGAGACTGTCAAGGCAAACCTACCATTGATCATCACCACAGATTTGAGGTTGAACGAGCCGTATGTTCTCCACAGAATTCCTGAAATTCATCATGAAATACTGACAATTCTTTAGTCGATATGCATCTCTCCCAAATATCATGAAGGCAAAGAAGAAGCCACTGGAGAAAAAGACCCTCAGTGATTTTGGCATCAGCGCTGTCAAGCGCCTGGAAACACTCAAGGTTGTCGAGCCCGCCCCTCGACAAGGTGGTGGCAAGGTTGACAGTGTGGACGGATTGATCTCAAAATTGAAGGAGCTTGGTGTCATTTAAACGATATGCCTGCATATACGTACAAAGTAAATATTCATTGGTGAGGGAGGGGTGTTTTGGACTTGCTATTAGTACCCAAACTTTTGGAATTGGATCATAGACCATCTGTAATTAGTGGAGGCTGCCCTTTTTTCTTTTGCACAGCATATAAAATATATTCATCTCAAGGCTTGTCAGATCTTCAAGTGCTGTTGAAAGGTACTTCTTACCCCTCGACTGCTGTATACTCGAAAGAGACTTCGCGATATATTGATATGCGATTACCCTTGCTGTAATAACTGCAATTGATCATATTAAAGTTGCATCTCAGCCCCCCTCCAGTGCATCCCACTATCCCCCCCGCCTACTCCAGATGGCGCGCGCTATACCACTCCCGTAAGCACCTAGCCCATCTGCAACCATGAACGTCATATTGATTGCAACTCCCGTGCTGCATACCTTCAGATGTGAACCTCAACCACGAATATCCCCAACACCACAGGCATCCCAGGCATACCAATCCACCATAATCAGGCCCAGGTAGAGCAAATCGAGAGATCCCGAATTAATTCCACCGAATCAGCAGCACGACACTCCCTCATCACGATGAGACCATCCCTCGTCCTCCGAGCCACCGGCGGCTTCTGGAAGAAATCCCTCGACGAGATGAAGCGAGCCACCACACGAGGTATATCCCGCCCTCCAGCCCCCGTCATCTCTTTTGAAATTCCAGTAACATTAACCATGCACCCCCCCTCTCCCCAGCCGTAACAATGGAAGGCGTCACCGGGAAATTCAGCGACCTCCCCCTCGCAACATTCCACACCCCCGCGGACCTGACGGAAACAAAACTCATCTGCGACTCGGACGACTCCGGCTTCTCCTCCGCGTCCCTCACATTCGTCCCCGCGACACCCACAGACCCACCCCACGCCCTCTTCAAGGGCCACATCTCGCTCGACCTGCCCCCCAACCGCCCAGACATCCAGCGCAGCGGGTACGCCGCCTTCCGCACGATCGAACCAGGGTGGTCGATATGGGGAAAGCAGTTTTGGGATATCGACCCGTACACGTATCTCGCGCTGCGGGTCAAGAGCGATGGGAGTAGGTACCATGTCAATCTCCAGACGGACGGGATCGTCCCGACGGACATCCACCAGCATCGGCTCGTGACGGAGAGGAACGGGGAGTGGGAGGACGTGTACATCCCGTTCCATGACTTTGTGCGCACGAACCACGGGCAGGTTGTGCGGCCGAGGGATCTGTTGAGGAGTAAGGTGCGGACGGTGGGGATCGGGCTGATTGACCGGGTTCCGGGGCCGTTTGAGTTGGCGATTGAGAAGATTTGGGTAAGGGCTGGCTTTTTTCTTTCATTTCATTCCATCTCTTTCATTGTGCCTTGGAAAAATTGAGCTTGAATAGACTTGGGGGGAATATGGCTGATTTTTGCATGTGATATATTTAGGCAACGGATCGAATCAAGGAAGAAGACGACATCCCCACCGAAAACGCAAACCGCCCCAGCCTCGCGCCAGAGAAGAAGGAGAAACGGAATCTCGCTGACGAGGTCGATTAATTCAAACCAGAATTCCCACTCCACTCCCACAAAAAAAAAAACCCCCCCTTCGCAATATACTTGTTAACGTTTGTTGTACAATAATTTCATTTCATTCATAAACACAAAAAAAAATATATATATACTTTCTAAATTGCATTCACAAACGTTGACACGGATATGACCCCGGGTGAAAAGATGGACATTTTGCTCAATTAATTCAGAGCTTGAAAGATCTAGATCTAGATCTCGTCAGGAGGCACGGGGACGACCGCGACGTAGGTGCAAAAGCTTGTTTATAATTATAACGTTATAAGCCCTTCCCTTTCAATCGTCAATATCTCTTCTTGACAATAATGATCACGACTCCATCATGATAGAAAAAAATACGAATCAAAAAAAAAGCCCAAAAAGATGGATGAAATATCACTTTCCACCCACTTATCTTGTTCTCCAGTATCTGTATTAAGTACATGTACGTATCTTATTTTCGCACTGCATATGCATATCCACACATCCATCCAACTAGTGCAACCCAACCCCAACCCAACCCAACCCAACTCAACCCAACCCCATAACCCTACCAAAAACACACCCACCACCCCCACCCAGGTGGAGTTACGTGCAAATCGAACCCTGGGTACTTTTAAATAATATTTACTTATCGGTACTTGGTATGCATCCACACACACGTTTTACCCACTAGGCCATGAGGTCGATTTCTCTTGAGGATGGCGGAATTGAGGTGGGCCGTTACGTAGGAAGTATGATATCATGTCGCACACACACCCACCGCATTCATCCAAAAAACAAGGGAAGATGAAATTACATACAAACTTCCTTTAAATTTGAACAAAGAGGACATCAATATTAATCTTAATGATGAGTTCTTTTTGTTTTGTAAACAAAAAAAAAAAAAAAAAAAAAAAAAAAAAAAATCGCAAAGGAAGTTTTTTTTCCCCAGTAGCCAGTCATGATCGATATCATGAGTGATCATATGTTTTTGATGAAAATTCCCAGTTCCACGGATTTCGATGATATCTATCAGATCTATATATATAGACTCAAATCGATACGGAATCGAACCTTGCAATTGGGTACTTTACCGTGGAGACAACGTTAACGGTACTTACTTTAGGTAGGTACCTAAAGAGTACATGGTCTATATCTGTCTTTATGGTCTCTGTTTTTACGAGAGATCGCCATCATGCATCATGATAGGGCATATATAGGTTCGATTATTAATATTATTATCGCAAAGATGGTTCGAATTCTGCGACCCAATATAATTCCAATGAAAATTGCCTGGATCCCTGGGATCCCAGACCGTCATGATCATGATCAGAGAGGGCCGACGATGTCTTAATAAAAATATCCAGTTCCATTCATGATCGCTCGATCTATCAGACTCGAGGTACTGCGGTTAATCCCCGAGAAACAGATGTGTAATGTGAACTGGGCCCCGCCCCGAGAGAGTTAACGTAACGCTGCGGGGGTGAATCGAACCCTGGGTACTTTAGTAATGGCCATCGCAGATTTTCTTTTTGGGTCACGAGATCACTCGTGGGCAATTAGGCCATGGAGATCGATTTTTCTTAATGCGCGAGTTTGATCACAGCCCATATCCATGCCAGATGATATTGCAATCCAAAGAAAACGAAAATAACCCAGCAAGTGATCTATATATCTGTGAGGCCCCTTCAACTATGAATTCAATCATCACCATGCCGATACCGCTTATTGCAGTATTATATACCGATCATATCTAGATCTGTTCTCGTGCCCACATCGCACGAACATTTGTTGTAGTGGTCTTGTTGTATCTGATTGATAAAAATTTTATCTGGCAAAAAAGTCAAATCCAGAGACTGTAGCATTCTGTGACACACTGGTAGACTTGCTACAAGCGTCCGAAATGCTAGATCAGCATGGATATGACGGCGAATCGAACCCTGGGTACTTTTGGAAGCTCCGGCCACAATATTAAGTGATTGCACACTTTGGCCAGTGAAGCCATGAATCCGACTTTTCTTACTTTGAAAAAAATCCAGCCGCGTGATATTCACAATTGCAATGTGGTAACGCAAAAAACATGGAAACAAGGTTTTTTTTAAAAATGCAAAAATTTAAAAAAAAATTAATCTTTGTGAACCTTTCCCACTCAAGCCCGGGAATTTCTTTTCGGGACTCGACCAGTTCGTGGTAGTAGTGATGTAGTTCACAAAGGCGGAATCGAACTTGGGTACGTTTGATAGTAGAACATCAGGGTATTAGGCCTGCGTTCTACCCAACCGGCCATATATCCGAATCGTTCTTTTTGAGGCCAATTTTGTGGCCGTATACGCGAGTTGTGCAACACTGTCGCTTGAATTCTTGGTCTCGAGACGATACCAAGTAATCGATATCGCGAAATGGATATCAGCTGGGAACTAGAAACAGTTGGACGGATGAAATGGACATATGCACGTTTTATCGTACACGGGGGAACACGTGAGATACATGAACGAAGCTTTTGACTCTCCGGATAAATATTCATTCGAATAAATCTTACGAAAATTATTAAAAGGTTTCAACCGCGGGACAGCGTATACTGCTACAACAGTCCCATGAAAATGAAACATAGGTAGGTAATGCTCATGATCAGATCTAGAGTATAAGTTATATCATACACTAAATAGTTAGACCTTTTCTCTTCCTTACTTTCCTAAAAGCCGTAACATCCTTCCCTTCGATCGCGAGTTCAGGGTAATATCCATGGAATTGAATCCTAGTCTGCCCCCCCCCCCCCCCCACGCACTCTAAGGCCATCCTCTCCCCTCCCCAATAGAAAAAATTTCCAAATCCAGTGGCAGTAGGCTGTAGAGTAACACCATGCACCATCGACTTGAATGCGAATCGAACCCTGGGTACGAGGGATAGTTTTTTCTAAAGGTACTTGTATAACCATGCGGACGGTACCGGTCAATGAGAGATGTAATATTGCTACATATATAGCACGTAGCTCTATACAGGTAGGTTATCTGGGTTATCCGCATGCCTATGGAAGTGAGGATTTTGAGATCCACTCGGCCATGAAGCTTCGATTTTTATTATCGAGGGGATTGCTTGTGGGGTATATTAGGAGGTAAGTACTTAAAGTAGGTAAGTGTATCTTCTTTGACCCCGTTGCCAGCCGACCTGTACGTACATTGTACTTAGGAGGTACGTATACGTACATGTTCCTGCATCCAAATCTGTAGCAAACAGCCAAGTTTGATATATTAAATTTAGGTAACTATCATACTTGGGGGATTCAATGTTGCAAGCAGATAGGTAGGTACCTACGGTATGTATCCGTCAAGACGGGATGTCTAATCTCGAGGCGGTGATACAAGCAAACAATCGATGGGGGACTGACTGGGCCCGGAAAGATACTCAGATAGACCAGACTACTCAGATAGGTAGGTACCTACTCCCAAGGCACAGAAATCTTTATCCTACCATATGCATCCATGAAAAAATGCACACAAACCGCGGCCTAAAGCCAGTCGGCTCCATGCGGAATCGAACCCTGGATACGAGGGATCATGGTTGCCACACGGAACATGCAGCGCCTCTACAAATAATCCGTAGGGTGACCAAGCCTACTTTCTGTATGGAAATTCGGATATGGGAGGTTGTATACCTACATAACCTAAGGTAAGTATATCCTGCATGAGGCATGTGGCAACATTTATATCCGCTCGGCCATGAAGTTCGATTTTTGTTGCCGGGTGAAGAGTGGAGAAATATTTATGTATGTGAATGTCTTAATTACCCACGTGCACCCCCCCCTACCCCAAATGAAAAAAAACCCTCCGAACCCGCGCGCGATATCGCTTCAGAGGAGAATCGAACCCTGGGTCATTGCGCAGCGCCAATCCATCCACCTCCTTCGCGGCTCGTTCATGAGCCTAGTGGGCGTCAGGCTGGGAGTACATGAAATGAGGATGATTTCCGGGTTGGATAAGTGTCAGGTCTCTTCCGCTCAGCCATGAATTCGATCTTTATTGCCGGGTGAAGAACGGAGGAATATTTATGTATGTGAACGTCTTAATTACCCACCCCCCCCCCCCTACCCCAAATGAAAAAAAACCCTCCGAACCCGCGCGCGATATCGCTTCAGAGGGGAATCGAACCCTGGGTCATTACGCAGCGCCATCCATCCACTTACTCCTTCGCGGCTCGTGCCTCCCTTGTACTCCCTGCCTGAAGCCCACCAGGCTCATGAGTAACTGATGGGTATCAGGCAGGGAGTACATGAAATGAGGATGATTCCGGGTAGGAAGTGTTCTGGTAGGAAGAGTGTCAGGTGTCTTTCCGCTCAGCCATGAATTCGATTTTTATTGTCGCGGAAGGGGTGTGGGTGGTATATGTACGAGGCTAGCGTCAAAAGTCGTGGGTCAACGGAGTTTTTCAAAATCAATATTGAAGCCGAAGAAAACGTTTGAGAAGCCTTTGAAGCCAAGTGGGATCCCCAGAGGTATGAACACGGTTGCATCGAGGGCAATGAGGAATTATTTGAGGGCAGGAAAGACCTGTAATGTCCTTTTGTGCTATTTCCGGGGTTTCATATTGACCCATGACTTTTGACGCTAGCCTCGTACATACATGTATCCGTTTGAGAACACCCGTTTGCAAAGACATCGACATCCCACAAAGGCAATCTAGAAACACAATTCTGGAAAATAATTGCGAATTATATATAAACATGCATATAATTACGTATATATACCTAGTCATAGAACTGGCAATATGGAAAAAAATATTCCCCTCCAACACGCAGTAATTTCTAGCTTGACACATCTTGAAAGAGGACCACCGGTAATCGAACCTGGCCACGGGTCCATCACGCGCATAAGGCCTAGGATTCACACCTCTTTCCTCTAAATCTCCATGATTTCGATATCCACACAGGAACCATTTAGATATATAGATGTACCATTCATTCTGTTCGAGAGTTTACTTGTAATTATAAAATCTCCAGCACAAGATACTTTTTTGTATTCGAGTCGTGTGTGGAAGGAAGGTCCGGAAGGAAGTGTGTGTGAAGATAGTCCGCTCGGCCATGAATTTGATTTTTATAACTTGGGTTGTTTGGGGGGAGGGGCAATGATCAGGTGTGGTGCACGTGTGTGACAGCAGAAAAGAAAATCGAATTCACGTGTGTAGGTGTAGTAATTGGACAAACGGAAGCAGCTATAGAGAGCCAATATAAAAACGTACTTGAGTTATACAATTGTTGTATGTTATACATGAACTATGTAGGTAATTACCTAAGTAAGTGACACCCACTTTGTAGTACGTGGGAGGCCTAAGTGCGGAACAAGAAAAGAGAAAGAACGAAAAAAACAATGCCTGATGTATAGAAACAGAAAAGAAAAGAACCTTTGGAACCCCCTACGGCCCACGAGCATATATCGCTAAATAACCCAATATCCCAATATCATCATTTCCCAACACCCTGCATGTGCGTATACGAGAGAAAAAGAAAACAAAAGAAAGCACAGACAAAGAAACAAACAAAAAAGACCAGCAAAAGAAATGGTCCATAAAGCAGGTAAAGTCAAAAACCAAGTCGGAAAGCAATCAATCAGAAGAGCGAAGCCCCAAAGAAACCAAGGACTTTTCGCGTGAGTGAAGTAAGTCAGGCATCCTCGACACCCTCAATGAGGATCTTGATGCCCTTTCCTCCAAGCACTTGCTTGAACGCATCCTCGGCTTGCTCAAACTTGACACGGCCGGTGATGAGCTCCTTGACGCTGACTCGTCCAGAGGAGATCAGGTCGACAGCCAACTTGTAATCTCCAGGTCCGTACCTGAAAGAACCCTTGACTGTGAGCTCCTTGCAGCACATGGCGACAATTGGGAAGTCGATATCGGGCTTGCCCATACCGGCTTGGACAAAAGTACCTCCTTGGCGGAGGACGTGGATGGCAGCGGCAATTGAGGGTTGGGCACCGGAGGCGTCGACGGCAACATCAGCGCCAACACCGAGGTTGAAGAGGCCATTGAGCTTCTCAGCATTCTCAGCTGGATCCTTGCTTCCCTGTGTGATGGGGTTGAAGACTCCGGTAGCGGCGTACTTGAGGGCAAAGTCAAGACGGTCTTGGTTGATGTCAACGGCAATAATCTTTGTGGCACCGAATGCCTTTGCAACGGCACAGCAGAGGAGACCGACTGGGCCAGCACCAAAGACGACGATGGAGCTTCCTGGCTTGATTTGAGCTTGCTTCATGATGTGGACACCGACGGAGAGGGGCTCGACAAGGGCACCCTCATCGAATGAAACATTGTCTGGGAGCTTGACACAGAAATCCTCAGGCAGAACGTAGTACTTTGCGAGTGTTCCATCGTATGGTGGGGTTGCGGCGAATTTCATATCGGGGCAGAGATTGTAGGCACCGGCTTTGCATTGCACACAGTGGCGGCAAGGAGTACCTGGCTCGAGAGCCACACGGTCACCGACTTTGAGGGTGGAGACTGCAGAGCCGGTCTTGACGACAATACCGGCGGATTCGTGACCAAGGACCATTGGGGCCTTGACGATGAAGGATCCAATGGCGCCATGGGTCCAGTAGTGGACATCAGATCCACAAATACCGGTGACCTTAATCTGGATGAGGACTTCGCGGTCGGATTTGAGTTCTGGGATTGGTCTGTCTTCGAAGACGACCTCATTGACCTTCTTCAGGACGAAGGAAAGATTCTGTGTATTGTTAGCAATGGGCTTTAAGAAAGATCAGATGCCGTATAGGCCTGGCTAGATTCTCATACCTTTGCCATCGTGGATATATGTCTGGTTACTGGTTTATGTGGGTGGTGTTAAGTGAGAGTGAGCGTATGGTGTGAAGGTAAATGGTGACGAATATTTTGTAATATTTCCAAGTCGTTTAACACGGCCGTGGACAAAAGCTTATATACTCGGCAGCCACTGAACTCGACCCATCGATTCTTCACATTTACCCCCCTCCTCCACCTTCCCCCTCCTCCTCCACCACCTTCCCCTCAACACCATCAACTAGACGAAACGGCACGGATAAACATGCACATCGGGCCAATACCAGAAGCATCGCCCATCCACAGTTGACCACCCACCACCACTGCCGAAGAATTCAATTCTGACACTCGCTGCTTGAGTGCAACGAGGGGGGCGAATTTTTTGGGGCCATCGGGGAAAAGGGAGGGGCCCGCATACTGGCGCACTCGCTTACTTGCCTCCCTTCCATTGCTATGGGTTCAACCTCATCTGTTTTCTCCAACTTGCTGCAATGGGCGTCGAGCAGATGTCCTGCTTGGCTGGCTTAACTTGCAGTGCATGACCGAGCTTGTGCGGAGCTTGCTGGTGGGAGCTTGGTGGGGGTTGAATTTAGCCTGAAGTGAGTGTGGGGATCGCACGCGGGCGGAGGTGAGGAATAGGCGTGCAGATGCCGTCGTCGGAGTTCGGAGGGGACGATGGTTAATAGCCACGGCTGGGCGAGGAACTCCACGGACTGCGAGGGCCCACATCTGCGCCGCGCCGGCGCAACTGTGGGCACCGGTATACAGACTGCTGCTTTCTGCTCTCTGCAGCGTGCGGCAGTTGGGTTTTATGGAAACATGGCCAAGTCGCTTGTGCCGGTGATATTGCCTCACAGACACATCACGCCTCCCGAGGCCTTGACTGCAGAATTTGTGGTGCAGAAGTAATTAATTGGTGCAGACAAACACACGCCCGCCAATTGGCCTGCGGTCCCACGAAGGTGGTGTTCCATCCTTCCAGAGCATCCGTCCACCTGAAGGCGCGCGGTCGATCTCCTGCAACGGCCCATTGTCTCGGCAATCAGAGCTTAACGTGAACGTTGCGGTGCATTGGCACTTCAAGCCGGTATTATGTATCAAGCTCTCAGGGTGCAGATCATCTCAAGCAATGATGCTTTTCGATCACGGGTTTCAAGATCATCAACAACTCTGGCTGTGCCCACGAATGATCGGTATCCCGATAGCCGCTTTCGCAGAGCTCATCGTCATCAAGCCATTTATTATCGTCACCATGGTACCATCGGTACCTGAATTTAATGTCAGGTATATCTTGCGGCCCATCTGAATGATTAGCAGAGCTGTGCCGAGGTTGCACTCTGGAATGAATCCTTGATTGGATTTCTCCATTGCGACCATCGCGCGCCACACTCAGCACTGCATGTTCCCACCGGGAATTCTGGTCAGAGGCTGTGTGGTGCTCCAGCAATGGTTGTCGGGTTGATCAGTACTGGTGATGGATAGCAGCATAGGTCCTTCATCTAATCCCAGACATCTTGATATCATGAGATTTTTGCACTCTGTCTCACAGTGTTGTGCTGTCTCGGCCTTTCGACCAACGGACCAACGGACCAACGAGGTAGCAAAGTAGAAGTGAATGACTGATCTTGCGAAGTAAAGAGAAGTAAGGCCTTGGTCTCGGTCTCCGGTACATAATCTTCCATGGCGCCCTCTGGCTCTCCAACCCCTCCATCAGACTCTTACTCAATCCCAGCCTCCAACCATCCCAGCCTCGTCAAAATCCCGCCACCCAACCTGCAGACTGGAGAGAATCGATTTATTAGAGATACCTACTCATTCAGGCACCTTGCCATTGCCCAGCAGCCCAAGAACAAGAGATCATACCCTTATCTGTATCTACAGCTGTTGTTTCTTTCTTCCGTACTGCAATTGCGATTGCTTTTGTATTCAAACCAGCACCAGCGCGGGGCCCGCCGGCCACAACTGAAAATTTCAAACTAGGCATATCGATTACTTGAGCTACGGTCGTAAGTGACATAACCTCAATCGCCTATCCGACACTACCGGCCGAGGCCTGCAACCCATTATCACCACAGCCATAGAACGCCGCCAGCCTTGCTGCACCGAAAGGTCCGAAAGACGCGGCCCAATTCACACGGCGGTGCTAATTACCAAGCAGCAGAGAACCGCACAGACCGACAGAATCAAACAGCATTCGAAAGGGCCCAGCCAAACGCTCTGCGGCAGCCTTGAAACGGCGTATCTTCGGCCCAGGCACCACCGGCTAAGCCCAAAGAAAGCTCCCTGGCCTGCCTCTGACTCCTTCCCCGGGCCTCTGCTTCGCGCCCGCTTCCAGCTAGCTCCACCAGCTCTCGCACCATCTCGCACCCACACACCCCACCACCCCGCCCATCCCCCTCATCCCTCATCCCTCATCGCTAGCCTTGGCGAAGCGGCACCCTCGCTTGAGCTCTACACCCTTCTGCTGCCGCTGCTCGCCTCTCTCTCCCCCGTCCTCAATCACCGCCAGATATAACGCAATCTTCGCAACAGATCTGACAGAGTTCATCTCACACGCTCCCTCTTGGCCACCTATATTTCACCACTCTCACCACTTCCTCGCTTTCACCGGCCCCTGCAGCTCCCGCCTTACCGCCCCTCATCAGACGCAATGAGCTTGACAGCTCCAGCCGCCGCCGGCGATAGCCAGGTTGATACGATCACGCCTCTACCACCAAATCCACCGGAACCAAGCTACCAGTTTCCCATTAGTCGCCTTCGGAGGACCATCTCGGACCCTGAAAAGACTCCACTAGTCCTGGTAGCATGCGGTTCTTTCTCTCCCATCACATACATGCATCTTCGGATGTTTGAGATGGCCATGGATCATGCACGATCTCATGGCTTTGAAGTCATTGGAGGCTACATATCACCTGTCGGCGATGCATATAGCAAGCGCGGGCTTGTCAGCGCAACTCACCGCATCCACATGTGCACGATTGCTGCCGAACAAACATCGAATTGGATCATGGTAGACCCTTGGGAAGGCATGAACACTCAGTACACTCCAACAGCAATGGTGCTTGACCACTTTGAAGACGAAATAAACGTCAAGATGGGTGGTGTACAGCTTCCTAATGGCGAGACAAGGAAGGTGCGGATCTCCTTACTGGCCGGTAGCGATCTCATCAGCACAATGGGGGAGCCTGGCGTTTGGAATCCACGACATTTGGAACACATCCTTGGAGGCTACGGTGCGTTCATAATTGAGCGCTCTGGGTCAAAGGCCGACAAGGCAGTAGAGTTTATTCCACAACAATTCCACCGAAACATTCACATCATACGACAGCTGATTGCCAACGATGTTTCATCAACAAAGATCAGAGATCTCCTTTCCCAGCGCATGAGTGTCCACTATCTCTTACCAAACTGTGTCATTGAGTACATTTGCGAACAGGATCTTTATAGACCAGAGGCCCGACCTGCACCCATACCTCGCCAATCAACTGCACAAGCTTCAGCTTCGCAAGATACAGCTGCCCAATCTTCGTCGGGTACAGATCAATCCCAAAGTGGAGGATCCGGCAAATCAGCAGCGCCGTTGAAAGAGCAGGTACGAGATAAGGATGTGCAAGACTCCCTCAAGGCAAAGGCACAAAGCGTTGGGGCCGCCTCAAATGGAATCTGATGCAGTCCCTCTAATCACTCATCTGCACGGTTACCCGCGGCATAAGAACATAGGCGATTTCCCTAAACTTTTGTGTCCAAAAGCCATTGATATTTCCTAAAGGTTTCTTGTCTTTGCGTTTTTATTACCCTTCTGATATCCCGGCGATATCATCAAGTTTTCTTTGACAATGAAACGATGCGGACCCTTTTCTCTCCTTTCTGCACATTAAAGAGAAAAAAAAAACCAACAGGCGCGAATGCATGATTGTCCACGAATAACTGCATATCAAGCATGGCATAACAACGGGGTTTATCCCGTCTGTTATGTCTACCCATGGCTCTGTTTGTATATGTGTGCGTGCGTGTGCGTTTGTGTGCATTCCATTATGGGGGATTACTCGGAGGAACACCATCTGAGGGTAACTCATATGCATATGGGTCCCCAAAGAAGGCTTGTTTTATTTTGCTAGCCTTTTTTCACCTCTTTCTTTCATTCACTTTTTCTCTCGGTGTTACACTTTGTGTTTCGGGGAGAAGCATTGATCGTTGTGGATTGCCTAAATGCAATCCGAAAACAAAAACCTATTGTTATACAATTAAAAACAAAGAAGGCATGTATGGGGGGTTTCGAGGCAAATTCGAAGGGGGGGTTATGTGGAGGTTTTTGGTTTTGCATGCATGCATCTCGCATTCGGAGATATCTGGGGGTTTTTACTGATTCTTCATTAAGTACTTGGCCACCATGGCCATATGCATGGATTGCTGTTTATATTTTTCTGGTTTTGCGCTTGTCTTGCTCTTTTCTTCTTATCCTTTTCCAGTTGTTTTTCCCTCCCCACATTTCGTTATCGCCATCCGCACGCAGGACCTGATTTTGTCTTGTTCAAGTTTTTTTCTTTCATCTGTGGTATAGATTGTATTGCCTTTTTTTTTCTTTTTTTGCCTTTTTGTGGGATATCGTGCACATGTTCTCTACCTACCTTTGTGATTGATATTGGTTAATGTTATGGAGGTGCGTACCTTTGAAGTCTTGGTCATGAGTTTTTGAGATTGAGCTGGCAATTTTTGTTGTTTGTTAGTACTGTCCGTTTTGATCTCCCCCTTGAGCTTGAGCTTTGGAGCCAGTTAATTTTTATTCTTTTTTATTTTTTCAGTTCTGGAATTTGGATGCATTTTTTTTTGTTTGGATTTGTAGCTATAGCTGCTCCTCCATAGGAGGGGCTGGGCACGAGACTATAGCTGCTACCTTATATAGGTAGCTATTAGTGTCCATGGTATTTTATGTTATTACCTACCTACTTAAGTACTTACTCTTTTCAAGCCTGATCATACCGTATCCTCGATTGTAAAACATCGAGTGATCTGGTGTTTCCCAAGCTAGCTTGCTCATACGTTTTCGCAAGTCATGGCCCCTTTTGTAAACTTTTGTAGCTGATTTTTTGGTGTCTTACCTATCAAAATACATGGCAATGTAATCATACCTGTGGAGATACTATCTGGTTTGCTTTGTTCCTCAAAATTTTGCATGGATCCAGTATTGAATTTGAAAAATGTTTTTGACCCACGATTTTTGACGCTGACCTCGTACATATCTTGGAAATCCACGAAATTACAATTTTGATTTTAGGTGGGTGTACTTTGCACATGCGCATGCATACCTACCTGGTAGCTACCTAGGTAGGTAGTATATACCTAATGCACGTGGAGTTTGAAATTCACTCGGCAAGTAAGGTGTACATGTACATGTTCTAAATCTCGTTATTCGTTATATAAAAAAAGACTATTTTTTTATAAGCTATAGCTATAGATACATGTAGCGATATCCATAGGCTAGCCATATATTCCAATTCCATCGATCCCCCCCAAAAAAAACCTCAAAACCAAGCCCCTCTCCTAGCTAGGCCTCCTCGAGCCGGATCTATATGGTATGTACATATGTATGTATGTATGTATGTATGTACACCTACTTAGGTAAGTAAGTAAGTAACCCTCTCAACCCCATCATCGATATTGATACCATGGCCATGGTCAATCCCCTCCCCCCCCCAATCTCCCCTCCCCCCCCTAATTGATCTAGATCTAGATCGTATGTATGTATGTAACCTCAAAATCAACTCCCCACCCGGGTACCCCCGAGCCCCAGAAAAAAAAAATAAAAAAAATAAAAATAAGAATAAGAATACAAATCCACATGGTACACGAAAAAAAAGACGGATATTCGTATTCGTATTCGTATTCGTATATATTCGTATGAGAAATTAATATTCTAGATCCCCCAATTACAGTACCAAGTAGATCCACTCATCACTCCTACGTATACGCCTAGGCCTCCCGCATCACATTTTACCTGGTAATTAAACCCCCCCCCCCCCACGCACGCCCCCCAGTTAACCGCCGCCTCTTTCTTATCCCTCCCTCTATCCAGATATCCAGATATCCCCGCCGAGGATCGAAATCCTGTAGCTATAGGTACAGCTGGAGAGATCTAGATCTAGATCTAGAGCATATACCTACATACCTACATGTAAACCCAGTCCGTCCAAACCCACCCAGAACCAGAATACCTTTCAGCCCGGATCCGGATCCGGATCGATATCCGATCTATCCATCAGTACATGTACAAGTACAAGTACAATACCAAAGCAAAATTTCGCTTACTAACTACTCTATATTACCTAGCTATAGGTAGCTGGCATAATTGCAATTTTTTGTAAATATGGTTAACGTTCTATAGACTATAGGCCCGAGATAAATTATAAATTATAATGCTATATCTAGAAGCCAGAGATAGAGATAGCCACATGTACACTGCATACCTACATAGGTACCTATAAGTACCTATATATACGAAATTCATATATAAAACACACATATGTACATGTACATGTATACACTGAACATGAAATTTAAATAAATAAACGGCAACATTCATTCATTCATTCAAAAATCTGATCATGAGGGAAATTCCCAATTGCAATTGCAGCGCATCGATCGCGATATCCCCCCAAGAATGTACCTAGGTATAGATATAGATATAGAAATGGGAAAAGGGGAAACGGAAAAAGAAAAAGATCATGGCATGGCATGAGATGAGATGGTAGAGATATGAGTAATAATTATAAACAATACACTCTTCGAATCCTTCCGAGCTATAGCTATATATATAGCTACCTACATAAGCTACAAAAAGATCGGAAAACAAGAAAAAAAACAAAAAAAACAAGGTAAACCGCCCCCAAAAACGTCTGAAATACCATTACCATTCATGGCCAAAAGCTTCAGCTTGCTTATAGCTAGCTACTTATATAGCTACACCCAACACATATCGTATCGTATCGTGATAACTAGGTAGTATATACGTATACTACAAAGTAATGAATCTCAGGCTCAAGTAGGTACCGACTAATATATAATATATAATATGATTTGCAATGAATGCTCAAAATCTAATCACTAATCGCAATCTTATATTGCAAGCAAGTCAAAAAAACAGAAAAGTATGCATGCATGCGAATCCCCACCCCCTCCCCCTCGAGTTCCTCCAATTCGAATTCGAACCCCCCCTTCCCAAAAATGAAATTATATGCCTCCTCCCTCCCCACACAGAAACAGAATTAAAGAAAATGACATCTGGATCCATATGCATCCATCCACATGTCCCAATGCAAAATGATAAAACTGCAAAGAAGAAAAAAAAGGTAACCACCAACAGAAAAGGAGAAATAGAAAGATTAAAAGAAAGAGAAGCAAGGAAAAAAAAACCCAAATGTGTTCGTACAAAAAAAAAAAGAAGCCCCAAAATATAAAGTAAAAATGGAATGCTCACAGTTTAGACGCCTCACTGCCAGCACCTCTCATCTCCCTCTCCCTGTGCCTCTCCTTCTCCTCCTCCTCTCTCCGCCTCGCAAGCAACGCCGGCCCGACTTTACTCCCATTGCGTCTGCCCAGCTGCACACTAATCCACTCCCCGACCTCGCTAACCTTCTCCAAATCCACGCCCGTGTGGAAGCCCACTCCCTCCAAAAAGTACACCAAATCCTCCGTCGACACGTTCCCCGTTGCGCCTTTACTATACGGACACCCTCCGAGCCCGGCAACACTCGAATCAAAAATTCTGATGCCGTGGTATAGCGCCGTCATGGCGTTGACCAGGGCCTGGTTGAATGTATCGTGAAAGTGGCAGGCGAGGGATGATACCGGGATGGAGTACGGTTTACTTAGGAGGGTAGCGAGGAGGGCTGTGACGGTGGCGGGTGTTCCACTTCCGTTTGTGTCTCCAAGGGAGATTTCGTAGCAGCCCATGTCGAGCAATGCTTTTGTGACTTCTGCTACTGCAGATGGAGGGGTGGGGCCATCGTATGGGCAGCTAATGACCATTGATATATATCCTCGCACTCTGATGTCCTTTTGCTTCGCCAGGGCCATTACGGGACGGAACCGTTCGAGGGATTCGGCAACGCTGCAGTTTATATTCTTCTGACTGAAGCCTTCGGAGGCGCTGGCGAAGATGGCGACTTCTCGGAGGTGAGTGTTGGAGGAGGATGAGTTCTCCAGGAGAGATATGGCTCGCTCAAGGCCCTTGACATTTGGGACGAGGTATGGGTATGTAATTGCACTTGAACCATCTTCGGCATTGTTTTGTGAATTTTCGGAGCGGGCAACGACTGTAGAGCTTGTTGCTTCCAGGGGAGGGTTCTTGTCGAGATGGACCAAGATGTCAGGTGTGTCTGCCATCTGTGGCACCCATCTGGGTGAGACAAATGCACCAGCCTCAATAACCCTCAGCCCGGTTGTCGCTAGCTGATTAATGAGTGACAGCTTCGTCTCTGTCGGAACAATAGTCTTTTCGTTCTGTAAACCATCTCGAGGGCCGACTTCGACGATCTTGACGTAGTTTGACGATGACGGTGTGTGCTGCGGCTTGGCAGGTAACCGATGACCGTTTGGGCTGTTTACAGTCATTGTCGAGGCGGTCGTTGCAGAGTAAGCCCTGAGAAGGCGTGGCTTTGCGATGGCAGCAATGATGGAGGACTTTGTCGAGGATGAGCCTTGGATCTTGGACGAGTAATAATTCCTAAAAGGTGACCAGAGTTTCGAGGAGGCAGATGCCCTGCGGGTAGATAGTACTCCGAATAGTGTCATCTCTCCTCACTTGATTTTTTTCCTTTTGAGAAATTTATCTGTGTCCCGGTAAAGGAGGGGGGGGGGGGGGGGGGAAGAGGGTCGAGAAAAGAATGTGTGCTTGGTTTTTTTGTGTATTTCTTTTTCCTTCCCTGAATGCTCAAATGCCGCCTCTAAAAAAAAATTCTTTAAGGATGGCTGTGTGCGTGTGTGCTGCGGGTGAGTGTGATGATATTGGATTTCAGACCAACCTGTGACTATGATCTACCAGGTCTATCAAGGTATCTTGCTCCTATTCGGCCTCTCCTGGCGTCGTGCCGCGGGCAATCACCACTAATGCCGTCGCTGGTGTTGTTTCTTCTGCTTGGGTGCACCGCTTCAAAGCAGAAACGCACGGCAGCTGATGGTTGCTGCTGCTGCGGCCCTGGCCCGTTTGTGTATGTTTCTTCCCTTGTGCTTTTTTGTTTGCACCCGAAATGGCTGTACGCGCTCACGCCTAGTCGCTCGCCGACAAAGATCAAATGCTTTGTTTTGCTATTGCAACAATAATAAAAATAAGAATAAGATGGGTAACCAAGTCGCTGAATAATCTCTATATGAGAGCACTAATCAAAGCAAGAAAAGATGAAGTGCGACGATGATGGATGGATGGATGGATGAATGTGTGCGCCTGAAAGCAATCAACGAAAACAAGAGATCGAGTTAAAGCGTGGTCAACCCTTTTTTCCTAATGGTAACCCAGGTTGCAAATCTCACTTTCCTCCCTCCTTGCGTCAGCTCGCTCGGGATAAGCTGGATGGTGTTGGCGTGTGTGTGTGGGCCTGGAGCTTCAAGGGGTGGTGGAAGTGGTTGGTTGGTTGATGGAATTATGAAGGGGCTCGGTGGGAAGGGCAGGGCAATAATACACAACACGACACACACACAAGCACAAGCAATGAAACACAGCACAAGACAAGCCGACCTCGGCGTGCTTTCAAACCGCGGGCGTGCCGGGCAGAAGGAAGGAAGAGCGGCCGGTATGACGGGAATGCGTGTCTTGTGTGTGGGTGTGTGTGGGCGAGATGTGCAGTATGATAGTATGAGTGTGGGTGCCTTCGGATGCGATGTGATGTAATGTGTCTGGAGGAAGATGGTGAAGATGGCGATGGTGTCTCGAGTCCCTGGTCCGAGGGCTTGGGGGCTTGTGCGAGGGCTTGTGCTCTCTGCCTGCGGATGGTCTTTATTCTATCGGTCACGAGACTGTATTCGTCTCGATCGGGCAGCCCTCCACCAGCTCCGCCGTAGTCTCGTGCCCACTCCGCCGCACCCCGCAACCGTCCTCCGCGGCCGAGGCATGTCGCCGGCATGGGCTCGCACTTGGCCGCGTCTACCCATCGCCAAGACAGCGGTGCATAGTCGACCGATCTTGCATACATGCAGCGCATGCATCAGCGCCAGTACTGCATAGCCCATGCACCCTATGGTGGGGTGGTGGGGCAAAAGTCGAGCCCAATTTGCCACAGCTCCCAGCAGCTCCGCCAGTCTGCTCCGGAAGACACAGCCAAAAGAAATCCAATGGCAGACCCTGCGCCATCACCAACAGCACCGCCGGCGACTCCAGCTCCAGCGGCGGCAGCGCCGGCCGCGCCGCCAAAGATGAGGTTCGTGGGGCGGAAACAGGCAGACGCCGCAGCCGCCCAGCGCCAGAAGAAGGACGCTGCGGGAAGCTCGACTTCTAGCATCGCGGACCTTGAGAATGCCACGGCTTCACTTCAGGGTAACACTGCTTGGTCCCTTTTTCCACCACCCATTGAAGCTCACAAACCCTTCCCAATCCAGTAGCCCGCCCTCCCCCGCGCCGCTCCGGCCGCGCCCTCAACCAAATCCCCCCCGAAATCCTCAACGACCCCGCCCTCAACGAAGCCATCACGCTCCTCCCCGGCAACTACAACTTCGAGATCCACAAGACAATATGGCACATCCGGAAATCCAACTCCCGCCGCATCGGCCTGCAACTCCCCGAAGGCCTCCTCCTCTTCGCCTGCACAATCTCCGACATCATCGAGACGTTCTGCCCCGACACGGAAACCGTGATCATGGGGGACGTCACCTACGGGGCATGCTGCATCGACGACTTCACCGCACGGGCACTGGAGTGTGACTTCCTGGTCCACTATGCGCACTCGTGCTTGATCCCAGTGGACGTCACGAAAATCAAGACCCTCTACGTCTTCGTCACAATCGCAATCGACACGGCGCACCTCATCGCCACCATCTCCCGCAACTTCAAGCCGGACCAGGACAAGAAGCTCGCATTTGTAGGAACCATCCAATTCAACTCCACGATCCACCAAGTCTGCGAGGCCCTCAAGAACCTCGGGTACGGGGTCCTCATCCCGCAAATCATGCCCCTTTCCAAGGGCGAGGTACTGGGCTGCACGAGTCCGTTGCTACCTAAAGAAGACGGCGGGATAAAAGCAATCATCTACGTCGGCGACGGCCGCTTCCACCTCGAGAGCGCCATGATCCAGAACCCGCACCTCCCTGCCTACCGCTACGACCCCTACTCCCGGAAATTCACACACGAGGAGTACAACCACGAGGAGATGCACACACTCCGGCGAACCGCCATCTCCACCGCCACCCGCGCAAAGAAGTGGGGCCTTATCCTCGGAACCCTAGGGAGGCAGGGAAACCCAAATACCCTCGATGAGATCAAGCGCAGGTTAGAGGGCAGTGGGAGGAATTATGTCGTTCTTGCTCTGAGTGAGATCTTCCCGGGAAAGTTGAAGATGTTTGAGGAGGTCGAGTGCTGGGTGCAGGTGGCGTGCCCGAGATTGAGTATCGACTGGGGGTATGCCTTCCCGAGGCCGCTGCTGAGCCCGTATGAGGCCATGGTTGCGCTGGGGGGGAGGGAGATGTGGGGTGAGTCCTACCCGATGGACTTTTATGGAAAGGATGGACTGGGGAGGACGAAGAAGAGGGTCGAGGTCCCGATGGATGCTGTTGCTGGAAAAGGTGTTGCGGTTGAAGTTTAGCATTTTTCTTGCTTTTAGCGTAGTGAAAACCCGATTTTTGTTTTATATATTTTTTGAAATGAAAAGTTGATGTTTGATTTATATTCTTTTTGTAATTATTTGTATATAAATGATCATGAGAAAAAGAAAAAAAAATTTATCTTCACCCTGCACGCATTTTATGAGCAACTCCCCGAAATTCGTACCAGAGAGACCTCGAGAGATGATGCATCCATGCATCCTCCTTCCTTCCTTCCTTCCTGGCTTCTCGTGTCCATCATTTCCCTCCAACAGATTATCCCGAAAGTCACTTTTAAATTTATATAGAGGAGATTTCATTCTAAAAATCCGTCACCCTCCCACTATAACTCCAATCGCCCTCCCCCCCCCACCTCAACGGCTCCGTCTTCGGCCCGCCGACCTCCCCCGTCCTCGGATTCCTCTCGCCCTCAAACTCCGCCGGCGCGCCGCGGCGGATATTCGGATGGAGAAGACTCTCTTCACCGTCCTTGCCTGCTGCTGCACCTCTTGCTGCTGCTGCGCTTTTGGCCGCGCTCTCGCTCTTGTTTGCGGTATCGGTCCCCTCGGTCTCGAGCTGCTTGACGACCCCGTCTTCGAGCGCGTCGGAGATCTCGGTGGGTGTGATCCCGCCCTGGGAGAAGGCGCCTGTGCTGAGTTTTTGGAGGCGCTCGAATTCGGCTTGCTCCGCGGGGGGGAGGCGGGGGGGGGAGGGGGGGGCGGGGAAGGATCCGGAGGACATTGGGCGGAGGTGGGGGGGGGTGGTGCGGAGGGGAGGGATGCGGGGGAGGAGACGGAGGCGGAGGCGGAGGCGGAGGTGGGAGAGCATTGTTGTGATGAGGTTTTCGAGAGAGTGGGGAGGTGGTGGGTGTAGACCGTGGTACCTCAGCTTCGAGGGTAACGGGGTAGGTTTAGATTTCTTGTGTCGATGACGGACGATGATTCGAGGTTGTAGGTAGGATCCCAGGATGTGGGGGTCTGTGGAGCTCGAAGACGAGTTGCGAGTCGATTTGTGTCTGTGTTCAGATGGTTGATTGATTGAAACGTGAAGTGAAGTTGCTCGAGTGAAATGTCGAAATGGCGTTGTGTGGTTGAAGGTTTGACAATTGACGTAACGTCAAGTAGCGAGGTACCCACCCAGCCGAGGCGCGGGCCGCGGTCTTTCTTAATTGAGCTCCCGAAAACAGCTAGCCCAATCTGGTATCCTTAAGCAGCCTTCTTTTGCCCACGCGTGTGGATTCGAACGTCTACCTAATAAGACGTCTACTTTAATTTTAATTTTAATCTAGATCTAAAATAGAATACTTAAGCTTAGAGCCACAATAAAAGCACCCTTAAAGATGTAAATTTTACCGAATATTATGCATGGTCCGGATCATGATCATGATCATGATCAAGCAGCTGTGCACCACTTGAGGATTCCTACATCAATGTCGATATCGATATCGAATCTGAATCAGAAGAAGTGAGTTAAACTACACATCTCAGATCCAGTCGTACGTATATATACTTTCCGCGCACAGATGGCGAATTTCCACACTACATTGCTCATGATGTAGGTACATCTCTACATCTCGGCGAAATGTAGACTCGTGCCCAGACCCATAACGTAGCCTGGTGTGCAACGCCGCCCTCTTTCTCTTATAACGCTAGTCTCGTGCCCTTATAACGCGCACCAAGACGATCACGACATTGTTTTTGAACAGATGAAGAGGCACGAGACCATACACGAGTACACGAGTAATACAGCGACATCGAGCACAAGTGCACAATGCTATAATGCAAATCACAAAAACAGGATTTCTTCGTACGGAACTCACCCAAACCCCGTGAGAGAGTTTTGTCAACCCCGCGGCCGTACTTAGGGAGTTTGAGCAAGTTATTATTTAAATATATTTGTCTGGCAACTCTACAACTCCATAGAAATTAAAAGTGAATACTCCCTCATACCCACTCGGAGAAATGTCTCGATTGCATATTTGCTCAATGCATTTAATAACCTCCCGCGCCCTCCCCTTCTCCCTGTTCTTGTCCTTCTCCCCATTCCTCCTGCCTCCAAACACGAGAAACATCCCTCACCACGAGACTACCCTCAACCACGTACCTTACTCCCTCTTCATACCTTTCACAAAATTCACTTTCTCGCAAGAGACTACGAACACCCCCTCTATCCCCGCTACCTCCAGTACCCGCATCCATATATGTATCCCCATCCCCCTTCAAGCAAACCCAAACATCAACATCCCATCCAACTCCCCCAAAACCCGCTCAAGAATCACAAATTTCAACACTACCTACTGTAAGAACAAGAAACCTCACCAAGACATACTTAGGTACCTACTATGACCGTTCCAAACCCATCATCGTTGTTCGAATTCTCTTACCCACCAAATCCACGGCAACACAAATATCTGGACACGAGAGCACGCTCTAGCACTCCAGGAATATGAAGGCATGAATGAAGGGGTCTTACCCAACGCCTGACGACGACGGAAGGGCTCAACACTGGCCAGTGGAAGCAAAGAGGAACTTTTTCATTAATGGTCCTTCCGTAGGTTCACCTACGTCTCACTGAGCCATTCAATCGGTAGTAGCGACGAAAACAACCCAATACATGCATTACCTAACAAAGTACCAAGTAGGTAGGTAACGAGACTACATCCACCGGAAGAGACTATCCTATAAAAACCGGAAATCTTCAAATCAGCGACCAGAGAGAGACAACAACTATTCTGCACAAGAGAAATGTACGAGACGACGAGAATATAATTACCTACCTAAGGAACCTACCTTACATACCTCTTACATTCTCACGATCCCACGATCAAACATACAACCCCGTGGCGGAATAAACATAGGCTCACCTGTTCCTATAACATCCATGAACTAGCCCGATTGGCTCAATGGTAGAGCGTCTCCCTCCTATAAACCAAGGGTTCAGGAGAAGGTTGCGGGTTCGATTCCCGTGTCAGGTTCATATTCTTTTACATTTTGTTTCATCGGCTTTGGTTCCAGCCTATCTCTCCTTGAACTCCGAACATACTGCACGAGAACAGGGTCTGGCCATGAGACTACTCTTACTTTGTGGCGGCTACCCTATAGTGAGGACGGCCCCATAGTGAAGACGACCTTATGCCCTCGACCCTCTCGACCCCAATATATGTGGATCTTCTTGCGACCCCATACCCTCAATATCCGTGGATGACCGTTGGTCCTGCCAGTAGTTACATGCTTGTCTCAAAGATTAAGCCATGCATGTCTAAGTATAAGCAATCTACCTAATACGAAACTGCGAATGGCTCATTAAATCAGTTATTGTTTATCTGATTCTAGTGCTAATACATGCATAACAAGCCCCGACCATTTGGAAGGGATGTATTTATTAGATAAAAACCAATGCCTTCGGGCCACAGTAAAATCTTCCTGCACCAACCCCTCGACCCACCTAATACTTAACCTTTCCCAAACAATATTTAATCTTTCCAGCCTCTACCCGAGACTGCCTCTACCCACCCAACAATTGTTGTTCCAACACGCCGCCCAATACTTGAACTTTCCAACTTCGACTCAAGTGTTCGACCTGCCTACTAACAATATTTGATCTTGCCCGCCTCGACTCGCCTACCTCGACCTACCTAACAATTTTGATCTTTCTAGCCTCGACACGCCCAATACTTACTTAATCTTTCCGACCGCCCGACCGCCTCGACCCGACCGGAACGAGACTAGACCCGACCCCAATATTCGTGGATCCTCTTGCGACCCCATACCCTTGGCCCCATAGTGAAGACTACCCGACTACGAACACACCCTTTGAAGGCGACCCCAAACCCCTGTGACGACTTCCC
This sequence comes from Peziza echinospora, assembly GCA_024516245.1. Classification (NCBI taxonomy): domain Eukaryota; kingdom Fungi; phylum Ascomycota; class Pezizomycetes; order Pezizales; family Pezizaceae; genus Peziza; species Peziza echinospora. The sequence goes on along the minus strand of JAJLQT010000010.1, from coordinate 466,057 downwards.
AAAGAAAGAACCCCCAACCGACAATAGAAAAGGAGAACAGAAGGAGGCAAACCATACCCTCACAGCATTAAATCCCGGACAAAGCAAGCAAGCAAGAGAGACCAAGATAGAAAGGCAATAAACCAAGAAACTTTAGAGGCACCGACGTCTGGATATACGAAGAGGACGCCTGGATATACGAAGAGGACGCCAGGAATGAGAAGAAAGGGACAAGGTAAAGGCCACACACACACAACATGCCGATGCGAGAAGGACAAAAATATTCATTGAGCCGAACAAAAAGAAAGCCGATATGGCGGAAACGTCCACTCCATTATTGTCCTGGGAAATAACGCCCCAAAAATTAATTTCCGTACACCTTAATTTTTGGGATCCTGGCAGTCGGTGGTTTCCCAGTATAAGGTTGCTGTGAGGAGGGCTTTGGGCCTGGATTCCACGCAGACGTCGACTTCGGGGCTGGCTGGTTGGGAGCGGGGAAATGGCCCCAAGTGGGATCGGTGAATCTGTAGCTATAGGTACCTTCCCTAGGCCCAGGAAGGTACGGACCACTACTCCCCTGCTCAGCTGGGCGAGCCTTTTCAGGGTTGGCGGCAGCTTTCATAATCCTCCTCGACAACATGCGGACCAATTCTTCTTCATCTGCTATATTCTTGGGAGCAATTGGTGAGTTTTCTCCACTGGTCCGAATGACTGCCTCTATGGGCATTGCTCCAAAGTCGGGGTCGTGATCGTCGTCTCGGTGGTACTCGGGGCCATTTGGAGGCGTTCTAGGTGGTGGCTGGCGATGCTTGGTCTTAATCGACGGACCGTCATCTCCATTGCCATTGCCCTGACCCCCGCTCATGAGATATTTCCAGTCTGAGGGTGCGTCCTCGATGAAGCGATCACCCTGAATTTCACTCGGAATTGTGCCACCCCGAGTGCATCCAGATGATCCTGAGGCACCACCACAAGTGGGGCCATAGTTTCCCATGTGCGTTGGTGTATATCCCTGTGCCCTTCTTTCCTCATTGATTTGTGCCAGCAAGGCTGCCTTCCGTCTCTTGAACTCTTCAGTGTGGTTGTGGTTGATTTTCTTTTTCAATTCAACACGCGAATTCCATATCTTATCAAGAAACCAGTTCCATGCCTTTACAAACCACCCCACAACCTTGTGCCGCACATCCTTTGTTTTCCTCCACAAATCTGCAAACTGACGCAACATTTTCTTCTTCCAGTGATTCTCTCTCTGCCATTCCTCCAGAGACACGACCTCGATGTATTCATCACTTCGCATCGGTCGAGGACTTAGCAAGAGGAGGGAGTCGGTACTGTCTCTGTAGTCGGAGGTATCACCACAGTCACTGGAGAGGCTGGAGAGGTGATGGGGTGTGCCAGGGGGGGTGGTGGCGTCCGAATAACCCGAGTCGAAGACACCAAAGCAACTGCCAAAGCAGGTGCCGCCGTTAACGGTTGGGGGCATTGGTAGGGACACCACAACGTTCAGAATGGAGATCAGGATGATCCCCGCCCAGAAGAAGAGTGCCGAGAAATTCATGGCGATGATTGTGGTAGATGGGTGGGCGCTAGAACAGTAGATCAGGTATCCGTGATTTGGGGATATCTTTCAATCTTCTAGCTTCGGATGGTGTTCTGGAGCTTTTAGGCGGTTTTCTAAATTTCTTGTGAGTTAGCTTTCATTCCCTGAGTGTTTCCTGCAAATGTATTGGGTGGATATCATACGAGAAGGATGAAACCTGGAGTGTAATCGTTCGAAAGAAATCTGGTGTTGTGGTTTGACGATTTTGGGAATGGTAGCTTTATGCCTTAGATTGTTTGATGATTTGGTGGCCTGAAGATCGAGTTGGAGGTTTGGAGGTTTGTTTCTTTGGAAGATTGCTGTTCGATGGTACTTGTGGAGACCGAAAAACGAGGGGGCTATAGCCAGTCTTTGTACTTGAAGATGAGGCCTGTCATTTTGCCTCCCAAAGAACAGGCGTGTAATCGAATACCTTCGTTCTTTCTGTAAACTACTTAAGTATCCTTTCGTTCCCGTTGAAGCAAATGACGACAATTGTGGCGTGGATAACGCGAAAGCGAAGCTCATGATACTTCCATCCTTCCGTGGACTGGAATACCTAGGTTGGCAGTGGTTACATCGTGCCGGGCGGTAGGTGGCAAGAGCCTCAATTCTATGGCCATGCAATTGCCTGATGAAAATTATCACACGAAAGATGGGTGCGAGGCGAGAAGATAGAGTGGCAATCACGATGCCATTTTGGGTATTTGACAGATGTCTACTTCTGGAAGTTATTGTGTGAAGCGTGGGGCATTTGTCTATATTACCCGATCTGTGGGCGTAAGCTGTGGCCTCATACCCGAGAGATTGATGGACATGTGGCCGGTAACGCTGGCTTGTTGAAATATTATTGGCAGGTGTAGTCTGGTGTTGGCAGGCGTTGACTTCTCCAGGCCTCAAGATTGCCTTCTCGTAACGAGACTAGCCTTCTCGAGTACAGGCGTGGCCGAATGAGGAAGTCATGTCCAGGATCAGACTAGTCTAGTCTGATTTCCCACCTAAGAAGTAGGTGCACTGTCACCTGTCACAACTGCCAAATCTGCCAAGTTCTTCGAGCTCAACCCATGTGGCTGAGCATACACTTCAAGTTTTGTATAACTGGTCTAATTCAATTGAATAGGGGTATTCAAAGCTCAAAAAAGTTCGCTTTTCTGAGTTCGTTTAATTCGGTCCGGATATTTGCCCAACTTTGAGTACCCTGGTGATTTTTGCGGATTTCTCAGGGAGGCCTAGAGCAGATATCTGGTTTTTGAGGCTAGCAGACATCGTCACATAAAATCACCCCAATGGGGTAGTGTTGAGTTATTTAGAGTGGTGATCTTGGCAGATAAAACGGATTTTTTTGAAGCAGATATCTGCTTTTCTGCACTTATCCATGGTCCAAGTACGGATTTTTCGTTGTGTGGAGAAAAACGGATTTTTCGGATTTTTTTCGGACTGCGCTAATTTTGAAATCCGAAAAATCCGCCGGATTTTTGAAGCTTTGAATACCCCTAATATATAACTACGATAGAGTTTTTACTACATTGCATTCACTAGCTCTTCCGCCAAAGACAATCCATATTCAAGCACCAATTTTACAAAGGCAAGAATAAACGAGATGCCTGCAAATACAAACCCCCCAAAGTCCTGCATAACTGTTCGCGGCGATTTCAGGAATGTGACGACAGTCGCCATCACCCATACCATAATCGCCACGGGAATCTCGTAGAGCACCAATAGGAGTGCTTGTAGGATCCAGGCGAGCACCATTTGGAGAAGTTGTTGAATCCAGGCTACCAATCGATGAAGGGGCTGACTGGCAATGAAAACCAAGATGCAGTCTATTATGGCGCCGATGTAGTCCAAGACAGCACCCACAAGTGCCAGGACGAGCACCATCAGGCGAAGGAGGAATGGAAGAATTGGGGGGCCGCATAGCAAGAATACGCCGGCCGCGATGCATGTGAAGTAGAGGAGGAAAAGGAGGAATACCGAGATTAACGTGAGGATGCCTCCGACGGGTGTGGTGGGTGGCAGAGCCCGAGTGGTCAGGTGGTCAGGGGTTGACATGCCTGCGACTTGAGTTTTTTGAGATTGCAAGAGAGTTGATTGTAGGCTAGATGGTGAAGTTATTGATGCTCTTTCTACAATTTAGTGGGCCAAATGAGAAACGCGGAATTTGAGGAACATGGAAAAGGTTCAAATTTAGGTAATGCTTTTCACCAGACCATTGCTTTTCCGGTTTATACACTACCATTATGGCCAGGAACTGTGGGCGTGGCCAGCTTGGGCGGCCAACGCCATGTTGACAGTCTTGAACCGGTGGTCAGCTCTTTCGGTTGAATCTCTCGCAGTGAGCTCGGATGGCCATGTTGAGCGCTTGTTGCCAAGAGCGGCTTCTGAAGGCGGCGGGTAGCGCGCTTGATGTCTGGTATTAACGACCTCGAGCACGGGCTGGGGCTCATGGGCGGGCCTGCCTATGTAGGTACTTGGTGCCTATTGGCGTTTCGTAGTCTCATTCCCGTTTCGCAAGCATAGAGCACGTCTCTCGAGTCTTGCAACTGAATTCACGAAGATGACTGGGGCCCAAGGCCTCAGCTTGGCTCATGTTACGCCTATTCCTTCCGTAGATCCTCTGTACCAACAGCCCGTGCCAGACCCGGGCCCGGCTCGTATGGTACACGTGTTGCGCAATGGCCTTGTACACTTCCTCTCGGCGGCAAACCACTCATAGTCCGAAAGTGACAGCCTGCCCGGCCGCGTAAACTTACCTTCCCAATACCGCCAGAGAGCGTCGGGTAAGGCTGACATTGAATTCCCCCTCGAAGGTCTGCTACTTGACACCTTTGCTGCTCATCCGAATGGCAACCTGTCAAAAATGTACCAATTGCAGGTGCTAGAGGTTGCCCTTTCTCTAGCTGACAGCACCTAGTATCGTGGCCAAACCCTCGTTGCCGACATCGCAACGTTGCCTCTCCTGTTGGAGGGAACAGAGAAAGTCACAGAGACGGCTATAGCCACTACTGAAGGAACCCTGAGGCCAGCAAGGCAAAATGAGCATGGAAAATCTATAAGAACAGACCGTTTCCCCTCTTCTCGTCCTCCATTCTCATCAGCAGAACACTCAACATCCTCACTAACCAGCAATACAAGAGCCGACTCTTCCTCGCTCTCAACTCTCACAATCACCAACCAATTTTCCTTTTTACCAAAAACCTCCAAACCCCCACCAAAACCTCGCCAAAATGCGCATGATGAATAGTTTCATCGTTGCGCTCTGCTTCTTCGAAGCCACCCTGGGGCAGATGATCAAGCATGGTGGTGGCTTGAACAACGGCAATGGGCAGCCAGCATTCTCTGGCCCATCAGATATCCCCGTGGTATCCACTGGGGATATCTTCGTCGAGGAACCAGTCCTCACTCTCCCTTCCGGCCTCCCAACGGCCTCCTCCACCGTGGTCACTGCGATTGTGACCACCCCCTCTGCACTCCCTCTCACCTCGGCCCTCTCTGTCTCCGTCCCCTCTGTCCTCGCCAACACTGTCCCCTCTGTGACCAACACTCCGGCCCAGCAAACCAAGCAGATCTTCGCCCCTCCCAAGCTCTCCCGCAGACACTCGCAGGCAGCCTCCTCGATCTGCCAGACTCCCCAGTTCGCGCTCACCAACGAAAACTGGATCGATTCCGACGCCGCTGGCTTTCTCCGGAGATGGGCCCTCGACTTCATCGGGGACCCAGAGTACAGCCGCAGAGGCCTGATCAGCTCCCTGGCGCACTCGTTTCTCGGAAGAAACGAGTTCCAATGCACCATGCGTTCCTCCCACTCGTGCATGGTCACATGCAATGAAGTGGTGAGCATGGTAACGGACCCAAGTGAGGCGCGGGCGTTGTACTTTGTGATGACGGCTGCCCGGCACTACTTGGAGATCATGGAGGTCGCCGACCATGCTCTGCTCGCTGCACAGGTCAACGTGGGCCAATGGACCGATGTCATGGCGCAGAAATTTTACTGGACCCAGGAAACTTCGCACGACCGTGTCTTCCGCACGACCATCTCGCTCATGACGTCCTTCGTGTCGTTCATGATGTTCACCTTCGCGCCGCAGATCCCTTTCCATGCCGTCGAAAAAATCTTCGAAATGAAGTACAAGGAGGCCCCAGACAATGCCGTAGCCCCAGTGGGCGCGGCACTTGATAAGGTCCAACTTGACCAGGCAAACCAAAAGGCGGACATGGAAACGAATGCTGCCACGGCCGGGGCTGCTGCGAAATGGGTCGAGGTCGGGTACAACGCGATTGGCAACGGGGTGCCAATTATCGGAGTACAGGCGATGGAGTTCATGACCTGGGAGGGGTACGAGAAGGCACAGGCTCTCAACATCGCGGAGCTCGGTCTGGCTGTCAGTCAGATGGTGTCTGAGGCCCGGAGCAAGAATGCACAGGGAGTCATGGAGGCATTCAGCGGCAGAGTCACTGATGGAACCGGTAAGCTCCCATCTACCATCACAAACACATGTATTTTTACTGATCCGTTTTGCTAGGGAATACAATTCTCGGTTCTATCTTGGAATCCGGGTCTTTCCTCGCGGTCAACTCGCAGATGTTGCACCAATGGTCTGGGGCTCAAGTCGAGAAGAGGTTGACGGATGCGCTCAAATTCCGCATCCTGAGCGAGGCCATGAAGTCCCAGGGTGTCTACATCCACTGCACCCAGAAGTTGAACGCATTCAGTTGCGAGCATGAGGACAGCGGCCCCCAAAACCTCAAGGCATGTGTGGGCGACCGGGTCTGCTACATGAACAAATGGAGCGGACGCGGATACTGGTGGCGTCACCATGTCGAGGAGCCTTTTGGAGCCAACCAAATGGCTGACTGGCCGTTCCTTGTGACCACGGAGGAGATCATCATCAGCAGCGTCAAGACGCACTTGATGACGAAGGGAGGGGCAGACATGGCGAGGTTCGCCAGTCAGGAGGACACCGTCTCTCCCCAGAACTTCCTCGATGCGAGCACCCCCGGCGCCTTCTTCATCCCGGTCTGCATCAATGACCGCTTCGCCCAGAACACGCCCCTCGACGATTACAAGCTGTGGGACAACTTCAACCAGAACAGCGAGAAGAAGACCCTCCCCTGCAGCTGCGGTGAATTCTGGGGCGACGAGACTGAGCGCCTGTGGCTGGACACCGGACTCGCCATGTCCAAGCACCAAGAGAAGTACCGGGGCGACTTCTGTCCTCGCCAGCTCACGAAAAAGCTTGGCGAGGACAAGCTGGAGCGGTACGTTGCCGACTGCCGCCTTCGGGTCTCTCGAAGTGGCATGCTGAATGGGTACCACGATGGCAAGCACCCATTCTGCGACGTGGTCATCGACCTCGTCACCAAGCATGGCAAAAGCCCAGAGGACATGGACCCGTACCTGAAGCTGGCTCTGGAATGCAAGGTTGGCTTGCATCGGACTCGTCTCGGGAAGCCGAAAAAGGAATGCGAGATGTACTCCAAGACTGGCTTTGAGGAATTGGTCAGTCAAAGCCATCCTCGGGCCAGACTTTGGTTCGGTGGTGCCTAAGTGATGTTGGGCTCACCACCCCGCATTGCACTGGCCGTGGTTCCGCCTCCTTCTGTGGTTGTGACTCCCTTCGTCTCCGTCGTCTCCGTCGTCTTCGTGTCCTCTCGTCGTGGCTCCGTCTTTCTGTCGTGGCTCTGTGCCTCTGTCTTCTTCTGTCGTGGATCCGTCTCCTTCCGTGGTTGAGCATCCCTTTGGTTCTCCAGCATCTTTGTGTCCTCTGGTAGCGGTTCTGTTTCTGCTTATGCGTTTGTGCCTCTCTTTCGTGGTTGTTTTTCTCCTGCCGCACCTCTCGGCTGTATTTCGTGCGTATTTGGATCTGTGGCATTTCTTGTGGCCCAGTTGGTTACTGTTTCTGATTTTAGATTTGATTTCAAGTATTTCTTCTTTTAAAGAATCCCCGCGGTTTCCCCGTTCCCGCGGCCGGTTTCCTAGTTGTTTCCGTTTGTTAATTTTGATTTGAATAATCTTTTTGGACTTTTGTAATATATCCTTTTGAAAGGCGTTAGGGTTCTGTTTTTGTGTTTATTTTGCTTGTTATGTGATGTTCTTTGTTTTTCGAGTTCTTTCAATTTGTAATTGTCTTGAAGCGTAAACTTTTTCTTGGAAATTTAAAAGAGATTCCAATATTAATTTGAGATTGACAAAAAAGAAAATGTCCAACACACGAGCCCATGACCATGCATTGGTAGATTTGAGATCTCTAAGGAGGAAGAATGAATGAGCGAGCAGACAAGAGACGGGAGGACTATGCGCGTAGTCGGCTACCTAGATTAGACGTGCTTTCGAACCAATTAGTTGACGGATTGTCCTGATGAGATTGCTCTCCATTTGGTACTTTGAACATTTCGTTCCGACACTGCTTTCCATGATATCGCGGTGACCTTTGTGTCGATGTACGGTTTTGTGGTCATACGCTGAGTTCCCCGAGCTGGTTGGGCAAGGTTTTTCGCTACCTGTAACGACCGGGAAGTAAAGTAGGTAAATATATGTGAACCATTGTCCTCCGTAGGGGGGGCTGGGCACGAGATTAGTGAATCTGTTTATTAGTGTTTCTTTCGGTGTATGGCGTATACAGTGGTTGGAGGGTAGTCTGGTGTGCAAGTTGGAGGGAACTGCGGTGGGGAGGAAGGGGGGGCAGTTCTTATACCTGGGATGACGAGAGGGTTTGAGGCTATTCAGTCGATTGAGTTGATTGTGAATTATTAGAATTGAGACTGTTCTTTTAAGCTTTCGAGGTACATACATACATGCTTGCGCGGGCTTGGCGTTGGATGGGAAATACTGATTTTTTGCGCGTGGACGATTTGGAGGTGCTTCAGTAGCGAGAACGAGACCAGAGTCTCGTGATCATTCCAGTTACTTCTTTGGGTAATTGGAGAGAAGGGTGAAACGTGGTCACGAGACTAGGTGAGAGGTACCGGCTGGTGAAATGTAGCCTGGACCCCACGCGGGCTGCAAATGTATTTATTCTCGTGCCCAGCGGTGAAATTTTACATGAACTGCCACATATACGTGAGAACTGTGTTAGAGCCGGCTTCGAGAGTCTAGGCTACCTCTTGTATCAATTACCAGGTAACCAGGCTACCAAAGACAGGTCCACTATTATGGTGGCAGCAATCTTGATGCCTCTTCGAGGGGCTGGGCACAAAACTATCCTGATGGCATAGGAACATGGAAAGTGATGTATGTGCCCGCTCTGAGGGAAGGGTAGTCTCATGACTACAAGGTAAGCAGAAACGGTCACTCGATATAAGCAGCCAAACGGGGACGAGGCTAAGCCAAACGCACGTGGGCCCCGACGCCCCGAGAGTACTTAGGTATGCTTGCTACTGTTCTCGTGCGCTTGCTACCTTGTGCTGTGTGAGTGTATGTGGTGCGAATGGGTGTACGTGTGTTAATATGTTGTTTCTAGGCTGGTGTGTTTCCACTTGTTTCTTCATTCACAATAAATCTGTTGGTTGGACACTGGCATTCATGATTATAAGTTAATTCACATTGGCAGCGCTTTCGCTTCAACTACGGATTACTTCCGTTATAAGCATACCCGATATAAGCAATTTCCCTCCGGAGGAGGGGCTGGGCACGAGACTAGCAATTTCTGCTATTGAACGTGCAAGTGAGGTCGGTCTTCACTCGTTCCCATTTGAAACGCCTTCACTCATGCTTGGCCCTTCGCTTGGTCCGTCACCATCATTCTACCCAGTCTCGTCAGCCCACGCCACAAGAGTGCGTAATGGACAGGTATGTACTGGGGGGGTGGACAGTAACCGGCATACCGACTGAATCTGCGATAGATTCTGTATCATGGCTACTTGCTCCATCAACTGTGTATCCTTTATCCCACGGTAGCTGTTCCCTTATCGCCTCACTTTCGTCCACCTCCGAGTACAGTGCTAATTAATGGACACTATCCTTTCTTCTCTCAGCAAAATCAGGAATCCATGAAGACACAACTATGAACCCCCAATTATCTGAGGGCGAGAAAAGAACTCAAGTCCCTCTCGGACGGCGAATTCAACCGTTATGCAGGAAAGAGGCGTCGAATGCACCAGGCCTCAAAGACTGCATATCCAATTTCAGATCTTGCGATCGACTGCATATATTTCAGGCAAAAAAAAAAAAAAAACACCAAACCCCCCTGGGCACAAGTTCTCGTGCCCCATTAGACCCCCAGGAATCGATTAGCAAGAAGGTTAGACTTGTCGCCGTTACATTTTACGTCAAAGGAATGCTTCCTTCGTGCCATGTCCCTGACAGGCCACCTTCCGGATATAGTGTTGAAGACAGGTCCTTCATAGCTTGGGGCAGGCTAAATTACCCTGCAGCATGAGATGTGCATGAGATGTCGACAAATTGGCGTTCGCAAATTCTCTGGAGTACTGATATGGTCAGATCCAACATATGGTTTTACGAATTTTGTTTACTCGAGGCGGTGGACAAATGTAACACTCTATCCCTCCTGGGGCCTATATGCAGCTGCCGAAGGTCGATCTGGCCAGGGGAGGATTTTCTGAAGAATCCTTGGTCCTTGGGAAAGCAAAGCTGTCCTCTAAAGTCCGGTGATTTGGGGCTAGAGCCCAGGGTGTACTCGCCAAAATATCCTGGGCAGGATAGTTGGAAGGATATCAGGGATTGAAAACTCTTGGGTTCAGCATTGCAAAAGCCGGGGTCAATTAGCCCCAGGCATCGAGAGGTAAAGTTCAAACACCATGATACCTCGAGCTCTGTTTTTGATCTGTTCTTACCCAGAGGCATATGAAAAGGACAGGTTGATATCTCTGATTGTCAAGCTTTGTATGGCATCACGATGGACGATTTGGGATATATTCCCCTATGGCAAATGATAAGCTCATAGATGTTGAAGAGATATTTAAGATCTTGAGGCACCTACTCGAGTATATCAGATAGCTCAAACTCCCTAGCTTTTTGCGGGGTTATTGAACAGGGATTCCATCTGGAGTTACTCTGGGGATATTTAAACTCACAACCTGGACATGGCACAGAACAGGCTACATATCAAATGGTAAGTAGATGTATACCAGGTAGGTCAATCGCAACGAATACGCGAGAAATAATACACCTATCAGCTATACCTCGTACCATTTTTATGATACCAAGAAGACACGCACCGGCCCATTGTTTACCCCCACCCCGACCCCCGACCCCAAGGCTCAACCCCACCATATACTGCATACGAGTGTATACGTATGCTACGCCGTAAAAAATAAATTACAAGACCTGGGGGCAATTGTTTCCATATATATACCCCGATACCCACACCCCAATTGGAATTCGTGAGGAGTAGTTTTGTTTTTGTGTCCGAAGTTCCATTTACATCTCCATTCTGCTCAATAGCAACCACAAAAAAATCAATCCGACCGACACTGTACACAAAGAACAAAAATCAAGCGACAATGGCCGAAGCAAGTACTGGACACGAAAATCTCCCGGCAATTGAAGTTCAGGTAGTTTCACCGAATGAATACACGTGTTTTTTGTTACCGACAGCCGAGGATGTTTTTGAGCTGGGGATAGTCTGCTAATACAAGGTTGGATGGAACTTTAGGATGATGATTATGAAGATTACGATGATTCTGGAAGTGATTATGCTTCTGGAACGGCCTCAGATACGACATCACTTTCGAGTTCAATAACAAGATACCAGTACGAGAATGGTAGGCGATACCATGCATACAAGGAAGTAGGTTTTTAATATTCCAAATCGCGCACCTTCCAAGAGCATATGCATTATATAACCTAACTAAATGCTAATATTTGTTTCAGGGAACTTATGTACGTGGATTTTCAATCTTTCTCAGAATTGTTTTGTGGGGATGGCGGCCCGCCTTACACCTAAGTTACCCATTGATAATTGGAAACTAATCTTTTCGCTCCACGGCGAAAATAGGCTTTCCCCAATGATGAGGCAGAACAAGACAGACTGGATCTCTATCATCACATCTGGAGACTGCGCTTTGGCGGTGCCTTATATCTTGCCCCACTTGACAAGGGAATCCACAAGGTATGCTCTTGAAGCACAAGCCCTTTCCGATACTCACTAAATGTTGTAGGCTCTTGATATTGGCACAGGAACAGGAATCTGGGCAACTGATTTCGCAGAGTTCGTATCCATTCAATTCTTCGATAACAACAACTCAGCCAGCTAATTTTCTCTTAGTGAATTTGAGTCTGCGGAAGTTATTGGAACCGATATCTCACCGATTCAACCACGCTGGGTCCCACCAAACGTGAAGTTCGAAGTCGATGATTGTGAGGCACAATGGACATTTCCCAAAAACTCGTTTGATTTCATCCATGGCCGGAACTTGGGTGGTTCAATTTCCGATTGGCCAAAGCTGTTTGATCAAATTTATAAGTAAGTCTAATTATAAAGTTTGAGATGCCAACATTCCCGCTAGAACGCTCAAGACTGACTGACTATTGCTTTTGATAAATAGACATTTAGCTCCGGGTGGAATTGTCGAGATGAAAGATATCAACACAAATTTCTTCTCGGACGATAATTCTCTCAAGCCCGATGACCCAATCAGCGAATGGCAAGATAACTGCAACACCGCTGCAGAAAGAATTGGCCGGTTGATTGCCGCTGGACCTCTCCTAAAGTCACATTTGACCCTGGCTGGCTTCGAAGACGTGACAGAGACTGTCGTCAAGACACCTCTTGGCATGTGGCCTTCGGATCCAAAGGAGAAGGAAATTGGAATGTACATGCGAGAAATGATGGTGGAGGGCGTTGACGGGTTGAGCATTGGGCTATTTACGAGGATTCTCGGATGGTCTCCAGAGAAGACGTTGACGTTCACGGCGGAGGTGAAGAAGTCGTTCAAGAACAAGAGGAATCATATTTACACTAATTGGTATGGCCCCCCCCCTACCTTTTTGATCAGGGAGGATGATTGGCTAATTTGAGATCTCATCTCGCAGGTATGTGGTACACGCACGCAAACCGCTCACGAAAGCGCCTGCGACGGCTGTTCCTGGACCAAGTGTTGTTTCGGCTCCAGTCACGGCGCCAGCAGCTGGGCCCAGTGGTACCACTGAATTAACACCAGCAGCCACAAGCACAGAATAAAAGGGCGGCTTGGTGTTATTCATATGTAGTTTTAGGAAGTTTCCTGGGGTTGCCTAAACCTTAATGGGATTTTCCCAAATTATGATTGGTGGGAAACGATTGTGTACATGTATTTGTAGTAAATCACTTGACTTTATTGATTGCCAAGTACGACGTTCATCTACGATTCCCTTTCACGGTGACAATGCTTGATAGTTCATTGAATTCTTTACGAATGGTAGCGAGTTTGTTTCAATTAGGTTTGTATTATTGATTATTATGGGTGACTCTGATGTTCACGTCTAGTTAATAATTAGTCTTGCATTCTACTTTATGTAATTCCATTTTTCAAACCCATGCCTGCTTCATGATCATGATACAATTGTATGATTGATCCACTGCAATGACAGTACATACATGCGAAATTGACTAATTCGACTTTCTCAGCCTGCAACTCCCGCTACCTAAGTTATAACGTTAACAAATCCATCCAAACTCTCAAGATTCCTAGGCTGGGGGGCATAGGCTTGTCTCGCAACTATGTAGATATTGAAGTTGCATGAGTAGTGCTCACGTTCTCCACTTGCAATTAATTGATATCTAATTTGAATTTATTAGTGCCGTTGACCCTATAGTAGCTATGCTACTAGCCTTGTCAGTGACCCGAGGTTATACTGAACCCAAAGCCTCCCGCATAACCACGTAACCTCTGTCCAGCTTAATCCCATAGTATACGCATATAAGATATCGGTACCGCACCCCAAGGTTCTCAACGCCTGGGGACGAGGCAAACCCGAGGTGGGGGCGCGCGGATGCATGTCTTGAATTCGAAGGGACTCGATCAGTTAGAGCCGATGTGGATCGACTCGAGTATGTGAAGAAAGGATTTTTTGCTCGAAACGAAGCTTAGGTAGGCGTCGTATGGGGTACCTACTAGTAAGGGTCGAAGATTAGTTTTTGGTAAGACGTTCTAGAATGATGCCTCTTTGAATGATTTGTCGCATGCTTTGTGGGGGGGGGGGGGCTCTATATTTGGAGATTCGTGGCAAGGACTGTTACCTAGGGAAGCTAAATTTTGCGAAAAGGCATGCCTGGGGAGGGGGGGTAGTTAGATAAAATATGCCTGAATGATTCTTAGTGTGGAGTTTGATGCCGAAGGGTGCCGTAACGTGTATTTGCTTTTTTCTTGTCTTTTTCTCGAATTTGGTTTGGAAAACTAATAGTAATGCACTTGTTACTCTATAAGCTATACTCGTAGGTAGAGAGGAGGAAGATGTAAAGTATAGAGTAGTGAATTCGAGGATGCATATGAGGTATTTCGGGTAATCCAATTTTATCCCGAGATCTAGATCTTGGTGGTCTCATCCCCAGGCGCCCCCTCGAGCTCGTAGATGGATTCTGGCACCGGAAGAGGATAAGCATGTGTGCGATTGTAGCTAGGTTAAAAAACTTTTAGGGAGTATTCAGGGCTGATTTCGATCCAGGGCGTCATGTGTTCAAAGCCTCCTAAGCCTCGATGGTTCTGTCGGCTTCCTGGTGGGACGGGCGAGTGATCTGTGAGTGTTTCTTTCAGAGGCACAAGACCTGACAGGAATTCCGCTATCGATCTGTTGATGAGCTGCTTGTGGTCCGGACTCGTTCAGCTGAAGATATCCACAGAGTGCAGTGAGGGTCATTCGTTTCGCTCTCTCTCGTGGCGCTGGGAGAGGGGGCGGGTGGGAGGAATGCACTCGATGGAGCACGAGATAGCAAAGTCTCGTGCTCTCGATCTCCAGCCCCCTCCTCACTCAAAGTAGGTCTCGTTCAAAAATCACCAAATAAGGCAATTCTTCTAGTGTCGTTGCTCTCTGCGGCACCAAATCTGGCTAGCCCCAAGCTTGGCGAGATCTATGTCAGAAGTGATCGGACATTGGCGTCGCCAAGAGCAACTTTTTGTATAACTCCGATCACTTTTTTATACCGTCTGTACAATTGTGTCCGTAAGCGCCTTTGTGACGGAGAAACCTTATTCAGGGATCTGACATGGGCTCGGTCTATTCTCAGCAACTTTATTGTCGTCGGCATTTTTTTTTTGATCTGGTGACGTTCGCTGCAGCTGGTAATTTTGTTTGTGAGAGGGACAGGTAAGTGGGTTCCACAAAGCTAAGTGGCTGAGATCGATGTCTGTCTAGTCTCGTGCCTGTCCGGAGAAACCATGGCCAGGATGAGACTAGGCCAGGGGCTGCTGAAGATAATATGCATCAAATTGCTGACCGGAAGGGCTTGGAACTGAATCCCTGGGCTTTGGTACCGTGGTACTTACCTGGCTCCAACTGAGTTCCATTCTAAAGCTTTTGACGAGGAAAACATAGCCTTCGGATAATATTCGGGCTATAGTCATCATCAATATACCTGCAGAAACGGCGTAGGAAGAAAAAGAAAAAGATCTTCTCCTAGTGCATCCGGGAGCTGGTCACACGATATCACGATCGGCGCAGCGGGTGGCTTGAAGGCAGCCAGCCTGCACGGGATGATATCGCTAGCGCTGATGATTAAACAATTAAGAAAAAAGTATCCGCTTTTGGCCGTGGGGTGGATGTTTGGGTGGCTGTTTTTAGGTATGTGTCTGTAAGTTTACCATCCACATTTATTAGAGTTGACATACGGGAGGCAGATATGTATAAAGGTCGTGGGAGTTTACCCCTCTTTTTTTTTCCCTTTCTTCTTCACTCATCACAGCTGAGCTGGATCAGGCAATCGATACATACTATCACTCAGCACAAACACACACACAATCTACATTCTTCACGACGTTGATCGTCTGAAACTTCACCTTATTCTACAGCATTTTTTATTTTTTTTTTACCAACCTTTTTAATACTTCTTTTTGTTTTATATTACATTTGTGTGTGTGTGTTGTTGTGAAATTGCCTGAACATCTTCAAGCAACTCGATCATTTTATTCTGCTTCTTCTTCTTCAAAAAGGCACATCTCTCAACTTTATATATATATATATACCGCAAAAATGGTCAACACAGCAGCAGCAGCCGTCCTTATTGGATCTTTCCTCCCAGCCGTCATGGGACACAGTAAGAACTTCCTCCTCTCATCTCTTCTTAATCTTGCCAATTTCATGAATACTAATTCCCACCTCCTTCACAGTCGCCATCTGGCATCCATCGGTCTACGGCTTCAACGGCAACGGCTACACCCTCGTCGAACCCCTCTCCAACTTACCCTTCAACAAATGGTGGTTCCACGGCCAACTCGACAACGCCCCCAAAAACCAAGTGATGCAGCTCCCAGCCGGAGGCCAAGTCACCATCGAGCACGCCTGCAACAAAGAATTCACCTCCTACGGCAAAAACAAGAACGGGAACAACAACCCCTGCCCACCCGACACCCCATCCATGCACGCGGGGAGCCCAATCAAGGAAGACCTCCTACGAGGATGCGCGCTGGCAATCGCCTACAAGAACGACGCGAAGCAGGTCAAGAAGGAGGACTTTGTGGTCTTTAGCGTAAACACAAGGTGTGTCAGGGAACTGAGGACATCCTATCGGATCCCCGCGGGGATGCCAGGGTGCGGGGGGGGCAAGTGTATCTGTGCCTGGTTTTGGCAAGGACAGAATAGTAACAATGAGATGGTAAGCCCCCTCCCCCCCCCTCTCTCTCTCTCTCTCTCCTTCCTCGAACCACCTCTCTAACATTTCCATGAAAATGTAGTACATGAACGGCTTCGACTGCAACATCGTCAACCCGGGAAACAGGCGCATCGCCGAGCCAAAAGTGCCAGTCGAGTGCTCCAAGAACCCAAACGACTGCGTAAAGGGCGCAAAGCAGCCATTCTACTGGGCCAACCAGGATGGGAACTACAAGATGTTGAACATAAAGCCAGAGTTCACCCGTAGATATGGTTTCGAAAATGGCGCCCAAGAGGGCATGTTCCAGCCTGAAACTAAGAGGAGAGCGATCAGATACTCCTCTGCCGAGCTCGAGGTTCCTGAGGAGGACTCGGAGTAAGCATGCAGGATTCTGATCATGATGACTTGAATTCTTTTTTGGGAGATCTAGAGGGGACGATGGATGGGGTGCTTGAAATGGAGGGCAGAGTCGTGATTTATAAAAGAAAACCTCAGATTAGATCTAGATATGACGCACATTTGATGGGGCATGATTATTGTGTAAAGCATTTTTCTGTTTTTTCTTCTATATATTGATTGCATATATATTTGGGCTGGGAATTAGGGGTATAATAACTTTAAAATGTCACGCATATATACCATTCGCGATTAATCATCATCACGATCCGCAAAATAAGTACTTGGGTCTTTGAATTTGTAAGTATTCAGCTGTACTGGAGGAATCGGAAGTGAGGCAGGCATATGCATAGCTATAGGAATTCAAAGATACATTTTGATCGCTACCAATAACGTTACCTACCTCTAGATCTATAGCTATACATAATTCATCCTATGCGTTTTGAATTCAAAATGATCATAATTAAAACTTACTCTGATATACTCCCCTTCATTACGCTTATTTCCACATATTTCCAGCTGAAAGATACCTACCTTTCTAGGTACCTACCTAACCATAAACGGCTGAGGCTGTACAACATGTACAGTACATGTACTCGGGTACACAGCCTCAACCATGCACAACGCCTGACTCGAGGCTAAACCATGCACATGTACTCGGGTACCGGTCGGTATACACATGCCCACCGCAGCTTTTTCGGCGATATAATGGATATTACCTGCTGCGCATCTCACGCGGATTATAATAAAATTAGCACAGCACAAATCGAATACCTACGAGTACCTAATGCAAATGAAAGCTGCGCGTGGCATGCACGGACCACTCATACCCATGTGGTGGTGGGTGGTGGGGTTGCGGTTGTCTTGGGTGGGTTGCCTGTTTGGGTAGTACGCTAGTCTGGATTTGGGATTTTGGTGGATGGATACGGAAGTCTTCAGATGGTGGGTGGGTGGAGTACTGCAGTTGGAGTGATTTAGGTACTTACCTACATAAGTACCTGGTATATGAGTATAGTATCTCCTCTTTCAACGGCAAAATTTTAATTTCAATAGAGGCACTGGGTACGGAGTACTTAGGTAGGTATGTGCTCTATACCGAGTGAGGTACCGTACCGGTCCTGCCTGCGTAGGGCACTTTGGAGCATGCCAAGCTTGCAAGTCACCTGGGTGATGTTTTAAAAATAAAGCTTCTCTTTGTTCACATGCATTGGATTCGATCGATTAATATTGGAGAACTCTACTAGAAAGGAAAGATATCTACCTATCTAGAAGCAACACTCACGCGCGGGGGGGTTAGTACCATCCCTTAATACGTGGCAAAAGTACTCTCGAGCACCGCCGCTCACAATGTCCACGATACGCGTATCATACTTCCCTGCGTCGTGAATGCCCTGCCCCTCTTGGGTGCTCAACATTTGCGCGCGAGCGAGCTCATGGCCGTCTTGGCCAGATCTATAGTGAGCTCCTCGCGCGTCAGAATGCCCCAATTTTTTTAATAATTCCTTAATTGATCAAATCGGGCCTGTATCGATATCGATATCGATATCGATATATCCAGAAAACCCACCGGTGCCCGATCTCCGTGAAAAAATAAATAACTGGGTCCACAATAAGCCGCCATCGATCATGGCGGCCGGCCGGGTCTCCGAGTCTCAGCTCAGACATACCTCGCCATCCCAAGTGCCGCAGCATGCACAGTGCATGCCGCCTCAAGGGCAACTTCCTCCAGCATCACCAACTTAGTAGGTGGTCGGCAGCATCGAAACTTTAAATTTCGCGTGGATACCGCGCTTGGTGGGTTTTTGGTACTCGTATGAGCTAAGCTTCCACCTGGAAAATGTTTTCGATGGTAATGTTGATGATACAGGCGTACAGTACATCCGGACGTCGTGGGATTTCATACTTATATAATATATTTCGAGGCCCAATACGATCGCGAACGAGCAAGATGAGGACGAATATATAGTGGCGCGGCAATATAGAAGCATGTCTTCCATATGCATATGACGGGTTGTCCGCTAGAAGATCGCATATATATTCATGCCGGAAAGTTGCCGACACGACTTTAGAGGGCTTATGTAAACCTATAGCTAGCGCCGATAGGCTGAATAAGTAATAGCTACTTACCTAACCGAGTACACGATACGCTGACTTGCAAAGAAAGGCACGAGACTACTTGCAAACGATACATAATGATCAAGACGAATTCGAACAGACTTCTAGCTACGAATATATTTTTTCATAATTGTGCACGTGCACGCGTGGTATATATATACTAGGTATGGTATATACTAGGTATGTAAAAACAAAAAAAAAAAAAAAAAAAAAAAGCTATATAAACATGATGTGCTCAAATATCAGCGAATGACAATCATGGGCCAGTTGGTGTCTAGCCATCAGATCTTCGACCTAGGCTTTCAAGCCTACAATCGAGTAATGGTTGGAAAAAAAAAAGAAAAAAAAAAAAAAAAAAGATCTATAGACTTTCGTTAGACCCGGATCCCACCCCATATCCCAACCATAAACCATAAACCATAAAATAATATCAAGGAAATTTAAACCCTATCTAAACCCATGATCCAGAAAAAAAACAAGATCCAGAATATAAGGTAGAAGAAATATAACCAGTGGAACAATTAAAGAAAGTGATCCAAATCCCGAAACCGCAAACCGCAAACCGCAAACCGAAAACCGAAAACCGAAAACCGAATACCGAATACCGAAAACCAAAAGCCAAAAAACCAAAAACCAGAAGCCAAAAGAAAGTAGGGTAAACCCAAACCACAGATAAGCACCTTGAGCAGAAAGATAACCGAGACGAAGTAAAGACTATATTCAGTCACACTAAGGATTTTATTCCTTCTCAACATCGTCATCATGACGACTTCGTCGACTAAGTCCACCGGAACTCATAGGCCTTACATCTGTGACCTTTTGTACTACTTCCACATGCTTCTCTCTGCCAGCCTTATTCATCTCCTCCTCTGTATCGTTGAGCCCCCTGAAGCAGAACCAGAAGATAGTTCCAGCAGCCAAGGTAGCACCACATAATCCAACATATGACCACACCAACTTGGGGTCAACAGAGGTAGGGGAGATTGCGATACCGAGGGCACTTCCGGCAGCATTGGTCAAAAGAAACAAAGCCATGATAAAGGACTTCATGTTCGATGGTGCTTTGGTGTAGGCATATTCCAAACCAGTGATAGAAGCGCAGATCTCAGCAATTCCGATGATGGCGTATACTGGGGTTTGAATTGCAACGTGAACATTGTTCGGTCGGCCATCGCCACACTTTCGTGGGTGGTCAAAGCATGGTCCGGTATTATAGATTAGGTGTTGGATACCTGCAGCGTAACCCATGGCGGCAGCGGCAAAGAAAAATCCACAGGCGATACGTGTAATTGGCAAGAACTTGATCCCCATGCGGCGGAGACCTGGGTAAATGATTCTGTCCATGATAGGGATAAAGATAATAATCGTAATAGGACCAGCGTTGAGAATAATGTCATTTGGAATTCCATGGGTATTCATATCAGCTGCCATACTGACAAAGTTACTTGTCATTTGCCCATAGCAGACCCAGAAAATAGGATATGCCAAGAAAACTTTGCAGGCGACAAGTGATCGGCGAAGTTCGTCGATATAGTTCTCTGGCCAATTTGTCTTGTGCTTAGGGCCTCCGGGGAGAGCGTTTTGGTAAGATGGTCGAGCAGCCTCAAGGTTTCCACCAGACCGGAGGGCAATCCACCAAGCTTGGAAAGCCTGAAGAATAACGGATCCATTAGGTGGAGTGGTAACGTAGTATTTGCGGCCAACGATGAGTGTTCCAATGCCGACAAAGAACATGCAGAATGGAAGGAGGAATGCGGACCAGAATCCAATGTACTTTTCCATATACACAGTTGCAATTCCAGAAAGCGATCCCAAGTTAATACACCAGTAGAACATCTGAAAAGAAAAAAACGGTTAGTGTTGACATGTGGGAAAGTATAGTGATGTATTTACCATGTAGATGCTCTGGATTGTCATGTCCGGGCTAACAATGACCTTCTCTCCACTCTTTAGGGTACGGAAGAAGAAGCCTTTGCTTCGATATTGTTCGGCGATCAATGGTGAAACATTTGACTTAATTCCTCCTGAGCCTATTCCGATAACAATAATACTGGCAATGAACCCGCCGTAGGCATGTCCGCTTGCAATTGATGCTGGTATACTTGTGCAGACCAGAATGAGTAACCCAAACATGTAAATAAGGGCAAAGACCATGATGGTGTTATAACGTCCAAGATACTGATCCGCGACGATGGCTCCAATTAAAGGTGTAACATAACACCAGAAACTCCAAAAGTACTGTAGAGCGGTAGCTGTGCTTTGGCCTAAGCCTAGGGCTCCAGGGATTAGACCGCCGACTGGATTTTGCATGTAATTCTGGAAAGGCGCTGACAGTCCATAGTAGGCGAATCGTTCTGTCATCTCCACAACAGCAACGAGGTAGCCGCTCAAAGGCATATTGTCTGCAATGTGTCGATACATCATCAATTCGTCATCGGTCGGTACCTCTCCATCTTGGCCACTTTCTTTACTCATGCTTTCGCTCACATCCATCTGCGAAAAGTCTTTTTGTTCCTCCGCCGAATTTTCGGCCCTATACAATCAATTGAATTAGTATTTCAACACAAGACACAGAAGAGTCTTCAGGGAATAGATACCATGTGGTGTTTTCTACTGCAGCCATTGACAATAGAATACGGTGTGTCCCAAGTATAACTGCGCGGTTGGTTTGATGTGTGTATTATACAAAGGAGCGGTGGGTATATTACTGTACTCGGGGCTGTCCGTTGAGCGAAAGAGCGGAAATTGGGGACGAGATTCGTAATTTGTAAT
Organism: Peziza echinospora; assembly: GCA_024516245.1. Taxonomy (NCBI): domain Eukaryota; kingdom Fungi; phylum Ascomycota; class Pezizomycetes; order Pezizales; family Pezizaceae; genus Peziza; species Peziza echinospora. The sequence continues at coordinate 444,472 of JAJLQT010000010.1, read as the reverse complement.
GAGTGCGCCAACCTCCGAGATACACGCAGATGGGGAGTGGGAGTATGGTGGAGGTGAAAAGGAATTCTAGGGGCGAGGGGCGATTGGGGCCAAGATATAGAAAGTTTAGTGGCAAGAAATCCGCATAATATTACCGAGGCTCAATCTGAAGACATATTGTTTCATTAAGACGTGCGCGGCAGGAATGGTCGCTTCGAGGTCCATTAGAGTAAATTGGTACTAACGCGCAAGATATCAATCAGTTCAGGAAGGGGAAAATTGGTCAACATTGGGAGATGGCCGGGAGAGATTTGCCGCACCATTAGGCCAGAGATAGGAAACCGACCAGCGCTTTGGAATATCCGCTATAGCCTAGCTAGAGTAAACTATTTTGTATTGTCCCCAATTTCCATTACAATTTGAAATGCTATCAACATCTCAGACAATTGAACCTGGTTCCAATTTCTGTGGATCCATCAAAGCTCATTTTGGAACGGCAGTGGTCATGATGTTCACTTTAGGATATTCGTGAATTGTATTGCTCCAAGGCAACAACATCCCCAATCGCGCTCGCCCCCGAGCAGACATCCTATTATCTCGGATGGACTGGCTTCACGACTAGTAGCCACAAGGTGGCGTGCCGGAAAGTCGGTCTGAAGGAAACCGCCTAGTGCGCGGACCAAGGAAGGAGCTTTCGCCTTCGTTAGGTGGGTTGAAGGACGTCTAGGGTTGGGGCAACCGGCACAGCGGCCGGCTAGTGGCTGATAAGGATGTGAGAGGGCGGGTTGACGAGAGCAGGATAAAGGATAGCATACCGTACATAGGTCCACGCAGTCCCGAGATTCACGGTGGTCGGTGGGGATGCCTCAGTCGTGGGGGAGGCGGTGGGATCCATGGGGAGACGAGGCTCCTGGGCAGCGGCAGGCCGCTCGATGGATCGCGGAGCCTCAGATGGCCCGGGGCCGAAACTGGAAGTTAGTCTCGTGCCCTGGAGTGCTTCTTGTGGTACTACCTCACCTGGTATAACCGAAGACGGCGCCGGTTAGTGGACCGATTGCGAGATCGAAGGGCGGGGCCGAAGCAAGTTTGCTCACGAGGCGAGTCCGGCCCTGCTCTCGTATCATCTCCCGACTCCAAAGCTCCGAGGCCAGTGCCACGCCAGGACCAATTTGAAAGGCTTCAACAGTCTTAGCTGTGGGACGTTGAATCCAATTGCATTCATCACGTGCCCACACCCATGGCTGCGCCATATGTACGCCCGTTGCAAACGCAGGTTCCCGTTCCTTGGCACGCCCCAAGTGTGCACCAGAATTCCCCAGTAGATCTCGAAGAATTCCCACTGTGGCTCGTTCCGCAGAACAACGAGACTAGAAAACGCTAGCCTCGTTCCGAAAACACCCCCCACGTTCCGAAAACACCCCCCACAGCGCACGAGAACAACCACCCCCCGAAAATTACCCAGACTTAGTCTCGTTCCCCCCAGACTTATGTATAGTAGTCTCATGTCCCCCCAGACTAGGGGACGGAGTGTTCTGGGACGGAGATGGCCTTACTCTGTTCTACTACTCTGTTCTCGGCCTTACTCTCTACTCGTAGTCTCGTTACCCTCTACGAGGGGCTGGGCACGAGACTACTCGTTATAGCTCGACCCAGGCGTTGAAGTACACGTAACTACAATAACATCACGTGCCCATTATATCACGTGCCTACGCTGAATTTTTGGCAACCGAGACTTCAACGCCTGGGTCGAGGCTACCTCCGTTGTATACTCGAGATCATCTTCTCACACTTACTCGTTACCCGTATCTATACGAGCATCACCCACTGGAAACAATTGCTGCATGAATCCAACAGAGTTACTCGGAGTTGGTGGATGGGGAATTAGACTATCAAGTGACGTAACCCATGGAGAACACGAACCGGTTCTTAATTCTCGAGTGGTGGACTGGACTGTCGACATGTCCCCACAGCTAGCCCAGGGCTCAACCGACACGCCAGTCAAAGCACACACCGAATCTCAAGGGGTTCTTGTGATTGAAGGGGGTTCTTGTTCTCGAGTTACCGCAGTATCCTGAATATCTAAACTAGAGGTGTGTTACGAGACTATGTTAAAGCTTCATGGAGCTTATCCGAACGGGGCCAATATTTAGAATTTCTCCTTAACGTACGTATACACTCATACCTATAGCGATTGCACTGGAGTTGACCCGACGAAAGCCTCGGTTGCAATTGCCCCATCGCTCAGAAGAGGAGCCTGGTTATACGCGGAGGCTACCATCGCTCTGCACGGGAGCGAGGCTAGCTAGGCACATACGAGATGCCGATGCGAGGCATGGTGATCAGCGTACGCGTATGTGCTGCTGGATGGATCGAGGCGAATCAGCGTGAGGAAACCTCGCGAACACCTCGTATTCTCCTCCAGGAGGCCGCTTTCTTTCGCTGTATTCTCTTCCGAGCCCCCTACCTCGTACTCTACCCCAACTACCTCTCTACTCGTTACAGGCCGAAAGTATTGCAGCACTGGCAAAGTGTGGAGAACACAGACTAATTTCAGCTCTGTATGTATACGTACCCCCCCGTCCCCTGGGGTAAATATTAGACTTTCGGCCTGTAGTAACGAGTAACGTACTGGGCGGGGTACCGAGTTGGGCTGGGTACGTAACGAGCCATTCCATACAGAAATGAACGAACAGTGTCAGTGAACTGCTATGGGGTGGCTCGTTACCCAGTCCAACTCGTTACCCCGTCCAATACGTTAACTATCTTCTGCCTCTTTGGCGGATCTCATGGAGTCACCTGACTCTTCCCCTTGCATTCACGCCAGTATGACTTCGAAATAGCGTTGGCTACGAAGCCTCCTGCAATCTATCCACAACGCCAACCCCTTCCGTGAGATCGATCGCCAAGTATACCACAGGGTTCTTGTGAGCTCCTGAGTCCCTTCGGGTTCCTGCGTATCAACAAACAACAACAACAACAACAACAACATCATCACCATCGCAATATACCAGCACCCACCACTCTATAATACAATCTACATGTTCACCATGACGCGAAATATTGGCTCCTCGACTTCCTCCTCCTCTCGCAGAGTCAGTGGCAGCAGAAGCATGCTAGACCTCCGTAACGCTGCCCTACCTTTGGAATCAACCGAGCAACTCTCAGCTTCCACATCCGCCATGCCGCGATCAGACAACAAACAGGCGACGCTCCACATCGGAGGGCACCTTGCGGCCGCTGCCTCTGCTGACCAGAGACTCAAGGAACTCCTCGTCCGTGTCGCTTCTGGCGTGGCCAACCACGCTGAACTTGCCGAGTTCAAGAGCTACGTGTCTGCAATTCCATCTGCCTCAGATGAGAGCGAGAGGGAACATGCCCCAATCCCCAGAATAGAGAAGCCTGCCGCGAGCTATACCCAACCATTCCTGGATTTTATCAACGAGAATCCCACTGTCTTCCACACCGTCGCCTACTTTGAAGATAAGCTGGAGAAGGAGGGATTCGTCAAGCTCAACGAGCGTGTGAGTTGGGCGAACGGAGACTCCAAATTGAAGAAGGGCGGTAAATACTACATCAGCCGCAATGGCAGCAGTTTGATTGCTTTCGTTGTGGGCGAACAATACAAGGTTGGCGAGAGTGGGGTTGCCATGATCGCGGGCCATGTGGATGCTCTCACCGCTAGGCGTAGGTTTATTCCGCTTCTTTCTAGAGTACTTCTTTGTCGCTAACATTTTCGCAACAGTCAAGCCAGTATCCAAGCGATCCAGTGTGCAGGGGTTTACTCTTCTTGGAGTTGCACCATATGCTGGCGCATTGAACAACACCTGGTTCGATCGGGATTTGGGTATCGGAGGAAGGGTTATCGTGAAGGGCGCAAACGGCAAGGTGTCGAGCAAGCTGGTGAAGCTAGACTGGCCGAGTAAGACTCCCGATTCCACACGTCTTTGCACTTTTATTGATCCTTGGTGGTATAGTCGCCAGAATCCCAACGCTAGCCCCCCATTTTGGCCTACCATCCGCCGGGCCATTCAATAAGGAGACACAAATGGCCCCAATTATTGGAATTGACGGATCCTCAGAAGACCAGAAGGCGCTTGAGGAGCATGTCTTGTCGCATGGGGCCACGGCTGGCACGTTTGCATCGCAGCAGCCCGCGAGGTTGGTCCAGCTAATTGCTAACGAAGTCGGGGTAACCGACTACTCGAGCATTATCAATTGGGAGTTGGAGCTATTCGACACCCAGACTGCGGTCGCCGGTGGAATGAACAAGGAGTTTATCTTTGCCCCAAGAATCGACGACAAGCTTTGCTCGTGGGCGGCCGCGGAGGGGCTGATTGAAGCAACGAGCGCAGTGGAGAAGAGCAGCTCTATTGCCTTGGTCGGCCTGTTTGACGACGAGGAGATTGGAAGCAGACTGAGGCAGGGTGCCGCTGGAAACTTTCTGCCTGGCACAGTGGAGAGGATAGTCGACGCATTTGCCGGGGAGTGCGAGGGAAGAAGCGTGAGTACTTGATATCCCGCCCCACACCGCCGCTATAATAGCCTCGTGCTCCAGAGTTGCTCTAGTGCTAACTTGCCGCCCGCATGCACAGAACCTTCTGTCGCAGACATATGCCAACAGCTTCCTTGTGTCTGCGGACGTCACGCATGCCGTCAACCCCAACGTAAGTGGTCTTCCCCCCACCCCAGTCCATGACCCCAAGCTAACCTGCCGCCAGTTTGTCTCGGCATACCTCACCGACCACATGCCGAAGTTGAACGTGGGCATCACGATTGCGGCCGACAGCAACGGGCACATGACCACCGACTCGCTGTCCTCGGCGTTCCTGTCCGAGATCGCAAAGAAGTCGCACTCTGAGCTCCAGGTCTTCCAGATCCGAAACGACTCGAGATCCGGGGGAACTGTCGGGCCAATGCTCAGCAGCGCAATGGGTGTCCGCGCCGTTGACGCGGGGCTGCCCCAGCTCAGCATGCACAGCATCCGCGCCACGACCGGCGCCCTCGACCCGGGCCTCGGCGCACGCCTCTTCCGTGGCTTCTACGAGTTTTTCGAGGAGGTGGATGCCCAATTCAAGGATATCGCCTAGGTTAGACTGTGGCGTTCTTAGTTGCAGATGTGGATGAGCGGGCGGGCATATGGATTTTGCATTTTGCGGGGGGGGTTGATTTTGGTTATTTATTTAGACGTTTTTGCGGAGGATTCCCAGCTCTTGTTGTGTGCATTTTGGTCCAATTCATCGGCCTTTTGATTCTGGAAATAGCCTCCATGGCCTATGTTTTAAATTAAGGCAGTTGGATTTTTTTGTTTGACGTTCTCAATGATACCATCTATACATTTTTTGGGGCCAGCGCTGGATGAAATTATTGTAATGCTTTCAATATACCATATTTTTTACGCCATTTATAAATCTAGTAGGCTTCTGATGCCAGTCAAGGTCGATGAGCCTAGTGCTCGAGTACTGTAGCTAAGCTTTATATGGCTTGTGGAAGCGATCGCCCACTTTATCTAATTGGTTTACCTCAACCGGAATTCCTCATGCCCATCCTCCGTCTAGTGTCCTGTTTGTGCCATCTGTGGGGAGTCAGTAACCACTTCATCGAAGTAGTGCTTACAATTTCCGGACACGAGATCACTTACAAATACAATCAACACCAAGGTACGACGAGTACCTAGGTAAGTAAACCTCAATCTAGACCAAGCCATAGCTAGGTACATCCACCTTTCGCCCCAGCCAAAAAAACCTAACTTAACCTCCAGCGCAAGAAGTTACTTCCTTTGTACAATCATACGTCACATTTACATCCAATTGCAATCGAAAGCCCCCCAAAGAAACTTCAAGCTATAACATGCACGACCTTAGGGGCTTTTTCATGATATCTTAAGCTTAGGGGCCCCCCCAAATGATATATATTCCCTCCACTCACAGTCCTTGAAATTGTCCACATCGCCAGAAGGAAAAAGTAGCCAGGATTATAATTTATCTGCAGGCAACACGCATCCGGATCCGGACCCCCCACCTTATCGTTGATATATAATAACTTACTTATAATTATATATTATAACCTACATACATACAATACCTAATCCAGTACGTTAATATATTAAGTTAATCATGGCAGCTTCGGCCCGCTCCTTTGGGCTACACATGTACAGCAGCAGCAGAAGAAGCGTGCTGCATCGCCGTCGGCCCCTCATTACCCCTGGAAGATGTGCCGCCAGCTCTATAGCCAACTCCACTCCACCACCACCACTACGCCCTCAATTGCAGCAGCAGCAGGCACAATTGCAACAAGTATGTATGAATTGGCCAAGGACCGCCGGCCCAGAGATTGTGCGGATCTCGAGGCCTCCCCCTCCCACAACAGCGTATATAAGTCCTAGCAAGACCTTCTCCTTCCCCTCCCTCCTCCCACGTGCCAATTCCTCACCCCTCAATTCCTCCCCAAGAAATCGCAATCGCAATTGCAACCCCCCTCTCCTCCTCTCCAATAGTCCCCTGAACCCTAGACAAAGCCTGTATAAACCGCTACCACCAAGCCATAATACGTATACCCGCACAATGGCAACAGCAATGATGGGAACAGCAGGCTCATATAACGACCAATACACCCCCCGCGACGGAGACCCGGTCCTCCCCCTCTTCTCCCTCAAGGGCAAGAACGCCATCGTCACCGGCGCCGGCGGCGGGATCGGCCTCGCCGTGGCCGACTGCCTCGCCGAAGCCGGCGCAAACGTAATCATATGGTACAACCACAACACGGCAGCGCACGACCGCGCCGCCGAGATCGCGGCCCGCTGGGGCGTCAAGTGCCTCGCATACAAGGTCGACGTCACGGACCACGAGACCGTCGAGGCCGCGGTGCGGGACCAGGTCGAGGCCGAGCTCGACGGGCACCTGGATGTGTTTGTCGCCAACGCCGGGATCCCGTGGATCAAAGGCCCGATCCTCGACGCGGGCGAGGAGGGCCTGAAGCACTACCGGGAGGTGATGAGCACGGACATGGACTCGCTGTACTACAGCGCGCTCGCCGCAGGCAAGTACTTCAAGAAGCAAGGCAGCGGGAGCTTCATCGCCACGGCCAGCATGTCCGGGCACATCGTCAACATCCCGCAGCTGCAGGCCACGTACAACGCCGCAAAAGCCGGAGTGCTACATTTCTGCCGGAGCTTGGCCGTGGAGTGGGCGGGCTTTGCGCGGGTGAATACGGTCAGTCCGGGGTACATTGACACGACCATCTCGAAGTTTGTCCAGAAGGAGACGAAGGATGTGTGGCGGAGCATGATCCCCTTCAGGCGGGAGGCGTTGGCGAATGAGTTGAAGGGCGCATACTTGTATCTTGCGTCGCCCGCGAGCTCGTATACGACGGGGTCGGATCTGAGGGTCGATGGGTATGTTTTCTGTGTCACTTCCTGATCGGGTTAAAACTTTATGGTTTAAAGTTTTGATTCCCGAAATTGGTCGAGCATTGGTTGCTAACTTTTGCCATTTCTTCTCGTTTAGTGGTTACTGCCTTCTATAAATCCAATTTCGGCCTTCCTTTAACGTTCAATCACTCACAACTACACGGTCCATCACTCGCCATCAAATCAACTGCAACCTCTCTTAAAACCAACCCATCATAAACCTCTAACGACAAACCTACGTGATCATGACAACCCACTCCTTCCTCGCATTTCATTATAACTTTCACCTACATCAAGTAGCAGGAACCACAGTAACTCATTTCATTTGTCGTTTTTCCTTTATCTTCTAGTTCAGGGGGTTTCCTTTTTTTGTTTTTCTTTTTTTGGTCTAGATCTGGCCGTGGTATGTATTTCTATCAATTTGGATGGGTTTTTAGGATTAATATTCTAGATCTTGTTAGACTTAATTAGAGTTTAGGTATCATGTTCGATGCTTTTCTAAAAAGGTAGTCTTCGCGTTGGATGGAGGACGTAGGAGCTTTGGGGTATATATAAAACCTTATTTGAAAATTTAGGCAAGAATTGGAAGGAACTTCTAGATCTCAAGTAATTGTGACCGAGTATGAGGGTAAGCGCAATGCACAGTGAATCGGTAAAGGAGCACCTAGAGCACCCACCTCTGAACTACCTACTTAGGTACTTAGGTACTGGGGGCACGAATATACCATGCTGCCCGAATTGCCAGCCTCGCACTCTGAATGTGTCTAGTCTCGTGAATATGCCCATTCTGGTAGTGTGCTATACTTGTTCGCCGATAGCTTAAAAACATCAAGAACAAGTACTAGGTAGGTAGATGAGTTGCACACTGATCCCAAATTTGTAACATAAAGTAAAATTTTAAATTTAAATTTCATGATATAAATATCCCAGATCCCATAATATGTAAAACAATACCCCTCCCTCATCAAACCATCATAAAAAACAAATCCAAAATGCGTTTCGTAACGTCTCCAACTTATAATTGACCAACTTGACCAAAATTTTCCCAAAGATGCCGAAACGCCCAACCAAGTGCCAGTATTTAATCTCGATAAAAGCAAGATATATTGTAAAAAAATCGATGTAGAGAGAGAAAAAAAGAGATAACCGTCAGTCAATTGCAGTTGCAGGTGAATCCAGATATAGGAATGCTAGCATAGCTTCCAAGTCGAGATCCGCAGATTTTGCTCAATTACTGAACAGACTTTTTGGCATTGTTGAAGAATGCAGTGAAATCCTTCTCAACGGTAGGGTTGATGGCAAAAACCATACCTAAGAATCAGGTTAGCCTAACTGAATACAATAACTTGAACAGAAATCATGTAACTAACCATTGACGCTGCAATGCTTTCCCTGTCGGCAGTAATACCACAAAGGTCCATTGCTTTGTGGGACAACGTAGTCGACAGTAACGCCTGGATCTCCCTTGGCGTTTGGCTTGAATCCACTATCAAATCCACCAGATGCCTTGCAAGGGTTATCGAAAGTACTCTGAGTTATAGTGTGGTTGAGCTGTCTGAAATCGAATCGAATAGTGTCTCCAGGAATTGCAAAGACGAAAGCGGGTGTGAATTGAAAGATATTGGCGCCACCAACTTGAACCTAATTGGCCGGATACGACGGTCAGTGTTATGAAAAAGAGCTTGATGTAGAAATGATGGACTTACGTGATGAACGCTGGGCGTGTATGAAGCCCCAGCGTATTTGTTCCGAGCCTCGATCGAATTCTCTCCGGCTGGTACTGCCACGGCAGACCCAATGGCAAGGAGTGTGAGAAGCGCAGTGAATTTTGGGAAGTACATCTCGGCTAGGTATCTGGCGTCGGACTTTACAATCTTCGGGGACTTGGTAGCAAGTACTATAGAGGTACAGGTCTAAGCGTAAAGAAACTAGCTGTGGTGGTGAGGTGGAGAGATGTTCTGCAAGCCGTTGGAGGCGTTGTCGAAAGTGAAGTGGAAGCGGGCGTCGAAGGTTTTTAAGAACGTTCGATTGATGCGCGGCTGAGGTGTTGGGTTGCACTCGATTCCATATGACCGTCTTGCTATTTATGAGAATTGCAATATACACGGACCACTGATACACTCTGGGGCCATATATTGGCCCGTTTTTTCAGCCAAAAGGAACAAAACCCCGTGATTTGCTCCGTTTTCTTCACATCCGTTGGATACGGAGTGCATTGTAATCCGATCGGCAGCTTTTGCGATTCACATGTCCAAATGGGCCGATCAATAATATTCAGAACACATGGAAATTCTTTTTGCGATGTCTGCACTGCCTTTGACCTCATTTTTAGGATCAATATGCCAATTTGTGTGCGCGGGATCTAGGCGCTGACAGCATGTGTATTCAAGCAACTGGCCATAGATGTTCCCATGCTTAGGACCATGCCTATACGTACTAAGTAGGTATACACAACTGTATTTGAAAGAGGATGGGGAGGCTCAGGCTGCAACAGCTATTTCTGGCCGAGTGATCGTCGAGTCCCGTTGATTCATGCTAGTAATCAAAAAGCTTGGTGTCAGCAATTGTCTGGACTACCTAGCTCGCTGCAAGGACAGGGTATTCACGATGAGGGGGAGGGGTCGTGGGGCTGAGTACATGCACAAAGAATCTGTGGAGGCTCGGAGTTATCGATGGGAGCACCTTGAGTAGAGTATGAAGGAGGTGAGGCTGGAGACAATCGATTACGATGTATCTGAGCTGGTGGCGGTTGCGGGATATGGGGAAAGGCAGGCGATCGGTTGAAGCCAAGAGGTGCAATCCCGATGCCTGGCTACCGAATGAGGGCATAGCAAATGGAAAAAGGCTCCGTAGATTAAATTCCCAATTCGTTCTAGGGTTTACAATCGGCAAGAAGAAGGTACAGGGCACTTTCCACTACTCGGGCATTGTCCTGTCGGTGCGGCTGAGATTCGGTGAGAAGCCGTCGACCTCCATGAATTCATGATCACAAACGACCGACTTCACACACAGCAGCAATTCATGTCTCATGAGGCTTCAGACCTCGAGGTAGTTCCCGAAGCACCATGTTCTGACATCGATGGAGATTCCCAGATAACTTGGCACTCAATACGCCTTTAATCCGACCGATACACAGTCGAATATTGTGATGTTGAGAGTTGCGCACCGTGCTTCGATTGCTGCAGCGACACGGCCTCAGGGTAATTGCGTTGACAGTACTTGAATACAGTCACTCAATTGATCAAGATCTACCCCTCATCGAGCTCCCATTCTGTCCAAAAGCCAATTGGATTCCAACTGCACAGGATGCACTTGCGGTGGTGCAGTCTCGAGGCAGCTTTCTAGCTCGCTATGCCACGTCAGTTTTTCCCCGCCGGCAACTTCACGATACCCAGCGGCCGCGCTGTCCGACATGCCAAGTTCAGTATTATACAGAGAAAACTGCACTGACATGCAACGCTTATGCTCCACCGACACCGAGCTAACTCCACACGTTCACCAGCCTATCAAAATCAATACTCTCCCATCAGAGCACAAATTGACCCCAGAATCAAAGCAAAGCACCCCTGTCTGCGGCTGATGGTCACAGATAGTTGCAGATAAAATTCTCTCCGAGGCCCCATATGCTGACAAAAGTTATCACGATTGTTTATGCACATCGCCTGCACATGTGGGATTTGATCTCATGCCCGATAGTGCTTTTATGAAGTGAGACTGCAGTCCGGTGGCCTTGGATCCCACTGGAGATATTTCACTGGCCGTGGGATGAATGAAGTGATTATCATTGGTCAACGATTTGAATTTTGAGAATAGTGATATCTCATGCTTCCCGTTATCAACATGACCACCGCCTTTCTTACTGCACTTGGTCTCCATGCATCATACTCCATGAGGACAAGACCATGTCAGGATGAAAAACGGTCTGCAAAGTTGTTGCTCGACTGAAGACGTAGTCCTGTTCCCAGGACTGAAGAGGTTCTTATGCCATCTATCACGCTCTCTGTTATATCAGATTAGCGCCCATTCGATACATCATGAACGGTAACATGGAGAAATAGAGCACAGCACGAGAACAGCACGACACAGAGCACAGCCACATGGCGTTGCATTGGAGCCTCGTCCCCAGGTCGCATTGACCCGCCCGTTCGCCAAGTGCCAAGCGTCGCGTATTTTTAGCTCTAGCATATGTATACATGCGGCGGTGTTATTGTTCACAAATTCCGAGGTCACATGCATCCAGGACTTGCGAATGATCTACTCGAGTTACCCTCGAGTCTAGACCTTTTGGAATCCATAACTCTACATAAAACTTGCGACATGTCCCGGAGCCGGCTGTTTTTATGATATATATACAAATGGGCTATGCTGGGTCCAGAACCTTTTCATGTACCTCAGATTCGTATGTCGATCCCTCGTTGACCCCATCTATTATGTATTCTTAAATGATCATGACATATGCCGATAATTTTTCAATCGGCAATCCTAAAATAGCCAAGTTTAGGGCTTTTCTACTATGTTTTCCGTCATTTTTGGCGTTCCCAGGGCTTTTCGCTGTTTGTAGATGTGATTGCCACGAGGGGTACATGTACAGGAGCTACATGGTTTCAAGTACTCTTAAAGTTCAATTTCAAGCTTGGCAACGAGTATTGCGGAACTCGGAAAGGTGCCAGATCAAGAGATCTAGATCTCTTGGACTACGTATGCGTAGTGTTCCGAAGATCTCTGTTATTGTTGTCAGATATACTATTCTGCACATGACATATAAGAGGGTGGTTGGGATTCCTGGGAATATATAGTGCAATTGTAGCTTTAAATTACGGTCCCTGAATACTAAGGAAATAATTAACGTTACAGTCTAGGAGGTTGTTGCCGTTGCCGAATTTACATTATATTATGGACTCGTGCTTACAAGTTATTGCCATAACATAAGTTTGAATTGGGAAATAGTGACGTTTCGGCATATAATGAAGCGGTAAAGTCTCGGAAAAGGTTGATTCGACCCGGTTTCGCCATATGCATCGAGATATCGGCCGCGGTATAATACTGGAATACAACTTTATAAGTTATTGGGACGAGGGTAGCTTAGTATACGTACTTAATTGTTATGAAGACACTTAATACTTAATTAAGATTATCTTCAACGGTTTTTCGGCTAGCCTGGTGTGCAACGCTGTTCGGCATGCAAGGAGTGCAGTTCCCGGCCGGACCCCATATGCATAAAATGTTAACATTAACAGAACGTTTGAACCACACTAGCGGTCTCGTTTGGAGGATCGGAAGGCAACCGACCGAGGAAACGATACTAAACTCAGATCTATGATAAAGTAGTAGAGTACGGGCACGAGACTAGTAGAGTACATTTGTGCCAACAATACCCTGACTCTTCGGGCCGATCTGATCAGATTTCCAAGCTTTTTATGGTGAGGTGGACTAGGGAGTTACATGTAGATTGGGATCCGCGTACCTCTAAAATAATGTCGGTATCTAATGCTTGGAGTTGCATTTCCCTTGATCGTGTTAACGTGGTCTTCATGAAGCAAAAGGATTTTTCATTCGGAGTAAACATATAATTCGCTGTTATGATAGCCTTGGTTTGTGGCAGTACAAGTTCGAGCGGCTGAAGTTGGTAGGGGGGTCGTGCACATAAGGCTGAGCCAAAGTGAAACATAGGTGTCTTAGGCGTCAAATGAGGGCAATTGTTGTACTTGTGGGGTTAAGCGTAGGAGAGGAGAAACAATGGTGTCGGACGTACCCGGCACGTGTTCGGTCCGGAACATCTTGACAAAAACAGTAGCTGAGGCTACGTGAATAATGCGGCGAACTTTGGTTTTTACTTGCTGTTTTAGGAACCAAGCTTTCACTGATTGAAGCTAAAGCCTCAAATCCAGCGTTTTCAGCCTCTCCAACATTACGCCCCACATCACGAGTTTACTTCTTCATCATCCGGACACTTATGTTGCAACAGAACCAGAGCTGAGCCACTGCCAACATCACTCTACCTAGATAGGACCCATCTCTGTACTATACCAAAAATCCTTCGACTTACCTCTTACTAATTTTAAACAATACAGTTAAGTCCGATCAGACCAGAAAATGCCCAAGCTGTGCTCTTTACATACAAGCATATCTTCGCAAAAGCCTTTTCGCTCTCAGTTCCAAAAGAAACCTTGTCAATGACCATGCAACTCCAGATAATATCTCCGAATGCTGATTGTGAGCTTAACCCGTGTGGCCTATGCACTTGGCATCTGCACCTATCGTCTTTCATTGCCCAGCTTTGTGACCCTCTGCGCCTTGTGCCGTTGGCTCACTGCCAAAGACTTCACTCACGCATTCCCACACTCACCGGACGTTCGACCCCTCCCACTTCCGATTCCCCAGGCTGTTGTCCAATTGCAAAAGCCGGTCTGCCCTAACTAATGGCAAGCAGGGGTCTCGTCCACAAGGCAGTGCAAGCATGCACCCGATATCCTTGTGGCAACAACTAAATTTGGCTTGTGGAATTGGTGGATTTCGACAAATGCTCGGGACCAATGCTCAGCCTAGCGTCGTTCCCAGTGCTCAGCCCAAGCGGGGTTCTGGGTGGGGTTCAATTCAGACACCAATTCGAACCGCAAGCATCATAATGCAATGGGCTTGGCTGGCAAAAAACAATTCTTGACAAAACACTGCCAACCCCAGCGCCGGGAGAGGTTAAATTCCAGCTAAATTCAGATAAATAGTGCGGTGAAAAGACGTTCGGTTCAAGGGTTACGGAAGTGTTGACAATGAGGCGAATTGTCCAGTCTGCATCCGTTCAAAGGTTCCTAGGGCTGTGAACAACAAACTACCTTCCTTGGTACTCGAGTGGTTGCCTGCACGCTAAAATATGCATAATGGAACCTAACAACAGAGCCCTAAAATATTAGAAGAATACCTTACTGGCTGTTGATGGATCAAGATGCGGATAGACATATCGATTGTGGCAGGGAAGTTTCGCGGTGGCAAGGATCTCTGGTATGAACGGAGGCAACTCAGGATGGTGGACAATACGTGCCTTGACTGGCCGATCTGAATAGCCCCCATGGAAATAGAGAGCACTGGTTTCTTCCCGAATATCTCGGCCTGGGAGAAGAAATTGGTAAGGATAGTTGATCCTACTTCTCGTGTCCCTTCAAATTTATTATCGTGGTGGATGTGGGTATATTGGATGCTAAAGCATGATGATGTGAAACGCATGAAAGGCTATGGCTAACAAAAATGGCCCGGGGCTTCGGTGCGGTGAGTACTTGGTGAGCACCAACATCCCATGCTCAACCCTAGCTTGATGCCGAAGCTGAAGTTCTTCCCTCCAGTGAGATTTCCAGCCGCACGCAAGTATCGGACAAGGATACATACCAGATGTCATGTATTGTGAGTGAGCTGGGTTCGATCGGGGACTACTATGCTCGGACTCTAAAAAAGGTTCCTTTGGTGCTAGTCTCCGCCTCGGACAGGCCATGTTGGCAGTGTATGTGGGGATTCCTTATATACCTACCGTTCAGCCCACCTTGATGGTAATTCACACGAGAGCAGCATCCGCCAATCCCTCGAAGATCTCAATACACGACTCACGGTGCAAGGAGATAGATCTGTTTCTTTCTTGCTACCAATTGAGATTGCCCTTCATCAGAACTAACTCACACATTCACCAATGAAGTTCCAATTGCGTACGGCCTTTGTGGCTGTTGCCATTCTGGGGAATGTTGACATGATTATGGGACATAGCCGTCATGGGCCGGCTATCGTGAGGCGATCAGATCAACCTGCGAGCAAGTGGAGATATGAAAGTGGTGGTGAATACCACCACAGCGAATCCAGTCATGCCGAAGTCACACGCCGCCACATTGAGTCTCGAGGTGCAAAGACTGTTGAAGATGTTGTCAAAGCCTGGGTCGACAAGGAAGCACCAGGATCAACATATGAGATCGATTCAAAATATCTTGACGCAGATACGGGCGTAACACATGTTTATATAACACAAACGGTTGGAGGACTGCCAGTGGAAAATGGACGAGGAAATATTCACGTAAGTCTTTGGAGCTTTCCAAAAATGTATTCTACACTTGCTAATACACTCATACAACAGGTCAAGAAAGATTTAACATTCTTTTCCGGATCGATTTTCTTCACAACACAAACGAAGGCTCGCCGTGCCAAACGAACAACTCAGCTCACCCCTCTCCAGGCTCTTTCAGGCGCACTTGATGTTCTTGGCATCAAAACCGAGGGACAGTTCGAGAAAGCCGGGATTGTTCCAATTACAGGAACTCTGCCCTTGAGTGCTGGAGATGCGAAATATTCCCTTGAGGGTATTGCCGGCACAAAAGAGGTATGCTGATTGCCGCTCACGAGCATTCTCACATCTTTGTGAAGTCTTAAAACGTTGTGCATGATCTAACTTGTGGACAATTGATAGCCCCCGAGCTTGAAACCAGCATATCTTGCTGGTGAAGACGGCCTGCAGTCGGTATATGTTGTTGACTACAGAGATGAAAACTACAATTGGATGCACATGGTGGTGGATACAGTGGAGGAGAAGAAGATTTGGCTACTTGCCGATTATGTGAAGGATGCATCTTACAATGTATAGTGAGTTCATCCAACTGCTCTAGATGATTGGAAAACATGGCATACTTACTTTTTTGCCATAGCAAATTGGGTATTAACGATCCACGAGAGGGAAATCGCACAACATTGGTGGACCCCTTCAAGAAAGAGGAGTCCCCATACGGATGGCACACTACGAAGACTAAGAAGTTCACCACCCTTCGAGGCAATAACGGATATAGTATCCTCAACGGCGAAGCGGATGAGAGAATCGATTTTCTGAAGGCATACAGCCCTGAAGGCAAAGCCGAACTTAAGTTTGATTTTCCCTTTGATCAGAATGAGAAGAATGTTTCGAAAATTGCCGATGCAGCTGCCATACAAGTATTCTACTTGAGCAATATCGTAAGTTTGTTGAAATATAATTATAATTCGATCGTAGCTAATTGTGCCCAGTACCATGACTTGTTGGAACAGCTTGGGTTTACAGAAGCTGCCGGAAACTTTGAAGAAAACCCGACAGCAGGTCTTGGGGGCGACGCTCCAGTATTGCACATTCACTATGGCTATGATACTGGACTAGACAAGTTCAGGAATAATGCAAACTTCGGCACCCCACCTGATGGCCAAAGGCCCACAATGAGAATGTTCCTCTGGGACGCACCTGTTGCCGGTGGACCGGAGCTCGACTCGTCTTTTGATAATGGTGTCATTATCCACGAATATACCCACGGTTTGAGCACCCGTCTGACCGGTGGCCCTGCCAATTCCCAATGTTTGGATGCGTTCGAAGCCGCTGGAATGGGTGAAGGATGGGGTGATTTTTTCGCTACAGCAATCAGACTGAAGAAGACAGATACTCGCAAAACCAATTACGGCATGGGAGGCTATTTGGTGGGTAACACCCAGGGGATCAGGGAATATCTATATTCAACCGACGTCAAAACCAACCCACTTTCATATGAGAACGTCAACGAGCCCGACAGAATCGAAAACCCACATGCTGTGGGAACTGTATGGGCCTCAATTCTCTACGAGGTTCTCTGGAATTTGGTTGATGATTATGGTATGGCATCCTGGTGTGAATAATATACTGCTTTTGAATTCAAACTAACATTTTTATTGTTCTACAGGAATCACCGAGGAAATCTTCCCTACTTTCGTGAAG
Source organism: Peziza echinospora (assembly GCA_024516245.1). Classification (NCBI taxonomy): domain Eukaryota; kingdom Fungi; phylum Ascomycota; class Pezizomycetes; order Pezizales; family Pezizaceae; genus Peziza; species Peziza echinospora. Next base: position 427,352 of record JAJLQT010000010.1, on the reverse strand, counting down.
GGGACAAAGACACCTGCCGATGGCCGAAATCTCGCCATGAAGCTTGTGCTGGAAGGAATGAAGCTACAGCCATGCAACCCAACCTTCATCGGTGCTCGCAATGCAATCATCGACGCCGATATCCTCTTCAAGGGGGGTGCCAATTGGTGTAGACTCTGGACAGCGTTTGCGTAAGTCCTTTGATTCCCTTTTAATGAAAATCCGCCAATAGAAAACTAACATCATTGTTCTTTAGCAAACGAGGATTGGGCTATGATGTTCAAAGAACCAAGGACAAGGACGGAGTTGCAGTCCGAGTCAACGGATTCAAGCTCCCACCAGACTGCAAGGCCTAAAACCAAGGTTGATCGAAACTTTCGTTCATCAAAAACAACTCCAAAGACAAAAAAGAAGATTTTGAGATGATGTTTGCTTGTTTATGAATGAGCATTTGGGCGTTTATGATTTGCCTTCCTATTTTACTTATTTATCTCCTTTGTTGTTATTCTTTCATCAGGTTTTGGTCTCACACTTCATATACCCTCATTTTTCCCTCTGTTATCCTCCTTGGGAACACTACTTGTAAAGAAAAACTGTCTTTCTAAAACCTTCATGACCTTTCTCCCCATATATACATATATATCTGCAGCTGTCTTTTGCTTTCTGTTTTCTGTTTTCTTTTTCTATCAAATTTTCTGTTTTGTTTACGTTGCATTCCATGTTCGATCTGGGCGGTAGGATTGGGTTTTTGGTTAAATAAGTGTGTGGAAGGAAAGTGGATAGCAATCTGCGGGGATAGCATGGGGAAACTCTTTTTGGGGAATATGTGATATCTTCACTGGGTTATGGGTTCTTTTCTTCATTTGCACTTTTTGATGATTAAATTTAAAGATGAGTTATGTTTACGTTTAAATATCTGCTTGCCTGAAGTTTGCTCGGTGGCTATTTCTTGAATTCGGTATGAGAGCATCTTCTGATATTGCATCGTGATAACAATTCCAAAATGGCTCTGATACAAACATTGAGGCTGGAACAATAGGTCGCGGCTGACATGCGTGCACCTCTGGGGCTGAAGGGCTGGAAAGGTGTCGGCGTCGATCACAATTGCAAGGGAAAGAAGGAATTCTTCGAAATGGCAGTGGTAACGTCGCAAAATGGTGATTACTTATCTGTTAATCCACCAGCGTCAATCTCAGCCGCAGTGAGCGCAAATACTTGCGTACTTCTACGACATTCGTTGTAATTCTGATGTTACGTGCAATTCCTCCATATCCCTAGAAACCATAAAAGAGGGGTCGTCTTGGCCATACGTTTTGTCATTCAGAATTTGCTGTTAGCCAGCTATAGTACTTGGTACTTGCACCGGTACTTCGAATTCATGTCGTGTTCATGTACGAGTACACACTCGACCTTGGCATATGCATGCCTACATGCCAGTACAGTCAGATTTTGGTTTACCTTTTTTTTTTTTTCGGCCTTAAGACGTGCACTGCAGGGCATGGCGCCCGAACCTCGGCAATTGCAACGTTAAGAAATTATCTCAGGTGTAAGTACTTCTTGACATGTAGCGACATGTTCTTGATTGATTTCGTGAGTTTGTTGAGTTTTCAATTTTGCAAAATTGTGGTTGGTGATCGATGTCTTACATAGTTTGATACCTGGTAGGTATGTATGCTATTGATATCTTTGGTCAGTCCAGTCGGATTAATTTTTCAGATTCAGATTTACTTTGGATAGCGATTCGATTCTAGCAAGGAGGATCAACATATGGCCATGGTATCTAGGTACTTACCTACATAGGTATCATATTGGCTGACTTCAATGCCTCGTAGTGAATATTGTATACATAATTAGTATGTAATTTTGGGAATAGCCGCTAGAAGAGAACGCGATTCATTGTACATGCTGTTGATTTCGAAAGACACTACGTTGATATCGCTGTCGATGTCGACTACGTATATAATCAGGGCTTTTTCTTTGTGGCTGAATGATCATGATGATGTTAAAACTTAACTTAAATTTCTCTCCATGGCAAGTAAGTATATGACCTTCTAGATGCAGAGAGGTCGAGAGGGCAAGACGAATTACTCGAGCTTCAGGTTGAGTCGTGGGAGCACGACCAAACTTGGGGGTGCATGTTGGATTTAACGTTCAGCGCTTGGGAAACTTAATCCGGGAGTGTATACACCCGGCGCGTCGTGTCAAAGAATCTTGAGTGTGCTTCCTTAGAGGGAACGAGACTATTTGTACTTTAGGGTTGGTTTAAACGTTTTTGGTCTTTGGGGATCGATGTATTAGCTGAGTAAACATGTGTTAGGGGTCGACTCTGGGTACGAGTCTACCTAATGTGCCGGGTACTTAAGGTAGACACAATACTAATGCGGTATCTTAAGTACTCTTACTCCAAAAGCGATTACCCGTTTAGGAAGCGCCTTGATAGGAACTCGGAGTCAGTTCCTTATTTGGGTAGCTGTACGTCGGTTACTTTAGGTAGTTATATACATACCTAGGTACTTACGGTGCGTTACCCTCATCTCACGTGCTCGAGAAAATGTACTCGAGTACATAAATCCAGAATTTGATGCACATGGTTAACGTTTTTAACAACATACGCACGCCATGATACGCATGCGATAGGGAAATTGGGGATCCTTATTTCTTCCATTAAGGCCTTTCATTTTTCAAATGATACATGTTTGCCACGGCGGTACATGTTTGCTTGATAAAGAGCTAACATACGCGTACGCGTTTATGGGTGTATCTTAATACACTGCAATACGATGGCAATGTTTATAAAAGGCAGTTGACCGTGCTTTTTCGGTGCCTTCCCGAGTATTCGAATATTTCGGCTGATCGATCCTGAGATTCAATAGGCTTAAAATATGAGGACTTCATGTAAATTATCAGAAATTAAAGAAATAGCAATTTTCATTAACTGTGTTTATGTCCGGATGTGTATATTTAAATGAATTAGCAGCCGCACCATCCAAAAGTGGGTACCTGGGAGTGTCAATCGGATCCGGTACACGGTATCATAATTATAATAGAATCACGGCACGAGGCAAAGAACATGTTGACACACTGATCGACATTTACTTCTTCTCGATGGAGCGAGTTCAAACTTCTATAGACATAGTACCGATTCAATCATGATCATAAATCTGTTATGTAGGCCCAGAAAAAGCACGCCTAAAGAGACCTAATTTGGCCCGGTGATAGGCATTTACAACATGCTCGAACAAATTTTCTCCGCCCATCCAAGGCTCCATGGCCAGGCTGCGGCGCCTCACGTTCGCCATAGCCGTTTTGATAATTGGGCAGTGACAGCGTCCAGGGCACAAAGGGTATTGTTCTCCCTTTGCTTTGTAGAGTATCTATTCCTAGCAGTGCAACGCCGATCCCGTTGCAAGGCAGTTTTTGTGGCTGAGGGCCTTTTCGGCGATAGTGCGAGCCGATTGGCTGGCATCCAACCCACCCTTGCTGCTTCACAATATCTTTTCCAGGTTGAAGTCGAGTCAATTTGGTGGCGATCGACTCTCAAAGGATTTTAATTGTCTAATATTTTGCAACATAAATTGTGAGTTCTGGGAGGTGGACCAACCAACGGCCGCCGCCGCGTACGTGTTTTTGATTCAGGAACAGCTGGATGGATGCAAAGGCTAGCGCCGCCGCTCCCGAGAGAGATTTGCAGAGCCAGTGTTTGAGATCGTGTGAAATGATTGAATGACTGACTGACTTGCCAGGAGCTGGACAGGTGTGCTGGCGGACCTGCAGTAGTCTGAGCTGTCGCGATTGATGATGGATGTCGTTGAGAGTTTTGACTGCCCTTCGTATATATAAGATGTTGACCGGGCTGATGGTAAGCCCTCCAGCACGCAGTTTCAAACCACGCGTCAGAGGCTCTCACCAAGCTTAAGCTCCCTCTTTCTTTGTTCTTTCTTTCGTCACCTATATTCTATTGGCGCTAGCCTTTATCTTCATTCCATTCTCTATCCCTTTTTGAATTTTTCGAAACCTTTTGGGCCTTTTTATTTTTTCTGTTCGAATTCAGTATCTGCAGTTCGGGACTGGCTCCTCTGCATATTGTTTGAATTTCGTATCCGTTCTCTTTATTTTTATTTCACATTTATTTTTGGGCCTGCATCATTCTTTCGGCAAGACTCTTTCAGAAGATACGGTCTCTTTTTTTTTAATTTTATTTTTTTGTGAAATTGTCATTGGAAGAAACGTTACATACCCTCACAAAAAAGAAAGATGTTCTTCAAATCGCTCTCTCTCGTTCCGGCACTTCTCACTGCAACAACACTCTTCACCGCATCGGTCCTCGCCCTCCCAGGAAAGAACGGCTTGACGAAGCGCGCATACGATGCCACAGCCTGCAACAACCACCCAACTCTCTGCAACAAGAAATACTCTGAAATCTACCATCTCGGGGCCCACGACTCGCCATTCATCCGGCACCCAGACAACGGATACTCCGTTGCCGGAAACCAATACTTCAATGTCCGCGCACAACTCGAGGGTGGTGTCCGGCTTCTGCAAGGCCAGATCCACAATGAGGGAGGCAAGCCACGTCTTTGCCATAGCGAGTGTCTTATGATGGACGGAGGGAAACTCGAGGATTATCTCGTCATTGTCAAGAAGTGGATGGACGAACATCCAAGTGATGTCGTTACGATGCTGTGGGTTAATGCGGATAACATGCCCGTCAAGGATCTTGAAAAGTATTTCGTCGATACAGGGATAAAGGATATCGCATTCGTTCCTTCAAGGCCGAGACTTCCTCCCACGGAATGGCCGACTCTGAAGCAGATGATTGATAAGAAGCAGCGGTTGGTCCTCATGCTCTCTAGCTCAACAAACGAGACTGCGATCCCATGGATTCTCGACGAGTTCTCCTACGTCTTTGAAACCCCGTTCGAGAATTTCGATCCAGCGAAATTCACCTGCGTTGCCGACCGCCCCGGGGGTGTGAAGGGCCCCGAGAAGTTGAAGGAGGCAGTCGCCTCCCGCATCGGCTTCCAAAACCGGTTCCTGTACGACAAGAAGCTCGAGGAGTTTGGTGCACAGATCTATACCCCCGACCCGAAACTCGCGCCCAAGATCAACTCTGGGGATAAGACCGTACCAGGGAACCTTGGCGACGGGATCGAAAAGTGCAAGAAGGAGTGGGGCCGTACCGGCGGCTATGTTCTCGTCGATTTCGCCAACGAAGGAAATCCAATTGCCGTAGTCGATGCCGCCAACGGCTTCAAAGACCCCCGAAACAGAGTCAACCTCCCCATCACATTCGAGAACCAGCCGAAATCCCTCTGGGAGCCAACCCCGAGCGCCGGAGAAATGAGTCTGCTTTTCGATAAGCTCCAGGATGGAAGGGACGAGGTTAAAGAGAATGTTGTTATTCCGGTTAAGGATAAGGTCGTTGACCCGGCCAAGGAGAAGCTCAAGAATGAGCTCCTAGACCCACTCTCCGAGGTCTTCAATCCTGTCATCACGCCCATTCTCAATCCAATCAAGGATAAGCTTGGGGAGGCCAAGCCGGTCAAGGAGGTACAGGAGAACGTCAAGAAGGTTACGGAAAAGCTCAAGAACGTCTGGGATGACATATTCAAAGCTCGGAAAGCTTAGGCGAAAAAAAAAAAATTAGATTGTGTCCCTGGTGGACATCACCTTCTTTAATGATTTTATAAATATTTATAATGACTTTTGCATTTTGGGAGGTTGCCATGGACGGACGGTTTGCTTTTTGTATATACATTTTAAATACCAATGGAGTTTGTCTTTTATATTCGAATCGCTCTTTTGCCATATTTTGATATTCTCAATTTTATTGAATCGTACAAGCTGCGCGAAAAAGTTCAGCCATAGGTTACCCTGAGCTTACGAAATGTATCATGAGAAGTCACGAGACAGTTGTGAGATTACTAAACCTATAGGAGCTTTGGCCATAGTGTTACGTAGGTAAGTATACCCTCCCAAAACCCTACTTCGTGACAGTGTTCCATGGCCAGCAAACCTATCCGAAAAAGAGACATAAAAACACGCACATCAGGAGCCTATCATAGAAATTTATCTCGAGGAGGGGCTCGGCACACGGGTACATTTCTACATCCAGCCCTCGTTCCCCGATTCACCTGACCTTTGAGCCTTCGTGGAAGGGGATGCGCACGAGACTACTAGGTACCTCTTATAATCTTTGAGGCTACAACATTATCTGGGTACGAGTCTACAATATTATTAGCCTGGTGCATGCAATATTATTAGTCTCTTGCCCAGACCTCGTAGAAGAATATTATAGATATAATGTATATACCAATTCGGAAGTATCGAGACTCCTTGATCAATAACCAGGCTATGATCAATGATGATTACACTACCCTAATTAGGAAGTCAGTATGTCATCAACCAAAACCCTGCCTATTTATCTATTTAGGAAGTATAACCCCTTTTAGGAAGTACATTATATGCCATGGATAGACAGACTACCCTAAGTAATCTCGTTCCCAGACTCTCCATAGATCTATCTATCGTAGAGGCATACAGTTATGCAATTCACTAACTCGCCTGGCTATGGTATGCAAAGATCAAATGACTAGATGACAAGAATAGATACCTAGATATCCTATAGCTATGATCATGGACGTGGGCTGAGGCCTCAGGCCTGGTACCTACACGGTTTCCACATCTACTCACCCACTTCTAACAATATGTTTCCTTTTTTTCCTTTCCATCCAGCCAATAAAACGCCGTCGATATTTGATTACATCTCTCGAGCTCTCTCCACCGGAAGAGGAAACTCGAGCTCACATCCATGGATCCTGACAATCTTACTCGCTCGAGATCTAGATCCAGCTGCCGCGCCATGGCAGTTCGTTGGCTCCGCTCGCAGATCTGAGGGTGAGGAGGGTACGAGACTAGTTAACGTTGGCTCGAGCGAAAGAGAAAGCGAGCTCTGCACGTTTTTTTGGATAGCTTAGATGCACATGTTATTCATATGAATTTCATCCATCATCAATCGCAATCGCAATTGCCAAATGCCAGGGCCTAGGGTTGTGGGTTGTGGGGGGCGGCCGGGGCTTGTGCATCACCATCGATTCACATCATACCTACATCAAGTTATCAAATGCAATCAAATCTAATCTCTGGGGCAGGCTGGTTGGCAACATGGGCATAGAGTACAGTCAGGCAAAATAAGTGATCGGTCAACGCTAGAGGTGCATAGTCACACACAGGGATTAAATCGTACTTTGCTTGGTGGTTTGGCAAGATAAAATTCTTATGCACCAAGTTACGCACCTCTAGCTTTGACCGATCACTTATTTTATGTGATTGTACATACATCAGTACTTTGCATCCCCCTGTGGAAACACAAGCGGGGGTGCTAGGTATGCAGAGCAGGTATTGTTTAAATTTCTTTTTCCCCATGTGTGCGCATGCATGAGCATGTTGTTTCCCTTTTCTTTTTCTTCTTCTGTACATGTTGGGTGCAATTGCATGGTGCGTGGATGTAAAACACGTTTTTACAGAAAACTGCGAAATGCCAATCAGAGGTGGGCAATTCGGGATTATTCATTCCCCATCTCCCCCATTGCCCGTTGTGCGCTCCCTATGAGCCCTGGGCCCTGGGTTGGAAACCATAGGTTGCAGAATTCGAAGCATGTGCTTCGAATTTTCGCTCCCTCGCATCTCATTTGTTTTTTCCTTCTTTTCCGGATTCGAATTCGAATCCTGTCGGTCGACGTTGTCAAGATTTGTTTTTTCTTTTGTATCCTACCGATTCCACATATGTATGCGTTTGTTTACATCTGCGTACAAGTACTTGCTAAGGCAGGGACCTATGGAACGAGGGAAGCTAAGAGCTTGCTGTGGCAATTCCAGATCCTAGATTATCAAAAAACACCGGAGCTTCCCAAGCCCAAGCCGGCCCCAAACCCAAGCGCTCCCAAGTCGATTTCCGCAACACTACCACCAATATTAATTCCCATCCATGACATGGCATGCCATAGCCAAGGACGTTCAAACCGATTTAGTCGTGTACTGTAGTCGTGTGACTTTCCCAAACTTCACCGGAGATCTCAAGTAGTTACCTAGGTAGGTCTAGGTCGATATCTTGGCCATCTACAGCGCTTAGGTATTCACTTACAAACAAAAAAACCCACAAAAAAAGAAAAAGGAAATATATCTCCAAGAAAGAAAAAGCAATTCCACGTGACAGTATGCGTACCAGTGCATCGAATTGACGCCCCCTCACCTCACCTCACCTCACCTCACCCTCCCTCAACCACCCCACCGGTCGGTCCACATAAGTGGAATATTAGACATTCCTCGTAATTTGAAACGCCCATTCAAAGGGCTGGAATATCTGATGACCATGGCCAAACTGCCGTTTTAAAGGCATGGTCCAGTTGTAAGAAAATAATAAGGTAACTATGTGCACTCTCTCACGTGGCGCACACAAACTCCCCTCCGACCCCACCTTATCCAAGTATTCTCTTAACCAGACTTGGAAATTTTTCCCCTTCAGCTCAATTGAGCTATGCCTAGGCCTCATAATTAATCGTCGACGTCCGGTCCATGATTATGCCGTATCTCCAGTCGCGAAAAATTTCAATGAAGTGCATAAGCAAGAGGCCCAGGAGAGATTACACGAAACCCTCATTCAATCTTGCCTCCAAGAAGAAAGATATCGTCATGAGAAGTTAGAAGTAACTCCAACTATAAAATCGCACAATGCGACTTTCAACACGGGGTGGTGCCTCGCGACTACCGAATCGGGAAATCGGGGGGGGAAGGGGGGGCTCCTAGTCTCGTTCCCAGCCCCTCATAGAGGAATGGGGTCCATGCCCAACCCCAACCAACCAACCAGCCCGTGCGCTCTTATCTTATCAAAAAAAAATCAACAAATCAACTACCCAGATTGGATAGATCCCTTTTTCCGATAAATTGATCCTCGTTATCACCGTAATCTCCAACAATCGATCTGATAACTTTATTCTGATCACAGCTCAGCCAAAACACATGCACCCCAGGCCTGGGATGTCAATTGCAATGAAATCAAATAGGTCAGCACACACACCAACTCGATGGGGGCTTACTTCACAGCCCAGATGCTTGCTGTAGCTGCAGAATTCGCATTTTTTGCATCTCGTACATGCTCGTGTGTGCCCTTAGCCCTGTCTCTGCATAATCAAAAGAAACTTTGCGAAAAAGAAGCAAAAAGATCCCATGTAGACTACATGCATATGCGTGGAAATCTGATATACTCCGTAATCAAATGTATTGGTTTGAATACTACAAAGCGGAGTTCAAATAAAGAACTCCAATTACATATTTTTATGAGAAACAAGTACTTGTGCAATCTTTTTAAAAAAGGAAAAAAAGGAAAAGAAAAGAAAAACAAGACCAAATTAAACCCCGAATTCCAACGCTCAATGTTCAATGCGTCAAAATCAATGACGACGAAACCAGAAGAAAAAATATACCAAAGAGCCCAAATAACCTAACAGTAGATATCGATATCGTGAACTTGAAAAGAAATCCTTTCAAACCGAACGAAAAGAAAAGCAGTGTGAAGAAAAAATTAATATCCCCCGAAAACAACTAGCAAATAAACTTTCCAATAATTTTAAACCATCCAACTATCCTTCTAAACCTTGATGGGCTGCTCGGTTGTGGCAGTGGTGTGGCGAGGAAGTGGCGTAGGTTGAACCTCGTTCATGTTTCCAACGACTGTTCCCTTAACTCCCCTCATGTTCTCTTTACGAAGGTTGATGTTCCTCATCATTAATCCGAGTGGGATCATTGGAATCTAAAATAGAATCTCATTAGCCCTGTAAGAAATCGAAGCGTGGGGTTTTTGTAACATACGGCAGCGCAGCAAGCAACAATCAGTTGAATTCTGTAGACATCGGAGTATGCCTTGTTGATGGCATTTCGCTCGACTGTTCCGACCTTATGGGCAAGGGCCAAGAAGTAGTTTCCGTAAATGGCACGTTCAGTTCCAGCCGAGGCAGTTCCAGCCAATTCCTTTGCAAGATACCCAGGCAGTAAATTGGCCCAGATTGCGCCAGTGACAGCGTTTCCAACGGCTCCTCCGACAGATGTGAAAGTCAAGAACATGGCAGTGGCAATAGCGACATCTTGATGTCTGCATGCTGCCTGTAGTCCAACCTGTGCGGGGACATTGATTGTTCCTCCCCCGATTCCAGTAAACACCTGGGCAATCACTATTTGGGTGGTAGTGGCGTCCGAGGTACGGAAAGCAATCATCATTCCATATCCAATGACATAGAAGGGGATACCAACCATCATGAACCACTTGTAGTTGCCGGTATACTTGATGGCAAGTGAAACGATGATTGATATGGTGCATGATGAGAAAGTGAAAGTATTTGCGATGTTACCAGATGCGGTGACGGAGTATCCGCGTACGACCTGGAGCCATGTATAGAAATAGGCACCCGGAAGGTAGTAGACGAAGAAGTAGAAGAATCCAAGGCCACAAGCTCCAGCGACACTACGCACATTGTTAGTAAATTTGTTCCGATGCTCTAACCGAATTGGAAGACATACGTAGGATCAGCCATAAATTTCAGGCTCATCATGGGTCTCTTGCATAGTGCCTTTGAGCTTTCCCATCCAAGGAACATAATCAAGACGACAACACCAAATACAATTAAGCAGATGGTTCGTGCGGAGTTCCATGGCCATCTACCATTAGTTCCGGTCAAAGTCAATGGCACGAGTAACATTATCAAACCACAAGTGATGAGCAAAAGGCCAACCAAGTCGAGATCGACATAAAGTTTCTTGAGTGTTGGTAAAACTCCTCCTTGGGCATATGGCTCCTCGGTATATAACCCGAGCTTCTTTGCACGGTGCTGGTTGTACCAGACAGAGATAAGAAGTGGCAGGAAAGCAACTGGGTAAATAATTGCCCACATTCCATAACCCCATCGCCAGTTTTCTTCTGGCCCGACGGCTGCAGCCAGTGGCCCACCAGCCCATGCTGTGAACAGATAAGGAATATCGGGGAGAGAAGAAAACAGTGCACGATTGAGCAATGTTGTTGTGTCTGCAATGAAGATTTGCGTGAAAATGATGATTCCGGTACTACCTGCTGCCGAGAAGATTGTAGAAGCGGCACTGAGATATAAAGTTAGTTGTTATGATATCAACTCTCAAAGGGATTTGCATACTATGTATCGACGTCATTGCATGCAGCCTTCATTACGAAGCCCAAGATAATAAAAAGCAAGGAGATGCTGATAGCTTCGGCACGGCCAAACACATCGGCAATTTTGGCTACTGGAGGCTTCACTGTTGCGTATAGAATGCTCGAAATGACACCGACGGTTGACAACAAACTGTGCAACGCAAACTCAGAAGTAGCTGCAGGAGTATAGGCTATATTGTTGGGAACATGGAAAGTTAGTCTGCATCCGATATTCTGGTTGGTTGAGGAGAAAATCAATTAAAAACATACCAAACGTGGTCATGCCTTCCAAAGAGGCAATGATTGATCCAAGGAGCACACTGGAATTGATGTTAATTGGCAGTTCGAGTCTTTATGGCGACATTACATACCCAACATAGGCAACAATCAGACCAGTTTTCCCCCAAGCTTGTGCCAAACCTTCTACTTTGGCGATACCACGTTGAATATCCTGCTCCGCGGGGGAGTCGCTTCTGACGCTAGCATTTTCAACGTCTCTGGAAGGGATCGAGTCCTTGGAATCGGGCATTGCGGCGGATGCTTCTAGAGTGGGCGGAGCTCGTCAGGATGTGCAATTGAAGATGTTTCGGCTTCGGGAGAGGAACGGGGGATGAGGTGCCTGCCACTGGAGTGGCGAGTGGAGGCGGTGTGCGGTGTGTGCTAATCCGGAAGGTGGGGAGGGGCGAGAAGGGCAGGTACTCACCCTTGCGTGCGGCGCCGGCACTGCAGTCGGGGGCTGGCGTGAGGGAGCTGTGGGCGGGATGGGATTGCGCGCGAGAAAGTGTTTCGACCCGTGGGATGCAGGGAGATGTCTCCAAGGGCTGTGTAGATTCGGTGCCTAGATCGTGCAGATGGAGATATACGGCGCCGGCAGCGGGGAGGGGGCGGGCATCTTATACCACGCCCTCATACACCCGCGCTCTCTCGCCCTCACGCTCGACTTGCCACGAAATTTCCATAACCCTGCGCACCACCACCATCCCCCACCGCCCCATGTGGCCATGCCTATGCGACCCGGCCTCGCCCTGCTCGCCCACGACTGTCATATCGTGGGCCATCAGTCCTGCGTGCCGTGGTACGCTACGAGGATCCGGCATTCCGCACTGGTTTCTGCATGTACCCTCGACCGCCATCCCCGCGGAGTGCTGCTAGGGGGGCGGGTGGACGGGTTAGGATGTTATCTGCTTGACTGGCGGATCTGATTACCACCACGCCTCGATCGGCCTGGCCTGGCCTGCTTTTCTCGCCTCGCACCTTGCCCTCCCGGCGCGGCGGAATTCTCATTACACAATGGCACAGTTGGCGCGAAGAGGCTTGCATGCATCGCAGCCAGGGCAGAGAGTGTTGACAGAGGGCGCCTGCAGTAACATTGCGAGTGGTGTGAAGTCACAGAGTTCTCTGTTGTTGCGCCTGTATCTGAGCTTGCAATTGAGCCCTGGTAGGATGCTACGACGAACTGATGGTGATACGAAGCAGTTTTGTCCATTGAGGGGAGGGCCTGTCCCGTGGGGTGGGTATGGCAACTTAAAAATACATGGTACTTTTGCACTCGCAAGACGAGGTTCAAAGCCGGGACAAATTGGGGTAGAAATAAGGGCAATCGGTCCATGGTCATATTCTGGCCACAGTTACCACAACCAGGCTACACAGTTACCTTGGATGACGAAATGGGCAGCCGATGATCAGATCAAAACATGTAAAATTACCGGCCCAGGAGAATGGAATTCCAGCAACTGTCAATTGTCGCCTGTCGCCTGTCCACATGTAATCCTGGAATTATCTGTGCTTACAAAATACCAAGAACGTGCCACACAGCAGACCGGCTGCCACATGTTGTGAGTCCCATCAGACCATGCTGAAAGAAGGACAAATCGCCGGTCCTAGGTATAAAGACAACTAGCTCGCTGCCCAGCTCTTAATGCCAAAATAATCAGCTTTTCATTAACATCACATTGAAACACCTAGGCTCCCCGACCCCACCGAAAACAAAAGCCTCTGGTTTAGACTGTTTTCCACCAAAGCTGTTTCGAGCATATGCACCAAATCCACAAGAAGGTCACTCGGCTACATCGCACGTGAACATACGGCTTCGTATACATGAACATAATTTTTCTCGGCCGCGGTGCAGCGGCGCTTCAACGTTTTTTTCTGTGGCGGCGTGCGCCGGACAGGGGGATAGGTACCAAGAAGTAGGTATGGTATAGGTAGGTTGATGCAGAGGACTTACCTACATTTATAGCCCACATACGACACGAGGCTACCCACATACAAGCATTGCCGAGGGAAGAAATTGAAATGAAGGAAGTGGCTGCATCGCCTGTGTGAACCCAGTAACCATTTATACCGGTACAACCATGCACTTTGGAGTGTCTGGGCAACTGCTCCAGCATGGATGCATTCGCTTCAACGAAAAATTACGACCACCCCTTCACACACACACTGAAAAAGAAAAAAACGGGAAAGCATGAGGGTATAAGAGGCGTATAAGAGTGAAAAAAGGAAGCCGAAAAAAAGCAAAACGGATGCATCAAGATAGTTCAAAACTTTGAGGTAAGGTGACGGGTCAAACTGTCACTTTTCAATGCATTTACTAGGGCAAAAGCAAGCTACTTCACCTACGGGACATTCCATGGCCAAATTCGCTGCTCCTCGGCAGGCCCTGCCAACAAATTATATAAAGCTTGAACCTTTGTCGACGATCAATGGTAATTTGGAGGGGTGAGGTGGGGGTTGTGTTTAACGTAGAAAGATTATCAGATCGAAAGCTCGGACGTCAATCTGATAAAATACCGCACTCAATTGAGGAATGTCTTGTCAGATTGAAAATGCCTGTCTAGTCTGGTGTGCAACGCCGCCCTCTAGCTCGGATGCCTGTCTACCTGCCTGCATGAGATGCTAGAGTACCTCTTAGTGGCACGAGACTGCCTCTTAGTGGGGGAGGGTGAAGAATTTTTATCAGATCTAATTACCGAGCCACGCTATCTGGTAGCGGTTACGCAACTTCGAAGAAGTCATGCACGTTTGGATTTAGAAGAGTGCAACCCGGTGATCTCACAGCCAGACAGGCCTGTCGTGCACCTAAGGGCACTTAATATAAGCAAGAAGTCCATGGGTGTAAGAGGGGCTGGGAAAGCGCCATAGGGTTATCCCGGCGCTCACAGAAGTTCAGTTGAGTAGATGTAACAGTTTTCCTTACTTCTGGCCTAGCCAATCGTATGTATTTATCTGTACCTGCCGTCAAATATATTCGTACCACTGCAGCTGAGATATAATTTCACTACAGACGCTGGCCTGGCACGCTCAATCAGTTAATTGTTTGTCAAAGAATTCTGAAAGATCAAGCGATCGTGAAAGAGATAATGCACATGCAAGCTGCTGCAGGCAAGGGTCCTAGTTTCCTCATGCCATGGCCATCCGGGCCTAGACTGGCACGAGACTGTCTAGACACTGTTCTCGTCCTAGACTCTAGGTGCAGGTGCTTTAGGTACCTACAGTAGCCTGGTTGTGCACCTACAGGATATTTTCAACAATGGCGTATAATCTTCAATTGGCCTCGAGCCAGCCGTTCTTGGCGTTGTTCAAGAGATTGTCGAGCCCTCCCCAGCCTCGGCCCACGACCCTCACCCCCACCTCCCGTGTGGATCTCAGTTCCCAGAATTCGTACCCCGCTCATGTGTGCGATGAAGAATCTAGTGCAGCTTTCGAGAAGTAGGTCCACATACTTGGATAGAAGGCATGCAACAAGCATGTTGGGAAATGCCAATTGCCAATCTATCTCAGGACCCTCATTCCCAGTTGAACAAGCGGTATGACATTTGCAAAATCTGTCTCACTTTACTACGGAGACTGCGTATTCTTCTCGCCAAATGCAATTGCTAGGGTATCACCATTGTCAGCTCTGGTGGTTCCAAAAGTGATGATGAGGGTAGGTACAACGTAGCCATATTCTCATCCCTCTTACATTGGGTTGATTATATGGTACTTGCAGAGATATCTTGTCAGGGAGCTCCGATCAGCGGTGTGTGGCGCCAAATCCTTACCGGTCGACCATGGGGTCCTAACTGTCTCGGGATGCTCCGTGGTCGGCTTTTGAGAGAATGTGGTCCCACTTCTTGCAGGATGTAAGAGCGAGGGAGTGCTACACGATTGGTTCGAAGCTGGGGGTAGACTGAGAGGCTATGAGACTGACTCAAGGTTCACATGTGCACAGAAGGCCGACATCTTTGTAGGAGAGAGGATGGCAATGGGACGTCTATTCGTAGGAGTCGGTAGACGATTTGGACCCTTACTCAAGCCCTCTGTGGGATTATCCCTTAGGAGCACGAAACCGTGTAAAATTCAATGCCAGTGGAAATTATGTAGTTCTTTGCACTTTTGAGTTTAGCTTCTTGTCTCTCTTGATCGATTTGGTTTGGAGAGCAATGTCTCGAAGAATCACAGACCACTTTAATCCCGGTTTTATGCAATAATCCCTTGTCTCCACTGGCATTGAATTTTACACAGTTTCATGCTCCTAAGGGATGGTGAGAGGGTTTTACTACTTCTTACTAACCTGGGAAGTACTTGGTAGTGTGCTCAAATTAGTCTCGTGCCCAGACCCTCGTAGAGGAACTCAAGCAAGCCTCTTTCTTCATTAAGTAGTTGTAGGTATTGTTGGCACACGCACTCTAGGTACTTTAGGAGGTACCGAATACCCGGGCACATGGAACGAGACTATTCAAGATTATCAAAATCTGCCCTGAGCCCAAGGACCGGTATGGTAAACTTGAAGCTCTAGGTACTTCTTATGAACACCAAAATCAAGGGACTCGCAGCCTACGAGTACAACAAAAGGCATTTCTGCAATCATATAGATATCACAATTACTTAAGGTTAAGTTTCACGGGCTTGCCGCATTGTCGATTGAGAACCCATCATGCGTGCATGCGGCATGTCTAAATTAGAGTTACCGCCCTCTTGCCTAAAGTTTGTAAATATATGCCTATAAAGGCAACCACAGCGCACGCATTAAGAAGTTTCCCTTATAAGTGGCACGAGAACAAAGCTGATATCGATCGCAGTTACACGAAATTGTCTCCTGTTCCTACGTACTTGAGAATACGAGACTGCCTGTTCCTGTATGCATGCTGCACTACTATGTTGCAAATTCATAATATTGCAACTCTGTGAACAAAGTAACATGCCCATCCATACATCCACAATGCACGCACACTCAACTACCGTACCCACACCACAAGCCCCCTTACGTACAGAAAACCCACCCAACCCATGCCATGAGACATGTCCCTTTCCATTGGGTATCTAATCACAATCTAATCAGATTATGTATGTAGAGGCAGGGATACACCCACACACCCACACGCATGGAATACGAGCACTCAAGATTTTTATCTAATCTCGGATCGATATCTCTGCCCGTGCGTCTAGATCTACTCCATTTGGAAAAAAAAATTGGGCTTCGTACTCCCTAACCTGGTAACTGAATTACATAATGGTGCTTTAGCCTGGTTTGCAATTGCGATTTGAGGATTTATTTTAGATCTGATAAATTTGATCGCCGGCATGCACCTTCAGGCGCATGGGATTCAAATAAGTTAGAGTACCACTTCCAGTTTCGTGCCAACCACTTCCTACTGGGCACGAGACTAACTTCCTATGACTTTGTCTCGCTAGCCTGCGCACGAGGACATGGGAATAGAGGAGGGGCTGGGCACGAGACTATGGGAATACCTAAGGTGGTCGAGCTCGATCTAATCTTTTCCACAAAGTTCGACCTGATCATGAACCCTGTATTTGAAGAAGAAGAAACTTCAAAAGTCGATCTCATATACTATACGTATAGTCATATATTTCCTTTTTTCCGAAGCTATAAACGCCAACGTCAACGTTCATGTTTATAGTCTTACCTGTTCTGATGCTCAGACTTGGACGTTTACCTTGATCTTGCGATTGAGTTATCTTTCTTTCGCCTTGAAGTCATATATTATTTCAGGTTCGAGTTCGGCAATCTGCGTGCTAGTACTATGCTTACTCGCTCGCTAAGATTTTTGTTTTTTTAGCATGGGAATTTCGAGTTCCCGGCCGGCGCCACCCAGCTGCTCCAGGCTACCAGCTGCTTGGCCATTGCGTGGCCATTGCGTGGCCTGCACTGTTCTCGTATACGTATCCAGACTTACTTGCAGGGCCTGCAATGCTTCCTTATAATTACCTAGGTATGTATGATATGGATTAATTGATCGATGTGAAGCTTTATAACGTAGAAATCAAGTGCGAGCGTATACTCTACATCTACAATTCGAACTTTATGCAGCTTAAAATACCTCCCGTCATAATAAACGTTGACATCATGATCAACATCTAGATCTGGTTGATTCCAATATTGCAGTATACAGGTATGCTAATTACCATGATAGGTCATAAGTTACGCTCTGGATCCGTTAACCTTCTTCTTTCAATGCAAAAAGTTCAACACGATTTAGGTACTTTCTGTTCTTTCATACTTCTTGAACACCAATTGCAAATTGCAAAACAATCACACGACCACCCCCCCTCGGCTTTCACCCCCACATTTCATTGTTGAGCTCCAATTCGTACTTCTATATCGGGTGGGAGCGAGACTAAAGTATTTCGAGTTATCTACTCTAACAAAAGGGATCTAAAGTAGTTGTAATAAGTACTTCCTACTTGGAACGGTGGCGTTTGTAGGGTGCTCAAGTGGGGTTCATGCTCAGTTTTCGGTAGTCTGGCCATGGTGTGCTGATTTTTCAAGTGGAAGTTTTTATAAAGACTACCAGGTACCAGGTACTTAGGTACCTAGAGTACTAGACCGCAGCACCACAGTCTAGATCTCGTCCCTATCAATAGTATGCATACTCGAGTACATGCATGCATGCATTATAACTTCTCCTGCGTCTGAGTATCCCCTGCGTCTTAGTCTCGTGCCCAGCCCCTCCTCCCTGCGTCTTACTATTATAGCTACCTAATTAGGCAAGTTCTTTTTTAGGTAGTTGCAAATACTCGTACTCGAGTGCATGTTCTAGCCCCCTTCTTGAGCTCTTTTCTGTTTCCTGGTAACTGTTAGTAAATGCGAGGGGCGCTGGGAACAGGAAGAAAGTCGACGTTGGTTTATAATTGAAAGTAGATGGATAACACGAAAACCATAAAACAAATTCGAAGTTCACTAATTAGTGAGTAATTGCCATTGTGGTCGGTGCCTGAAGATACTATATTCCCGGTACCCATGGCCATGGGACCTAATTGTAATTTAGTGATTATAAGTAAACGTAAACGTTAGTATCTACATTAATCGAATTCATTAATCCTGCAGGGACCACGGAGGATTTTCAAGGAGTAAAGTTCATTTGATTCAGGTACGAGGTCTATAGGCAAATCAATATGACATATCGAATTCGAAGCATTATAAAGCTACACACGTTATCTTTTGTTACTTTTTATATTACCCTGAGTCTCGCATTGGTCTCTGGGCTTGGCGCGGGGCCGTGGCTCCAGGCACGTGCCCCACATCCGAGGCTGCAGCAGCTTCCGAGGCAGACGGCACTGCCGAAACGGGGAGCGTCCTCCGGCGGCTGGCCCGCTCCGCCATGCTCGCCGTCATCTGAGCAGAGGGCCGCAACAAAACCGCCCCGCCACGGCCCACAGCCCTCCGCTCCTCTGCAACCCCCATCCATCCATCACCGCCCACGCCAAGCCCACCCCTCGGCCCCTCAGTCCCTCAGTCCCGCAAACACCCCGCAAACCCGAGAGATGTCGACCACAGACAGTGCCACAGCTGTTACGCCCGCTGCTCCTGCGGCCCCGCCTGCGCTCGCCGGCCTGCGCTCGCTGATAGCCGGCGGCGTTGGAGGCGTGTGCGCGGTCGTGACTGGCCATCCGTTCGATCTGATCAAGGTCCGACTGCAGACGGCAGAGAAGGGAGTCTACACGGGCGCCATCGACTGCGTGCGGAAGACGGTAACCAGAGAGGGTCTCGTGAGGGTATGGCACAACCTGCGGCACTGGCATCACTCGACGAAACAATGCTAATCAGCGTGGATGACAATAGGGCATGTACGCTGGCGTGAGTGCCCCGCTGGTAGGAGTAACACCAATGTGTAAGTGCAAAAGAGCCAAAACCCACTCCCGAGCCCCAGGTCCACCGATACCCTTCAAGCTGCATATACAATTCATTCAACCGAGAGAGCTCTAGACCGGATTAGGCTGACATTATTCTCGGTGGATGCACAGTTGCCGTGTCCTTCTGGGGTTATGATATGGGCAAGAACATTGTCCGTGCACTCTCACCAGGCTCATCATCATCCTCTGCGCCTTTGACCACCGCCCAAATCTCCGCCGCCGGTTTCTTCTCTGCAATCCCACAAACCATCATCACCGCTCCATTCGAGCGTGTCAAGGTTCTCCTCCAGATCCAGGGCCAGTCGACAGCACCTCCAAAGTACAAGGGCGGCGCCGACGTTGTCCGTCAGCTATACCTCGAGGGCGGTGTCAAGTCTGTCTTTCGTGGAAGTTTAGCAACACTTGCCCGTGATGGCCCAGGAAGTGCAGCATATTTCGCAACCTATGAGATTTGCAAGAAGCAGTTTACGGTAAAGGGCGCCGACCCAAGCTTGGGAGCAATCATGATGGCTGGTGGTTTGGCCGGTGTTGCCATGTGGATCCTCGTCTTCCCTGTCGATACCGTCAAAAGTAAACTCCAGAGCGGCGATGGAAAATTGGGCTTGAAGGGTGTCGTAAAGGAGGTTTACGCAAAGGGCGGATTCAAGGCCTTCTTCCCAGGCATTGGCCCAGCCCTGTGCAGAAGTTTCCCAGCCAACGCAGGTGAGTTTCGAGCAATCCATGGCAATTCAATTGGATTTCTCAACTAATACATCTATTCTAGCCACCTTCCTTGGTGTTGAGATGGCCCACAAGGCCATGGACCGGGTTTTCTAAGTCACCAACCCCCTTTTGTTTTTTTTTGGTCTGACCTGCAGGCGGCATTGCCTCTTCTTCGACTCTTGAATTCCATTATACATTAGAGTGTATCCATATTCTGCATATATATATATCTGAGCGCAAGCACCTTTTTTGTGTATTATCTGCGAATTTTCTCATCAGTGTTTTGGCGAACATGTATGTTTTTGCTTTTAAACAGCCTGTCTTTGTTTTTTTTCTTTTGTGTTGTTTGTGCTTTTCTTTTTATATTTTTTTGAAGGGAGTTTGGATTGCAAAGGACTTTTTTTGGCCGTGGCAACATTGGGTCGCTATAGCACGCACGCACGGGGCGGGAGTTAGCGACATGAGCATCGTATATACTTAGAGTATTTAGATATGAATATATTTTTTGTACCTATAGCTAGCGCTAGGTACCGCTTTTTTATTGATTGATCATGACATCCCTTTGCCCGAACGGACGTATATGCTTGGTAACATTGAGGAAGCACCGACTGGTGCCGGGTACCTATGCATTGCATGTACCCAAGGTAGCACCTGTCAAGATCTTAGTAAGGGGTATATCGATATCGTTGACAATGTGAATGTGCAAGTAATTACAATATATAATTCCACGATCAAATGTAGAGATTAGAGGCTACAGCCATATGCATATCATGATCATGATCATGAACATGGTGATAGTAATTAATTAATTATTATAAAACTCCACATGCGCTCGCTATATGCATGCGTGTGTATTCGTGAACTATAGCTACATGTACATCAACGCTGCAAAAGATGAAAATGTATACGTAGAAATACATCGAGATGGTAATTTTTTAAAGATCGGAATTCGAAGAAGGTAATGCATGCTTATAATTAAGTAGTGGTTCAAATTCATGGAAAGGACACGAGAACAGGAAAGGACATGCAATTATAGGCTCGAGACATATCGAAAAAAATAAATTCAAAGACGCTTTTAACACAGAGAAGCGCATGTACAATGATCATGAAATAACACATGTACAGAAAGAAAGAAAGAAAGATTAAACCATGGTTATTTGAGGTATAGGTATAGGTATGTGTACGAAAAAAGACAAACAAAAAGGAAAAGCTGAAACCGACGGAAAAGGAGAGAAACGCTAATGCCAGAGTGAGTATGCGTGAAAAACGAGAAAAAAGACAAACGGAAAAACAGTAAAGGAAATTTAGGAAAAAAACAGAGAAGGGTAACCCATGTATGTGTGTGTGTACAGTGTGAGTGAGTGAGTCCCTTTTTCCTCCAACCCTGAAGTCAACGTTCCTAACCTCAATTCTCACTTCTCCCCTTTCCCTTTTCCCATTAAAACCCAACCCGATGCATGCGCATATATCCACAAACAAAACCCAAACCCCAGAACCCAGAACCCAGAACCCAGAACCAACCCAAAACTCCAAAATCACGCCTCAGTCCCGTACCCGACATTCCTCCCCCTCTCACCAACCCTCTTATCCCTCCCCTCACCCAGCCCCAGCGCAAGTTTCCCCTTCACCCCGCGCCCAGCATCCTTCACCCCCCTCCCCACCCACGCAAGTGTCCTCGCACCCTTCCACTGCATCACACCCCGTTCCCGCCGATTCATCTCCTTCCGGACCTGGCTCTGCGTCATGATTCGGGGCTTTATCGGCGGCTTACTACGTTGGTTTCTCGAGTTGCGCGGGGCGGCGGTGGAGGCGGACGCTGCTGCTCCATTCCCCACAACCTCAAACTCGCCCTCGTTCCCATCGCTCGAGGAGTGGCCGTCGATGATGGTATCTGCTACCAATGAACTCGAGGGTTCACCATTCCCATTCGTCGTCGTATCTGCCGCTACGGCAGAATCCCCCGGGAGGCCGTTCGACTGAGACTTTCGATGGGAACTACTTCTTCTTCTAAACTTCTCCCTCAACGTACCTCCCCTTCCTAGACCCGCTGGTGCTGTGGGTTGTGGTGGTGGTGCAACATGATCCTCCCCCTCGCTATCCGTTGCGAACCCCTCATCCCCCGTATCCACACTATCATGATCATCCGGGCCCCCATCCCCACGCAAACTCCCCCCAGCAGCCTGCACGGCCTGAATCACGTCCGCGAAATCCTTCTCCGTGCGCGCAACAATCCGATGGCTCTTGCCCAGCCCCCGGTGAAACTTGACCTTAATATCGATAAACCCGACTTTCTGGCCTAGCCCGTGCTCCCCCGTTCCAGCATTCTGCATGAACCGATCCATATCCTCGGGCTTATACACCAGGAGCCTGAGCGACGTGGCCTCGTCATCGGGGATATCCTTCAGCCAGAACTTTGCGGCGGCAAGAACCTTATTTCGGCGGAAGCCAAAGGCGCTTGGGTCCCGCTTGAAGATAAGCACGCACGGCGCAGAGTGTCTATGGCGGACACCGAGTCTGAATCCCTTCGAGCCCTTCTGGTCATGTGCCGGAATCCACCCCGTGGCATCCCCCGCGACCGGGGAGACCCCCCGGACAGCCTTCTTCTTGATCAATGGCGTCTCGAAAATGATGCTCCCAGCCTTCCTCACCTCCTCGTCAATGATGTTACTCGAGTCAATAAACCGGCTCATAATCTCCACGCTCCCGATATCCGCGCCCAAGAGCATCTTTGGTAGAACAGTGTCGATGCTTCGAAAGAGTAGCGATATCCGGATTTTCCCGTACCCGATTCCGCCTTGGATGGGATAGTACCGCGAGACAACACTCTCGTGCTGAAAGACGTCTTTGAGCTTCAACTCCACCACTCCCAAGATTGGATCCGTCTCGCGCATGCGGTTGTCCCTCACCGCAACAATAACCGAGGACTGTGTCCAATCCCGCACAAACCTCTCCGTTCCGGCGTTGAAGAATGGCTTGCTAGTCATTGGTTTAACTCTGGTTTTGTAAATCTTCTGGTAGTCAAGCATGATTGAGCAGTATGAGCTGGGGAGACTTTCTCCTTCCTCCTCTTCCTCTGTCGTTGTGGATACCCCGATACGTTGACCGGAGGCTCTCGTACTAAGACTCGGCTGGCAAGATAAACTGACAATGTTGTGCACCTGGATGGATAGAATCCCGGAAGGAAGTAAAGGCGACGGAGGGAATTTTGTTACTAATGCCGATTCGTCTGATGGAGCTGGAGGCGGTAATCCCGCTGCTGTGAATGCTGTCTGTAAATTTGTTAGCCGCGAATAAGTAAACGGATAGACCCTGCGATCACCCACCCTACTAATGTCCGCAATGGATGAAATCTCATCTTCAACACCCTTTGGAGTCACATGGTCAAGCCCTGCCTTCCCCTGGAAGCAAACACTCCACTTCATCTTGCCCGGCATGACATGTGCTTCATGATACCCCATCAGACTATCTTCGCGGTGAATGACCTCACCCTTTCTGCTCACAAGATCGCCCACATCAACCTCAATCCTTCCGAGCAAATCATCCACCGTAAACCTGTCGCTATCCCAGAGCTCCAGCGACAACTTCTCCTGCGCCTTGATTTCATCCGCATTGAGAATCAGGATTGCAGTCTCATCCCACACTGGATTCAGATCACAGAAGATGATTCTGCTCGACCACAGCGTCTTTGCAAATTTCGAGTACGAAAGCGTAACATAGCAGTCACTTTTTCCAGTCAACGTGTCTGCCGCACGCACGCCCTCGGCCCTGTCAATGTGCACTATGAGGACTCCAATCGCGAATAGCTCTTTCTTTGTGTCATCGCCAACCAACACCTTGGATAAGTCAAGAGTATAAGATTTTGGTGCACAAAACTCTTTGGCTGTCGTTTTGATGGAGGAATACACGAAATCGGAGATGACCGGCAAACTCATCACGTTCAAAAATTTCTGGTTCAGTGGGACGGCGGATATTTCTATCCGAGGCATTCCCATGAGAGAAAATGTTGTGAGTTTAACGAATGGGGGATCAGGGATGAGCTGAACCCTCAGGCGGCATGTGCCATGAAGTCCTCGAAGCTGTACCCAGATTGCTGCGAAAGATATTAGCGATTGATCATGATCCCAGGGGATAAATTGAGCATGTGCTACTCACGAACTTCTGGTGCTCCCAAAACCCCCTTCAGGCCTAGACTCATGTAAACCATCAAGAATGGGTTCGCCGCTTTGCCGGTAGGATCAGCTTCTCGACCCTTCCCTCTGAATGCAAATGTTATTTCCATGCTTGCCCACTCCCCAATGCTCTCTTGATCATCTTCCACGCCTGCTCTTTTCACCGAACCTTCGGCGCTACTATCGTCTGCATCCAAGTCAATCTCTCCATCATCATAATCATCATCCAGCCACCTCATGCTCAAGATTCGGACTGGCTCTGTTCCCTGTCCAATATCCCGTATTCGGATCTGCTGGACTATCGAGGGGATACTGGCTTGCATTACATCCTCCAATAGATCTGTTACCGGCTTGAATAAATCGGCATTGACCTGTGGCCAGAGTTTTGCAATTGTGTTGTTTAACCAAAACACCGACTCGGGTCCACCGCCTCCAACCACGCTTCCGCTCCGGCTTTGTCTCCGACTGTGTCGTCTATTCTTTGAGGACAATTCAGAAGTGGCACTGCTCTGCTTCCTGTGGTGTCTGTGGTATAATACTGGGTCATGGTAGACTATGTCTAGCCATAGGCTGTCAATTTGCCTATACCATGCCAATATGGCACCCAACGACAAAAAAAGCGGAAAAGACATGTGTAACCGCAATAGGCCAGAGAGAAAGAGGAAAAGAAGTAGGATTCCACCAAGGTACTTTAGTGTGAGGTTTCTGACTTCGTTTGAGTAATTGGTCCATGATGCAGGGGGCCCAGGGGCTGGTAGAGTCGAGGCTATGGGTTGTGGTTGTAGGTATTTTGCGTCCACAACATTCACTCTGAAACATGGCCAGATTAGTATTCGTGTGGTATAGAGAGTGGAATGAGATATGTACTCACTCTTTTCTAGTTATGGGGTCCGTAACGACTTTCGAATGCTTCCTCTTCACACGAGCCGTATGGGGGTCTGCGTCCTCGTCGCAACTGTATTCGGCCGTGTGGGGTCGATGCGAATCCTGATTTGACGAATTGCGCTTGCCTTCACTTGTCGATGGTGAGCGTGGAGGGTCATCGGATCTCACGACGGCTTCTCCGCTCATGGGCGCCGCCATGACTTTATCCCACGGGATGTGCACGTTTTCGACTCTGGGGACCCTATTCCGCTCAGAGTAATTGAAGCGATGCGGGAGGTCGAGGATCTGTGGTCGTCGCGGAGGAGGCGATGCTGAAGCTCGAGACTCGATTGCAGGCTTTTTGGACTTGCTACCCGCCGAGCTCGCGAGGTGTTCCCCCGCTGAGCCATTTTGGGCCTTGCCGTTACCGTTCGCGGCCGACGGAGCCGTGTTGGCCCTGTCGCGGGACGTTGATGGCGAAGGTGATAGCGATGGTGGTGAAGGTGCAAGGTTGGCAGCCGCCTCTGCCGATGGGTTAGCCATTAGGGTCCAGCGCTGGCGATGTTAGCTGCGCACTGCGGGCGCTGGCTTTGTGGGGAAGCTTGCAGAGGAGCTTCAGGTAAGCTCTCGAGGGCGGCAGAGGTGCGGTTGTTGTGTTTGTGCGTGCGTTTAACCGTTGGCTTGTGCGTGTCTTTTTGCGTGTGGGCTGTTGTAACTTGCGGGCAGCCTGCTCCAGTGAGACTGGGAATGACGTCGTATCAGCAAGCCGTGTCTAGAGATCTTGTCGAGATGATCTGGAGAAGTGATTTGCTTGGCCCTTGCACGGGAAAACGGTCAAGTAATATATTTGCACAACATACCTGGGCCTGGTTTCTGCGGGAGCAACGGCAGACTCGAAACAATTGTAACAATGGCAGGACTGATGGCTGCAGAGGGTATGATGGTGATTTTGATAAAATAATGATGATAATGACAATAATAACACTGCTCATGAGCTCAATAGAAGCACGCACCACAGGTACGAAACCGGCTTATCGGCCTGTGCTGGCGCATCGCCAGCCACCCGCCAGCAGATGTCGCCGGCGCTGCGAGTGTGTGCATCTGAAATGCGCCGGGCTCTGGGCTGGGCTGGTGCTGGCAGCGCGGGACGCGCGGACTTCCCGAGCGGCCAAGGGATCGCAAAGGACCAAGACGCCATGCCGCAAGGCAAGTGGGGCCCAGCGACCGCGATGCTGTCGGGTAGAATTGTCCCCAGCATCTCGTCGGCCGCGGGCTGTGCATGATGGTGGTGAGCTTGTGGTGCAAGGGCGCATCGTGGCCCCGTGCAGTCCCTTGCTCGCCCAGCAGCCATTTATTGGCCGGTTGCGTGGATCATTGCCGGGATACATTGCGAGCATTGGGCTAGAGAATAAGTAGGTAGATGGGCGGCCTCGAGAGCGAGCTTGCTGGCAAAAGATCCGTCTGGGATCTGGTGCTTTTGGCGAGAATCGAGAGGACTGGGCGTTTTGCTGAGAACCTTGGTGGTGCTTCTCACGCCTATGGCCATGCCAAGAGTGCCCATACTCCGCACGAACCAGAGCAGAGCTCTCACAGTTGTCGGTATACAGTTGCGAATGAATAGCTATGCCACCGGTGGAGAATTGTAGAATTGAGATGAACAGTCTCTCATACTACGCTTTTCTTATGCTACCAATTCCGCGTATGCTGGCTACATACTATGTAGCCGTACATGCCTGCGTGGATCAAGGCACCTACCCTAGCTGGTACTCGAGTACCTACTCATCTAGATCTGCATCTTCCGGACCTAGGCATGATCAGGAGCGCAACAGGCTGCCCAATTAAATGAAATTGTCAATGTCATCATCATTTTCAAACACGACTTGTTTCGCCTTCGAATTCCATGTTACTACCTAGATGAAATCATAATTGTGCATAAATAATTGAGTATCAGAGCATATAGCCAAGTCAAGAATCATCTCCTCTGTCTTCATGATCCCATGCCTGTCTCAATCAAGTCACAACAGCGGCTTGAATGGTGCACGATTTCGTCAAGACAAATTTTCAAACATCTTGTGGCCCCAGGTGTGATAGACACGTCGATCAACAACAGACGTTATCTGTTGTCCTGTTTCGGCAGTCGGTTGTTGACGTCTGTGCACTTCCGTAAGCGGGTCGTCTAAGCCCCCTCTGCTACGTAGTCTCTTGCCCAGACCCTCGTAGAGACTACAACGAGACTGCCTCTACCTACTCTACTCCGTACATCATCCTAACCCTCATCTGGTCCGCCTCAAACCTCCCCGGAACAGATAAAAGTCCGAACCCTTTCAATTGGGTTGTCCACGATATACCCAGATGCTCAGCTGCATAGATCTGTTCTGTTCTGTCTGCACCGCCTCTCTCTAATTTACGTACTCTATTCATACACCTCCGGATCCCCGGCACTCTCCGTCGCTCTGGATCTTCACAAGATCGATACAAAGTAAGTAAGTAAGTACGTTAATGATACTTACTTGGTACTAAAGCCCCCTTTAAAATAATATTCCACAACCTTCCAGCTGCCTACCAAATAATTTTATATCGGATTCCTGGGATGTGAGCACGTGGGTACAGTACCAAAAGTGTAACCTGGCTACAAGTACTTTTAAGGATGTGATTATCTCATCACCGGTAATAAAGCCATGGGTAGGGAGTAAACTGTGAATTTAAATGATTGAGTGGAGCAGTACTTGGAAAACTCGGGTAACTACCTATAGCGATATTTCTAAAAGAGTGAAAAGCTTGTAAAACGCTTACAAAGGTGCATAAAGTAGGAAACGACCGAACAGTCATGAACATGAAAAAGAAAAATACTCCAAATACCAAAAATCAATCCCAAATCCAGCACAACCACAACCAAAACTTTCAAAAGCCCATTCGTGTGAATGCGCCCAAAGATCTAAACTCGATTCCTCAAGCTTAGAGTTGCCAAGCACCTCCATTCCTGGAACCGCCCGCCCTAAACTCTTCGACTTCCCGCTTCGTCCCAAACCAATTCAAAAGCAGCAACTACCCGAATTGCAAAGCCGAAACCCAGTCAGACTCCATTTTACAAGAGTCCAAGTAAGAACCTCGTCCATCCCAATCCGCTTCTCCTCCTCATTCCAAGCATCATCATTTAAAGTCTATACTCGTCTAGCACTTTGGAGTATAAACCTCATACGGAATAACCCCCCCATACCCATCCCCATCAATCTTAACCTCCGCCAACAACCTCCCATCAGGTCCACTATGTCCCATCCCAATACTCCCCGCAAAGTACGGCAAAAACTCCAACTTACTAACATCCACCAGCCCCAAATTATACAGATCCAATCGAATATCCGTTGCAGCAACACCTTTTGGTGGTCGTGGGATTATAAATGATTGGGTGGGCTTCTGGATCCCATTCTTATCCCAGGAGCGGACTTCGAAGTTGATGTGCGTGTATTGCGGGACAAAGTAGCCGGAGGTGAGGAAGATTAGAGGGATGGAGAAGGATTTGGCGGGGGATTTGGGGACGATGGTGTATCTTGGGTTTGCGGCGTCGGGGCCGGAGACGGAGCCGAGATAGAGGTTGGTGCGGAGGGAGTTTCCGCAGGTGCCTAAATGAAGTAAGTCAGTATCTGAGTTTGCGGTATATGGGGTAGATTTGACAAGGAATGAATAGGGGTCCTAGTACCTTTGGTGGAGCAGCTGGGATCACAAGTTGGGATTCCGGGAGCACACGAGGAAGAGCAGTATCCTTCACAGGCAATGTGTGCCCAGCCTGTGCCAAAAGTTAAGCCCTCAACATAGTCAGGATAAGAAGTTGGCCATGTTGGGGGCTATATCCGGATCATAAAAAGAAACATCAGTATTGACAAAACAGAAAGAATAAAATACCATCCGATCAGGCCATAAATTCGGAGTTCAGGGAACATACATCAATGATTCTGGTGAGAGTTTCAACCGAGGTGGGCACGCATTGGGTTGGAGTCTGAGTCACTGTTACTGTGATGGTCTTGGTCGGCTCGGTGCATCTTTGCGTGGTGGTGGTTCTGGCAAGTGGTTTTGCCAGAGCAGTTCCAGCGAGGAATGCTGCGGTGAGTGAAAGTACGAACTTCATGTCGAATTTCTTCCTTGAAGGTAACGTTCGAGAAGCGAGTGAGTGGGAGAATATTCTACTTGTGCGTGAAAGCGAGAGTTGATAGCTGAATAACGAGCCAGCTGGAGAACACCAAAGCGAATGTTGGATGGTGGAGAGAAAAGAAAGGACAAGAGTCGGGTGATTAGAGCGAATTTATACAAACGTGAGGACGAAATCTGGAATACACTGAGGCATTTCTACTTGATCCCCAAAACCGGAAATAATTTGACTTTGGCAGCAACCTGCACCAGGGATTCGTCGGAGTTCACGAATATTGCTCCGAATCCGAGAGCCCAACATCATACGCCGAATTAGCTCTTTACCTTACTTAGGCTACGATTGTGCACGGCCACCACTTTCAAAATCACAAGACGGTCCAATGGAAAGAATAGAAAATTTGGTTCACGTTGCTTTCTGCACGTTTAAGCAACTTTGTGTAACCACTTTCCTCCCTAGGAAAAAAACTGAGCGTGTGAATCATGGAGGTACAAAACTTCCGAATTTGGAATAATGAGAGGGCATGGACGTCGACACATGGCTGCTTACCACTGGTTTATATATAGCATCACCTTATATCATTGACAAACAGGAAAGTTGACTCGAACATCGACGTCTTGGTGTTTCCAAAAATTAAACAACATCCGAAATGGTTTTTATTTCGATATTCACGCAACCTCTTCTTTTGGGTTTAGATTCCAAAGTAGCGAGAAGGCCGTCACACAGGGCGAGGTTTATTCTCGGAGCACACGCTTTGCACATGGTTCTCAAAACTCTTGTGTCACCCGTGCCCCGGATCCCCGCAACCTTTATCCAATCAACATCATGCCCACTTTCTCAAATTTAGCTCGGGTCTCCCGATGGTTCAGGATGCAAGAGGCTCACGGCCCGGGGTGTAGGGGTGGCTTTATCATTCGTAGGGCTTAACACATTTGCTACTCTAGAATCAAAGGTCGACGTCGTACAGAACATGAAAGAAGGTTTTTAAAGTTAATTATAACATCAATCGCTTTTTGATGGATCATGATCAGGATCTACCACGAGAGGGACACACGAGATAGGTAGGTGGGGACGAGAGGCCGGAGATACCTTGCAATCCTTGAAAATCACCCCACTATTACCTCC
The DNA here is from genome assembly GCA_024516245.1 of Peziza echinospora. Lineage (NCBI taxonomy): Eukaryota > Fungi > Ascomycota > Pezizomycetes > Pezizales > Pezizaceae > Peziza > Peziza echinospora. The sequence goes on along the minus strand of JAJLQT010000010.1, from coordinate 397,024 downwards.
GAGCTCACGGGATCGAAATACTGCAATCTGCGAGCGATGAAAGCAAAACATTTCCATAACGAATGGCAATGCATCCCCGCATCGGGCCCCCTCTCAAGAACCACGCGGGGTGAGAAGATTCCAACTGCCGATATCGATGTTATAACGTTATCGATTACCTTAACTTCCTTGTCGGCCGGCGACATACATGACCATGGATTTAAAAATGTACGTGGAGAATGGTCGTACCATATTTAGGGTATACCCATCATTCCCCACAGAAACTTACGCTTAACCTAAATATACACGATTTTGTTATAACCCACACTTCAGAGTTGTAATATAATCATCAAGTATTCGTTCAACTTACCGAGTACCTGGCTGTCACCGGCCGAGATATCGATTAGGCAACTTTATCCACATCAATTTTACATGATTCAGACGACCCCAAATACTGGCTTTACTGGAGAAAGCGCCCCCCTGGTCACTTGAAAGATTTCCCCCACCAAATTATTTGTATGGGAACTCGAGCCCCGTGCATAGAATTTGTACTCAGGGAAAGCCGTGTGGGAGTCCCTAGGCTGCGGAGCATGCATAGCCATGGGGCCCGTTGATTCGATTGTCCTCAATATTTCCACTTCGAATTCCAAAAATATCTCTTGTCACACATCATCACACATCATGATCAAATAACATGGCAAGGTTCCTGAACGGCTGCGGAATTGCAATTAGCTTACAATTAAGTAGGTAGCTATACGAAGGAAGCTCTAGTAATCATGATCACAATAGTCCTGATCATTGGGTCATGGCATTTCCTAACAAAAAGAAAAGGAAAACGGAAAGCATGAAATAATTCGAAAGGCGCCACGATCACGTATACTCTATTAAGTACGTAGGTCAGTATATATCAATAAGAACAGACAGACATCTATCCAAGCTTCTAATAGCTTTAATTCATTTTTCAACCCCCCAAAAACGTAAAAGCCAAAAGCCAAAACAAATAAAAAACCGTCAACAAAAATGATCTAAATCAATCAATGTCTATGCTTATCCTCTCCCACAACCAACTTCGACTTCTTCCCGGGCTCCATACGTATAACCTTGTCACAGTTCAACAGACATAACGGATCAAACGCCAATTTCAACTACCATCCCGAAAAAGTTAGCATCATATTCATCAAGAAGAGAAGAGAAAAATGGGGGGGGGGGCTAAATGTCAACGAACCCTCCTCATAGCATCAACCGTAGTCTGGCCCAACTCATCCGGCAAATAATCCCTCTTGACCAACCCAACCCCATGCTCCCCCGTGACCGTTCCCTCCATCTCAATTGCCCTCTCCACCATGCGATGCACAATCTCCTCCACGACCGGCCTCTCGCGCTCATCAAACAGCAGGATGCAATGGAAATTGCCGTCGCCAACGTGCCCAACAATGGCGCCCACGCCGCCCAACTTACTCTCTGAGCTCCACGCCGCCAGGTCGGCTTTCGTGTGCTCGACAATGTCAGAGAGGCGGGAGACGGGCACGGCAACGTCCGTGGTCCATACCTTCTGGTTATCGTTCGAGGTTGTGCCGGGCGTGTCGGATTGGTGCTTGAGCGCCATGACGGACCAGAGGGCCTCCTTCCTCGCCTCCCAGAGATCTTTCGCCTCCTCTGGGGTCTTTGCAAACTCGAAGCCGGCGGGCGAGCCAGTGACTTTAGTGGTTGCCTTGATGATATCTCTAACCATACCGACCTGCTCCTTCACCGCATTATTCGTGCCACTGAACTTGAAGAACAATGTTGGGGCTTCCTTCCATTGTCGCTCCGTGGTTCCGGCGAGGTTGATGCAGCGCATCTGGACGTCGTCGAGAAGCTCTACGGCAGCGACTTGGATGCCTGCGCCGACAATCTGCTCCACGACCTGTGTTGCCTCGCGGATGCTAGTGAAGTTTGCTACGGCGACCGTTTCGTGGGGGGGTTTAACTGCGACTTTAAGTGTTGCTTCGGTGACGAGTCCAAGGGTGCCTTCGCTGCCAATAAACATTCTCGTGAGGTCGTAGCCTGCCGAGGACTTTCTGGGGCGTTGGCGGGTCTTGATGATTGTTCCGTCGGCGAGAACGACGGTGAGCGAAAGAACCCATTCCTTCATCGTTCCGTACCTGGCCGCATTCGTGCCCGAACAACCCGTCCCGACCATTCCACCGATCATTGCGCCTGGGCCTGGGTCAGGTGGGAAGAAGAGGTTCTCATCGCGGAGAACATCGTTCAAGTGTTCCCACCCCACGGCAGGCTGAACAACAACATCCAGATCCGACTTGTGGATTTTAAGAATCTTGTCCATGCGCTGAAAGTCAATCACAACCCCACCTCTCGTTGGCGCAAAGTGACCCTCGAGACTTGTGCCTCCAGAGAAGGGTGTGATTGGGAGTCTTCGTTTGTGGCATATCTTTGCAATCTCACTGACCTCTTCAGTGCTGGAGGGGTATAATACTAGGAATGGGAGTGGGTCGTCTGGATGGCGTGGGTGAGACGACCAGTCCGATGTGGAGTGTCGAGAGAGCTCTGATTCGGTGGTGGAAACGTGGGACTCTCCCAGGAGGTTTACAAATTCTGACCATGAAGCTTCGAGGTTGGCTTTTGAGAGGTTGTGGAATGGTGCGGGGGTGTGGCCTAGAGTTGCGGTAGATGCGGTGGAGGGAGCTGCAACAGAGGTACTTCCGAGATAGTAGAAAGCGGCGGCGATGAATGATCCCGCTGAAAAAGAGTACATAGACAACAATTAGCCCAACTCGGTAGTAAACATGGAAGGAGCCGAGCGGCCCCAGCGTGGGCCAAAACCCACCTACAAGTCCAGCCAAAATTCTCGAAGTCCCAGTGTCGGTGCCGTTATTCCCAATGTGCTCTCTTCCGATCCTGGCCTCCTCGACCCTCTGGGCCTTCACGCGGGTTCCTGTCGAGTCGAATAGCTGGTCCTTGAACGAGGGCTTCGTTGGCCCATCTGGCCCCTTTGCAGCCGAGGTCCTGGTTGTCGTTTGGAAAGGCCTCCGTAGCAGTGGTGATGACGTCGTTACCCCGGTTCGCGCTGCTGCTGCTGGGCTACAGACCTGCACCCGTCGGCCAGCAGCCAGCCGGAGGCCCAGCGGCATCGTGCGAGGCAGAGGCATTGCGGGATGTGAAGGCGTATGCTAGTATAATGTGTGAGCTCCGAATGTCCAGGCGGAAAGAGCCGTGTCGTGTTTGTTTTGATTTAGCTGGGTGATCCCACCGATTCTAGCGCTCTGGAGCCTCAGAAAGCTGCAATTGAGTCGAAGGGGTGCTAATTGCTCGGTTGGGCGAGGAATTTATTTTCTGGCGGGGGGCGGGTCGGCTAGCTAATAAGCGTGCGAGAATCCGGGGAAGGGCTGCCTGCCCAGTGGGCGAGATAAGATTCTGGGTCGATCTTTCATCCGAAGGGCTCGAGGGCGGGTGGGTGCCTCGTCAGTCCCGTTTCCGCGGTCATGGTGGCGGTTGGGTGGGTGGGTCACGTGGATGCACAAGAATGCTCGAATGCAGCCTGCAATTGCGTGCGGCCGCTGGTATGCGTGGTAGGTTGCGGCCAGTCTCGAGCGATTGCGGCCTTCTCTGCGCAATTGCTGTTCTCGTTGCAAATGCTGTATACAGCGGATTTAGTCGAGCACACAAAAAAGATCAAGAATCGTCCGATAAATGGGGCGAGTATTCAGAGAAACTTACGTCTTGGCATGTCTATCGTCCTAGGAACGAGCGATGAAATTGCACTGGTAAAAAGTAGAGAAAGTAGTTCTTTTGCGACTCTGTATTTGCTTTGCTTCGGGTAGAGCTTGCCAGTGCAGCAGCGTGGCGCTCGTGAGGCAGGGCGGGGTGTGGAGGGGTTAATTGTATGCATTAGTGCTGAGATGCGAATGACGGCATCAACGCGAGGCTAGCATCAACCGAAACAACGCAGCGGAGACATGGAATGTGGCAGTAGGTCCCGATGCGATGATGTTGGAAGTTCCGTCAAGAGGAGGGTAGTTTCAATTGGTTGCAGTTGTGGAATGCTCAGCCGACTACAGATGTAAACGTTTTAACTGTCGTTCACTGTCCCTTTACGATTTAGGAATATTCTTTTTTAATGGGACAAAATTTGATTATATCCAAAATTCAACGCAGACTTTGTTAAATCTCATGATCAACTAAGAATTTTTATATATTATACTTATGTTGTGATAAAGTTATTAACATTTATGCCCAGCGACCCAATGCAAATAAAAATCCCCAAAACCACTATAAACCAAAAATACATCCCAAATAAAACCCCATTCAATCCTCAATCCTCAATCCCAATATATCTTCCATTACCATGGCCAAAATTTCCACAGCTTAGGGCGTTGAAGCCTCTTTCAAGATATTCTCCTCCTTCACCGCGCTCGTCTTCCCCGTCTTGTTATTTTTGATCTATTTCAGTAATCTCATCAGTTCTGTAGCCAATTGCAACAAATCCGCCCCTTATGGCTGTGGGCATGCAAAACATACCTCATATCTCGGACTTTCTTCGCTAGCCTTGACATTCACACTCGTACTCCCCGCCATCCCGTCTTCCGTAAGAACTCTCTGAATGACACCGGTAGAAGACGAGGTATTACTATTTCTCCCTATACACCAGGACAATCCCAAAAACATCAGCCAATTGATTCCCCACTTATTGCATATTTAACTTCCATCGATCGGTGTTGATATCGACTGGACTGGGCACATCACCATACCTCCAACAGGCTTATACTCCACATTCATTCCCATACTAAACTTCGCCCGATCCATTCTTCCGGACGTGAATTCTCTCTTTATAGTCGGCGCCCAACAAGCCTTGTAATTCGTGAAGCGGTGTGCAGGTGCACGGTACTGTCTGATGCTGAGGTTGATTCGGAGGATTGAGGAGGAGGTAATGGGCATTATTTTATTCGGAGAGGAGGAGAAGGAGGTGATACTTCGAGAAGAGAAAGCTGCTGGAATGGGGTTCTGGAGTGGAGGTGTTTTATGTGAGTTCGAGCTCGAGGGATTGGGATTGGAAGTGGTGGGATTGGTGGTGGTGCTAGACATAATTAATGCATCTAGCACTGGAGCTTGTGAGGTCGCTAATTGAGGTGGAGGGAGGAACGTCATTGATACTGACGTATGTGGTGGCTGATTGAGGAGAGGAGGCCTAGGGGAAATGAAGATTAAAGTATGTCGGGTAGTCGGTAATTTGGATTTCGTTTATTGTAGCGAGGCTTCGTTATAATGAATGCCAGCCAATGCAACCGAGCTCGTCTCGCTCGTCTCGCTCGAGGCGGCTCCCTCCCCTAGGCCTCTCGCGTAAGACTATCGAATACTGAACTCTCGCTTGCAATTGTGTGTGTACCGCTTGAATTCTAGCGACTAAGTAGATCTGAGGCAGTCTTATCTACTAGAATCGATCTTTTTGAATAGTCGAATGAAATGATATCAAATTCCCTAAATAAGTTTTGCTAACATTAGCCACAACCTCATATTTGGTTCTTGGTCACTACAAGAAGATAAAATGTGATACAAACGTACCGAATGAGTCCTCTAGGTACCTAGTCCAATGGGTATAATTGGTGCTATTCTTCAACCCTAGGTTGTCGTAGGTTGTCGTAGGTATGAGCAGTCTACGCCGAAGTCGATGGCGTAAATCGTTGGTGATGAAACCGTGCTATTCGATCAACCTACAGGAAGGCCCGGAGGTGTGATTAGAACTGAACACAAACTCCTCAAGCGAGGCAGGTTATAACTGGTATCGAGAAGTGCTGTGTAACTGGACAATGAACACAAAGATATGGAAAGTTTGTATAGCGATACAAGTAGATAGATATGCATACCTCCTTACTCAATCACATTCCCGCCCTGATTTCCGAATACTCATCGATATCAACACTTTCCCAACAAAAGTTCCCAAGGGATTCCGTCGGTACCTACTTGGCTGGGGACGAGGCTATCTACTTGGTGAATATTTAGTGGTAATATATATTCGAGGTGCTATCGCAGTCTCGGGCCCGGGGCTGGTGGTACGGCTGCAGTAACTGTTCAGCTGCAGATCTCAGCTCGCGAGGTTTATCATTAACATTCCAAATCTCACTTGCAGACTGCACGCATGCAGGGATGGTAATATTTCTTATTTCTCTGGCGGGCCAGGATACCGATGTAGCCTGGATATCGATGTTCTTGCCCCCGGGTCTCAATCGATATGCGAACGAGGAAAGAAGTCTGTACCTTGTACCCTCTTGCGTGTTTCTCTTTTTCAGGATAACCATAACTACCGCAATCGGAAATAGACGATCAGTTACATCATCATGAGTTACTTATGTTTGAACTACCTTATTTGGCTTAGTGTGACTGTTTTTGGAAATGTATCTTATCAGTGAAACACTAGCCTGGTGAAACACCCGCATCGGGGGGTTGTGCCTTGAAATCTTGCTGTGCAAAGTTGCATTGCAGCACATGCGCAACAAGCATCGATATCAAAAAGCCTTAGCCGTTCTTCTGTTTCTGCATGCAGCTGCCCATTGGGTTGGTATCCTACCTCTTGTTTATCTTGTTTGCTCATAATCATATCCTGGGACAGCCATACTCAGGTTTAAGGGACGAGGCTACAATTCCAATTAGAAAAAACACATGCGATTGCAGCAATATTAATTTAAAGATTCGGGCATTTATAATTATGAAAAATACCCCAAGGGCCTAATTAACATTAAGCAATATCTGTTGCAAGCTAAAAATATAGAAAATATATCCACCTCCATATAGAAGTACCTCTTGCCAAATCATTAAACCTTTAATCACAACTTTCCTTTCCCTCAAAACGATGTATAACATGACGCGTGAAAACCCTTTACCACAACTATTGGAAGAATGCACTCAAAGAACACATACTCTGCATATAAAAACCCATTCACCCTCTATTCGACAGCTGGGCATTCAGCCTCGCTGCTGCCTGGGCCGTGACCTCCAATGCCCTCGGAGCATCTTGCTTCGGCATAAACAACTCCACCATCTGAATCTTCTTCGCATCCGAAAACTCCTTATTAGCCAACAGCCTCTGCAACTCGGTCCTAGTTTTAATTTGGTAGGTGTTCGTCTTGCTATTATCAGCACCAAAGACATCAAATAGCTTTGTGTGGCGCCATGGTTGGATGTCGTTGTAGGATGCGTTGGGGCCGTGAATTTTACGCTCGATGGTGTAACCATCGTTGTTGATGACGAAGCTATCGTAAAAGAAATGTAAGTACATCTAAACCTATGGTGGCAGGAATTGATGTGTATAAGGGGGATCATACATAATTGGAGTCAGGTCGTGACGGAGCATGGTACTGATTTCTTGAACAGTGAGTTGTAATGAACCATCACCGACAAACAAAATCACCCTACGTTCCTTCTTTTGCTCCTTAACAGCTAGTGCTGCACCTTGAAGTGCACCAACAGAGTATCCAATGGAGCCCCAGAGTACTTGTGAAATCCCCACGACATCTTCCTTGAATCGCGTCTCGAGAATTCCGAAGTTTGCAGTACCACTAAACGAGTCGGTTAGAAAAGTGTTATAGTTCCTGGGGTGGATACCATACGTCTCTGTTATGATGACATCCTTTGCCTTCAACCATTGCCCAATACTGGGCCAGAGCCAAGCGTGGGTGATATCTTGTGAAATAGAGTCCCTCTCCCGCTTGGGAAGAACATTTGTGATTTCGACGGTTCCGGTTGCTCTTACTTTTGTCATGTCGACCTCCTTGATCAATTGCTGAAGCACAGTCTTCATTTCAACATTGGGGAACTCGGCGTATCGGACCTGTAAAGTCATGTAAAGTTTGTAAGTAACTGAAAGAGGTATTTGGTAATAATGATTGACTACCTTCATGTGGTCACTGTGAAATTCCACGGTCTTCGACCTTGATATATGGAACGTGAATCCACCAGAATTAAAATCGCTAATTAGTCCTCCTACAAACAAAATCAACTCAGCAGTCTCCACCCTTTCCTTCACATCTGGCCTTGACACATCTCCCACATATACACCACCAAACTGAGGGATCGTTTCATTTACCGCTCCCTTGCCCATTGGGGTGACAAACGTCGGTAACTTCGTCTTCTCGACAAGCTCATGAAGCTCATCCAAAACCCTGTGCCGAATGGAGCATGCATCCGCAATAATCACAGTGTTTTTTGAGTCATACATTAGCTTCAAAATCTGCCGCACGACTTCGTCTTGGAATTCCTTTGGGTTTGGATCGAGCTCAAGTGGAATTTTCTTTTTAAGACGGCTACCGTCAATCTTTTTGTGAACACTGTCCGTTGGGATGGCAATGTAGACGGGTCGAGCCCGAATCCAACATGTTCTGAGGACACGGTCGATTTCCTTAGCGCAATCAACGCTTGCGTCAAGGGTGGTGTACGCGTCTGATATACTTCTGGACATGTCGGAAAATACTCCGAAATCTCCATTTCCAAGGGTGTGGTGAAGCATCAGTTGCTTTTGTTGGGAGGCAGTGTGAGGTACACCGACGATGTGGACAACGGGAACATGCTCGCTGTAACTGCCCGCTATGGCTGCAAGGGCAGATAGTTCTCCTAAATGCAAAGTTCAGTAAAGCTCCAGCATAAATAACGTCTGAGGTTGACATACCAACTCCAAAAGTTGTGATGAGGGCAGACAATCCCTTGATTCTGGCATATCCATCGGCAGCATAACCTTTCAACATGTCCCAAACATCAGAACTTGTATTAATAGTTAATATAAAAATAATTCTCAGATCTCATACCAGCATTCAATTCATTGCAATTTCCAACCCAGTAAAGCCCATTCTCTGGTAGGAGATCCAACAATACCAGGTTGTAGTCTCCTGGTACACCATGGACACCTCTCACGCCAAACTCGTGGAGCCGTTTGAAAAGATAAGCACCGACTGTGATTTGGTCACTCATTGTGGACTTTCGGTCTCGTTTGTCTTGATGAAGTTCGGGTACAGTGAAGTAAAAGTGCGTGTAATCAGGTCAATGCAATGTAATAAAACTGATGCCGATGCCAAAGTCAATGTCAGTGCCGAAATTTGTGAAGAATTGTATAATGGATCTTCAATTATTAGGGGGAAGTCAAGTTCGTTCCTTTTCATGCAAAGGACGCCGAAGGCACCTATTATAGTTGGCCCAAACATTCTCTGTCGCAAGCCTAGAATTCTCTTGATTAAACCAACTCCGATCCTCATGCCGCTGCTGCATTGGATGAGATCACAAACAGCCCATCGCATTGCACGCTCGTTCACTATCGAAGCCATGGGCTTGTAGGCTTGCTGGATGACGACACTGCTTTGTAAATTGAGCTTCAACGGCGCTTCCGGCTGTGGCGCGTTACGGCCTAACTAATTAACAACTCCGAATTGCATGCAGTTCCGTGGCGGCCGGTCTGGAAATTATGTCCTGTACTCTTTGCATGGCCAGGCCCCTGCTCCCGTCCAGGTTGGGACAGTCTTGCCGCTTTCGCTCAATCTCGGTTCGTGGGCACTCTACGACTCCGCTGAATACTTGATTTCGAAGAGTCGAAATGCATTGCTTGAGGAGTATATGCCTGCCGACAAATATATGAGTGACTGGGAGGAAGTACCTTATCCATGCATATGTGCAACCTCTCTGTTCACATACATAGCTTCTAATTGATATCTCAAGGGAAACGAGCTCGCATTGATAGCTTAGATTGCTCCAGGATCCGTAAGGTTACCGAATCCACGAAGCCATCGAATCTTGAAATTGGTTTGCCGCATGGACCGATGCCTGCAGTTGTAGGTACTGGTTGTGTTGCTTGGCAGGATAGTATTGCAGATCTACCGTAAGGAAACGTTCTAGTCTCGTGCCCGGAAACGTTCGTTATTTTTGCGTTATCCTCCGTAATGACCAAGTAATGGAAAGAAGGCGAACATGATTCGTCGACTGATCTCTGGCTTTCAGAGGCGGGGATGGGAATGAGATTACAGAATTTCTCAGTTGCCCGCCAGCTTGGTCAATGAGGCAAAGGTTGTCCGACTGCTTCTTTTGGAAGACAATGCGATTACTTAATGATGCGTGCCAAGAGCTCTGTGTCTCCTCGCTTTAAACTTTCTGAACCTGAGAATCAGGTTGGTTGGACACCGAGACAGTCACTCCCTAACTCCCTTCTACTCTTGCTCTTCCTCCCATTCTCTAGAGCACCTGCTGTCCCAGTACACCCAGGACGCACACGCCCCGCATACACGGGTTATGTTCCCTGGCAAAGCATTCCATCTCATTTCAATCAGCCTCAGCTTGGATTCGGAACCATTGCAATTATTGGTTGAAATTACCCGAGCTCATTAGTCACGCCCTATAGCCTTCTATAAGCTAGAGTGAATACCAACATCCAACCTGCACAAGTCTCAAGAAATGGGGGGCCCTACCACAGCCAATGTGCCCAAATTCTGCATCCTTTCATCACTCAGATGGGACCCCATTCTCCAAAATGCATCAGAGAATAATTTTTCCACTTTCTACTTGCTTCCCTTCCATCGCCAAAGGCTCCTGAGCGCCGTACGTCATTTCCATGAGCATGGAGAAGAGACAGAGGGGCGAGGTCAGTGGGAAGGGACCATTAGACTGCTTCAGGATCCTGTGGTATTTGAAAGACAGGTGGCTGATGGGATTTTAATGCACGATCTGACTGAGCCTCTCAGAGTATGAAAATAAGTTCCTTAAAGTTTTTCAGACGAATAATCTTATATGGAGTCTTTTTGAAGAAGCTAACACATGTTGTTTTCTTCTTTCTTCAGGTACGAATTATGCTGCCGATCCCATCGAATGAAGAACCATTAGTCAATGTTCAAGCGTCGCCAACATTGCCGGTGGAGATTTCTACTATCTTTCCTAGAGAACTTCCAGCCCCCCCAACAAGTTCTTCTCCAAATGATTGGACAATTTGCTTTGACACTGCTCCAACTACCCCTTCAGCACTCACGAGCTACAAGACAACCCATCGCAACCATTATGAAATCTCTCGCTCACGCAGTTCCCTTCCGCCGTTGGGAGCTCCGAATTCATATAATGAAGTCATCTTGTATAATCCAGATGGAGAGGTCATGGAAGGAAGTTTCACTAGCTTGTATTTTCGACGCAATGGAAACTGGGTAACACCGACTCTCAAATCAGGAGGCTGTGAAGCCACCGTCCGAAGATGGCTTCTGGAAAAAGGACTTGTTGAGGAGGATATAGTACTGAAGGATGAAATTAAAACAGGCGATTGGGTCATTCTAAGCAATGGCGTCAGGGGAGTTTGGGGCGCCTGGGTCGTCTGATAAAAAAATATAATTTGGTGTCCGATCAGTCTCTTGTTCTATGCTCCTACAACGGCTGATACAAACATGGTGAGTGATAGCCATTGTCCGAGTGCATAAGAGCTGGTACCCAAAATTCACTTGTGCAATGCAGTTGATATTAATGATTCACAACAGAATAACTCTTGCAGCATGTTTCGTATTCATTCTTCTATATAACATTCAGTAGCAATCGTGGCCCATTACAGCGTCTACACTTCCGAGCCAACCTGCACAACAATTTTTCCTAAATCGTGATGTTAGCCAAAATATGCTTGTGTGGGTCAAATCAAAACATACCAATTTGTTTCTGCGATATAAGGAGCCTGATTGCCTCCTGTGCATTCTCAAACTCAAATACCTGTTTGTGGATAACCGGTTTAATATTGTGTTTTTCAATCGCGGCAACCATTTCCTGCAGTTCAGCCCTGCTTCCAACCATTACTGGCTTAAAAACGGAGCCCGAGAACAAGATATCCCCTGCTGTTGTGGTATAGTTGAAACCACCGAGAAATCCAACCAAGCTCACGACGCCGCGGATTCTAATGGCTTTCACTGCTTCTGGTAGAGTGCCAGGCCCTCCAACATCAACGATAATATTGAACCCAAGCCCTCCTGGTGTAAGAGCACGGGCTGCTGCACCCCATTCTGGCGTTGTTTTGTAATTGATCACATGGTCAGCACCTAAATCCAGCAGAAATTTCGATTTTTCATCTGATGAGGTGGTTGCAATAACATGGGCGCCGGCAGCTATTGCAAACTTCAATTTTGACACACAATGTAAGTTTGAATGTTTAGAGTGAAAAGAGGTTTCAAACATACCTGTAGTGCAAACAAACTAACACCCCCCGTTCCTTGAGTCAACACGTAGTCCCCCTTCTTCACGGCCCCAAGTCCAGACAGGGCAGACCAAGCTGTCAGGGCGGCGCAGGAGAGTGTGCTCGCTTCATTCCAGCTGAGGTTCTCTGGTGCACGCACTAGCCCTGACTCTGGGAAGACTGCGTATTCCTTTAAAACACCCTCGGCTTCTGCGCCTACGCTGGACTGGAGAATCTCGCGAGTTGGTTCGCCGCTGATCCAGTTTTGGAAGAAGCTATTGATGACCCTGTCGCCTTTCTTGAATTCTTTGACCTCTGGGCCTACTGCAAGGACCAGGGCGGAGGCGTCACTGATTGGTACTTCTGGTCGTTTGACTGTACATATGATTTCTCGGATTATTATATACATCTTTTTCCGACTGGAGTATCTTTTTCGACTAACCGAAACCGGCTCCTCCTTGGTTGATTATCAAGATATCCCGATAGTTCAAGCTGACGGATATGATCTTCACCAGGACATCATTGGGTCCTAGGGATTCCTTAAACAAAGGCTTTGGCTCTGAGAGAACCAACCCCTCTAGCGAGAGTTCTTTCAGAGCCCATTCTCGAGAGTTTACGAAAGGTGCTGCGGAGGCCATGGTCTGTGTTTGTGTGTGTTGGGGGTGGGATTTTTGGAAAAGGGATATTTATTGGTGATCGATGAGGTTTGGATGTTTCTTTCCTCTATTTTGTTAAGAAGGGAACTGTGATATTTATATATCCAGCTGCTTATACGCTTTAAACATCAAGAGATCTATGTATACGTAAGTGGTACCCTGACGCCATACGAAGCCCGTCATGCAATGCTTTGAAATTATCCAGGCAGAGTCATTCGGTACCACCGGTGAGCACGAATCCAACTTGTTTCTTTTTCTTTCAGGCTCGGGATTCGGATGATTACATTAATTGGGTTTTTGGTATTGTTAAAACGTAGAGCGAAGCACAAGGATAAAGTGGTCAAGAGTATGTGTGGGGGCACAGCTGGCTAGTGAATTGTGTGTGTCTAAGCTATGTTCTACTGATCGCTTCCAATCCCCCTTCATAATCCTTGTGTGGGTCATGTGACCTATGCCAAGTGCCAAGCATATCTGCTAGTCACAGTCACTAATACTATTCAGAGTAGGAGACATCAGTAATCGCTTAATAACACTCCTCCTTCTCGTACTCTGAATGATATCGTACCTTTTTATTCCAACCATGTCGCGACAATGGCTGAATTTTGTAAAACCAAGTGCTTTGGTAAGAAAATCTGCAGCCATATCTTGAATTCTCGCATAGTGTAGTGTAATTTGTCCCTTATCAATGCGATCTCGAATAAAGTGAAAACCAATGGCTATGTGTTTTGTACGAGGATGATCTGCTAGATTTTGTGCCACCTTCAATGCTGCCTGAGAATCCGTAAAGATACATCCGGAAATGACTTTTGAATCTGAAATATCAATCAATTCTGTAAAGTTTGGGTATAGTATAAAGGTGGCTATTAGTTAGATTACCAGAATCTAACTAATAACAGCTGCCTTAATATCTATATAAATAAGAGTCTGAATAGTTGTAATATCTTCAAGTCACTTGTGATTGAGGAGAGACTTAATTAACCATTGTAAACTCTTGTATTTGTTGCTAACTGCTAAGTTGCTTGCCCTTTCACTGAAAGGGGGAATGGGCTTCTTTTATAGAAAGTTCCAAGCCTGTATGAGTCATAGTGACTCTTAAACTAAATTAACTATGATGTCAGAGGTGACTCATTTCCTATAAGTCAGTGGTGACTCCTTTCTTAATGTTGAGTCACACCTGTGAGTCAGAGGTGACTCCTATCTAATTGTTGAGTCATACCTATGAGTCAGAGGTGACTCAATTTCTTGAGTCATACCTGTGAGTCATAGATGTTCTAGTAACATCTATGTTGATTAATAATAATAATAATGAGAATAATAAATGAAAATAACTATGTTCCTGCCTTGTCCTGTGTATTGATAGAATTTACATGTGTATGTAATTTCCTATCCTTACATTCTCCCCAACTATCTTAAAGGATAGCCTGATTATCTCTCATTGCTAGAATTCTAGCCTTCTCTTTATTAATAACTCCCAGAGTCTTTGTCCTACTGGAAGTATTATTTCCAGGTCTCTTTCTAAAGGTCCTGGCCTTGTTTCCTGTCTCCCAATATTTTACCATCACTGGTAAGTCAATGTCCTCTGCATATACCCAACTATCATCTTTCTCATCATAACTTTCCATCTGATCAGGTATTGGGGCCTTTGTGTTCCTGGTTCTGTCCTGTATTCCATTGCCTCTTGTACCTCATATCTGGTACCTTCAACAGCTGAAGGGTATTTGTCTGCTCTGCTGGGAAACCTCCTGTTGTTGTTGGGCTTGTGTCTTTTGAGGAGGCTGCTGTGGAATACTGGGTGGATTTTCTTGAAGTTTGCTTCTATGTGGACTTCATAATTGTCAGTGTCTGGAAATGCTTGCACAATACTGAAGGGTCCAATCCATTTAGGTTTAGTTTTACCTTTGAAGGAAAGCTCCAAATTTTTGGTGGATAACCAGACCAAGTCACCAGGGAGGTACTTCTCTGCCTTTTTTCTGAGTTTGTTGGCATGGTTAGTTTGGCTTTCCTTGGCTTTGGTGAGGTTTGTGATGGCTTGTTGTTGGAGGGTAGGCTTCATGAATGGTGCTCTGGTATTCATGGGGATTCCTAGCTCATTGACATGTGGGTTTTGTCCAAATCTTGAATTAGGGCCAAACATGATTTGGTAGAGGGAGAATTTCCTACTGCTATCATGTCTGAGATTCATAGCAATTTGGATTTTTGGTAACTTAACCACCCAGTTCTCTTCTCCATCCACTCTCATTGCAGTAGCCATTTCTATGATGACCTTGTTCATTCTTTCTGTTTCTCCATCAGTCTGAGGGTGGTATGCTGTTGAGAGGAGGAGGGTGATGTTGTGGAGTTCTGCCCAAGCTGTCCAGTGTGCAGAGGTAAAGATAGGGTCTCTGTCTGTGACAATATCTTCAGGGTAGCCAAGCATGGGAGCTATGAACCAATCATAGTACTTGGTCAGCCACTCTGCTGTGACATTTTCTGGTAGTAGGATAGGGATGGTGTATTTGGACAGCCTACATACAATTGGCCAGATTTTCTGAAAGGTGGTTGGCTGAATTGTATTGCTGTAGGAGTTTGGTGGATCTGTGATGACTTTTGGTAGTGTGAGGAAGTCCATGGTGATACTCTGCTAGGGAAATAGGGGTACAGGCAGTGAGTGGAGTTCTCCTTGTGGTTTTTGAGTGGAGAACTTACTCTGCTGACAGGTGGTGCAGGTTTCACAATATTCCTTAATGTGGTTGCTCATCCCCTTCCAGAAATAGCTGTGTTGGCAGTGGAGTAATGTCCTGAGGTATCCTGCATGAATTAGTTCCTCATGGCTAGATTCAATGAATTTTTCAATCAAATCATAAGGGGCCAGATCTCCATCACTGTCTTTAGCATCTCTCATCCATTTGGTGGGTAGAATCACTCTCTCCTTGTGGCATTCTTTGTTGGGATGGATGTAATAGAACCCATTTCTGTATGTAATAGAATTGAATTTTAATGCAGAACCTAAACTAGAAAATCTAGGGTCATGCATTAGTTTGTTGTATTCTTTGCATAGGGAGGTGTGAGTAGCAGGTTCTTCTCCAGGTGCACATACATCCAAAAATACAATAGGCCATTTGGATCCAACATCCAACTTGGCCTCAGCTTTCATATATAAAGATTCTTTCCCAGAATCTACTTGTTTCCACCTTTCCTGCCCTTCATCACCCTCCCAGACAAGATTTTGGAAGACCCAGAAGAGGCCTTCCTCCTTTGCTTGTAGGGAGTAGATTTCTGGATCCAGAAAGGAGTTAGCTGTGTACCATTGTCTGAAAGTTTTGTATGTGTTGGTAGAATGTACCTTCTTCCTCCATTCTTCAACCAAGTCCTTTTCCTCCTCTTTCAAATCCTCTGGCCTCCTATGGTGCTTCCACTTGCAGTTAGGCACATAACACTCCATGTAATCATCTAGGAGGTGGTGCCTTGGGTGGTTCTCATAGGTCTTGTACCAAAGCCAGGATGGGTTTGGTGCAGGGCACAAAGGGATTTGTGGATGATAGATATCATCCTTGCTTGGCTTCCAGCCAAACTCATCCACCTGCCCATGTTTCTGGAAATTCATAGCCTTGCATTGCCATTGGGGGAGGAGGTGGTGTTCTGGGTGCCTTTTGCTGAGGGCAGCCCAGGGGACTGGTTTTGGCTCCACTGGTTTATACCCCTCAGGAGAAGGGGAGATCTCCATGCTGAGGGGCATGGTGGTATCCAGAGGAGGGAGTTGTGCCAGCTTTTGGGGAAGCTGGGAGGAGGAGGAGGTGTAGGTGGGCATGGTGCCCAGTGATGCTGGTGGTGGTGGTGGCTGCTGGTGGGGGAGCACAGTGGTGGCTTTGCAGCTCACAGTTGCATCCCCAGGGGCCTTTGTAGCAGGCATCACTTGTTGGTTGGGGGAGTCCCAGGGGGGACAATCAGTGACATTGCTGTCCCTGATGGCCTGTTCCTGGGCCCAGGAGATTCTATGGTGAGTAGGGTCCTCATTCCCATGGGAGCCAGTGGAGAGAGCAGGGGAGTTGGTTCCCCTGGCCTCATTGTAGGCCCTGTTAGCTCTCACACTTTCCCAGTGTGAGAGGGTGGTCCTTTCCCACTCTTCATTGAGTAGGTCCAGGTCCTCTTGGGATGGAAGAGTTGGCTCTTCCACCTCACTCCAGTCTTGCTCCTCCTCTTCCTCATACTGACTCTCCTCAGAGTCATTGCTCCTCATCACCCATTGCTCCCACTCAGTTTCTGGGAACTCCTCATCCAGGAGTTCTTGGGACTCCTCCTGGAAGTCCCTGGTGGTGTTGTTGGGGCATCCAGTTTGGTGCCAGAGGATGGCCCTTGGGCCATTGATGGACCTGCAGTGGCAGGAGGAAGGACCTGCTGCTGCTGCTGGTGCTGCTGATGCTGCTGCCTGTGCATAAGACATTTTCTTGGCTGTGTTAGAGGGTTCCCTCATATCATTTGTAGACATTTGGGAACTTACTTCTGGTAGTGGTGATGGTGTTGGTGTTGGTGGAGTAGTAGTAGTAGTAGAAGAGGGTTGGACTTGGGTAGCTGCTGTGTAGATGTGTTGCTTGAAGGGTTCTGGCTGATCTGCTGAATCTGAAATAAACTCTGAGAGAGGGTAGGGAGTGCCCTCTTTATACATTCTACTCAGCTGGTCTGCTATCTTATTGCTCTCTCCCTTAATATGTTCTATAGTAAAGTCCAATCTGGATAAGATCCTCCTAGATCTTTCTCTTCTGCCTGATAGGTTGTTATTACTCATAATTGTGAGTAATGCACTGTGATCAGTCACAATTTTAAATTTTACCCCTGTTAATTCAGTGGCAAAATACTCAGCCCCAGCTACAATAGCAAGGAGCTCCTGATCTGTTGTTGAGTAACTGCTTTGTGCACTATTGAATTTTTTGCTAAAGTATTTAGCAGGTCTAGCTTGTTCCAAGGTGGGTCCTTGGCCAATCCATCCACCCACACCTACTCTACTTGCATCACAGATAAGGTATATGGTGTCATTTGAATTGTAATCAAGTGGTCTGAGGATTGCAGGTGAGTCGAGTAACTTTTTAATTTGGGTAAATGACTCAGTGTGAAGTGGGGTCCATGACCAATCTTTAGTAGCCCCTGCTAGTTCAGAAAGTGGAGCCATGATGTCAGCTAGTTTGGGAAGAAACTGACTCATATAGATGATCATGCCATTAAATTCCTGGAGCTCCTTCCTGTTTCCAGGGATTGGCAGCTTAGAAATCATTTCTACCTTGGTTGGATCCACTTCTAGGCCTTTCTCTGTGAGTATGACTCCTAGGATCTGCATTACTTTGGGGTTAATCTGAGACTTTGATTTGTTGATGTAAAACTTCTCCTTTTTTAGGATGTTGTGTAACTGTCTCAGGTCTTTCACATGCTGATTCCAAGTATTGCTGTAGATAAAGATGTCATCTAAATAGATTGCAACTGATCTGCCTAGCATGGGTCTCAATATGTGACTCATGGTTTTTACCATAGTGGCAGGTGCATTGCAATCTCCTTGTTGCATGACTCTTGTTCTAAATTGTCCCATGGGGGTACTGAATGATGTGTACTTTTCATGGTCAGGGTTTATTCTGATGTTGTGATAGCCATCAGTCAAATCTATTTTTGATCTGTATTTGTGTGATGCTACTCTATTTCTAATTTCATCCTGGTTGGGAAGTGGTGTGTTGTCCTTAATGGTGTTGTTATTCCTATCAACCAGGTCTAGTAGAAATCTAGGCTGATCTGGTTTGTCATGCTTAGGAATTGTAAACATGCAGCATGATGATGGATCATTTGATGCAATGATCCTGCTTGATTTCAATTCTGAGTCAATTTTTTCATGCAAGGCTGTCATGAACCAAGTTTCTAGCCTCACCCAAGACCATCCTGCACCCAGCCACCAACAGCCGCAGCCTCGCTACCAGCCACAATGGATCCATGTTCACCTAATCCTGACTCCCGACGAGTTCCGCTTATTATTAGTGCTACTCTATATCACCATGCACCTCGCCTATGCCCTAGCCCGTTCCTGGTAACCGTTGCATCATGACAGCCCGCATCCCTGTCACTGCTCGACTTCCTAGTTCGGAATCCAAGAGAAACCACCAGAAGGTTCTGGTATCACGAACCTTCACTGCGCAATAGCTTTCCATATGTTTCCGTCAGTTTCTATTCAGTTCTAGTCATTTCTATTGCGCAGTTGATTTCTAATTCCCTTTGACTCATGTACCTTGCGCAGCCGCCGCGCAGCCTCTGCGCAGCCGCGGCGCTGCTATTCTATTCATGTCTTTCTAGTTCCATAGTCCGAGAAGGATCTCTATATAAGGAGTCCTTCCTCCCTCTCGTCTTGTCTTCTTTTCCTTTCCTCTTCACGCAACAACTTGTCTCTTTCCCTCAGCTGTACCTTAACAAGTTGTTATTCGAATATATTTTATACTCTCCTTCTCCGTGGCCTAGACAGCCCCTCTTGACCCCGCCTTGACCACGTCCCATGCCCCGTGCCTCGACCCCTCGCCTCGCCCCAGGATTCACTCTCCCGACCCGCCGTACCTTCATCCTCCCAGGCTCAGAACCCATCACCGACGCCCGCCACCTATTAGACCAAACCAACGAGTACGTCGTCCGCGCCCTCAACTCCTCATACCCCGCCTCCATTCAGCCTACCAACCGTACCCACCACCTCCACGGCTACAATACCCGCTCCTGGTTCCTGTCCACTGGGACCTGGTCATCACACTTTGTTGCGTCGACATAACTGTCTCCGCCACACACTCCCACAATGACCGACCGCGCACAAACCCCCATTCCCCCAGCGACCCCCTGGAACGACCTATTCCGATGGGTTCAGAACACACTCCCCGAACCATCATTCGTCCCAGATTACCCTCCAAACATGGACCCCGATCTCATTGCACCAGTCTTGGACTCCCACCTAGTCGGAGTCAACAGCGGAAATACAGGCGTAATCGCCCACCCAGTGATTCCCCAGATCCCTAACCCACACGAGAGCCAAGCTGCCAACAAGGCGCTCTACTTCTATTTCCTCTCGGGATATAGATACGGTGCCTCCGAGCGCCTCAAAGCCCTTACTCCTCAACCTGTTGCCCGAAACCTGGCCCCAAAGATTGCAGATCCAACTGCTTTCGATGGAACTAGGGACAAATACCGGCAATTCATCACGCAATTGCAGCTTGTCTTCTCCTCCGACCCAACCCGATACAGCACTGATATCTCCAAGATCTCCTACGCTGCTTCACACCTGTCCGGAAGTGCCCAATCCTGGTTCAACCCCCATATGGATCCAGTAACTGGCCAAGTCCAGTTCCAATCCTATGAGGGCTTCATCAGCGCCCTCCAGGCAGCATTCGACGACCCAGATGCTGAAGCCACAGCAAGAGAAAAACTTGACAAACTCCGGCAAGGCAAGAGAGATTGTTCCTCTTATGCCGCCGAATTTGTCACCATCTCCACCAAGCTCTCAATGAATCAAAAAGAGCAGATTGCCAGATTCCGCTCTGGCCTCAACAAAGACACTGCCACAGCACTGTCTTACCAACTCAATGTCCCTGACACCCTCGCCGCTGTTGCGCAAATGTGCATTCAGCTTGACAACAACATCAGGCGTGTTCAAAGCCAACACCACACGCCCTCCCATAACACCACTGCTCCCCGTGCCAGTGCGCCTGCCAGCTCCTCCACAGCTACAGGTTCACATGCGGGCCCCATGGACCTCTCTGCCGTTGAGGTCAAGAAAAAGCGCGGGCCTCTTACCCAGGCCGACAAAGATTATCGCCGTGCCAACGGCCTCTGCCTCTATTGCGGCGCAAAGGGACACTTCGCCAGTGTCTGCCCCAATAAGAGCCAGAAGGCCAACAGCACCCTCGAAACTGCTGCCCCCGCAGCACCAGCAACTGTGGTCCTCTACACCACCTCCGAGACTGCCACTCAGGCAAAAAACTAACTGCCTCTTTGAAGACCGAAGACCCTTCAAGGAGTGCCAGGATGCAACCTGGTGTCTTCTCTCTTGAACCCTCTTGTGTTTGTTTTTCGCCTTCGTGCGCTTCTTGTTCCCCTATGTTTTCTGTCAATTCTTTTTCTCTTTTACCATCTGTTGATTTGCCTGGTTCAGGCTTTGTTATTCCTGTTGAGTCACGATCTGCTCGCAAGAGTAGGTTGCGAAGGTATCGAGTTTCTGCTGCTTTGCGCCTATCCTCTGTTTCTCTTTCTGGTGATCTCGGCTCCGAGTCACCCATGACTCTCAATGCTTCAATCAATAACTCTTTGTCTGGAACCTGCATGATCGACTGTGGAGCTACCTCCCAGTTTATCGATCTTGACTTTGCCTTGTCCTTGAACCTGAACCTCGATCTGAAACCAAAACCAGAGGACCTTGTCGTCGTTGACGGAAGGCGCTCAGTTGCAGGACAGATAACCCACTCTTGTACCTTGAAACTCACCGTCGACCAACACGAAGAAGTATTAACCTTCCAAGTGACAAAACTGGCCGGATGGAACCTCATCCTTGGAAAAACATGGCTTCGACGCCATAACCCAATAATCGATTGGCAAAAGAACACCTTGACCTTTGCTTCTGGATACTGTCAAGCCCACTGCCTTCCAGTCCGCCAAACCACCATCACTAGCAATCCGCCATCACCAACAAACCATAAGATTGCTGTGATCTCTCGTGCCGCCATGAGAATTGCTACCAAGCAACCCGGTTCCATGATTTGTGTCCTCGCCTCACTCCCTGAGGAAAGCCCAAGCATTGAACCAGCTGAAAAGCTGGTCCCCACCGAATACCACGATTACCTTCCCCTGTTCTCCAAGAAAGAAGCCTCGGTCCTACCTCCACATCGCTATGTGGATCACGAAATACCGCTTCTCCCTGGCGCAAAACCCCCCCTCGGACGCATGTACTCCATGTCCGATGCTGAGCTCAAGGAAGTCCGAGAATGGCTTGATGAAAATCTCGCTAAAGCCTTCATCCGACCAAGCTCTTCATCCAGTGCCTCCCCCATCCTGTTCGTCAAGAAAAAGGACGGTTCCCTGCGCCTATGTGTCGACTACAGGGCTCTCAACGACATTACCCACAAGGACAGATACCCCCTTCCGAGAATCGAAGAAACCTTGAACCAAATCCGAGGATCCAAGTACTTCACCAGACTGGATCTTCGAGCAGCCTTCAATCTCATCCGGATTAAGGAAGGCGACGAATGGAAAACGGCCTTTCGAACCCGATACGGCCTCTTCGAATTCATGGTCATGCCCTTTGGACTTACCAATGCCCCAGCAACCTGCCAACGCTTTGTCAATGACACTCTCCGAGAATTCCTTGACGTTTTCTGTGTCGTCTACCTCGACGATATTTTGATTTACTCCAAGAACCGTAAAGAACACCAAGAACAAGTTCGCAAAGTCCTCGCCAAACTCTCCGAAGCAGGACTCTTCGTCAAACCAGAAAAATGCGAATTTACCGTGACCAAGACAACCTTCCTCGGATTTGTTATCTCCTCCGAAGGCATTGAAATGGACCCAGAAAAAGTCAAGGCAGTTATCGAATGGGAAACACCAAAATCCGTGAAGGATATACAATGTTTCCTAGGTTTCGCTAACTTTTACCGACGTTTCATAGAAGGATACTCCCGCATCTGTCAACCATTCTTCCGACTATTGCAAAAGGATACTCCCTTTGCGTGGTCTTCAGACTGTGACCTAGTATTCTCAAAATTGAAGAAAGCCTTCACCACAGCACCTGTCCTCCGACACTTTGACCCCAACCTTGAAACCATCCTGGAAACCGACGCCTCAGACTATGTGGTCTCCGGCATTCTCTCTCAGAAAATCCCAGAAAACGGCAAGACGGTCTTACATCCTATTGCCTTCCTGTCCGAGAAAATGTCATCAGCCGAATGCAATTACGGCATTGGTGATAAGGAACTTCTTGCAATCGTGGTCTGCCTGGATAAGTGGCATATGTACCTTCATGCCCTTCCCAAGCCATTTACCATCCTGACCGACCACCATAACCTCGAATCTTTCAAGACCAAGACCCTCTTGAACCGTCGGCAGGCACGCTGGGCTGGAGAACTAGCCCAATACGACTTTACTATTGTGTTCCGACCTGGTGAAAAGAATGGAAAAGCCGACGCCCTAACACGCAGGTCTGGAGACCTCCCTGAAGAGGGGGATGAACGTGCACGACCCGTGCGCGCCCTTATCCCAGCCTCTAAATTTTCCGAATACTCCCTCTCTGCCGCCTCAATTGGTTTCAATGACGAGATCAGAACCCTACTGCCATCCGATGCTCTCGGAAAATCCATCCTCCTTGCACTCGAGAACTTCAACACCAAACACCCAACAGTTCCCCTTGGTGAGTGTACCTATGACGACGGACTCCTTTACGTCAATAAACTCCTCTACATCCCAGACAACGAATTGCTGCAGTCGAAAATTCTCAACTCTTGCCATGAACATCCTGCCGCAGGACATCCCGGAAGAGCCGCCACTTACGAGCTGGTATCTCGCAATTACTGGTGGCCGAAAATGCGTAAAACCATTGCACGGTACATTCAAAATTGCGATACCTGCATGAGAATTAAACCAGCTCGCCATGCACCCTATGGTCTTCTAAAACCCCTCGAAATCCCAGTCAGACGATGGAGTTCCGTTTCAATGGACTTCATTACTGGACTCCCCATGTCGAACGGCTTCGATGCCGTCTTAGTTGTGATTGATCGCCTATCCAAGATGGCACACTATATTCCCACGACAACCGAATGTAACTCCGAAACCCTTGCACGCCTGTTCATGGACAACATCTTCCGCCTCCATGGCCTCCCTGACTCTATTGTTAGTGATAGAGGAACCCAGTTCACCTCCGAGTTCTCCAGGTTCCTATGCAAATTGCTTGGGATTCAACAGAAGCTTTCCACCAGCTTCCACCCACAGACGGACGGCCAGACCGAGAGAGTCAATGCAATCCTAGAACAATACCTCCGCGCCTACTGTAACTACCAACAGGACAACTGGTCTGAGCTACTGACCATGGCCGAGTTTGCATACAACAACACCCTGTCAGCCACCACCGGAATCACTCCCTTCTTTGCCGTTTATGGACAACAACCCCGCTATGAAATCCTGGCCAACCCCGCAGTTCCTCAGCCCACCCCAGAAGCACTCAAGGATTATGCCGAACGCCTGTCGCTTCTGGATAAACACCTGCAGGCTGAGATATCCTGGTCCCAAGCTATTCATGCAGAACAAGCCGATCGTCACCGAATCCCACCACCTGCATACAAGATCGGCGATGAAGTTTGGCTTTTGAGGCGACACATCCACACCACCCGCCCCTCGACCAAGCTGGATTTCAAACGCCTTGGGAAATTTCGAATCATCCAGAAAATTTCCAGCCATGCATATAAGCTTGAACTCCCCGCCACCATGAAGGTTCACCCAGTCTTTCACGTCTCCCTTCTCGAACCAGTCGCCCAAGACCCTCTTGCAGGCCAAGTTCAACCTCCTCCCCCTCCAGTTATTGTTAACGAAGACCTTGAGTGGGAAGTCGAAGACATCCTTGACTCTAAGTTAGTCCGAAGACAACTCAAGTATCTTGTCCGTTGGATCGGTTACGATCACCCCACCTGGCAACCCGCAAGCGACCTCGAGAACGCCCCAGCAATTGTTAGGCGTTTCCACACTGCTTACCCGACCAAACCAAGACCCGAAAACCTCCCCGCACCATGAGTGGTTCCTGGTACGACCCGATCATCATCGACGACGACCTGGAGCCTACCCAAGAAAGATCGCTGGAGCTCTCCTCTAGAAGGAGGGCTACTGTCATGAACCAAGTTTCTAGCCTCACCCAAGACCATCCTGCACCCAGCCACCAACAGCCGCAGCCTCGCTACCAGCCACAATGGATCCATGTTCACCTAATCCTGACTCCCGACGAGTTCCGCTTATTATTAGTGCTACTCTATATCACCATGCACCTCGCCTATGCCCTAGCCCGTTCCTGGTAACCGTTGCATCATGACAGCCCGCATCCCTGTCACTGCTCGACTTCCTAGTTCGGAATCCAAGAGAAACCACCAGAAGGTTCTGGTATCACGAACCTTCACTGCGCAATAGCTTTCCATATGTTTCCGTCAGTTTCTATTCAGTTCTAGTCATTTCTATTGCGCAGTTGATTTCTAATTCCCTTTGACTCATGTACCTTGCGCAGCCGCCGCGCAGCCTCTGCGCAGCCGCGGCGCTGCTATTCTATTCATGTCTTTCTAGTTCCATAGTCCGAGAAGGATCTCTATATAAGGAGTCCTTCCTCCCTCTCGTCTTGTCTTCTTTTCCTTTCCTCTTCACGCAACAACTTGTCTCTTTCCCTCAGCTGTACCTTAACAAGTTGTTATTCGAATATATTTTATACTCTCCTTCTCCGTGGCCTAGACAGCCCCTCTTGACCCCGCCTTGACCACGTCCCATGCCCCGTGCCTCGACCCCTCGCCTCGCCCCAGGATTCACTCTCCCGACCCGCCGTACCTTCATCCTCCCAGGCTCAGAACCCATCACCGACGCCCGCCACCTATTAGACCAAACCAACGAGTACGTCGTCCGCGCCCTCAACTCCTCATACCCCGCCTCCATTCAGCCTACCAACCGTACCCACCACCTCCACGGCTACAATACCCGCTCCTGGTTCCTGTCCACTGGGACCTGGTCATCACAAAGGCTTGCATGAATTTAGCATTCTGCTTTATTGGTCTAGGTCTCCAAGTAATTGACTCATCTTTGATATTAATGTTGTGATTAATATCTCTTAGTGGGGGTAATTCTGTTGGTTTCTCTGAGGGGT
Organism: Peziza echinospora; assembly: GCA_024516245.1. Classification (NCBI taxonomy): domain Eukaryota; kingdom Fungi; phylum Ascomycota; class Pezizomycetes; order Pezizales; family Pezizaceae; genus Peziza; species Peziza echinospora. Next base: position 371,367 of record JAJLQT010000010.1, on the reverse strand, counting down.
AGACTTCAGGGAACTCAGCCTCAATATCAAACTCTGACTCTACTGTAGTGGAATAGGAATGGATTTCCTTTTTCTCAGCATTGATGGTGGCCCTTAATCTGTGTATGTGATTAAAGGCAATGGTGATGTCATTGTTGAGTTGTGTAGGGAGAGTTTGGTATAGTGAGTGATATGTGGTTTGAAGCTCCAATAGAATTTAATACCAGTTTTCTATTACTGCTTTTTCTTCTATAGTTAGAAGATTGATTACTGATATGGTGGACTTCAGCTGATGATGTAAATCATTTTTAGCCTGTATGTAATGTTGTCCACTCTCTGTGTAATCTATAACCTTGTTGTATGCCTTATTGTAGGCTAAAGATGTTTGAGTGCTTGGAAATTGGTGTGATGTCATCACTTCCACCATGTATGAGTAATCTTGTACCCATGTTGGATAATGGTCTAGATCATTCTGGATAATCTTCCAAGCTAATTGTTGGATGATCATCCTTTCCTCATATGGTGTGAGTAAGCCTGATTCTTCCACATGTGTGGCTGCAGAGGTGACTCTTCTTTTGCTGATCTTTGTCTGAGGGGCTCCTCCAGTCCAGGGTTTCAAGGTGTATCTTAGTCCTTCCTTGCTTGTGACAGTAGTCTGCATGGTGCCAATATTGATCATGGCCTGATTAGCCTTCAGGGCTGGATGTCCTAGGATAACATCCCAGTCACTGAGGTTGGCTGCCCAGAAGGTTCTTTCTTCCTCATGCTGACCATAATTAATAATTACTTTGGCATAATGCTCACACTTACCCTTGCTTCCTTTGATGACTGTGTTGATAACAACTGGTTTTGTTAATTTCATCATAGGTATCTTATACAGTGTACAGAACTTAGTGCTTATTAGATCTGCACCTGTGGTCTGATGATCTATTAGAGTGATGGCCTGATTTTTGTTGATAGTGGTGATAGCCATCAAGTGTTCTGTTGTTTTTAGCCTAGGATTGTAGCTTGGTGGTGTGTCCATAATTAATTTGTTGTTTTTGCCAACTGTTGGTACTTGTCTCACCTTGGTGGCATGGATATTAATTGCATCATAATCAGTTGAGTCTTTTTCATAGATTACTGATAAGGCATTAGATCCTATCTTTGGTGATTTGCAATCAAATGACAAATCACACATTTTGCCACAATTGTAACACTTGGCATTTCTGTTGAGGCCAGCTGGAATTGGTTTCTTTTTTAGTAGACTCCAATCTGTAGGAGGGGGCCTTGCAGGAGGTGGGGGTTTGGTGTGTGCCTTGACTCCTGCAGGTTTATTACTGGCTTTTGTGGGCTGATGTGCAGGGGTTCTTTCAGGCTTTTCTGGCAAAGCTTTCCATGGCTTTCTTTGTGGCTTATTCCTTGTGTCACTATGTGTGTGAGTGTGCATATTAGCCTCAAATTTTTCCAGGGTTCTGATTAATCTTTCCCATGCAGTGTCCACTGTAATGAAAGCTCCTGCAGCTGTAATTAATTTCTGGTCTAATGCATCAATGAACTTGTGATACTTGACAGGGTGAGTAATAGTTTGATTACCATCTGAATCAATGAGTAATAGTTGGATCCTGTCCAGTTCTTTTGCAAATTCATGCACTGTCATTTTCTTTCCATTTTTGTACTGGTTGCATTTGGCCCACACCTTCCATAAATCATCCTTGCTTGTGCTAGGAATTAGGTGCTCTCTGATGTTGATAAAAGCCTGGAAGATGTCCTGGTTTTTTGACTTGGTATTGTTGACATACTCATCCAGCACTGTTTTTGGTCCTGCCTCCACATAGAAGTCCAGATTATCTACTGCTTCTACTCCTTTAAGCTGTATACCATTCAATTTCAGATACTTCTGTAAGTAGATACACCAATCATCATATGTTTGTGCATTCTTCCATTTAGGATCATCATTTAATTTCTTTGGTATTTCTACTTTACTCTTTGGAGGCTTCTTTGGTGTTTTTCCTCTAATTGAGGTTTTACCTGTTATTTTTTCCCAGCTAATTTGAGATGGTGTTTTTTCCCTATTAGATTTCATCTTCCTTTTCCTAGCATTAGAAGAGGAAGAGCTGTTACCACTGTCACTGCTATCAGAATCACTTTCTGAAGAACTTGGATCAGGTAGGTCTTCAGCATTCTTTTCATTTCCTGATTCCTCTGAATCAGAAAGGGATATTGCTCTGTCTTTTTGGGTTCCATCTCCTGTTTTTTTCTTCTTTGCTCCAAAGAGATCCTTCTTGGATTCTTTGAGTTTCTCATTGGCTTCCTTTTCCTTCTGTGCCTGTTTTTCTTTCTTCCTTCTAGGTGTTGCTGTGAATTTTACAACTGGAGGTACAGGTACAGGAGTGTTGTCCTTATCAGTATTTTGTTTTTCTGGTATATACCTATAAGTGGCTATGGCTATCCAGTTTCTGATTATCCAAGGGATTTCTTCAATACTATTGATGCTTTCTACTTCAGGTTGGAAATTTGCAATTCTTTCCATAAGTAGTTTCTCATCAATTGTTTCTTCTAACATTATCCTTGTTATATCTTCAATTGCTGTTTCCTCCAGTGGTTCCTTATTTTTAGATTCTGGATTTCTTTTTACTCCTACTGCTGAGGTTCACCATTCACTTAAGGAATATTTTGCTACAATTTCTTGCAGCATTTTTCCTTCCTCTAGTGTATAATGGTCTGCTTCTGCTTGCAGTTTACTTTCCCAGATTCTGTTTGTGAGGCCTTGTTTCTGGATTCCAGGTTTATGTGCTTTGATTGTGAAGATATATTCTGGTGTTGTTATGTACTGACTTATTTTAAGTTCTAGTTCTGCCTTCTCTTTACTGGTTTCCCTCACAGTACTCCAGTTGACAACTACTGGAATATTAATTTCTGCAGGTGTTTGAGATCTTGAAGGTGTTTTCCCCTTTGATCTCTTTTTCTTTGGTGTTAAAAGTTTGGGCATTAAGGAGCCCTTTCTACTCCTGGTGTTTGGTGGTGTGGAAGTCATGTTGCTAATATTTGATTCTTTTTCTACAGATGACCTTCAAGTGTTATGTTAAGCCTGTTGAGTCTGCAAGCAAGGTGTCTAGGAATGATGTTGTCTTGAGGGGGCCTAAGGAAATTCCTGTTAAAAGGAATAGAAAGGTCTTTTTCTGGGTGACACCTAAGGATTTGGATGGATTCCTTGAGGAATTTGCTGGGTTTGCTGTTACTTGGAAGGGATGTAAGAATAGGGATTGTTCTGAACAGTGTGCTGAAAGGTATAGGTGGTTCAGAAGAATGGTGGATCAGGGGTGGAGGTATGATACTCAAGGGGTCCCACTGATTGAAAAGAGCTCTACCTTCTGTAGATAAGGTCTTTTTAATTCTCAGATTTACTTTTCTTAGTATTTCTGAGTATCTAGATACTTCTCCTTTTCTAGGAGAATTAAAGAGGCCCTAGGTGATCAGTCTAGTCCTTTGGGTAAGGTTTTTATATAGGTTAAAAAATGTAAAGTTTGGGTATAGTATAAAGGTGGCTATTAGTTAGATTACCAGAATCTAACTAATAACAGCTGCCTTAATATCTATATAAATAAGAGTCTGAATAGTTGTAATATCTTCAAGTCACTTGTGATTGAGGAGAGACTTAATTAACCATTGTAAACTCTTGTATTTGTTGCTAACTGCTAAGTTGCTTGCCCTTTCACTGAAAGGGGGAATGGGCTTCTTTTATAGAAAGTCCCAAGCCTGTATGAGTCATAGTGACTCTTAAACTAAATTAACTATGATGTCAGAGGTGACTCATTTCCTATAAGTCCGTGGTGACTCCTTTCTTAATGTTGAGTCACACCTGTGAGTCAGAGGTGACTCCTATCTAATTGTTGAGTCATACCTATGAGTCAGAGGTGACTCAATTTCTTGAGTCATACCTGTGAGTCAAAGGTAGGTGACTCCTAGCTAAGTGAGTCATAGATGTTCTAGTAACATCTATGTTGATTAATAATAATAATAATGAGAATAATAAATGAAAATAACTATGTTCCTGCCTTGTCCTGTGTATTGATAGAATTTACATGTGTATGTAATTTCCTATCCTTACAAATTCAATGTCGGCATTATCTTCATTCGCTTTGTAGATTCGTAGCGCTTTCATCTGTGCTTGTTGCTTTTCGGTTTTAAGTTCATCAATATTGAGACTCAACTCTCGACAAAGTGCTGCAAGCCAAATAGCTTCTTTTCCGGCATGAGCTGCTGCCATGTACTCAGACTCCATAGTTGTTGTAGCCACAAAGGTCTGCTTCTTTGAACACCATGATATGAGATTTCCTCCTTCGTGCATAAAGGTGTATGCTCCAACCGATTTCCTATCTTCCTTTTGAGCAGCCCAATTTGCATCTGTAAATCCATAGATCTTAACGTTGCCTGGGATTTCTGCTTTAATGTAGGTTGGTAGTGTTTCTGCTTCCTTTACTGTGCGACTAGTGTAAACTAGTCCATAGTCACGAGTTCCCTTCAAGTATCGAAAAATACCTTTGACTGCCGTCCAGTGCTGAGTCGTGGGTTTGGAACAAAAGCTACTGAGATGCAATACAGCGAATGCTATATCTGCTCGTGTACCAAGCATTAAGTACATTAAGCTTCCGATAGCTTGTTGATAGAGATGTGAATTAGCAGGAGTATTTTCTTCATCCGCTTCTGTACTCTCTCCAATGGGTTTGAGTAAAGCATGCAATGGAGTGCTTCTTGGTAAGCAATTCGTCATGTTAAATCGCTCAAGAAGTTTATCGACATAGTGTCCTTGAGATATGTGTATTTCATAGTAGTCTCGATCCGTGATTTGATTTATCTGCCAACCCAAGAAAAAGGTGGCTAAACCCATGTCGGTCATCTCAAATTCTTTTGTGAGCAAGGATTTCAGTTCATTCAATCCCTAGCCACTAGGTCCTGCTATCAGGAGGTCATCCACATAGATTGTAATCAGGTACTCATTTACCCTGAAAACGGAATAGTCGTAATCTGATCTGACGCATCCTAACCCTGTTGATAGGTAATCCGTAAGACGTTGGTACCAAAGTCGTGGGCTTTGCTTTAGTCCACAGAGAGCCTTAATCAGCTTGATCACCGGGTTCTTCCTCCTGACTACTTGTTTCATGAGTTCGGGAAACTTGTCAGTAATCAATGAGTATTGGCCACTTAGAAAGTCTTCCTTCCGCAGATCTTCTGGAAGCTCCAGAAACACATCATAGTCAATTTTTGAACACAGAAAAGCTGTTTTGACGTCCATCTGGTGTACTTCCCAAGTTTTGCCTTTTAAAGCAGCTATGCTCAATAACAAGCGAATGGTTGGAAACTTGGCAACGGGTGCAAAAGTCTCTTGATAATCGACTCCTTGAGTTTGAGTAAAACCTCTCGCAACCAGTCGAGTTTTATGTCTTGCAATACTGCCGTCAGGATTCAATTTGTGTTTGAATACCCATTTCGTAGTGACAATATTTGTTGACTCCTTATTGTCTGAAGGTGACTCAACAACTTCAAATACTTTCATATCAATTAATGAGTTTACTTCGCTGTTGATTGAATCCACCCATTTCTGATGATCCGTAATATGATAATAAGCATCGGATAGCTTGTAATCATCCGGATTATCAATCTTCTTAGATTTTCCAGTCTCCTGGAAATCAGTATAACCTTGTGTTGAGATCAGAGCTTCATCAATAAGTAATGCGATTTCCTCCACTTGATAATTATCATATGAAAACCAGTTTGGAATTCTTCGCAAACGTCCAGACCTTCTAATCTCATTTTCGGGTATATAGACAATTCGACCTCTTCGCCTCACTGGTAAATGTTGTGGTCGATCATCCTTGTCATTTATTTCATCATCTTCTTGTTCCAAGAATCCCTGATTGTCTACATCATCATCATTGTCAGAGGAATTGTCGCTATGACCTCCGACGCTAAAAGTTTCTGATTCTGGGTCTTCAGGTTTGTTGTCCTTGTAACTATTGACTGATCCGGGAATGTTCAAAGAGAGTTGATCGTTACTGGCAACTTTGCCCGAGATTATTGAAAAATTTCCCTCATCCATGACGTAGTCTCCAGTTATGACGATTTCGTTTATTGTGCGATTCCAAAGGATTAGGTTCATGCTGTCGCCGTCAAATCCTAGGAATGCAGTTGCTACTGCATTTTTATCCATCTTCCCCTCTCTTCTTTGCTTGGGAATAATTGCATAGATGGTACAACCCCATGTACGGATGTGGTCGAGTTTTGGTGCATATCCATTCCACAATTCGTATGGACTCGTTGAATTATTCAATTGTGATGCTAATCTGCATTTTATGTCAGTTTCTTAATCGTAACAAATGCATAGTAGGTTAAATATTGCATAATACAACGATTATTTGCATTTAAATGCTATAATACTGACCGATTATAAATGTATGCTGCATATGCCATAGCATATGCCCACAAATGCATTGGAGCCCCTGCATAATGTAACATGCATTTCGCCTTTTCGACTATGATCCGTATGCATCTCTCTGACGTTCCGTTTTGCTCTGGTGTATAAGGTGCCGATTTGTCATGCACTATGCCCTTTTCATTGAATGTTGATCTTAATGCAAGATATTCAGTCCCATGATCTGTTTTGAAGCGTTTAACCTTCTTTCCAGTACCTCTTTCTGAGATTGAGATATATATAGTAACTCTCTCGGTTGTTTCTGTTTTCTTTCTCAGAAAAGTAACAGTGATATAACGGGAGTAATCGTCCACATAGAGTTGCATGTATCGATACTTCTTTCTAGTTGATGGTGGAGAAATAGGTCCTGCAGTATCAGAATGAACCAGTTCCAATATCTCACTTGCTCTAGTGCTCATATGGCGTCGTCTAGATCGACGTGTGCCTTTTCCTTCAGCACATGCTTTGCAATGAGGAAAAGAACTGTCCACATTTATTTTGGTGGAAATTTGTTTTCTCGATACCGCCAATTTAATAACTCTTGCATGTGGATGTCCTAAACGTTGGTGCCATAACAGACTAGTTGCATTTTCCTCAGACAGTTGCTTGACGTGTAGAGCTGACTCGAATGTGTCCTTTTTCTTTTCAGAAGTTATATTCGAGTCTTCGTCATCGGTTATATCATTATCTGATTCAACGTTCAAGGCTACAGTTCCACTTTCAACATCCATGACGTCATCATTATCATCGGCTATAAATGCCGTATCAATCCGTTTCTCATACACTAGATCAATGCATGATTGACGGTTTCTTGTAGAGAAGGTAAGTAGCGTGTTACCAGTCTCGCTTTGATAGATGCGACCTGTGCCTGTCTTTCGCTTCCTGGAATGTTGTGGCAGTCCTTCAAAAATCACACTATATCCCTTGTTGTTGAATTGGTGTACTGACAGCAAATTTGCCATCATACCTGGTGCATAAAGGGCATCTGTAATCTCAACCTCATACTGTTCGCCAGTATATCGATCATATGCTTGCAGAAGTATATCACATTCCGCTTCGGGTTGTAAGGTTTGACCATTTCCAAGCATAATTAGATGCTTGTTTCTCAACTCTTGTTTTCGAATTATGTAGCTCGAGTTTGAGCATATATGACGAGTGCATCCTGAATCGGTAAACCACTCAATTGTTGAGTTTCTTTTAACATCCTTAGGTGTCACTAAGATGGCGTCATCAATAACAATCTCTGAAAGTTCTGGAGTGCTATCATCTGCCATAGATTCATCATCTGATGATTCTGTATAATAAGTGTCCATGAATTCATCTTTAAACAATAGTTCATGACTCATCATCATATAATCGATTGCTGTATTGCGTCTTTTGGTCTTTGTATCACTGGATACTTCTTCTTTGACCTAATATTTCATTATTCTCGTCAGTTGTTATGAGCTTGTAGTGTGCACAATTGTTTTAACAACTTAGATTATTTCTTTTTAGCTAGATGCGCACATGGATCTTTCTATAGATACCAGTTTTGTAGACGCAGTTTCCCTTTTAGAAGTCACCCAGACTAATAATAATAATAATTGCCACCTAGGCTTTGTGCTATATACGTAATGCTCTTCGTCACTTAGACTGTCTTCTTTGTCACCTAGACATAGTTTTCTGCCACCTAGGCTAATCATGCTGCTTTCTGGTTACTACCCGCAGTCTCCTGTATAGACCCTTTTTCTTTTCAAGAAACCTTTCAAAATAACGCCTGCATAATTCCAAACAAACAAAGGTAGGAAAGTAAAAACTTCAAGTGCATCAACGTAACAACCATATCTCCAACAAGAAAATTTTTAAAATGAAAAGTTTTTAGCATACTTGTCTTGTCTTCTTCCTTTCTCCTCCTGCTTCTTTATCCTTTTCATTATCGACATTTTCTTCTTCGGCTGTTCGCTTTTTCCCTTTGGCTTCGGCCTGTTTGGGGTCGGCATCATTGACACGTTCTTTCATGCGGGAGAGTTTGGATTCGAGTTGCTTGATGGTTTCCTTCTTCTGGGGACAATCACTTGCGTAATGACCTGCTTGTCCACAAGTGTAGCACTTTTGAATTCCATCCGTACCCTTCTTGTCTCCATCACCGAAAGTTTTGTTCCAGCCTTTTCCTTCGTCATGAGACTGCTTATTTCCTCCTCCTCGTCCTTGATACCCTCCTCTTCGATAACTTCCACCACGTCTACCTCTAGAGTAACCTCTACGCCCATTGTTGCTTGCATAGTAGCTAGTGTCTATTTCAAGCTCTTCTTGTTTTCTTCTGATAAAGGTTTTGAAGCGACTGGTGATTTCTGGATAAGTTGTATCGGAAGTAATTAAGGGCATGAGTGAATCCTTGAAGGTAGTGAATTCCTTTCCCTTGAATATTGAGAGTAGAGTTGAAATTTTGACTTGAGTACTGAGTCCTGAACCCAGTTCGTTGAGCCTATTATGAATATGTTGAATCTTTGCGAAGAACTCATCCGCTGGTACGTTAAGTTCGTATTTAAGATTGCTGAGCTGCTCGCGGAGATCCACTTCGGTATAGATTTCGTTTTTATTGTAGAGTTTCTGAATTGTAACAAGAAGCTGAGCAGGATCGTTAATTTTGTCAAACTCCCCTTGGATGTTGCTGTGAATGGATCTGTCACGGAGTCCTGCGAGTGCAGGGAACACGTGACACTGCCGTCGCTAGCAAGACGATCCTACCGGTGTCGCAGCAACTGGGGCTGCGGCGGGGTTGATAAGAAGGACTGCGCTAGTGACAAGTGGCCGTAGAACACCTTTATGTGCTATTCCAGCCAACCAACAACATGTCGGTTGATCCACCTTTTGGTGCAACGGTTAGTATGTGATCTGGAACGCAATAACCGTAACAGTTCAACCGACATAAACGGTCACCGGTTCGAATCCCCCTTGGGTCAAAGATATTAAAGGGAATTAACGACGGTGGCTGAGAGAACCTGGGTCGGGCCACACTAGTACTGCCAAGAGGCGGGAACATAAGGCATATACAACCAATAACTGGGCGCCTCGGGGTTGACATGTAAAGAGTTCGGGACGTACTCTCCTGCAGGGGGGAGTAATGTCACGGAGTCTTGCGAGTGCAGGGAACACGTGACACTGCCGTCGCTAGCAAGACAATCCTACCGGTGTCGCAGCAACTGGGGCTGCGGCGGGGTTGATGAGAAGGACTGCGCTAGTGACAAGTGGCCGTAGAACACCTTTATATGCTATTCCAGCCAACCAACAACATGTCGGTTGATCCACCTTTTGGTGCAACGGTTAGTATGTGATCTGGAACGCAATAACCATAACAGGATCCGAGTATGACTGCGAGGGCTTGGTGAAACTTCTTGGTCCATTTCTTGATTTTCTGATTCTTTTTCACTTGTATTTCTTCGTTGTCGGCCTCTGCTGGTACCGGAGGTTTCAGCTCAAGTCGAACTCTCCTTGCAAAATCGTCTTCTTTGATTTGAGAGTTTGCCGGAAGTTTCTCGTAAGAGCTGATGCCAAGAAGTCCTTTTCCAGCAAGTTTGACCTTGAGTAGACGGGACCAGGTATGATAGTTGTCGGTTCCCTTGAGCTTTGGGGTACCTTTCTTTCCGGAGGAGCTTTCGGAGTTAGACATCCTGTGATTCGATCGTGTGTGGTGCTATGTAGGAGACTTTTGCTTTATTGGACGCGGTCCGGGCTCATAACCTGTTAAAACGTAGAGCGAAGCACAAGGATAAAGTGGTCAAGAGTATGTGTGGGGGCACAGCTGGCTAGTGAATTGTGTGTGTCTAAGCTATGTTCTACTGATCGCTTCCAATCCCCCTTCATAATCCTTGTGTGGGTCATGTGACCTATGCCAAGTGCCAAGCATATCTGCTAGTCACAGTCACTAATACTATTCAGAGTAGGAGACATCAGTAATCGCTTAATAACAGGTATATTCTTGGACCCCCTGGCCTTAGCTACCTTACATCCAGAAGTAGTAGTCACTAACCAATACATCAGCCCTGTAATCAAGTTAAGCTTTAGCTTATCATACACGAGACTATATCATACTGGAAACGATAGCTCCGCAAGAGGCACAGTAGAGTACACGAGAATACGTACCTGCCCATGGTCATCCATTCCTTGTGGTAACACTCTTCGCCATGTGCAGATGGGAAGACTCAAGGTTAGCTTACCTAAGTTTAAGGCTGGGTATACCTATAAGCTCTTCTCGTACGAGTACTAGATACGTAATCTGTAGTTAAACCTCCACTCCAGGCTAGTTAAGGTAGGATGCAGAAAGCTTAAGTTTGATTGTTAGTCGGACCCCTGTAGGTTGCAATTGATCAGGTAAATAATTAGTCATTGCAATTGCAATTGCAACCTTACTGTGTCTCTCTCTCTGGGAATCGGGCTTTGAGTAGGTGTTTGTACTCTAATTACTGTGTTCTTGGAAGGTATCTCAAGTTGCCCCTGTAACACACCAATACCGGGCGGTACATTTAGCTCAACGGTAAGTCGCCGGTCCACGTTCTTGACAATTGCATAGCCGCGTCCCTCGTCCCCAGGCGGGCTAACAATTGCAAGCTTCAGCGGGTCCGGGGAACACATGTACATACATGTACCTATAGCTAAGTACTTACCTACTTCCTCGGAGTTACTAGACTCATGCCCCGGAGTTACCATGACTCCGAGACGCCTGGACCGGGGCTATAAAACTCTACCGGCCGTGAAACTTGCTCACTTCCCTACTGAGAGGGGACGATTGTTCTCGTACCCAGACTAAGTACTAAGTAGACCTGCGTTGCGAGGAACAGTGTGGGATGTCTTTCATTACTACTCCTCCGAAGACTCCCTATAAGCCCTCCATGCTTGCTTACTACCGTAGCTACATGCCACCTGCATCTCCTTCTACTCGAGTACCGCTACCATAAACTACCCCATTAGGTAACTCATCGTGAACCGTCTACCAATACTCGAGTACATCCACCTCACACTACCTAACGGTAACTACGATGAGTGAGACATACATAACCTATAAGTGAGACACATTCACCCCTCCCCCCCAAATACAAACCTCCATCACTCTAAAGAATATGTTGTAGAATCAGCTTAAATTTAAGTATGTATAGTAATCGCTACTTTTTGACTATACCTCGTGAAACGAGCATATCATAGGCATAGGCATGTATCCAAAACAATATTTTACCCTCAGCCCCCCCCCCCGCACCCAATACGTTCCTCCAATCTCCAATTTTGAAGGAGGGGGTCATACTACTAGCTATAGATACCCCAAAGCCTATAGCTACTTAATAGAGCTATCATCACCATACAGCATGATCAGCGAAGGTCGACTTGTCGCTGCAGCGACACGGCCTCCCGATTGTCGCTATCGGCGGCAGGCATGGCGCTGCAGCGACATCGGGTAAACGAGTGTCGCTACAGCGCAATTACCCTGAAGCCGTGTCGCATGCCTGCTGCCGATTGTCGCTACAGCGGTAGACTATTTCGATGGCCATGGGCGCTATCGTCACCACAGCTAGCGCCGGTAGCGACAAGCTGTCGAGCTAAATTTGCTGAGGTAAAATTAGATTAAAGCTTCTAGACTATCCACACAAATAACAATGGCCATATAAGTACAGCCTCAATTAATTTAGAGAAGCGCTTCTGGTATGTCATGTCACGCCCACGGCCACCCCGTCTCCTTTGCTCCCTTAAATTTACTGCCTCCCTGGCAGCCTTCTTCTCAGCCTTCTCATCAGCGGCGCTGCTATTTTCGTATCTGCTACCAGTTTTTGCTTGCTGTAGACGTACATGTACATGATCGATCACGAGTCAGTCATCACCGGTCCCTTAATTAGCCTTCTTGTTGGAACTGCAGGCACTAGTCTACGTATACGTGCTTTGCAAAGCTGCAGATACTGCTGCTGCTGCTGCTCATATATTAAATATTCACGCTGAATCCATGCTGCGCAGCTGTACTTTCAATATTAATCGCTAATCTCATGTTTTTTTTCTGAAACGAGTGTCTAGTCTCACACATAGAAAGGTATGTCTCACTCACCCGGTATTTACCGTTACCTACATAATTTCCATTTTTGGTGTTACACACGAGACTACCTGATTTGGAAGTACTTACTCGAGTAACGTGACTACACGATCTCTACTGCTTTCTTTTTTACTGGGTGGAAATCCCACCACCATTCCAGATTCTTTTTTTTCATTTCATCTCATCTGTTAAAAAAAAGCCACTAGTATTTATGAACTTATGAAATTTAAAGCTACCTCATGTATTAATGTATCCACGCTTCCTGTAAATGCCAACTCATTTTTTTTTTAAGAAAATTTAAGCTAAACACACGTGCACAAGACCTTCCGGGCCCTTGAGCTTAGTTCTCGGGATCGATACGGATGACAACCTTGCCTGGGAGGATATTAGTATGCGGAAAAGAATATCAATTGAAGAGAAGGAGAAAAGGAGGAGGAGGGGGGGTTATACCGAAATGCTTCTGGTCCCACATATACTGATATGCCTCCTTCGTCTCCTCAAACTTAAACACCCTCTTATCCACCACCGGCTTAATCCCATTCGCCTCCATGGCCCTCACCATATCCTTCATCTGCGCCCTACTCCCCACCAACAACCCCCTGATGGTACAGACATTATCGAGGATCTCCATGAACCCGAGATTCCTCTTGTCCTTGTCGCCCGCAACGAAGCCGACCATGGAGATGATGCCCTCGAGCTTGACGCATTTGAGGGATTGGGCGAGCGTGTTGGGCCCGCCGACTTCGATGATGTGGTCGAAGCCGGTGTTGTCGGGCGTGTAGGAGCGGGCGAGGGGGCCCCATTCGGGGGTTTCTTTGTAGTTGATGACGTGGTCTGCGCCCAGGGTCTTGAGGGTTTTGGCTTTGGCGGCGGAGGAGGTTGTGCAGACTACTTTTGCGCCGGCGGCTTTGGCGAACTACATATGAGATCGATTATATCAACAAACATCCAATCTGACGACAAACAGCACAAAATCTAGCTTGGATTTTTAACATACCTGCAACCCAAAAATACTGACACCCCCCGTGCCCTGAATCAGCACGTACTCACCAGGCTTCAGCTGCCTTAACCCAAACAACGAATTCCAGCTCGTCAACGCCGCGCAACTCAACGTCGCCGCCTCCTCCCACGTCGCTCCCTTTGGGATATGCACCAGCCCCGTCTCGGGGAGGACACCGTACTCCCTCAACGTCCCGTCCAACACACCCCCGAGGCCGCTCTGGATTCCGACGGGGTCGATGAGCCCGTGCTGGTGGTCCTGGTTGAAGACCGTGGCGACCTTATCCCCGACTTTGAACTCGCGGACCTGGGCACCCACGGCGACGACCACGCCGGCACCGTCGCTGCCTGCGGCGACTCCGGGTTTGGCGGCTAGGTGGGGTTGGGTTAGCTTGATTGATTCGTTGGCGGAGGGGGGGGGGGAGGGGGGGGGAAGTGGGGAATTTTTGTTATATGCTAGGGACAGGAAGAGAATGAAAATGGGGATAGGAATTGCGTGTTCTGGTTCCCAGATTGGAAGATCGGATTCATATTACTCACGGAACGGATACATCCCCTTCGGAATCACCAAATCCCTATAATTCAAACTCGCCGCCTTGAACTTCACCAACACCTCTGTCGAGCGCAGTTTCTTGCCATCGAGCTGCTTCGGTGCACTCAGCTTCAAGCTATCGAAGCTCTCGAACGCCGTGATCTCCCATGCTCGGGATTGCACGACGGATGCATTTGCTGTGTGTGACATTTTTGGGGTTTTTCTTGTGGTTTTGTTAATTGGAAAGTGAATGGGTTGGAGGGAAGTATCAATTGAGAAGAATAGGGAGAAGAGGAAGAAGAAGAAGAGGAAGAAGAAGGCGGGCTATATCTTAAGGTAGGAGGTTATTACCTCCTTAGGTAGGTAGGAGGTAGGTAGGCCCCCTAGTTCGTATCGATGACGTTCTCTATTTCTTGAACTTCCCGAATTATAAATGCCTAGCGGGGATCATGGATGACCAATTGTATGGACGACAAGCCAATACCCACGGTGTGGTATGTATTGAATTTCGAAATGTGGGTCTGCGAATTTGCAATTGTCGAGAAACAGTGGGATCCAGTATACTCCTCTCGCCCAGCTCTCCTCTCGGCCCTCCTCTCGCCAACTCACTCCTGACGACCCAACCAAGTACTTTTTCCTCCAACACAGGTCAAAGTCTGTCTGCTCAGTATGCTCAGGACGAGAAAAACACCCTTTTCGCAATCCAGAAACATCCCCCACATCGATGAGCACTTAATCCTAGTCTCGTATATCTTTGACTAGCCTGGGAAGGCAGTCGATATGACGCAGGAGAGGGGGGGGGGGGGGGGGGATGACGTGCGGGGGAGGTTACGAGTACTGAATATAGTCATAGATGGTTCTAGTGATCACATAGTCTCGTGCCTAGTGATCACAAGGGAAAAACGGAGGTGGAGGATTTTGAAAATGGCGGGGGGGATAACACTGGCTCTGATTGATTGTATTCGAGTGCATACAAACTAACCTACTACATAGTCTTACTTCGTTTCATATACCTACATCACAGAGTTTCTCTTCCACAGCATCGATCTAGAGTAGATAGCCCTAGCCCTAGTTGTAGAGTACTCGAGTACTCGAGTGAATCTCCATGAGCTTCCAAAAACATCTTACTTAGCTTGGCTAGCGTAGAACCAAAAGAAGAAGAAGAAGAAGAAGGCTAGCGGTTCACCATTGACAATTCAAATTCACAATCACAATTACAAATTACCAATCCCCAAAATTACCGCTTACACAGCACCAGAATCGACTGACATATCACAGTAACTGGGGGGCAGTGGTGCTTAGAGTTTCTATTGACCCCTACCAGTTGCGGGACGGGAAGCTGATCAAGGATTAGCTAGTACTTTTCCTTTCTAAGCTTAAGCGTGGTTTAGAGTGGACCTCGGTAGAACTTGGGTAGATGTTCAGATGGCCGGACCAGTGAACGCAGCTCGATCGATATCTACTCGTCAAATCAATAAGTCTCCGGACAATGCACAGACAGTGCACAGGAATTCCCTCACTCGGGTGTTCGGAGACTAATTGATTTGACGAGTGTGTCGATTAGATGAGATGATATACGGGATCCGGGACCTAAGATTACTTATGAGGGTGAATGTACCGGTAGTGGGGTATATCGATTCATATTATTCACCCTGCAGAGGTAAGTACTTGGGTATGCATCAATAAAAACGTCTGGACCTCGCAAAAACAAAATCATAAAAAAAAAGTCATAATCATATTTCATCACAATCACTACCACAATTCACAAAGCAGAAAACAAAAACACAAAGCCAACCAAAAGGCACCCCATCCAATCCCACACTATAAAGTACCTGGAATAAAACTGATAGATAATAAAACAACCCCTGAACACGGTGCCTAGGTATAAATCGTCTCCGTGAGTGCGTTGAGGCCCTAAAACAAAAACACACATCATTCGTCAGTATTGATTCATATCGTATCGAGAAGGAATAAACAAATAATAAGGGAGGATAATAACTTACGACACCCTCTTTCGCAATATCCTCCTCCTCCAAAAACCTCAGTGGACACTCCACCAAATGCCCCCGAACCCTCGACAACACCTCCTTCACCTCCCTCACCGCCACAATCGGATCCGGGTTAAAGTTCCTCCTCACCACATGGCCCCACTCCGTCTCCGGCTTTGGCGCCGGCACAGGCGGATCATTCGGGCCGGGCTTTGTTGCCGGCTTCTTCACCTCTGGCGCCTTAAACACTGCGCTAAACCACTCATCGTACATCTTCCAGTTGAGGATACCATTATCCGGGACGGGGCGGAAAACCTGTCTATACGCCTCCGTGTTGATTCGTGCAGTCTCCTCCCAGTACTTTGTAAACTCTACGCCAAGTGGATCACTGACGAGCCTGTCCTCCTCCGAGTCAAAGTCGTAGACATTTGGCACTGGGGATGGCTGCATATTCTCATCGTTGATCTCGCTCAGATCCTGGGATGGGATCAACCCAAGGTGCTTCCTAAAGATCTGCCTTCTCAATGTTCCGGCAAAGTGAGATGCAATGTATGGATGCCCATTCATTGTTGATGGAAGTGGCGTTGGGTCTTCAATGAGAATTGCAATCTCAGAGTCGTGGTCTCCGAGTTGGGAGCGGTCGTTAAGATTTGCCGAACCACAGATAACGGTGCGATCATCGGCAATCAATAGCTTAGAGTGGATGTACAACTCCTCACTGACAAATGCGTCAATCTCCTTCTCTGGGGCGCCATACCATGGGACTTCGCGGATATCGCCACCATTCAACATGAGGCAACGGGCAACACTTGCCCACCTATCTGCCTCGTTTGTAGGTGCAATCTTCTTCTCCAAGTTGGCATATTGATCAGCAGCAGCTTCAAGCGGCTTAGCACCCCCTCCATATGGGCCATAGCCAACTCCAGTGGCCTTGCTCTCGGTACCCTGTCTTGCAGCATCGTATGCAACCCCACTCTCTTTCTCAGCCTTTGCAATAGCTTCGGTATAGTTGATTCTGTCATAGTTCCGGAGATTGAAAAAGCGGAGGTAGTTGGAAACTTGGTCTGCAGGAATTCCTCCCTTGATCAATTGCTCGATGATACTGAAGCCGCGATCGCGGTTCATGCTTCGATATTGAAACTCCATGATGGCACGGGTTCCGAGGGAACCATTGTCCTTCAAGTCACCAGCAAAACCTGGCACGGCTGGAATGGCAAGAATTATCTTAAAGACTTGTCCGCCCTTGAATGCACGCAGGATACGTTCGACAATTGCTGCACCAATCAAGTTGAGAATTGGAGATTGCTCCTTGCTCGTAGCTGTGATGAAGAATTGATTTTCAATGTAAATGAAATGTTGCGCAGACTTGATTGTTTCGATATAGGCGTTGCAAATGGAGTGCTAAAAGAAAACCGTTAGATAGACCCAAGGTATATAATTTGAACGAAAATTGGCGTACCTCAGTCTCCCTTGTTCCATGACTCCACAAACTTGCACTTCTCAAAATCTGGCATCGAACTCCATCTCTATCACCCAGGCCTTCGTCTTCGCTGTCTCCGGCTGGATCCTCCTCCTGGGCTCCATGGTAAGGATACTGTCCGAGACCTGGAATGGCATGGTGAGGCCCTCCGTAACCTTCTTGCGAGTAACCTCCATACTTGACCTTGGCCTTCTCCTTGAGCCCGTGCAACTTCTTGCGGACCTTTGGATCGTCAGGATTACTGAGTTCCGGAAGCTTCTTGTACCTTTCACCACCAGTAAACCTGATGCGATACTTCTCATCATACACAAAGTTCCAGCGTTGAATGAAATGCATTGCAAGATCCTTGAGAATAGGGCCCTGGATAGAGAGGGCAACATCACTCCAACCCATACGAGATGACTTGGTTCTCTGGAGCTTATTCTGAGTCCAGTTATCGACAGTGTGGAAGTCCATAATTCTTTTTCAATGTCAGCAATAAGCCCTTGTTTAGGGGAATAATGAGATGTGCGTACCTTCCGTTGTTATAATCTTGTCCCAAGAACACTTGACCAGAGATATCCTCCCTAAGATCTGCAATAGGGTGCTCGTTTGTATCCCATCGACCAAAGCACAAATCCAGTCCTCCCATGAAACCCTTTTCTTGACCCTCACCCCAGCCAGCATCGACCAGGACAAGCTTCTCGTGATGTGCCCAGAACAGAACTTTACCGTCCTTGATACCGTAAAGGCCCTTCATAAAGTCACCAAATTTGTAGCCATCCTTCATCTCTTTTGCGATATCGGAGACGGTATTTGTGGCATCTGGAACGTGATCAGGGTGACGCATCACGGCAATATTTGCATGTCTTGCCTCGAGTGCCTTCTTGGTGTAGTGCGAGTTGAGGGTCAATGCTGCCTCGACTTCCTTGTAAACGATAACCTTGACCTCCACTCCACGAGCTGCGGCAGCAGCAAGCATGTTGTCCAGACGGTACCTCCCACCTGGAGGGTCACCGGGGAAGGTCCACTTTTCAGCTGGACGGCGAAGATGCAATTCCGGAGAAAGCCACCAATCCATGATCCAAATTGTATGCTTTGCATTCTCCAATGCCGTGGAGACGGCAAACATGTAATCCTTACCATCTACATACCACTTTGGGTGATGTCTTATGCTCGTGCGCAATGGAGCAAATGATAAATGCCTGTTGCTAGTCAGGAGATCTGGGTTGTTTGGATCTGCAGCAGCTGCACTTGTGGTGAACGGGCTTTGATGGGTAGATTGGGCGGGAAAGAGATTTCGAGCATAATCATGGAGTGATGTTTGGAGGGCTCCAGAGAAGGTGGAAAGGATATCTGTGGGCTTGTTGCTGCTTCGTTTCTTCAGGAACCCAAGCAGACCACTACCACCGCCACTGGCGGTGGATGCTGATGGGGGCACTACGGGCTGCCCATGTGCGGACTGAGCAGGCTCGGTAAGCTGTTTCTCTGGCTTCAGGGACGCCAGAGTAGACTCCTGTGCAGTCGAGTGGTGCTTTGGAGCATACTTGTGGAGATTGTGTGCAATTGATTGGTTCCCCTCGGGAGCTCTGTAGGAATCCTGATAGCCACCATACTGCTGTGGAGGAGGGACGCCCGAGGGCACTCCTGTTGCCCCGTACTGGGCGGTGTAGGCTCCCGCTGGGGGGGAAGCATAGCCATGAGCTTGATGCGAGCCGTATTGGTATGAGGACTGCTGGAGCGGGGGGCCGTAGCCTCCGTTGTTCTCGTCGTGGGGGGTGTACGATGCGCCCTGGCGCGGGGGGGGCGGGGGGCCCGTGTGCGGGGCGGGAGAGCTGTGGTTCGCGGGCGAGTACGGGTTGCCGTACGGGAGGCCGTATGGGGCAGGAGGCGGGGCATAGCCGCCGGGCGGGGGCGGGGGGGAGCTGTACGGCTGCTGTGGCCAGTCCGAGGCGATGTGCGGCGACGGCTGCCCTTGGCCGTAGTAGCTGCTGCTGGCCCCGCCCGCGACGTATGCGGTGGGAGGAGGGGCATACTGCCCGCCGTGGACGGGCGGAGGGGTGTACGCAGCTTGCGGGTGGTACGGGCCATAGTCTCCAGGAGGCCTGCCAGCCGGCGGGGCAGCCTGATCGACGCCGTAGCCCGCGGGCTGGTAGCCACCGCCGCCGCCGTACGACGGGCCGGAGCCGTACCCGCTGCCAGTCGACCTGTCAGTGGCGTGGGGGCCTGGCCTGCTGCCACCGTCGTCTCTGGTCCTTCTCGCCGAGCTTCGCCTGCCGTGATCGCTGTCGCTGTCGGAGTGATCATCGCGCCTGGACGGCTTGCTGGAGCGCCGTTGGCCGCGGTCCGAGTCCGAGTCGGAGTCTTTCTGCCTCCTGGGTTTACCCATTTTGCTTTCTTGGGACTGGCAATCAGTCTGTGCACGAGTTCAGTGGAGATGTCGAATCAGCGAGCTTGAGTGCGGGGGTGATATTATCGATATCGGTGCGGTTGCGCGCCTTGCACTCCGCAAGCGTGGAAGGAAGGCTTGAAGTGCGCGGCGGGTCGGGAGGGAGAACGAAACAGCGAGAAATGGGCCCGCGCGCAGCAGCAGCAGACACCTCAAGTACTTTAAGTACCCATTGTCTACCAATCGACGGGCGTCAGCTGCCTTGGGCCCCCCCCCTCCCCCCCCGCCGACCAAGATTCGGGCCCAAGCCTGTCTCGCTCGACCGTCGAGGGGGTGAGATGGGAACGAGGCTAGGTGAGATGCAATAGATATCACCGCTGCCCCCGCTCAGCTGCTTTCTCCGCCCAGGCACGCCGCCAGTATCGTGCTCCGGGAGCAGCAGCTTCCAGCCAGCTGAGCGGGCCTGGGGGGCTGCCATGATCATGCGCCGCATGCGGAAAAGATGCGCGGGGGGATAGAGCACCCAGAGAAGCGCAGAGCAGCTTGCCGGCATGGATGCGGGGGAGGGGCAGTCAGGATGAGCGGGGGAGTGCATGCATGCAACAGGGCATCGCAATGCCATCTCTGCGCGGCTGCGTTTCAATTGATTAAATATTAATTAATTGCAAACCGAGCAGGTATTCGAATGCCATCTCGTCGGTGATGCTGGTGCGCATCGGTCGACCTCCCACCGGTTTCGTTGGTCCAAGAGCGTTATCGATAGTGGTGACATGCTGTCGCCCAGGTGAACTTCTATGGATCCGGCTTGGTGCTCGAAACAGGCTCATTGGGGGCTCGAGAAATCGTGCTTACCAAACCCGCGCAGCGTGATAGATCTCCAGCTGAGGGTTGAAAAAAAAAAAAAAAAAAAAAAAAAAAATAGTATCCGAAATCACAATTGCGCATACTCGTAAACTCCCCATTTGCAAAACTCTCCGATAGATGCTCGGTTGGTGTTTCAAGGCGGATCGATCGGACTTTAAGTTCTCGTTACGCCGATGGATCCTTAAAGGAAATCTACGGATCCAGTGGATACATGTACTTCTAGGTAATCAGCTTACATACTTACTTCTTCTGAACTATTTATCCAAATCCCATATATCTCATTTCCATTTCGAAGTTTCCTCTCGATATCCTCTTGCTTTGGAATACCCAAGACATCAATTCGACAGACTGTCGACTCTTCTCGACAGGCTGCAGGGGGGTACGTACGCCTGGCATGCACCCCATCGCGCAGGTCAGCCTAGCTAAGCCATCAACTTCATGGTCGAAGGAAGGCTGCTAGCTATAGAACGAGAACAGCTGCTAAAGTGCTCTTTTGCTCTTGGTACTCGTAGTCTCGTGTGGCAGCCCCACGTGCACGCTTCCAAATCTACTAGTAGAGGTCACCATTAAGGCTGCAGAGCCTCACCCATGACACAAATGTGTACTCAAGTACTGCTTCTAGATCTTGAAAGATTTCGCCTGGCGGCCGTGATGTAAAAAAAAAAGCAAATTTAAATTATCAGACGAAGACACATTCTACAGCGACCTCGAGTCGACACATGTTCGAATTCGCCAATGCCTACCTGCAAGGCCTGCTATACTGAAGAAGGTAAATTGTATCTGCACTAAATGTTTATTTTCATAACGTAATAATCCCAAAAAGCTAAAGTTACATCAAAAAAGCTGGGCCCTATAATCAGTTGGTATGTAATGTGAATTGCAGGATCTCATTTATCATTGTTGCGCCCTGTGGTATTCCATACATACATCCGGGGTCGCACGTGATTGTCCATCTCCGACAGGTACACGCATTACCCTGAACCGATCGTGATTGTAGAAATTTGAATTTTAGGGAGAAATGGGTATAGTAGTTATAATAATTACAAGGTTTCGTTTCGAATAATGATGCAGATGCAAATTTGAAAAGGCTGGAATCGAGAGCAGGAAAATAAAGAGAGAATCAGAACGCCAGGAACGCCATGTGTTGGAAGTAATATGTAATACGAGCTCGAAATTGAAAGCCATGAAATGAGGAAGTAGGACGGTGAGAAGAGGCCGAAGAAAGAGTGGGCGATGAGAGGAGGTCAAAGAAAGGGGGTGCGATGTGTATTCCAGTGGTAATAACACCTATTTTTTTCGGATGTTCTTCGCCTTTCGCTTTTTGAACACGAACCCATCGAATGCCGGCGCCTTCTCTTCTGCCGCATCAACAGTCGTTTCCTCTGTTGTACCAGGTTCCGGCTTGATAGATACTCCATCCTCGGCTATTATAGGTGCTTTGTTGGACGCTTCTCCATTCTCCTCCTTGACCTCCACCTCCGCCTTGATACCCTCTGAGACTGGCGGCGTCAACTTCGTCCGCTTCCTGATGCTTCCGGAGGATAATAGATCTTCTAAGTCTTCATCCTGGCCGGGGTATGTTTTTTCTTGGATTTTAAAGCCCCGGATGACCTTTTCATCTTCATCCATCGCCTGCCATTTGGCCTCCGCCTCCTCTGCCTTGCGTTTCCGCAGGATTTCTTCCTTGACCTTTTCCTTATTCTCCAGCTCCTGCTGTTTGCCCCTGGAGGCGAGTGTGGCTTTGGGTCTCTCTGCCTCCAATGGGCTGCTGTCCACGTTCACCCATTCTCCAGGAAGCGCAACCTCCTTTCGGTATTCCTCCGGTAATGCGACACCGAGGGATTCGAGTTGTTTGAGTTGGTTTTTGAGTTCGGCTTCTGTTGGGGGGCGAACTGGCGCTCGTGGTTGGGATGGAGTAGCACTGCTACTGCCGCTTCCTGAGGGCGTGGGCTTGCCAGAGGTGATTGCGTCTAGTCGAGCAACCTCCTTCTTTGCGGCTTCCTTTGCGTTTGCTTCCTTCTCGTAGTTGCGATGCAAGTCGCGGAGGAACCGTGCCAGAGCGCCTTGGTGTTTTCCCGTGGCATCGTGCTGCGTTCTGGAGAGCTTCGTGTCGACGACAAAGGTCTTGCAGTGCTTGCACCAGTATTTTGGCGTGGACTTCCAGTATTCAGACATGTTTTTGCACTGTCGAGTAGCTGAACGCGCGGTGCGGGTTGGTGAAGGAGACAGTGACAGCTGCTGTTGACATTCGCCAGTGTGACCAGGCCAGTGCCAAGAGTTTTGAGCTAGCTCAACGCGGAACATCCCGAGTTGCTTGGAGAAGCTTCCCCACTAACCACCATAGCAGCAGCAGGGAACCCCACCACGCGAACTCTCGACATTTCATTTCAGCATCCACGGCCGCATTATCGACAGATCGAGAATCAGAACACACCACGGCATCGAAGCGCATCCACGGCCCGCAGCCATGTTCAAAAAAGGGTACGCTCCACCTCCGCACAGCCTCAGCTTCTTCCCTTCACACTCTTGCGCCGGTTGCCGACCGCTCACAATAACAAGCTCCTTCGTTTGTTCCTAAACAGCTAACCAACCTCCTTGAGCCTCCGCGCAAAAATAGCTTCTCCGGCTCCTCCAAAACAAAAGTCAAATCCTCCGTCCAGCGCCACCTCCGCGCAAAGCTACTCGAGCAGTACCCCCTACTAGAGCCACATATCGAAGAGATATTCCCAAAGAAGAGTGATTTGGAATTGATCAAAGCGTAATCCGAAGCCCACTATATCCGCGAGCGAGAAGACCAATTACACATAAAAAAAAAGGCTAACCACTTATTTTCGCACACAAACATGTGCGATAGCAATTGGAAACCAGGCCAGACCGGTTATCACTCTACGCTATTGGCCATGAGATCCTCTTCTTCCAACACTTTGACGACACCATCTTCCCACATCTAAAGCTCGTCCACAAATGTCCTTACTCACCCCCCACCAAAAAGCTCCAATCCCAGCTAAATAAGAATCCCAAAACTCACTGATTTAAATTTATATTAGTCCCCGAGTGCTTCCCAAAACTACAAGTCGACCGAGGTGCCATCCGATTTATCCTCGATGGCGCACAACTCATGTGCCCCGGCCTGACCTCCCCCGGCGCACGCCTACCACCCGCAGAGGAAGCAGTGCCGGCTGGAAAAGTTGTGGTGATTATGGCGGAAGGAAAAGAGAATGCGTGTATGATTGGAAGGACGAAATTGAGCACCGAGGACATCAAGAAGATCAATAAGGGCGTTGGAGTGGAGACTTTCCATGTCCTGGGCGATGGGCTATGGGGATTGACTGCTGATTAAATTTGGCTGGTTAAAAAATTGAATCAAGTTTTGTGAATGGATAAGCTATCGTTTGTTATCTTTTAGCTGGAGGGATCGATGGCGATTTCCGCAAGGTGTTCTCACCTCGAATTATTGGCATATATATTTGCAATTGCATCATGCATATTATGATATAAGTTTATAACAGCTTTTGATGATGAATCCATATTAGAGCAACAGGAAAAGCGATAATTCAACTTGATTCCACATGCCAATCAATCTCATTTTACCTTCCATCTACCCTGTGATCATGATTTATCAAGTAACTTTGTGACAACGTAAACCAAACCTCCAAATCCGTTCGTACAGTGGAGGCTGCGTATTTATCATCACAACCCCACACCCACCAGCGTACATCCCATCACCAACCCGCAGCTCCCGACAGCCCAACCCAACCCAATCCCTCTCCCGACGGCCGGATAGCACCGTGCAGGTGCAGCAGCTAAACACCATACCTGGCAACATCCCGACGCCGAACACAACAAATCTCCAATTCTCAACCACAACCACAACCAAAACCACCGCACCAACCACATAACCCGAATACTCCGAATCAGCACAATCCCGAAATACACACACACACACATCTACCTACCCACTCGCACACAAAACACACAGCAGCACACAAAACGTTAACAACGATGAAATACCTCCTCCTCCTGGCCGCAGCGGCGGTGGCATCGGTGTCGGCACACAGCATCTCGCTGTACCCGCAGGCGCGGGAGTGCTTCCACGAGACGCTCAAGCGGGACGACAAGATGACCATCACGTTCCAAGTCGGAGACCGCGAGTTTGGCGGCGCAGGGAATCTAGATATCGAGTTTTGGGTATGTGTTTAATTCCCCCCCCCCCGCCCCCCCCCCATCTCCCAATTCCATCATTCATTCATTCTAACTAACCACCCCCCCCCCCCCCCCCCCCCCGCAGATCGCCGACCCAAACAACGACCTCAAAGTCAACGAACACGCCGTCTCCCACGGCGACCACAGCCTCACCGCCGCCCTCGACGGCCGCTACACCTACTGCTTCTCCAACGAGGGCAGCACCGTCGCCAGCAAAGAAGTCTCCTTCAACGTGCACGGCACCGTCTACGTCCCCGCGCCCGAGCCCGGCTCGCCCGAGGCCGACCCGCTCGAGAACGAAGTCCGGCTGCTCACGGAGCTCCTGCAGCAGGTCAAGGACGAGCAGGAGTATATCGTGATGCGCGAGCGCACGCACAGGAATACCGCCGAGAGCACGAATGCCAGGGTCAAGTGGTGGAGTATCTTTCAGTTGGGGGTCGTGGGCGGGAATGCCGCGTGGCAGGTGTGGTGGATCAAGAGGTTTTTTGAGGTCAAGAGGGTGATGTGATGTAATGGGGGTGGATGGAAGCCGGAATTATTACACTCTTTTTTTTGCTGTGTGTGGTGCCTCAGGTGTACATGTACATGTGATTTGGGAGAGGGGTGGGGGGGGGGGGAGTGCATGTTGCAAGGGTTGCGTCTATGATAAAAGGTATACCTCATTATACAAGCCCCCCCCCCATTGAAGTACTACCTCTTGATGCGCTCTTTATAATTACTTCTCTGCGGGTTCACTTTTTTTTTTTTTTTTGACGTTCATATGAATTTTTCTCTTTTTCCTGCTCGTAGGCCTAGGTACCTGTTCGATATATATAATATACTTCCAAAATTTGATTTTTTTTTTTTTTTTTTTTTTTTTTTGGCAATGACATATATATATATATAGCGAGGAGCCAAAACCATCCCTCCCCCCCTCCAAAGGAAAAAAAGGAAAAACGGAGACCCTTATTCCAAAATATAGATGCGAAAAGGTAAAGTTCAATAAGCGCAAGACGCAATTCCAAAAACAGAAACCAATAACGGCATAGTGCGGTATTCCCATTCTCCTCTCCCCCCCCCACACACACAAAAAAGAAAGAAAAAAAAAAAAAAAGACATCAGAGCCAAGTCATAGAAACCCAAACATATCTAGATCTAGCTCTATGAAATAGAGCTACCCTCCATTATAATATTCCACCAGCTAAGGTTTATTCCAACAACACAACCCACTAAACCCCTGCGCAACCCTCCCATTCCCCGCCATCCAGTCCCTGACGGCCAGCCCCTTCCCATCCCTCTCATCAAAACTCGTCACATTCATCGCCATAATCTTCCTCCCATCCATCCGCAACCCCCTCAACTTTGGGTGATTCCTGAAATCCAGCGTCACCGACCACGTCACACTCTCCCAGCTGCCCCTCTGCGCGCCCGGCGACGGCGGTTCAAACGGGAAATTCTCGCCCGCGCCATCGATCGAGAGGAGGTACACGTACTCCTCGCGCATGTCGATTTGCATGTGGGGACAGGCCTTTGCGAGGGAGAACGTGACCCTGCCCCCGCGCTGCTGGATCCACGAATCCGAAACCGTTCCCACCTGCGGCGAGATCTGATGTTTCGAGAACCCCAGCTGCGCCAGCTGCGTATACTCCAGCACACTCTGTCCCATGCGCAGCTCCATCGTGATAAAGTCCTCCCATGACATGACCTCCCCATCCTCCCTACACTGCCACCTCCGATCCTTCGGAAAGTGTCTCTTCCCAAACTGTGCGGGGGATTGCGTAAACATGCTTGGTTTAAATTTCTTCGTGTACACCGGCCCAGAGATGTGGCCTGCGCCCCAGCACGGGTCGATAAGATGCCATCTCTGGAATCCCTCTTCGGGGAAATATATCGCGTTCCATGCGTGGCCCTGACGTTCCTCGGGGATCGGGTCGCCGGGTTGCATCTCCTTGTACCCCGCGCCCTTCCCAAACCCACTGACCACTTGGACTTGGTCCCGGGGGACGCCGCCGAGGATACATAGCTCAAAGAAAATCTCGGCGTATCCCTGGCAGACCGACAATCCCGCCCTGATAGTCTCCAAAGGCGTACCCCGGAACGGGGTTTTGTTTGCAAAGCCGACGGCATCATACGAGATGTTATGGTGGAGCCAAGTGAATATTGCGCGGGCTTTGTCAATTGTGCTGTATGGGAATGGGGAGCATAGTTCCTCCGCGAGCCATTCGAGGGAAGGGACGTTTGTGCGGAAGAGATGTGGTTGTGCGGCGATTGCGTCTGCGTGGGAAAAGTCTCGACAGACGAGGCAATTGGATGGAGAGGTGGGCGAGTCGTATGGTGGGGTGATTGGTGGGGCTGGCCGCGTTGGTGGGAGTGATGGGCGGGATGTGCTTGGGATCGGAGGAGGGCCGGAGGTGAAGGCCGGGCGGGAGGGCACTGGCGGAGGGGTTGGAGGTGAATTATGCTGCCAGGTACGAGAGGTTATTGGCGCTGGAGCTTCAGAGGGCGGTGGGGGTAACCTCCGCGATGGCGTAGTTGGAGTTGTGGAATTGTGGTGATTTGAGTGTGAATGTGATGGTTGTTCTTCGCTACCCGATGTTGGACGCCGTGGGGGAAGCCTAGGGGGTAGAGCAGGTGGAGGTGACTCGGGTGCTAGAATTTTAAATTTCTGGGGCCCCGTGTTGGGTTCTCTGTTGCTAGAGTGTGGTGGCCGTGGAGGCTGTGGTGGTGGGGCTCTGGATGATTGTGTGTTTGAAGCAAGACTTCCTATCGATCCGCTGCTAGCTTTGCGCACTGGAAGTCGTGGTGGCTCGAGTGAGGCATTAGAATTCGACCGAGGAGGAGGCGGTGGTGGTGCAGGCTCCTGAGTTTGCGGAGCTTCTTGTTGGAGGCTATTTGTCCTCCGGGTCGGTAATGGAGGAGGGGCCTTTTTCGCCGGGAAGGGTGTATCCCTCTCCTGGTGTGCTACTGGTGGCTTTGGCGAGGGCACGGCTGGCCGCGGGGCTATAAGCGGGATCTCCGCCGTGTTGAACCTGCGCGCCGGTGGTGTCGGCCGTTCACGCCCACCCGCAGAGCTGGCGCTGTCTGCTTGCTGTTGTAGCTTCAGCTTCGCCAGCCGAGCGGCGATGCCCCCGCCAGACGAAGTGTCGATCTCCGATGGCATCCTGCACGACGGTCGCTCGCGGCCTCACTGGTGTCTCGGTATGGTGATTGTATGTAGATGTTGGTGATGGCAGTGGTGGCGATGAGGCCGCTGGGGATGCCGATGTTGTATGTGTAAAGATCGCAGAGACCCTTGGCTGGTGGTGGTGAGCTTCCTCGGAGTACGCTTATTGCCGAAGCATTGACGCATGGGAGAGCTTGCGTATGCATAAACTGCTCAAGTGGCTCCCACCCTACGCCAAGAGTGGCATGTCCCCCAGGGTCACGTCGACGTTGTGGATTCATTCATTACTGCAATAATATTCTCACAAGTCGCGATTTTGATAGTTATCCATATCCAAGGCACGAGGTTGCCATATATTTTCAGGCGCAATATAATACAGCAGCTGCAGGACGAGGGGGGGCGGGGCATAAAATATTGTTCTGCATGAATATTCCGAATGTTAAAGCTGCACACAGATATGTATTTTGGGAGCCGTTGGATATCTCGATTCTTACTGCAAAATATGATATCAGCCCTTTATAGATTCAGATATAATTTCGATCTTCAAACCCCCCCCTCCCAACCGGCCTTATAGCCCTCCATCCATGGCCCCGGCTATCTACTCCGCCGCCCGAAACCTTTTCTTTTCTTCTTGCCCGGCAATCTTGACCTCCAGGTCAGTCTTCTTTGTTATCAACCGAGCGCGGTAGTTCTCCAGCCTATGTACACTTCAATCAGTTCCGAATGGCCAAAGCCATAGCTATCAGAATATCAGCCTCCCGTACCGCTCCAATTTCTCCTCCACCGACTCCTCCTTCACCCTCCGGATGGCCTGCGAGATGTCAGCTGCGCCCACCACTCGGCTGTTACCTGTCTCCACACACCTGCTTCTGCTCGGAGTCCGTCTTCCACACCGCGCCCGCATATGCGCCGGTCGCGGTGATGGCGGCCACTGCTGCGGCGAGGGCCATACGGCGCGCTTTGACTGAGACCATGGCGGGTATGTATCTGGCTGTGGCTTTGGGGTCGTTGATGCGTTCCTGGGGATGGGCTCGCGCTGCATAAAGTCAGACGAGGCTGCTTTGCCGTGCCAGGGCCTTGGCGCGGGCACCCCTGCGGGCGTGCATCAGGCGGCTGCATATATGCAGGGCCGGCGGCGGCGCGGTCTTCTGTGCGGGCCAGGCCCTGTGACCCGCGCGCCATGCATGGCTTGTTCTGGCAGCTGGCTGGCCTGGCCACCTATGGACCCAGCGCGGGCCGCTGGGACCACGTACTGGCCGGGCCCTTCGAGAGCTCGCCAGACCTGCCCCACCACACACACAACCTCCCCCGCAGCCTGCCCCGCACATCGACATCGCCGCCATCGCCACGTCTCCCCGGCCAGGCACGGCCTCTCTCAAGTTTGCCTGATACCAGCGCCCTGGGTCTCTCTTTCGACATAAACACACCAAACACAGCCCGCCGACAGAAGCGATGGCAGAGGCAGAAGCTGCCCCGGATCTAGCACCAGTCACAGGCACGCCCAGCTTGTTCGCCGCCATATACCCATTCATCCCAACGTATACCCACCTCATCATCACCGCCCTCGTCCCCATCGTCACAGGCGCCCACGCTTCCCTATGTCGGCCGGGCAATGTCTACACGCCCAGTGCAAAGTCAAAAGCAAAGGCTGCCGCAGCCCCAAGCGCTGTTGGTGTTGAAAAAAAGCAAGACTATGCGGAGGAGGAGGAAGACGACGAGGAAATCAACCCTGTAGAGACTCTCACCGCAAAAGATGCCGTTCTATTCCCAATCACCGCCGGTGTGATGCTCGGCGGACTATACCTGATTATCAAATACCTCGATGATCCCACCATTCTGAGCACCATCTTGACGTACTATTTCACAGTAATGGGCGTCTTTGCCGTCGGAAAGTTTTACTCCGACTCTTTGGGAGTGTTGGTTTCTGTCCTGTTCCCACGGCGGTGGTCCGAGAAGATTAATGGCGTCCGGAGGGTTTACATTGCCGGCCATGATCACTATAAGCTGGTGATTCCAAAAGGCGTAAACCCTGTGGCTACAGATTTGGAGAGACACAACCCTCTTCCTAGAAGCTTTGTTCCACTCCCAAAGGCTCTCTATGCACCAATCTGGAGCTTGAGGAGGAGTCTGCTCGCAAAATGGACAGTCGTGTTCAAGCTAGGAAGGGGCAAAGGGGCCACAACCAGGAAAACCTTCTGGATCGGTGATTTGATTGGTTTGATTTTCGGCGTCCTCAGCGTCGCGCTGTATCTCTTTAGCGGCAAACACTGGATCGGGACAAACATCATGGGGGTGTCGTTTGCATACGGTGCAATGCAGGTAAATAAAAATCCAAATGAAATTCCATATTTTTTTAATGCTGACTCGCCCACCTTCTCTAGTTAATTTCACCAGCAACATTCTCAACAGCCACTCTCCTACTTTCTCTTCTATTCTTTTACGACATTTACTTTGTCTTTTACACCCCCCTCATGGTCACCGTTGCCACCAGCCTCGACGTTCCAATCAAGCTTCTCTTCCCACGCCCTCTCCCAGCAGGTTCAGATAAGCGATACGCACTGGCCATGTTGGGTCTCGGAGACGTCGTGCTACCCGGAATAATGATTGCCCTCTCCCTCCGCTTCGATTTCTGGCGCTGGTGTGAAGCCCGAAGACTCGCATCCATCAAAGGCCTTGATGAGGCAACCGCAAAAGCAACCCCTCTCCCGAAATACATCAAGCCGACTGGAACCTGGGGCGAGAGGGTCTGGAACTGCGGAACGAAGGATTTGGGCGGTGTTTTCCCAAAGACGTACTTTTACTCGAGCATCGTGGGGTATGTGGTCGGTATGCTTGCAACCCTTGTGGTGATGCATGTGTTTAATCATGCACAGCCGGCTTTACTGTATCTTGTCCCGACGGTCCTTGGGGCGGTATGGGGAACGGCTCTTGTGAGAGGTGAGATTGGGCTTGTGTGGGGCTACGACGAGGTGATTGAGATTGAGGAGGACGAGAAGGCAAAGAAGGCAGGGGAGGCGCTCAAGAAGCTTGCAAAGGGCGAAGCAGCAGCGGCAAAGCCCACCGACGCCGTTGAAGTCAAGTCCGTCCTTGTCGAAACGGAGATTGATGCGGTTATCAAGGGAGGAGCGGATGTAGTCACCACCGCAATCTCGGAGACGATCATTGAGCCTGAGCCGGCGGTCGAGGAGGTGAAGTTCTCGGGGCTGGATGCCCTGACGGAGGCGGTCTTTGATGCTGCGACGGAGCTTACGAGGGAGCTGGAGCAGGAGCAGGCGGACGAGGATATTGAGCTTGTCGATGAGAAGGGCGAGGCGGAGTATATCTCGGTCAAGGTTGTGAAGAGGCCTGCGCCCGGAGCGGCGGTTGTGAGACGTTGAATCTGGGTCAGAGTTCAGAGTATAAAGGGGGATCCGGAAATGGGATTACCTTTTTCTTTTTTTTTTTTTTTTTTTTTTGTCTTTCCCTTATAATGGCTATCATTATTCTTAATATTTTTTATGGATTTATTTTTGCTTTAAATTTGCTTATATTATAATTAAGCTTCCTCCTTTCCTTTTTCTTCTTTCTTTCTTTTTCTTTAACTTTTGGCTTCCTGTTATAAGTGCGCGTGTTTATGTTCATGATGACCTTCTTTCATTGTTTCTGTCGGAATATAATATATCACAAGACAGGAGACGACGGGGGTTAGAGAAGTCTAGTATATATAGTACTACTACGGCCTGGGTTCACATATATACATGATCATGAATAGACCCTTTTTTTTTTTTTTGAGCAATCTTATAATTATCTATATTACATCTATCACATCATGATCAAGTATTTCTCGAGAGAAGAATCATTTTGTTTTCGAGAATTTACATAGGTATACGTATATATATATAACTGCTTTAGCATATATATATATGCATGTAATGATTATTATTAATGTGATTGTGATTTGAATTTTATATATATGAAAAGGCCCAAATATATCTATGCATGCCTATATATAGCTAATATAATTACCTGGTAGTCTGAATGCGCATGCATATGCTTCTTATGCTCAAATCGAACCCTCATGACCCAAAAACCCTTTTTTTTTTTGTCGTCTCCATTATTCCCTTTTTTTAAATGCAATATATCACATGTACACATCACACCCCCAAAAAAATCCAATATCAATCTCATCAATTACACCCCCCCCCCTCCCCCTCCCTCCCAACCCCCCTTAAACCTTCAAAAACTGCGCAACACTCCCCCCGACATGCTCCAAATCCAGCAAGAACGTATCATGCCCAAACATACTCTGGTTCTCGCCCAACTCCACGTGCGTGACATTCGCATTGCCCGCCGCGCGCAGCGTATCCGCAATCTCGCGCTGCTGCCACGCCGGAAACAGGATGTCGCTCGCGACGCCGAGCACGAGCACGGGGTGGCTCACGAGCGCGCGCAGCCCGTCGACCAGGTCTCTGGGGGGCGCGGCGGTGCTCGCGGATGCGTCCCGCGGCTGCTCGAGGTACGGCTTTGCGGGGAGGGTGAGCGTGCAGGCGTCTTCGCGGGCTGCTTCGGCGGGTTGCGGGGCCGCGGGGTCGAGTTTCCACTTGTTCTTTTCGCGGATCGCGGCGCGCTCGGTGGCGCTGGCGAGGCCGAGGTCGAAGAGGTCCATTGCCTTGCTCACGTACAGGAGGCTGTTTGCGTCGTACTCGAGACACCACTTCTCGCCCGCGTGGTCGAGGTACGTCTCGATCAGAAAGTCCGGGCACAGGGCGGGGGGCCGGGCCGGGTCCGCGCGCTGCCGCCCGAAGCGCTTCTCCCATTCCGGGCCGCTGCGGTACGTGATTGTCGCAATCTGGCGGGCGAGCTTCATGCCCGTGTGCGGCGGCACGCCGGAGGTGTAGTAGAAGCCGCGGTTCCAGTCCTTGTCGGCCATGAGCACCTGGCGCTGGGTGTGGCGCATTGCGATGGAGTATGGGTGGGAGCGGGCGCAGCCGGAGATGGTGATGATGCGGGAGATGCGGTGCGGGTAGAGGACGCCCGAGGCGAGGGAGAGCATGCCGCCCATGGAGGAGCCGACGGAGGCGTAGAGGGTGTCGATGCCGAGGCTGTCGAGCAGGCGGAATTGCCCGTGGACCATGTCGTGCATCGTCAGGATGGGGAAGCGGGTTGCGTATCGCTCGCCGTCGCTGGGGTCGAAGGAGGAGGGCCCCGTGGAGCCGTAGCAGCCGCCGAGGACGTTCGTGCAGATGACAAAGTACGAGTCGGTGTCGAGCGGCTTGCCGGGGCCGATGAACTTCTCCCACCAGCCTGGCTTGGGGTTTGCGGCGTTGGAGTGGGCGTGCGAGGAGGCCGAGAGGCCCGTGTGGAGGAGGATGGCATTGGACTTGTCTGCGTTCAGCGTCCCCCAGGTCTCGTAGGCGATCGTAAACTGCGGGAGCACGCCGCCGTAGTCGAGGAGCAAGGGCTCTGCGGACGTGAATGTCTCGTGCGCGCCCGTGGCGTACGTCGGCTCGGGCCCGGTCGAGGACGAGCCCGAGAAGTTGCCCGCGCGGGACTGGAGCTTGTTTGTGCGGGCCTCGAGGGCGTCGAGGCAGGGGAAGGACATCTGGGGGTTCGACGGGCTCACGCCGGAGCGGCGAGCGGCGGAGGTCGCGATGCCCCGCCAGCACTGCTGTTGCGGCCGCGGGGGGTGCTGCACCGCCGCCCGCGACAGCCGGAGGATGCTTCGCTTCATCATGATGGTTCCGTCGATGTTTCCGTCGATGTTTCCGGCGCTGGTGGACTCGTCTCCGCCATTCTGCTGAGCTCGGGGAGGGAGAGGGAGTAAATAGGGAGGGCCCCACAGAGTCGCCGGGGCCAGTGGCGTCCCACCCCGCCATCACGTGACGCGGTCCGGGCCTCGCCAAGCTCTGGCGACGGACAGCTCGCAGTCGCCAAGCAGACGGGCCGCGGACAATGCCATCAAGACTTGTCCAAGCTTAGGGGCATGCTCGAGGTTTGTAATCGCGGGGCCAGCAGAGAACGGTCACAAAACGTGAAGAAAAATCACTGGTGCATGCATTGGCTTGTTGAACGTGCGTCTGGAAAGGTCGCTTTTTGAAAGAAAGAGGAGAAATTCACTCGTACTTTGTAAATTTAGTTGTACGTTATAATATTATTATGCTATGGTAGGAGGGTATTATTTCTGCATTCCAACGCCAATGAATTATGTATCTTGTGCTCATTACTTTTTTCCCCGCCCCTTCATCAATCTAGCCGAACCGAGTCTCGAAATTTAAAACTTTCCAATCTTGGCCTGGTTGAACATGTGCTTTGCAGTCAAGGTGACTGTCTTCCACAGGTTTGGAAGGTCGAGGGTTGATGTAAAGGTATCCAAGAATCCAAAAGGAAGCATAGATGGGATCCATCCTGTAGATTTGTGCAGTTAGTATACGTACAATTGCAAAAAAGAGACGACAATTCGTTTCCTAGACTCACCTTGTGCCAATTCGAGGGCATAACCCTTGAGGATGTACTGGTTGCCATCTCCCCTCCTCATGTGGTTCTGCATTCCGGGGGTGTAGATTGCTGGCTCGGTCTGGTGCGCGAGGACTGAGCGCTGTTCGCCAGTGAGGATGGTAAAGTAATCGTCGGCCATGTGGATTCCAGTGTGTCCTTCTGTTCCGAGAGGAGTTCCAAAGAGGATGAGGTACTCGGTGAGGGAAGCGTGGAGAATGATCATGGAGCCCTAAATCCCCAATTGCCCATTAGCCATCAACATCAATTGCCGTAGCGGAAGTCAAGACCAACCATTGCGCCTCCGGCATTGTTGAACATCCAGTCCTCGTTCTTGAGCCCGCTGATGTGCTGGGTGCCGTACTCTCCCTGCAGTCTCTCGACCAAGTCCTGGAACAAGAGAGTGTGGTTGGCATTTGAACCTCCAAACTTGTCAATGCTCTGCTGCGACAGCTCTTGCAACTTGACCGGGTCAAAGATGTATCCCTTGTGGAGGTTCTTGTCGGCAAGCTGGTACAGCGACATGACGAGCGGGAGCAACAGCAGGAGGATGCGAACGATACCCATGATGATGAAGATTGGGGGGGTGAAATTCAATTGCAAAACGTAAAGGTCGTGAAGAGTGAAAAAAACAGATGCAGGCGCGATGATGATAAAGAAACGGTGGAACGAAGCGAAAGGGGGAGCACTCTATGTACGGAGCTTTTTGGGCCCGGCAATACTTTTGAGCTCCGCTGTTGGGCCCGGTACCTGGGCGGTCTTGCACGCCAAGCCGTCAGGGCGTCAGGGCCCGGGGGTGAAGCGACGCCTTGGCTGTAATGGCTAGCTCCCCCGGCGGCCTGTGTGCCACGATCAGCTCAGGGTAACTTGCCATCACACCACGACCACAATCTCGTTGTCTCCGGGTCTGGTTCGGCTAATAAGCTCAAGCTTGAACTCATACATTACACCTAATTCACAAAGTCCTAGGCATCTCGCAACCTAAGCATGTCCAATCAACCTTTTCGGATTGCAGCAGCCCCGCTGGTGATATGTCCCCGCGGATGTCCTCTCCCAAACCCCACCCAATCAACAACAACATCGGCATCTGTGGGCTTAAGCTTAAATCCCTTGCAAGCTTGGTAATCTACCGTACCCATCTACCAACTTGATGTATGTCTTTAGTCTCATGCCTATGTCTCAATTGTAACCAGAATACCATCAGCAAATCGAGTCTCGCGAGGCCCGATAGACCAGGCTAGCCCGATAGCTCTCATAACTACTACCTAATTAGGTAATTACTTCAGCAGGCAGGTGCGGGCACGAGACTAAGTAGCAGGTACTTATAATAAGTATCGTAGTAGGTTCGTTTGTGTATGTATGTATACATTGCACTCCAGTACGCGTTAACTCAAGCTCGTTTACCCGCTGTACAATTCGATAGCTACAGCGCTAGCGCTACTGTGGTTCTATATCTTAAAATTTATTCCAAGCCCTCGACACGTCGGTATATATACTTCTACCCTTAATATATCATGAGTACATACATGAGCTACCCCGATCGAGAGCTGAATTGCAATTGATCTCTCGATCTATTGATATTCTATCTATTCAGCCTCCCCAAAAAAAATTCTAATTAAAGTGAAAAATCCGGCAAGCTAAAAGCGCTTCGAACGTTGGGCTTCACGGTCCATTCTCTCCAGAAATTATATGATTTGCAAATTATATCATGATCAGCCTTCAAAATCGTATATATACGTATAAGATGTCACAGGTTATAGATCTAGAGTACATACATACAGAAGATACCTGGCCATTGTATGCTGCAAACATCGCTTCGTTACGTATACCTACCTAATCAATTGCAACATTGTGACTATAGTTCAGGTATACTACATAACCTCCTACCGCGCGCTAGAATACATACTTCCTACCTTATAATGTATGAATCATGAGTACAAGACCGCTACTCAAAGATAGATCCAGTCATGGCCATATGTCCAGCTACATATACTATAGCTCTACGTATATTGAGTTCCCGACTTTCGGAACCCGATTGCTCCGATAAATGTAGTAGAAGTTCCCATGAGTCTAGAGATCTAGAGTATAGCAAATCCCACAGTAAAGCCTAATGAAATATAGCCGCCAACACGGGTGGATACGTACTTAAACGATTTCTCGCCATACGGATTCTTCAAACTCAAACAACACAAGCTCAAGGCTTTTGATATTCCAATTCGCTGGCAAGCCGATATCCTATATATCGATCACCACATACCCGTGAGTTGGGAACACAGCCCCCCACCCCCCCCCCCACAGCCACGCCTTTGATTGAAATTCGACTCCCCCACTCCCCCTACGTGTGTTACGGCGCCGCGGGCTGTGCAAGGCCGTAACCCACCTTAATTGGGCTTCCAATATAGCATGTCTCCCCAAGCTCCTCATCCACACCAATTGCAATTGCAACGACGCCTACAAAATTCGGTTTTTTCCATCCAATAAACAAGCATCGATATCACTTGTTTGTATAGATTGATTCATTCCTAGCACATGCATATATGTTATTAGCCCAGTGCCATCTCAAGAAAATTAAATGGATATATATTTGTATGCAATAAGCCCTCGAGCTCACACATACATGGAAAGAAGTACGTATACATACCTCTTCCTTATCCTTCGAATTCGTTATGTGATATTCCTGTGCACAATATCAACTAATACCAAGAGATCTTGCCGCCTGCCTCCCACCCCTGTTCTCGCCCCGCCCCCCCCCCCCCCCCTAGCCCCCTCCGAGAAAAGCCCCCCCCCCCCACTGCAAGTCTTTTTCCCGAGGAATGGAATCAGGTAGAGTACCTAGGTACCTAGGCATATACGCACCATAAAGTCAATCAGTGCTCAATTTCTATGCACAACCAATCAATCTTTCCTCCGTAACATATAACGGCGTCCTAACCGCATGCCCTCAAAAACGTCTCGAGCAATCCCATGGCCATCAAAGTCGCGACGTACGTGTGTGTCCGGATATAAATATAAGCGAGGAGTGCATCTGCAGCTGCTGCTCGAGGTAAAGTACCTCTTGATCATAATTATTATGTATCGTTTTTATATGGCCATGGCTACGAAGGTAGAGGGCGGCGTTGCACAACCTAAGAAAGGTAGTTGGCGGGACGAGTCTAGTTGGCGGGCCATCCATATCGATAAGTATCGTCTTATCTGGAATAAGTACCTCGGCCTATCGCCATGGCTATAAACTCAAAACACTGCAACTGCGGCACTGCCCCCAAGCCGAGTATACAGAGATATAGCAAATATATTGCTATATGGGAAAAAGAGTTATCAGGTAAGAACTCAATTTCTGGGGATTTGGTGGCCAAGTATACG
This sequence comes from Peziza echinospora, assembly GCA_024516245.1. Taxonomy (NCBI): domain Eukaryota; kingdom Fungi; phylum Ascomycota; class Pezizomycetes; order Pezizales; family Pezizaceae; genus Peziza; species Peziza echinospora. The sequence continues at coordinate 333,481 of JAJLQT010000010.1, read as the reverse complement.
TACTTTAGTTGAGGTGCAAGAAGCATTAGAATTCCTCGTGTACTCGAGCTCCTGCAGATACAGTCAGTATATATCGGTTATGTATATATTCTGCAAATAGCATGTTAGGTATGCTCATCTGTTTGGGCGTTACTACATGTTACAAGGTGATATGCATACAAAATCTACTCACCACGAAATAGTATACAAAATCTAACGAAAGCTTCGAAAGCAGGATAACCCAAGTCAAAATAAGAAGCAAAATGCGGAGATGTGAAGTAGCCTGGTATGTGAAGATAAGAAGTGCTTATTCGTTTCGAAGTAATTGACTGTGGTAAAGATCCTCGGTTTTGGGCACCACTGTTGAAAGCTTAAGGTTAATTCGTGGACTTAACCGCCGACATTCGGCGACGATCGACCCAGATTGTGTTCTACTCGAATAATAAAGCTGCGAAACCACAATGCAACGGTAAAATCCATATGCATCATTGGCACATATTTTCAATCAGACCGAATTCCATAAGAAATTAGTACAACTGTATCAACTGCTAATCTGTCGTCTTTCGAGTCTCATGATCATGATGATCGTTGTGAGATTTTGGGTGATATTGCCTTTCGTATCATGTTCGTCTTGAGTCTGCTCAGAGCGAAGTTCTATCTAGAGCACCATGAGTGGCCTCATTCGGTCGCAGCAAAGAAGGTGATAGTTTCAAGTTCCCCGGTTTATAGTAAACCTGCTGATATATTCAGGCCTGTGGGTTAAATTTAATTTCACGATATTAAGAAACTTTAGAGATACTTGCCTTGATTGCTTCGCGAGTGAAGTCTAAAATCTCCAAACATATTGCTGATGAACTCATTTACTCCAAACCAGCCAGCCCCTAACTCCAGGTGTGGGTATAATACTTTATCTGTCCTATAATATCCCGGAAACAACACCTTGTTTCAATTGTATTTGCCTGTGCACCCCATTAGCACAATAGCCAATGGATTAATCATTGGGGCATGTGCTTTACCTTGATTTCTCCAGATTGATTCCCAAAATTCCAAAGTCAAACATAAGCGATGTATGCTTGTTACTCTAGCCTTGAGTAGAAATTATGTTTGAGGAGTGAGACTCCAATAAATATTGTAACTGACCGGAAGGGAGTACAATTGCTTTGGTGGATATCGATTGTTGCCTTAAATTTGTAGATTTGCAGAACAATAAAGTCACACAAGGCTTTTCGCTGCGCCCAAATTTCCAGGCTACATTTCCCATTTCCCAGCCACGGTTTCAAGGCCTTGAATTTGCACCTATCATGTATTGTAGCTCTCCAAGGTCAGCGTTACTCGAGGTTACAATTCCGGGCTCCCGCTATCTGTACTTGTCGGAAACGTGCAATTTCCATGATCAGATGAATCATTCGTAGGTTGCACGAATACTGAAAGTGTTCAGATTGGTACCTACTTAAGTTATAAGTAGGTATTTTCGATGCATGGATATTTAGCTGGAAATGAATCAAACAATCGTACGTGTCTAACAGCCATGGCCACGCTTAATGCTGTATATGTAATCAAATAATTATTAGCCTGTTCGATATCAGAGGATAGATACATAAATATGTAGTACTCACCTCACACAGACGATTAAACTAGAAGCATAATCGAAGAAACGGCATTTCCATCCCGTTATCGGCACTTGAAATATCCAGGTCCAAACAACTCGAATACTCTACTGTAAATTACCGATTGCGCATGCGCCAGTGGAAAGCGAAAGGCAGACTTGAACGCGGCGCAGCAGATGCCACAACGGAGCCTTGAATACCCTTGTATTTCCACAGAGCAGCGCCTGCAACATACCGAGGAGTGGTGTCTAACCCTGCGATACTTGCGGCTGGTAGAGAGGCGGCTACCGTTCCCGTTGTGCTCTAACCTTTTTGAACCTTTTTGGTTGCTTTAGGTACTCGAATAAGAATTTAATAACGGCCATGAGGTGGTGTGTGTGTAACGGTCGAGTTGAACGCCTTGTAGCCCATTCGGAGGAATAAGCTTCACAGTGGCTTATGATATACGAGAAAAGGCTTGGCCCAACCGTTACACTAAGATTGCGGAGTAATTGCTGTTGACGCCCACCACTTAACGGTTAACCGCAAGCTGCCCTTGCCCACCGAACTTACGCGGCCCTGGTATGTGCAGACGATTGGACATATCCTGCATGTCCCGGCTGAACTATTCGAAATGGATTAACGTTGATCGTCCTCTGAGGTCCGCACCGGCGGCGATGAGTACGTTTCGGTGCTCTTGCACAGCAGTACCTACGTTAGCAATGACGAATGGGCGAAGCTCCAACGGTCCCCAACCAATCCATGGCAGGTGATGGGGCGCACTGCATATCTGAAGTTCGCAGCCTATTGGTGGTGATGAGCACCGCTTTGGTGTGATCATGATGGCACTTGAGTCCTCCCATAAGTACCGCACTTGAATTTCAAGGTCAGGCCAAGATTCGATCTTGCAGAAGATGCGTCTGACAATATATACTACCCGTACTCCCGCGTCGAAGGGCGAAGGGAAACTGTCTAGCCGTCCAAGATTCTCTCGGGCTTTGTTTCACCAAACGGTTAAGGAGTGATATATCTTGATAACAGGGCCCTGACATATATTGACCTTCATTAAAGCACGAAGCAGCACTTTATACTCAGCAAGGATTATCATAAATCGAGAAAATTCTAAACACCATCACGGCGTAGGAAGACACACCTTATATGGCCCAGTCGGGACCAGCTTTTCTTTTTGGAAATTTCCGAGGGAATATCGAACCTTTTAGGCCGCCCGCCATAGCTCAGAACTATGAACATTGACGACTTTCTGAAGTTGACCAAGTATGGCACAGACTACAACGACATGCCCCTCGGGACGGATCCGGTGATCTTCCGCTTACTCCAGGACTCACTAAAGGGAAAGCTGAAGACGTTTGGAAAGGATTTTGTTGCTCCCGCAGTCAACGATCCCAACTATGTACCGCCCAACCGCGGAAGAGCAGTAGTCATCTTCGGCATGACGACCCTGGCACTGGCATCCATCGTGGTGCTCGTCCGGATGTGCACCAAAAGCTTGCGAGCGGCGGGAGGGAGGGTCGGACAGAGGGCTGGTGCTGGGATGTCTGGTGCCTTGGGCGGGCGGTCCGAGAAGGAGCGGAGCTGGGAGGGGCGCACGCGGAGCGAGTGGGAGTGGTGGAGGCCGTGGAAGAGATGGGGATGGCGGTTTGGCAGGGTGGGGATGGACGACTGGGCGATGGTGGTCGCGCTGGTGAGTACTGCTTCTTTCAGCTCTCGGCCTAGCTCCCTTTCGGCAATTGGGACTACTTCTTCGAGATCATATCAGCTGACTGGGTTCCGCCCTTCTAGATTTTCCTCGCGGGCTACACCACCCTGAACGCCCTCACCGAAATCTACGGCGGCATGGGCAGGCACGTGTACGACGTCTCGCTGAACTCTGTCCGCTTCCTGCTGAAGGCAAACTTTGCGCACACCCTGATCTACCTTACGCTGTCCTTTGCCATCAAGCTGTCCATCCTGCTCTTCTACCTCAAGCTCTTCCCCGTGACCTTCACCAAGATGCGCTTCGCCATATACGGCCTGATTGTGTTCTTTGCCATCTACACGGTTGTGGGGTGCCTGGTGCTCAGCTTCGTGTGCAAGCCAGTGCGGGCCTTTTGGATTCTGGAGCTTCGGGTGGGCAGCGAGTGCCCCAGCCAGCGGGAGTTGGAGATGAGATATCGGGGCGTTCTCGGCGTCCACATCAGCGGTGACTTTCTGGTCCTAATGCTGCCCCTCAAGCTCGTTGCCAGTCTGCGTCTGCCCAAACGGCAAAAGGCAGTGTTGGTCTGTCTGTTTTGCGCCGGAGGGGCAGCTTGCATCGCCTCAATTTTGCGGCTGTACTATTTCCCGTGGATCAACAACTCGCTGGATGTGACCTGGAACGTGACGCCCATTGCGTTCTGGGGACAGGTGGAGGCAAGCACGGCAGTCATCTGCGCCAGTCTGCCGGCCTTGAAGCCACTGATGTCGTTTCTGCGCAAAGGAAAGAAGACTTCCGATCTGGGAAATCCCACGGGCGCTCGCAGCCTCAGCCCCACGCCACACATTCCTGCGCATGGCCACAAGAAGAATGTCAGCAGTATCAGTGGGATGGGAAGCAGCGCCAGAACGAGGTCGCCGGCTAACATGGATCCATATGCGGCCGGACTTGCGGAGATTGATGACATTGATATCGACATGTATATTGATGAGTATGGCCATGATTTAGAGTCTGGCAATTCCAGTGTGATTTTGGCACGCCCAGAGGCCGCTTATCTGGGCAGATTTGGTATGCAGAGCTCAGGACTATCCATGGCGACAACTACACTGGACGGATCTTCACAGCAGCTCATTCCCGCCGAGACACAATTACGGCCTCCGACAGCCCAGCAAGCACAGCAGCGAACCCGCCTCACCCCAAATACCACTCCGAATAGAAGTACGACCTCGGTGAATACATGCAAACCGCTTCCCGCTCTCCCTCCTCACAGCCATGGGACAAGCGGGCCCTTCACTGCACCCCCCGAAGTTCTGGGTACGAGTCCTCCCGCCAAAACAACTCCCGCGCCAGTCAAGAGCAACGTATCAAGATACCCTCATCCCTATGCTCATCTTGACCAGAGTGGAATCGAGAGGCCTTATTGGACCACCTCCGAGAGTCTAGCATCCAATGGTTCACGACCCGCCAATGCTTGGTGGAAGTGATCATGAATCATGCGTTCTTTTTTGCTTCCTTCAATCATTTCATTTGTTATTTCCTTGAAAATTTCTGTTTTATTTTAGCACTGGGTGGCATCGGCGTCAGGTTTGGTTTTTATCATGTTTTCGTGTACATGAATTGCAATTGTGGGATTGGAGTTTATTTGGGATTTTTTGTGCTCGGAAGGGGGATATGAAATATACGAGTCCAGGAATATGAAGGATGTGTTATGGATGGGATGAGAACAGTAGATTATATGCCATGGAATTGATTGTTCTGCAATTGCGGTTTTGGATTCTTTAAATGGTGCCTGTCGTGTTTCAAAAAATTCATTGTGGTGATTCAGAACGCAGGATATCTGGGTCGATCTTGCTTGGGTATAAGGGGCATGAGACTAGGTATAAGAGTAACAGTCTCGTTCTCGTCCCTGGAAAGGGAGTTGTAGTCTCGTACCCGGGAGTTGCTTTAGTTCAACCGCTTGGGTGGGAAATAGTCTAATGGGTGGGAAAGCTTAAGTGCCTTACATTACTGTTGTCATACGTCATCATTGACGTGGGTCCGGAGCAGCCAGCGCAAGCTACGGCTTCCTGCCACACGAGCACAGCTAGCGACTGCGCCCTGACAGCTTTCGCGACGTTCCCGCTGCAAGCAACAAACCCTCAATTCCTGGTCAGCTACCTATCAGCATAAACGACAACCTTGATTTGTCCCCACCTTTACTTAATTGTGCGCATGAAACTTGCGCCTGGAAGAATTCCTTAGCCACAAAGCGACAAGCTTAAGCATCAGACGCTGCCATGCACTGTATCTTGATTCGTGACTTTGCTTTTTCCAAGCTTAAACTTCCATACATTAAAAGATGAGAATCGCAGCACACATACACACAGCATCTAACCTCACGGCTTGACTTTGAACATCGGTCGTGCTCACCACCAGTGCTGTAAACAATGTCCTCAATACTCTCTGCGCTCGTCTCGCTTCCAGCGCTTCCGCTGCTATACCTGACGTCAAACACGGGGATGGCGACGTCGCTTAACCTCCTCTTCTTCCAGATCACATGGTCCGCCTTGGTGATCGGGTATCAACCACTGATGGTCGAACTCGCCGGGACTCTCGTCGTTCGGGCAATATTCTTCCTTCTCCCCTCGCTAATCCTTCTCACCCTCGACATGACAACCCCCGCCGTCGCAAATAACTGGAAGTCCAGAACCGCGCGGAGGAAAGTGAAGAACAACTGGAACGTCGTCGGAATCGCAATCCTCAATATCGTCCTCGCAACAGCGCTACAAGGCGCGATCGAGTACCTCTTGACGAATGTCCTCCATGTTCGCAGCGCAATCAGGGTTCCGAAAACCCTTCCCATACCGACGAGTGCGCTGTGGGATTTTCTGAGGGCGGAGCTCATGAGGGAAGCGCTCACATACATGATCCATCGCTACGTCCTCCACCAACCCGCAAACTTTGGCCGCCAGTCCACCACAGCAGCACGACTCCACCAAAAGTGGGCGCATTCCGGGTACGGAGCATGTACAGGATCGTTTTCAGCGCATTACGACCACCCGATACCATATCTCCTCCTGCATTTCGTGCCCAGTTACCTCCCGATGGCGATATTCATTCGGATGCATGCGTTGACGTTTTTTGTGCATTTGTCGTTGATTTCGTTGATCGACGTGATTGCTTATTCCGGATTAACGGATGCGCCGACGGGGTTTATCCCGTTTGGATTTATGTTGGGATGGATGGCGCAGAGGGTTGATGGGCATTATTCTTGTAATGGGAGGAGGGCGTTTGGAATTTGGGGGATTGCGGATTGGGTGATGGGGACGAGGGTGGAGACGGGTGGGGAGGAGTATTTGAAGGGGAAGTGGGGGGATGTGTCGGAGGGGTTTTTGGGGGATGGAGATTCGAAGGGCAAGAGAAGGTCGAGGACGTAGATAGGGAAGGGATATAGTTTTTTTGGATTGTTTTATTGATAGCTTTATTGGGGTTTTAGGGATATCTGCAGGTTGTATTCGTTTTTTTGGGATTGGTTTTGATCTGATTGGTTTTCGGTAATTACCGAGTTTTGATCTGGATTTTACGGTAGTATATCAGGATACCTGATAAAAAAATTTGTAAACGCCAATTATGTACTTAACAGTTATCAAATATGGTTTCAGTGCATGCATTAGAGTGCACTTGCGGTTACAGCGGTTTCCATTTCGAGACTGGATCCCGTTAATCAATCGCGCGTCAGGGATGATCTGCAGAGCTGGCAGTTAGGGCAGTGGAACAATCCGTGCAGGCACTCTCGGTTTAGTCAATGTTAACAAGGGAGCGGCCGCCTGCCCCTCAATAAAAACCTTTAGAACCCCCTCCCAGCACCAACTTCGGCCCCATTCTTTACCACAACACAATAACAACTCAATTGCTCAGGGCGCAGCTCCCGCCGCAAATATGTCCTCCAACGTCACTGTTGACCCACCAGTCTCGGTCATCGATCTCCTCGACCAAACGACAGTCTTCTCGCTCTTGCTCACCGTTGTCTGCGTGGTGGCTGCCTATGGCCTCTCAATTGCAGTCCTCGCGCCATCAACCACCAAGAAAATTCGCTTCGTCTTCATATGGCATCTATTCGATGCCTTGATTCACTTCATCCTAGAAGGCAGCTTCCTCTACCACTCCCTCTTCAGCTTCGCCTCACCAGAACAACTCGCGCTTCAACCTCCAGAAGTCCAGAGCCTTAAATACCGCGTTGCGGGCGCCGTGTTCAGCGATGCGCCAATGGCAAAGCTCTGGCAGGTATACGCAAAGGCCGACCTCCGATGGGGAGTCGGCGACCCCACCGTCGTTGCACTCGAAATCCTCACCGTTGTCGTCGGCGGGTCGCTCGCACTCTGGATCACCTATCTCATCCAGCGCGATGAGGCGGCGGCGGTATCAGCCCGTGGAGCGGGATTCGGGAGGCTGAAGTGGTTTGTGATTGTGGTTTTGGCGACGATGGAGCTGTATGGTGGGTTCATGACGTTTGTGCCGGAGTGGCTTATCGGAAGTCCGGCGCTGGTGACGAGCAATTGGATGTATAAGTGGGTGTATTTGTTCTTTTTCAATACTCTCTGGGTTTGGATTCCCGGTTGGCTTTTGTGGGAGGGGTATTGGGAGCTTGTGGCGGAGGGAGCAAGCGGCGCTGGAGTGGCGGCGAAGAAAAGGGTTTGAGATTTTGATGGATGGATGAAGTATTTGAAGTTTTCAGGGAAATGAAGGGGTACAGGTACTGGTGATATATCCATTTTGGTGGCAATTATTTACTTTCTATTCATTTGGGACAAATGTCTATCTCGTCGGGGTGTTTGTTTGAGCAAGATAGCTTTCTTCTACTAGGGAACGTTCTCTGAATATCAAAGGCTACCGCCGACATGAGCGTCCGGCCCGGTCCCTGTTCTCGTCCCGGTCCCGAGCTTGGACCAAGCTCCAGGCAGGCCCTTCGAGTTACAGACGCGGCCTTGGCGCGCCGTGATCGGCATTATGATGACCCGACCCGACAATCAGCATTCCGGCCACACGTGCTGTGCGGCAGTCGTGAGGCCCAGCGCTCGTTGGGCCGGGTCCTAGGATCCTGTAGGCATACCTACAATGCCACTCTGCTGAACCCTGAAGCCACACCTTTGATTCTTACCTACACTCTTACATCATCATCCTCAGGTCCAGCCCCCGGGCTCCATCTGCGTTGACAAATCGAGATCGAATCCATCGCCCGAGCTCTGCGGGCGCGGATCACGCCCTCCTACTGCCGAACGACCTGCCCCATCCACCGCATCACCCGCCAAACGCAAATTCTCTGACGAGAGGCACGGAAGGCTTCGCTTCCCTGCAGCAGCTCGGCTCAGAATCGCCAATCAGGGCCGACCGGCGGGCGGAACCAGCACCAAGCGCCCTGCACTTGCGCTCTGCACTCGGAGCTAGCCCCATCCTCGCCCCCCCAGCCGGCAACACCATGGTGCCTGGCCTTGAGAATGGAGACGAGATGGATGACTACGACGACACCCCACCAAGCCCCGGCCGTGCCTCGAATTCGAGATCGTCCATAAATCTTGCCAGAGCGGTACGTGATTGATAAAACTCGCTCGGGGCGAAACCATATACGAACCTTTCAAGTTCTTTACAAGAGCTAATGGGTTGTCTTGTAGTGTGATTACTGCCGGCAGAGAAAGGTACAGTTACCTTAGAACATCGGGATTTGGGTGCAGTTTTGCTCAAAAAATATCTGCATCTAGGCTGGCTGTTCTAGAGAAAAACCAACATGTCGAAATTGCAAAAATGCCAAAAGACAATGCACCTACACCGATCCCGTGCTGAGGAAGGAGAATCCAACCATGAAGCTGTATAGAAGCATGCCCTGCTCCCTCAATCCCATTTGCGGCCGCTAATTCCAATTGACAGGTCTGGCCAGCTAAGCAGCCTAGGCTCCCGGCTGTCAAGGATTGAATCTCTTTTACCAGCAGTCACACAGGGATCTCCTTCACAAGGATCTCCGTTCTCTGGAGAGGAAACAAGTCGTCGATTGCATGGCATCGAAACCCGTATTGGTGGAATTGAGGATAAGCTCGACTCGGTACTCTCACTCTTATCGGCTCTGAACAGTGTCAAAAGCAATCATGGGACACCGCCCGGCCTATCGTTAGATGATCGCCTCAGAAAGAAGAGAAATAGCATGACAGGGCACGGTGACGAAGACGACTCTCAAGGTGGAGCACCGGCAGGAGAACCTTTGGTTGCTGATGAACAGGGTAACGTTTACTATTTGGGAAGATCCTCAAATTACTCCTTCACTGCAGATGCAGAGATTCTGGTTCAAGCACGATTAAAGAGCTCCAAAGCTTCTACCGCATCCAAACATGGTTCACTTCACAGTAGCAGTAACCCTGAAAGTCAAGTATGGGATGCTGAGGAAAATATCGAGGGTGAAGAAGAAGCCAAAATACTCTCCGGAATGGCATCACACCTGGGTGATATGCGTGGCGAAGGACTAGGTAGTCGTGAACGTACCGTACCAAGGGAACTTGGCCTCAGCAACGAACTAATTGAAGAAAATGGATACCTTGGTCACATGGGCAAAAGAAGCAAGACAGGAGCGGATGAAGAGTTTTATATACCAACTCTAGCAGAAGGAAATTTGATACTTGAACGTGAGTGATCTACATCATTGCTTGCCATTATGAGATTAATTGCTCAAGGTTTTCTTTTCAGGAGTTTACCGTAAAGGTGCACCTGGAATACCTTTAATCTACAGGATGCCACCCAAAGAGGTCATCCGGAGGCTGTTATTCTCACCACAAGAATGCATCGAGGATGAAACAATTGATTCTGCCTCGGTTACTATCGCAAATTGTCTAGGCTATTATGTGCTTGCGCTTGATCTTACCGGCACTAGCCCTCAAGAATATCAGGCTGAACTGAAATTAAAGAGGCGCATGGCAAAAAATGCTTGGGCAAGTTTTAAGGATTTACGAATATTTCTAACGCCAGGGATCCCGCATGTTCAGGCATTGATGATGATGGGCATCATCGCTCAAGATACTTCAAGACCGGGGCTTTGCTGGATGCTCATCTGTCAAGCGTGTAGGCTGGCTCAGGCAATGGGCCTTCACCGCCGAATTGACCCAGAAAGAACCGCCAATTTATCTTCAGACGATATCACAAATCGGATATCGCTATTTTGGATGTTATATGTCCTTGATAAATCTTTTTCGCTTTCTTTTGGCAGGACATCCTGCTTTCAAGATTTCGACTGTGATGTGGAGCTTCCGCCAACCACTGACAAACCTTTCCTAAATGGATCTGTCTCAAACTGCTTTGAGCCAAATCACTTCCGTGCTATGGTTGAAATGGCTAGATTGCAAAGCTTGGTCTACAAAAAGCTATACTCCGTCAAAGGATCCAGCAGAAAAGGGATACCTGGTATGGAGGAGACCGAAAAAACCGTTTGGGAGCTTGATGCAAAACTAAGGGCTCTGAGAGATAGCCCTGTATTTGTTCGTATATCTGAAAATCAATTTCTTCGAACGTCTCGAGCTAACATCGATCTTTAGAATATTGCTACTCTGACATTTGTGTCGCTGAGTCCGGACGCACAAAAAATCAACGAAGATATCCTCATTGCAGCTGAGAACCTTGTATTTGCGTATCACACTCTCATGACTATGATACATCGCCGAATCTACAACCCAACTAAAAATAATCAGGGAGAGGGTGATGACTCTCGTTTTAGAAGCCGCAATATCCTGCTACTATCTGCTCGTTCAGCTATCCAAATCGTCAGAAAATTAGGTGTAACATATAAGAATTATGTGAAAACAAGATGGTTTGCAATCTCCGTGTATCAAAGACAATTGATGAGCTTGTAAACTAACAACAATCGCAGGCTAATATTGTTTCATCCTTTTGCTCCCTTCTTCGTCCTATTTTCTAAAATCGTTACTTGCCCAAATTCTCCCACGAATGAAGTTGACATCCAACTGATGTGCTTTGTCGAGAATTTCCTCGAAGATGTTCGAGATGCAGCATATATTGAGGATGACGGAAACAATGAAAATGATGAAAATGAAGGGGGTGATGGCATCAAAAAACTTCTCACAGTTGTAAAGGCATTCATTCGGGTTGCAAAGAGCTTCATCAGAAGAGACAAGGAGCGCTTACAAGGGTCCACCATCCCAAATGCGGAATCCGAACATAGAGAAGTCGGGGGGCCAAGTGATGAAGAAGTTCAAATGGCCTCTGCAGCTGGTGATGGAAGTCCCCATCATCCAAGGCCGAATGAAAATGAGCAAACCACCTCCGAACCTCCACCAATTTTGCTTACGAATATATTCTCCCCTCTGGCCGCCGTCGGAGAAAACAGTCTAGCAAGTGGCAATCCTGCATCAACGGACCCCGTCGTGGTCCAACGCTCAATCGATTTCCTTAACCTATCAGCAGAGTCTTACCGGCAATATCAACAAATGCAACTTAACGCCATTAGCAATCTCCCCCCAGCTGATGATAACGAGGGTGGGTTTGTTCGCTGGAACACCACTGTCCCAACACTGTCAATGAACAACCTTCAGGATCTGGCGAGTATGGACATTGATATGACCTCGGACATGCCGATAAGCTTTGATTACAATAATCAGGCGTTCCCAACGCCCACCAGCACGGCGACTGGGTATATTGGACAACCGACCCAGGGATTGGCACCGGGTAGTGTGGAGTTTGGCAATATTGATTATGCAGTTGCGACTTCATCTGCATCTTGTGCATCTGGTGCGAGGCCGAGAGTGACTGTTGACAATGATTTCATGGCGGTGTTTGAGTGTGGTGTGAGGCAGGGTGCGATGGATTTCGATTGGATAAATTGGGAAGCATAAGGACGTTTTGAGCAGGCCTTTTTGGTGCATCTTCTTTTACTTGGTTGTGTCTTTTTTTTCGAATGGTTTGGGCTGCTTATACCAGAACACTTATACCTACCTCCCATTTATCATATCATCTTTTGGGCTTTTATATATTCTACAAATTGTTTCTTCTCTGATTAGTATTTGTTCAGCAGCTGCATTTTGAATGGGCGCCGGCATATATCATTTGGATCTCGTACTGCTTGTCGTCTCTCCTCTTGTGGTCCTATTATATTATCTATTTGTCTAACCTTTTTTTCACTTTCAATCGACTTGTGCGCATGCAGGGCTAGCTACATTATGTACCTAAATTATTTGCAATACATCTGTGTAGTGCACATTAGCGTTCAATTATACGCATAATCTGTTCTTTGGGGGTTCCAGAAGGCTGGAAACGTGCACTTTACGCAAAGTTTTAAGTGCAGAAGACATTGAAGGGGAGTTCACTTAATTGTGTTGGGACAAGAAATCTTGGCATGCTCCGGGGACCCCGAACCGCGGGCATCTCCATTTCGGTACTGTTGATGCAATTAATCGTCCAATAACCACAATCCCCACGGGCCGATTCAATCCCGTTTGGAAAGTAAATGCATAAGGTGTACTCTACCTGTCTAGATTTATCCTTTCGCTAGTCCCATTCCCCGATCGCGAGCGAGCTCTCCCCACAAAAAAGCTGGGATATGTGCGACCAGGGGGGGGTGGATCTACTCAGAGAAGTGGTGGTGGTGCTCGACTAGTTTCGTCTCGTGAGGTACGGAAATAAAATACACTAGTGAAAAACCTCGGCTACAGACCAAAGCTCTGTGACATTTCCACACACCCCTAGCCAAGTCACATGTCAATAGAGAGAGGGATGTTCGGTGACTTCATCGGGAAGGAAGGAGGTGTGGGCTGCTCGGGAGGCCCGGTACCGGTGGTTGGAATTCTGGCCGGGCGCGGTAGTAGAGTACTATATATCAGCCTGGATCGTGTGCTCCTTCCCGTAGGCCTTTCTTTCCTTCCTGCAACAATCTATATCCAGCACGAGAATTATCATCGTCAAGTTATTCACCTACCTCCTAGCATCAACCTCAACTTCAGCACCGTAAATACATAGACCAAGCAAAGATGTCTTTCGCCGATGGTATGAAGCTCCCTCCCCCCCCCTCCCCCCCTCCCCAGCCTCCGCCCCTCTCCTCCCGCAAAAAAAAGGTACCAAAATAACTAACACCCCCCCCCCCCCCTCCACAGAAGCCTTCCCCGCCTCGCAAATCTTCGACCAGATCTCCGCCTCCCTCCAAAGCGAAGACGCGCGCACCGCGGCCCTAAAGTCCGGCGGAAAGGCCATCTTCGGGTTCACGCTCACGAACGCCAGCGGCGCGACCGCAGACTACCACATCGACCTCAAGACGACTGGCACAGTCGGAAAGGGGCTTGCGCCCGAGGGACAGAAGCCGGATGTCACGCTGATCTTCAAGGATGAGGATTTCTCGAAGCTGGCGAAGGGGGAGGTGCAGGCGCAGAAGCTGTTTATGGGGGGCAGGATGAAGGTTAAGGGGGATTTGATGAAGGCGACGAAGGCGGAGGTAAGAAAGAAATTCACAGAGCTTGAGAGTTTGAGATATCTGGAACCTTATTTCTGACATTATGCGTGTGTGTGTGTGTGTGTGTGTGTGTGTTATAGTTCATCCTCAAGAATGCGACAAAGCCAAAGGCAAAGTTGTAGATTTTATTTTCATTTCTTGGTTATAATTACTTGCACATTCATCCATGTTTTCGATCGCCCTTTCGAATTCGTTATAAATTCATAATACCACCACCACCACCACCACCACCACCAACATCAGATCCCATCATAACACGCCCATTGCCTCGTTTTTTTTTCTTTTTTTCGACTTTTGGATGGAGTTCCTGTACATACTTGAATTTCAAATTCTCTTTGATGGTTGTGAGGTAGCGAAAGGAAAATGTTCACGTGGAAGGAAGGAAGGAAGGAAGGAAGGACCGGACGATTAATAGTGAGGCTGTCATCTAGGCAGGCGGTCTATTTCCTTTTATCATTGTAAACCATCACACCCAACGAAATAAATGTATCATCAAAATTGCACATGTTCAATCTGCTCATGAAATGGAAATGGAGAATATTCGTAATAAAGTAGGGGATTTGAAGTAAAAACAGGTGGGACTATCAGATGACATGGTTTGTGTGCAACAATATATAAACAAGTACATACTCATAATGGTAGTATGCTACTGTACTTTGTGGGTAGTATTTTTAAACTGATCCGCATGTCAGCCGATTATGGTACCCATTTTTGCAGAGCAATTCGAAATTCAACAATCATGAAAACATGTCAACGTGAAGAGACAAGGTAGAATGTAATATGAAAATAAAAATTATAAATCTAAGACTGGATTACAAGGCAACAAAGTAAATATAGCTGTCCCCTTACCCAATCCAAAATGAAAAGAAAAAGAATATATTAAACACAAGAACAAGATGCCAAAGATGCCTAGCCAAGGGACGTATTTCATCACAAGGCACCTAATCTGACCGACTTCAAACTCTCATCTAATCTCTCAAGCTTCTGCTGGATTTCCCGGACAACCTCCTTCCGCCGCATGCGAACCGCTGGGTCGTCGCTCTCGATGCTATCTAGCTTCAGAAGCTCTCCCATTATCGTCTCTGAGATTTTTCGGTGGGCGTCCTCGCGGGCTGGCGAGTTTGCTGGTGGGTTTGCGATAAACTCCCGGGAAAGGGCCCCGGTTTTCTCCTCCACCGCTTGTCTGACTCCTTCGATTTTTTCAATTGGACTGAGGATGACGGCGGGTTTCGGTTTGGGTGCTTGCGCTGGCGGCTTGGGTGAAGCACCTTTGCCCTGTGCTGGCTGTTTGGATGATGAAGCCTTTGTTTGGCTTGCCATGCACAGGATTCTCGCCCCACTCCCAATCCCCAGGCTTTTGAGTGTGGCCACATCGTCCTTCAAGCTTCTGCCGAGCCCGACAAGGGAGATTCTAGACGGATCGACGCCGGTTGCCTGTGATGCCTTTGCGCGCAGGGCTCCAACGGTGACATTACCGCTTGAGATTGCTCCGCGTGGGAACTTGAATTCGTGGTCCTTTGTGCCGTGTTTGACATGTACAACGTCCTCCGTCCTATTCGGGTCCTCCACAGGCCCGGCACTGCCCTCGCCACCGATGACCCGATGGAGGAATCTCCGCATTGTGAAGAAAGTGGTTATGATGATTCCAAACGCAATTAAGATGCGAGGAAGAGTGTCTGCGATCGGTGTCCCAGGTTTATAGTATTTCGAGAGTGCGTCCTGTACCACCGGGGGGAGTGACGAGTGTACCGTGAGAGCGAGCGACTCAATGTAGTCGAGGTAGTGCTGGGGCACGACGGGGAACGCCAGCTTGACTTTGTTGGCAGAGAACCGGGAGGGAGGGGAGATCGGACGAATAGCGCGTGGCACTGAGTGGGCGAAGGAGAGGGAGTGTGCGTGCGGAGGTGCGTTTGGAGCGCTTGTCGTCGGATTGGGTGCTGGAGGGCGGGAGTCTGCTTGGGTAGAAACGTTTATTGAAAGTTCTCCGGCCAGGTGGTTGCTTCAGGTCGCCAAACAGGGTCCACACCACGTGATATCGACTAGCGGCGGCTAGTGTGCGCTTGGCGTCCACATGGCTTGGCGCTTCTCGCGGTTGCAGCCTCATCCAGCCTAGTGGCGTTGCTGACGACTTCCTCTTGGGGGGCTATGACTTCCGCTTTCGTCAATCGTCTACGCAGACACGAGTCACGAGACTAGGCGGGTAAGAGGCGAGCGAGTCCAGGATGTAGTTCGCAGTTCAGGTCCTTCCAACCCTTCAACTCGCCTCGACTCCCCTCACAGTGCGTATGGGAACGAGACTATCGGCCCCAGTCTCGTGGCGAGACCCCCATAGAGCCTCGATCCCAGCTCTTCAACCGAATTTTCGTTATATATATTGCAAGCTTACCTACTCATTGTGCTCGAATAATCCCATACACTTGGTGGAAGCCCCTGGGCACTTATACGCCCAGCCATCTCTCACCCAAAGCACAACTGCACGACAGATAATTGAGTTGTCTCGTGCCCAGAATAATTGAGCACATTTTAAATTGCTCATCTTGTGTCTTGAGACCAGGCTCGCCTTTAGCCTCGACCCGCTCGCCCTGGGATGTCTTCAACATCGCACAACATCATCCATTCCGTGCCTCAGGCCACCCCAAAAAGACAAGAAAACACCCCAGAGAAACATCTTCTAGTGTCTGTGCTGCAGCCCTGATATAAAACAACCCAGATGAACAACCTTGGAAATGCTTCCAACTAGGACACCTCAAAACGCTAGCTCAAATCCAGCGCAAACCCGAGTACAAGTCAAGAACTTTTCAGCCATAAAAGCCAATTCAGCATCCACCCGAAAGCCTGTCGGGATTGCAGTCAAATCTTACCTATCTAGTCGATTGCTTCATCTCATCGGCCATGTTGGGTTATTTTTTACACGTAACCATGTACAACATGTTGCTCGGGGAAAGTTCCAACATGCAGCCACCCGAAGGCCACGGCTCATACCAGTGTCACCATACAATATATGCACCATGCACCCCCATATCTTTGGGGTTTTCTGCCGTGCTGCCTGCAGCATGGCAGCACAATGTCCGAGAGTTTACTTTAATTGCTAAAACACCAGTGTGATAGGCGGCACGACGATAGACGGCCTCGCACGCCTCGTTTTCCTCTCCCTCGACCAATGCTGCTTCCGGAAGATTCTGACCATGCCGATTGGAAGCTTTTGACTTCAGGGCAACAGCATGATGTAATATGTGCCTGGTGTTACACCGTACATTGCATAATGTACTCGAACATATTACAACTACCGCCAGTGTGGTCAACAGGTAAAATCCAATGCAGTCATATTGAAACCTTAAGCTTCAATCAAATGCGCAGTTTACAAATATGAATGTAGCAAAGCTAACACATCTATTAGAATTTCGTTGCAGCCCAGGAGCTGTGGAATCTGCTGCTGGCCGCACCACTTGCCGCCCGGTAAGGCTGACATAAAGGAGAATTAGATCCAGTAGAGGTCATATATTACATGCCATATTGCCGTCAGCGGTTGTCTGAAGACTCACAGTCTCGTGCCAGGGCTCAAGGCTGCAGATGTCTTCGTGCAGTTGCAGATTACTTGCTTGGATAATTGTGCTGTCTCGTATCGATTCCGGGTTCAACTATAGCTAACTTCTAGCTCTGGTGCTCAAATCCAAGGCCTCTGCACCACTGAGGAACAAGACTGGATAACAATAATTCAATTTTACGGCACTGGAATCATGCAACAGAGGGGAGATTTGAGGCGAGGAATACGAGGCAGGCGCCTACAGTAGTGGCAATCTGAAATGTGTTTTATTTAACAAGGCTCCTCCAAGGCCACATGGGCATGATGATTTCAGTTCGACAGAGAGATTATGCAGTCATCTGTGTTGTAGAAAACATACACACACCAGAACTGCAGGCAAGGCCAGTCTAGAAGGCAAGGCTACAAAATAACAGATATTTGATCAACGGACAAACCATAACGTCAAATTTGAAACATGTGATAACGGGTGGTGGCGTGGGAAAAGTACTGAGACAGAGTACCATTATGCAATTTGCAATGTACAAAAAGCTTGCTAACCATGGAACGAGAACAGATACAATTTACATACCGCGTTACTAAACTTAACCATACTTTATTGATTTATGGAGAGATAAACTCACGAGAACAGGATCGAAATCCCAGTTTAGTGTTTATAATACATGCAATTAGATTGGAGTATCAAATTTTTCGACACCGGTACCTGCACAACCGAGCTCGAGGACGTTAAGCACGCAGGACGATTCCGCAAAGTGTACCACAGGCAAAAAGCCTATTTGTTCAGTTTCACCTCAGGGAAGCAATGTTTTCGTGCCAATCAGGATAATTGGCTCAGCAGAATGCATAATTATATGGCGAGCCGGGACTGCAGCCTTCCAGTCCATGCAGCCTTGCTCTCCTCTGCAGCCTCGGATATCGAGGCTGCGGATATCGATACGATGACTAGCAGCAATTTGCGGCGTCAGATGTCGATCGCTGCGGGCAGTTCGCACCAATCCCCAATCATGTGACCCATCTGGAGGCCGAAGTGAAACAGAGGACTAACCCGGAGCATCGAGAACCGGCAGGCAGTTTACTCCTCGCCGGCCTCCTCCTCCCGGCCATATATGCCATGTGGCCTGCTCACCCAGGCAATCATATCGCTCCGTCCGACGGCCGCGCCACATCACCACACTTTGA
Organism: Peziza echinospora; assembly: GCA_024516245.1. NCBI lineage: Eukaryota > Fungi > Ascomycota > Pezizomycetes > Pezizales > Pezizaceae > Peziza > Peziza echinospora. The sequence goes on along the minus strand of JAJLQT010000010.1, from coordinate 315,032 downwards.
CTCTCGAGCACACGGCAGCACCCAGACACAGGGATCGATGGATTTGCGAAAAGAATCCTATATGATGCAGTGTGGGCACGAACACGGCACCGGCCAGCGGCCGGCGGCGTCGAGCAGTTACAGCAGTAGCCTGGGACCTGCATTGTCGGCACGGCATTGGCGATGGCGGTACAGCTGCTTAAGATGAGGTTGGTACTTCTGACCTCGTATCTGGGGGCGCGTGGCCACGATGCGTCCACGAAGAGGACGTAAGATGTGAGCACGTCTGAAGCGTCGATTCGATCAACCTCAAGGAGCAGCCCGACCCCACGTCCCACTTGCCTAGTTTGGTCATACGTAACTGAGCATCCCCCCCTCGCCTGCCGTCTGCCTATATATGGAAGGCATCAGAACGCTCCTCGACATATTTCCGGGCCCTCCGCTGCTGCCCTGCAGAAAAAAAGACTTTCAGATTCAACACGAACCACAAACTTCGTCGATGAAATCAACACGACATTGCCAGATCTCCGGTTCGTTGGTTTTATATCTACCGAGAACACCACATTGCGGGAGGTGCTGTCCAACTGCCAACACAAGCCAAGCCAGATCATATCTCAACAGGAATCTATCCATAGATCGCCAATCAATACTCAACAGTTAAATGGACAGGATTGACGCTATGAGACGCGCACATCAAGTTATCAACAGCGACCTGATAATAAACTCACAATTGGGCATACACCCACAATTCGAAGAAGTCGACACAGAGTACTATCCTAATGAAGGAGTATCACCGCTGCATGTATCGGACCAAACGACAACGGGATATTCTGTCCACAGCTATCAACCTGAAATCCCAGAAATTTCCAGCAGCCTTGTTACCCCCATTCCTCAGAGTCGGGAAGATTTTGCCTTGAATAGTGAGCCGAGTCTTAACTTGGCTAGAGGGCTGGATAAGATAATACTTGCAGAAACAGAACCTCGGATTTTTCCGTTGGGGCATGCGAGGGATATGGACAACTTTGGCAGAATACAGGGAATCCAACCGCCAACAGATGGGCGACAGATGATGCTCAGTGAATATGGTTACCTTCGCGAACCCTTGGGGGTTGAGCCCGCGGGTGTTCCGTCGTTTGCATATCCTACAATTAACACTGATAATACATTTGGGTCGATCAGGTATCAAAGTAGTCTGCAGGAATTATTGGACGAGCTTGATGCTATGATTCTGCGTGGAGATTATCCTTCCAGTGTACAACTCACCAGATATGATTCTCAATGGTACGCGGATAGGCGACATTCTAGAACGGGATCACATTCAAGAGATACCGATGAAGTGTCGTTTTTAAATTTATATCAGCTTGCACCTATATCGCCAGATAAAGCGACCCTAGCCTCAAACCAGCATATTCCCGAAGCTCCTTTAGCGAGTATGTTTGAGCATGTGGCGAGTGGGGACCCGGGTAGAATTTTGGAAGGCTCAACACCAAATCAACCTCCGGAGGTAATTTGTTTTTGGGATACGCCATCTGTCACAGCACCGTCATCGGGAAATAAAAATTGGATTAGTAGGTCAATGTTTATCGGGTTTGGCAAGAATACACTCCAAATGCATGCATTCACCAAAATGATTCTCCCAAGGCCAGCCGAAACTTCGAAAGAGCATGTACGGACCACCAGTCCATCAGCCCTGAGGACCGCTAGCATGTACACATATGGAGATTTTCTAGTACCAGAAGGATTTGTGCATCCACGAACGACAGCACACGTCCTGTATCTTGAATATTTGCTTTTAAAGGTATCTTCCGCATAACGATCTACCTATATTGCAAGTGAAGGCCACAAGCTAACAGTGAATTACTAAAATGAAATATAGCTTCCAAACGATATCATATTTGTGGAAACAGATCCTGGTATAATTCTCACAATATCCAATTCGCTTTTCCATATTACGGAACATTACGTTGAGGATCACACTACACCACACTATGTGATAACCCACTCAAATAGTTGGGGGGCTGTGAAGACGTCGATAATTAATGGTATTCAGTGGTGGCAGTCTTATTTTCCGCTGGAGCTTGGCAAAACAATGAACCGGGTCTATGTTTACATACAGACGCTGAGGTATCTTTTGATGTGTAAGATCTTGCTAATTGCAGAAAGCGAGGCCTTTGGTGGCGAACGTTGGACCGAGCATCCGGATCCAACATCGAAATTTGCGACTCGCGCGGCAGAGTTTATGTACTGGGTCGGGTGCATTGTGTATCTTTATCGCGAAAAGTGTGGATACGGAAACGCAGTGGAGTTTGACCCGACGCTCAACGGAGGGGGTGGGGGATTTCTCCATTGAAGTGAATTGGGCTTTTTTGTTTTTTTGCATTGCATTTCTTTTGGTTGGGCAAGTGGGCATTTTGTCATTTTTTTTATCGTCAAGTGCTTCGGGTTCTAGGGTTGTGCATACATCAACCGTGGCCGCGTGTGGAGGAGGAAAGCGGCAGCATGTGGGTTTTATTTCCTGGTTCTTTTTGGGGGGATTCCAGTATACCAGAGCTAGTATACCAGAGCTCAGAGAGGCCTAGGTATAGTCTCGGATAGGGATTCTTCTTCATAAGCTTTGCTCTTTCTTTGATACCCCATAATACCCCTATCAATTCATTTTCGTGTAAGAGATTATCTTTCTTCTGGTGTTGAGTTCACATACACGAGAACAGTTCAAATGGTGAATTCGTGCAAATTTCCAGTGAAAACTTCACCTCCAGGAATACTTTAATACATGCGCGATGCACTTTAGTGAATTTACCTGCCCCAAAGTTACATATGTAGTCTCGTACCCTGACCCTCTGCGACCCAAGGTGGGAAGTAGGCACTTCCTAATGCGGTAAGCACGGTACTTTAACATTGTAGCGAGTGCTGCAGCTGCACGCGCAGTGCAGTGTACCTATTCTTCTTTTTTCCCCGATTTTCTTTCCTAATGACCGGCCGGCTGGGATCTGCATTTCATTAGTCTCGTGCCCGCATTTCATCCAGCCCTCTGGCATTTCATCCGAGTCTGGAACAGCATTAGGTAGGTAAAGTACAGCATCCATCGATCGCTGCATCATGCGCATGTCACGAATTCGAATTCGAATCTCGGTTGGGATTTTTTTATTATTCCTTTTAAATTGGGGGCCTTTTTTTTTTAAGATGCCTAATTGCAGTTGTATGTACATACGCAATGCCGCCCTCGGAGACTAAAATCGATTTGAATAGAGTACCTACCTTGGCCCTAATTACCGTAAACGGAAACTGCAGGGTAGGAGAATGTCACGAGACTAGAGAATGTTTAAATTTGTTTTTGGAAGAGAGTTAGTTTTAGTAAAGTTTTTCGGGCGGAGGAAAGGGCGGAGGAAAGGCCAAGGCGTCTGGCACGAGACTGGCGGAAAGGTTCAGAGAGCTCGAGGTCAATGTTGGTCCTTGTTGAAGTGTAGTCTCGAGATCTCGGAGTTGAAGACAAAGGCCTTCAGGGCGGCGTTGCACAAATATCTACATAGGAGGCACCTATAGTATACTAGTATGTATACATGTAGCTATCATAGATTAGCAACGGGTTTTGTTTCTTTTCTTGTTTAGATTTTGAGCAGCAAAGTTTACCAAGTGTCATCCTGCAGAAAAAATCTGTGTCATCCGGAACTTTCAAGCTTGCGAATGCTTATTTCTCAAAGTGAAGCGGATCGGCCCGCGGCTCTGCAGTGGCTGCTTTGCGATTGGTTTGTTCCTTGGTCTGGTAGGCGCAAACGTTCACACTTGACCTCATAGCATGATTTAGGTACTCACTAGTTCTAGTCTTGAGTTGGGCGCACGAATATTGCACCGACAGGTTTTCACCTGGTGGCTGCCCGAAAGATCCTTCTAGTAACCTCCGCACTGAATACTCGCGATAAATTTAGCAGGCTCATTGTAAGTTCTGTATTGCAGCCACCCCCGTGGACAGTTGTTCCATGATATGGGTTCCTCGCCAGATCACTCGTCTACTAGGTACTCGTCGGCCGAGCTCGAAATGCGCCTGGATTGGCTGCTGCTCGAGCCCGTGCTGCAGCGACAACTCGACCTGTGGATCGTGGGCCCTCGAAGGCATGCGTGCGTGGAGAGCTGTCGTGCTCTTCTTTCTTTGCATCCCAGCCGACCCCGCAGGGCGTGCTGGCGCAGGGATCGCTCTTCGGCCGCCGCACCCTGTGACTGGCTGCGTTCAGCATGTTTATCATGAAGGCAAAGTACCACTCTAGATAATCTGTGCTGCGAATACCAAACAAGAGGTCGGAATTCCGCACACTTGTTGAGGGGGCTGTACGTCATGCGAGTCACCAGCCAACGCCAGGCCGCAGATGGACGGGCGTGCAGCACCCCCGGGACCTCCCCAGTGAGACTCTGGCCCAACAAAACGCTCCTCGCACGCCCAATCAGCGGCGGCCCTGCACCGCACGCGGCCACATGCGGACGAGTCATACGCCAAGCTCCAGTCATTCGCGGGTGCGAGCAATGCGGCAAGGTTTCGAAGGAAGGATGAAGGAAGGAAGCTTGCCCTGGTCCCATGGGCAGTTATCAAACAGCGGCCGTAGTAGCTTCTAAATCATCCAAGCTCCAGGATCGGGCTCAGTAGGTCAGTCAACAGAGCGTGAGAGCGTGCACTGTGCACCGGCCCAGCAGCTCCTCTGCGGTAAAGCCACCAGCCTGAGGCTCGGGTACCTACCCGAGCTCGAGCACTCCGCTTCGCCCTCACACACCCCATCCCCACAAAAAAGAAGCATCCTGCAAGATCGAGCCATCTCGAGATCACTCGCACGCCGTGCGTCCACATACATGTCACCTATGCCTGGGGGGCCAGGCGATAATCCAGGGAGCCATCCACCCCCACCCGCTCATTTCATCGGCATACTAAACATACAGCCTGCACCCAGTTTCGACCCGGAGCTGTGACTCGGCCTCCCGTCATCGCACCAAACTTGCATTCCAGCCGCGCATCTGGTCCCGTTCGTCTGGTGTGGCCTGCACTCGCCCCCCTCCCCCGTCCTCTCATTGTCACTCGTTATCCCTGGCTCCTTGCCTGGCCCGGCTGCTTCTGTTCACAACACGCTGGCGTTTTTGCACGGCACCTGCCTGGAGCTTCATACTTGGGCAACTGGGCTCCCCAAACAAATTACTGTCTTGCTGGCCACATCCTTCACGTTCGCCTTATCTTTCACCCCAACCGTCAGTTCTCAAAAGTCAGTCTTCACTCAGTCTTGAAGGATACAGATAACGGCCAGGTTTCGGCCCTAGCCTGGAACTGTCGTCAATCTTTCACACTGACACCCCACAACCATGTCAACCATGCCATCCCCGGATATCCCACCTCCGCCACAGCTCTCCCCGTGGTGGTTCTACACTTCACCATTGCCCTTGGACGACCCGCTATCACCTCTACCCATCACAACCTCCGCAACATCAGCCACGAAGCATCCTCCGCAGCCATTCTCCATTTACGATACAAAGGCATTGGAGAAGACGTATCAGAGTCTGCTGATTTCAGATGAAATCTCGGCCAGCCAACAACCTATTCAGGAACCACCAAGCATTGTCAATACTACTAGCAAACCCCAACAGGGTACAAAGATTACATCCACACGCCCTCACACGCATACCCACGTCCGACACCATCATACAGTTACACAGCAGAAGGAGTACGCGGAAGAGGGGAGGGGACACGACGTGCTTAATGCGCCAATACAGCGCCCCGGAATCATCAGCAGTGCAGTTGAAAGTGTGGTTGGCCCACCTAGCCCCAGCACTGAGAGAGGACTGGGTGGCCTTATAATTCGGGGCAGAACTTTGGGACGGTCAACTACGAATTTGATTCGACCAGAGGACTTACTTGCCAAGCAGTTGAAGCACGATGAGCACTCACCACCATCAATAACGACCGATAATCGCCGCCGGAGGAGGTCCAGCTCGCCAGAGATCAACCCATGGACTGGTAACCCAATACCATCGAGGACAAGTGATTATAGCACGGCTGACTCGTCTCCTGCCGGTGTAACCATGAACCCTCCTCTAATCACATCAAACCCATTCATCAGGAGCCTTAGCTCCTCGCGAGGAAATGTATCACGGTCCCCAAGCCCAAGCATCAATGGAACCTTGAAAAAAAGGCATAAGGCCTCTTCCATGTCATCTCTGTCTTCACTAGGAGATACCCCCGAGGCCGAAATGCCTCCAGTTGTCCCACCCGTGAAGCAGTTGGAAATACCTGTTGGTATTCAACGACTTCATAAGGTTTTACTCCCGTCCCTCACCATGGCACCAATTTATTGGAGCCCGCTGCATGATATCAGTGGGGTTTGCAGAGCTACCTGGTTCTATCGTGACACCATGTTACCAGTAGAAACGGACATGGCAAATAGACTCGAGCGTGGCTACTGCGAGGTGAGGGCATGGACCGAGGAGTGGGATGCGGAATTGGAAAGTGCTGTGCAGGTGGGGCGGGAAGGCGAGGAAAAAGTGAGGTGGAAGCTTTGGGACATGGGCTTGAATACTGGTACAAATACTCCAATGGATGTTAGCAGGCCCAGTACCAGCTCAGGACGAACCGCGCCGATGGATATTGCCAAAAGCCGGAGGTTCGAGACTGGTAGTAAGCCGGCGACGCCAAATCACAGAAGGGGCATGTTTGCAAGTTATGGCTCTAGTTGGGCGAGTGCAAGCCCTGGAAGCAAGATGGGGACGCCTCTTGTTACGGCTGCAATGGTTCCTCCGAGCGCCGTGATGAGTTCACTGCATTCAGCCCCGATTCAGTCTCGTGCTCCAAGTCCTCCAGTTCTTGCTAGTTCTGCCAATGGAAATGAAGAGATACCGGATAGTCCAATATTAACCTCAAATTCCGCTGGTATGTCTGCATCGGCGATTCCAAATCCAAATGACTGGGTGATTTTTGCAAACGCTCGGGAAGCATACATCTGTAGAGATACTATGCTGGGCTTTGGCAATCGCAGACCGCTTGCCACGATCAGGGGTGCAGGAAACAACGCGAATGTCAATGTTGGGATAAGGGTGGTCAGAGGATTTGATGTGGCCGAGTGGGAGAGATTAAACCCAAAGCGGAAAATTACTGGCGCCGTCAAGAAACAGGAGGAAGCAACCCCGACAGCAACACCGGCTGAGGTTAAAGTGGAACCGAGGAGTGCAGAGCAGGCACCCGTGTCCGAGACCGAGAAACCAGCTACCACGAAACCCGCGGAAGAAGAACCCGATGGGAGGCAAGAAATATCTGACCTCATTCTCGTGATTCATGGTATAGGGCAGAAGTTGAGTGAGCGAGTCGAATCTTTCCACTTTACCCACGCCATCAACTCGTTTCGCCGTTCCATGAACACGGAACTTCGAGACCCAGCGGTGAAGCCTCAACTTCGGGATGACTCGAAGGGAATAATGGTGCTTCCTATCAATTGGCGTTCTGGGCTATCATTCGAGGATGGAATTTCATCCCCAATGTCTTCCTCAAACGCACAAAAGAAAAAGCCCAATAATTATACCCTTGAATCAATTACGCTCAAAACAATCCCGGCAGTGAGAAATTTGATTGGCGATGTCATGTTGGATATTCCTTACTACCTCTCGCACCAACACAAAGGACGAATGATTGACGCGGTGGTACGAGAAGCGAATAGGGTTTATGGTTTATGGATAACCCATAATCCTGGATGGGAGGAGAAGGGCGGCAGAGTGCATCTCATTGCTCACAGTTTGGGCAGTGCGATCGCTCTAGATGTTCTAAGCAATCAACCAACCCGAATTGCAGAGTGGCGGCGAGAAAAGGAATTGGGCGATGTTGCCATCAGTGCTGGGATTGGGAGTAAAAACAAAACGGCAAAGGGCTGCTATGGATGTTCTGGCCGTGGGAAGCGGGAGCGCGAACGATCACAGGACACTACAACCCATGACCATCCAGAGGATCGATATTTTGATTTTGATACCACCAACCTCTTCTGTGCTGGCTCTCCTGCTGGCTTCTTTCTCCTACTCAACAGAGCAATGCTTCTTCCTAGGCGAGGACGAAATAAGCCAGATATCCCCACTGGATTGGATACAGACCCAAACATTGTCGGCGAGCGAGGTACCTATGGATGTTTAAGTGTGGATAATATATACAACGTTATGCATTATTCAGATCCAATTGCGTACAGACTCAACCCGACAGTCGATGCAGAGTACGCTGATAACCTTAAAATTCAACCTATCCCATCTGCCACCACTACTCTCTTTGAATCTATCGGGTCGACGCTACGATCGGTACTGCCAGGCTCGGCACCCGTGCCAGCCAACTCGCAAAGTCCAGATGCACTTCCGTTAGCACGGCCAATGCCTAATCTTGCACGTCTTCCGTCTACGATAGAGTTGGAGACCCACGACTTTTCTAGGGAGGATATCGCAGAAAAGAGAATATATTTACTCAACGAGAATGGGACGATGGATTGGTACGTGGGCAGCAGTGGAGGCTGGGTTTTGGAGAATCAGTATGTAAATATGCTGGGCGCACATTCAAGTTATTGGGAGAGCAAGGATTTTGCGAGATTCATTGTTGGCGAAGCGGGAAGGCCAGTGGGCAGAAAAGGGATCAGGGAAGGTGTGAGGGTTGTAAAGCATCGGGGAGCGCAGTAATGTGGTGCAGTTGTGTTTCTTTTAATGGTTTTGGGTGTAGGGCCTACTGTACTGCTTAGCATGGGATTTCGGGTGTCTCTGGGGTTCGCTTTCTTCTTTTTCTTTATGTTTTAGTGTTTAGGGCTTTCATTGGGTTTTGTCTAGGCGTCTGGTCATGCATGCATATTTGTTTCCTGGTTGAGAATGGCTGGAGGAGGCTCTCTACTTTTGCTGTTTTATCATTATCACAAGTACTTGGGCACCGTTACTCGTTCAATGATCCAGCATCAAAAGCAAAAAGCTTCAAAGTCAATGCATAAAAGTTTACCATCCCTGTCTACTCCACATTATGCAACCGCAGTAGCGCCGCTTCCCCCACCCCCACATCCGGCCTCCTGCACAACACCGCAGATCGCCGCCGCTTACACGCGGGCTGCTGCGCAACGGAGCTCCAGGCGGCTGCGGCCCTCGGGTGGCCGAGATACACCTCCTGACGTCCAGCACCGACGAGGCCGCGATGCCGTCCTCTATACCCATTGTCTGTCCCATCCACCTTGCGAATCCAAATTAGAGTGATAGAACAGAAAACACACACACCATGCTCCCCCCAACGTGCCGCCTACGGCCCGCAAACGCCATCCTCCGGGCCCTCCCGCAACTACAGTCGAAGGCAGCGGCATCGGCTCGCCAGCCACTGCTGCTATCTGTAACAAACACCCACCGCTCCCGCCAGTCCTCGAGCTCGGCCAATTCGAATCGGAAGCTAAACACCCCGATTGACTTTGGCACGTCGACGCTGCTGGCACATACGTCGTCTGCGGCGCTGGCGAACCCGGAGCTGGCGGCGGAGGTGCGGTCTGGTGCGCCGACGAAGAAGCTGAATCTGTTCCAGGCGGTGAATGATGGGCTTGCGACGATCCTCGAGCAGGACGAGAAGGCGTGTGTGTTTGGCGAGGATGTAGCGTTTGGTGGTATGTGATATTGATTGAGATGTGTTCCACCCACCCCCGGGGGTGAAACAAAAATCGAATTTGATATTTATCTAAAATACACACAGGCGTCTTCAGATGCACCCAATCCCTCTCGGACCGCTTCGGCTCCCAGCGCGTCTTCAACACCCCCCTCACCGAGCAAGGCATCCTCGGCTTCGCAATCGGCCTCGCAGCACAAGGCCACACCGCGCTCCCAGAGATCCAGTTCGCGGACTACATGTTCCCCGCATTCGACCAACTCCACAACGAGGCCTCAAAGATGCGCTACCGCTCCGGCGGCGCAGCGGCCTTCAACTCGGGGAAACTCGTGGTCCGCATGCCCAGTGGCGCGGTGGGCCACGGCGCGCTCTACCACTCCCAGAGCCCCGAGGGCTTCTTCGCGGGATGCCAGGGGCTCACCGTCGTGATCCCGCGGAGTCCCGTGCAGGCAAAGGGCCTCCTACTTGGTGCAGCGGCGGGCCACGACCCGGTGGTGTTTATGGAGCCCAAAATCCTGTATAGGGCTGCGGTCGAGCACGTCCCCACGCAGCCCTACACGCTCCCGATCGGCAAGGCCGAGGTGCTCAAGCACGGCAGCGACCTGACGGTCGTGACGTACGGCACCATGACGTACGTCTGCGAAGCCGCGATCGCGCACATCGCTGCGCAGCTGGGCGTGAGCGTGGAGCTGATTGATCTGAGGACTGTGCGGCCGTGGGATAAGGCGACGGTGTGCGAGAGCGTGAGCCGGACGGGGAGGTGTGTTGTTGTGCATGAGGCGAGCCGGACGGGCGGGATCGGGGAGGGGGTCGCGAGTGAGGTTGCTGAAAGGTGTTTTTTGAGGCTGGAGGCGCCGGTGGAGAGGGTTACCGGGTGGGATACGCATATGCCGTTGGCGTTTGAGCAGTTTATGGTGCCGGATATTGCTCGTGAGTAATTTGGATTCATCTGGCTTTTGATTTGCAGAGGAAGGTGGCTTTATACTGATTTTGTGTGTGTTTTATAGGTGTTTTTGATGCGATTAAGAAGACCTTGGAGTATTAAACGTCCTTTTACGTTACGAACCGAAGTAGGAAGTTGGGATGTAAATAAACGGATGGATAATATAATAATATCGATGAGCGTTACGTATATATGGTGCGACAAATGTGTCAAGTAAACTCCGTCAAAAGAATTCTTCGTACAGAGAATCTTTTTGATTTTACGGGGTTTTCGTGAGCCCCGTACGGAGTATTTTTTTGTCAACTTTTGTATGGGGTTACCATACAAAAAAATAACCTGCTCAAACTTCCTACAGGGTTGACCAAAATCACTCACGGGGTTTTATTCCTGATTTTGAGGTGTAACGCACTGCGCTCAATGATTTTGTGCTGAATGTCACCATGATTGAGCATAATTGAGATAAATTTCTTATTTCAGATACTTAGTGGTGTTAACTCTCTGAATTTAAATTTAAAGTAATTATAACGGGGTATTTGAGACGGGGTTTACTTGACACACAACAGCCTCACCATACGTATACATGCATATGAATTCCGACCTCAGACTGCGTTTACTTTTCTTTTGAGGGATTACCTAGGTAGTAAAATAGATACCAGGCCATCTGGTAACATTACTTACCTGAGCATTCATTTCGAATCATCCAACGAACTTCCTGAGAATCCTCACATCGCGACCGGCTTTCTTTATAGAAATTCAATTTTAACGAACGTATTTTTTTTTTAATTAATTATACAAAAAAGCAAACCTTCCACCTTCATGGTCCTATAAAACCATCCCAATATATAAAAACATCCAAATAGAAGCCTGAAAATCAAAAAATCAATATATCCACACTTTAAGATATATACAGATACAACCACTATCCTCCCAAACAGACACCAACAAACCGGATGCAAGCATCACAAAGCAAAAAAAGACCAATTAGCAATGCAATACTACGATCGAATGAATGATGATATGCCTGTTTTTAAACATTTGACACAACGAAATGAAAGGGACTATTGATGGGATTTGCGTTGTATGCTTTGATAACCAGCAACCAGACCAGCTAGACGAAGATCAAAGATAGAAATCAGAAATGAAACAATTGTAACAATGAGGTATAAGGATTAATGAAAAATGTGAGATGCGTAAAGGGTCGTGAGGATGCGATTGCTTCACTGCCCCTCACCATTCCACACAAATTCATTCGGGCTGCCTGGTCCCGGGTTGAGAACGCGTCCTGCTTGTGCGAGCCCCTTGATTCTAGCAGTGACCTGGTCTGACCCTGATAGGCCCTCCTCGGCAATCAAGTACGCTGCTAGACCAGCGACGTGTGGACTAGCCATAGAGGTTCCAGACAACTCGTGGACGGCCCTGGGTCCTCCCTTGTAGGTACTGAGAATCTTGTCTCCGGGGGCGAAGACGTCGACAAAGTTACCGTAGTTGCTGTACGATGCGCGTGCATCGCCGAGCTTGGTTGCACCGACGGTGATGGCGTGTGGGGAGCTTGCGGGTGAGTATCCGCTTGCATCCACTCCGTCATTACCGGCAGCCACAACGAAGGTCAAGCCATTGCGGGTAGCTGCTTCCACTGCCCTGTTAATTGCACTGGAGTAGGAACCACCTAGAGACATGTTCACGACAGACTTCAACGGGCTGTTTCCGTGTGACTGGGAATCAGCGAGAGCCCATTCGATACCACTTAGCAGCTTGCTTGTGGAGCCTGATCCATCGTCGCCGAGGACCTTGACGGCAATTAGATTGGCCTTCTTTGCAACACCGTAAGTCGAGCCACCAATGGTACCAGAGACGTGAGTTCCGTGTCCTTGGTTATCGGCATCGTTGTTATCCGCAACATTCTTTCCCCACCTTGCACGTCCACCGAAGTCTACGTGCGCTGTGTTGATACCCGTATCGAGGACGTAGACATTGACTCCTCTGCCAGCCGAGTCATCAAAGGTGTAGGCTGATGGTACGTGCCCAGCCTTTGAGCTCAACCGGCCGAGACCCCATGGAGCGTTCGTCTGCTTGAGCTTCTCGTAGGCCACAACGACCTTGTCCTCCTCAACCACATCGACATCTTCTGATTGTTTGATTTCGTGTAGTGTGCTGTTATCAAACGCTCCCGTATAACCATATAGACCATTCAGGTCCCATGACTGTTGAATTCCGGTGAGACCAATATCATCTCTGCGATGCAGTCGACTCTGGTGCATCTCTTGAGCCCACTTCTGGTGGGCCTCAAACTGGTCGCGAGAGACTCCGTCTTTCAGGACGACGACATAAGAGTCCTTAATGGTTTCTCCGGCGGTTACGTTCATTTCTTCCGTAGCCGTAAGCTCATCATCTTCAATCGGCATCCCAACTGGCTCTTCTAGCCCAGCAACCGGTGCTGCTAGAAGTCCGAAGGGAAATAGAGCCGCTGCGAACACGGCAATATGCTTCAGTTGCATGATTGTTGTGTTCTCAAAAGAAAGTTCGTTATATCTTAAGTGATAATAATTTTCGCTTCAAAGATAGCGATTGTATGTAAAGGTAGTCACAAAAGAACGTGTGACTATCGTAGAATTTTTCGTTCGTGTGTGTGTTAACGAAAGCTGATGATGATGTGCAGAAAGGTGCAGAATATCCTGCCCTTATATATCTTTTGCCCATGGTCCACGTCTCTCTCTCTACCACACATCACCGCCATCTTCCGCGCCCTTTCCCTATCCATTTCCCGTTCGATCCTCCGTCAATAGGTTGGATTACGCTGCGTCGTGTAGTGTACTGCTGAACTTCCCTTAATCTCGAAAGTTTCCTCATGGCTATAGGGACTTGATCATTATGACATGAACAAGGCCGATGACTCTGAGCCATGTCTATTAGCCCCAGAAACCGATCCCCCGCTGAGCGAGACTGCGGAAGCCTGTCGACATCCTAAAGTTAGCCGACTCCACATATCTCCTACCTCCATCAGATAGCCCTAAATCGGCGGCTGTATAATTTGTATCGGCGTCAAATCTATCATGCCAGCCGGCGAACGGATTGGCCCATCGCGGCCGTAACCCCAATTGTGCTACTTGCCTCTACCATTAGCCAAAGAACAGATGTGGCTGGTAGTCATGTGTCTTTTCGAGGATGAAGCGTTTGGAGAATGATGCTAAACAGGGCCACGGCTCAGGTTCAACCCGCTGTCTATAGGCCATGCCCGCTATGCGCGTGGCTTCCATAGAAGCGTCGACGGTTCTGGGGTCGTGGACATGGAGGAGGCTGCAGATAGCTTTCCTTTGCCGCGACCCGTGAGTTCGGGTTGATGGTAGTCGTAGATCCAATGGGACGGTCTTCACTCTTGTTGTCCTAACGCTGGCTGACGGTTCACAGGTAGAGGGTAGAAGGCGGATTGAAGACTTTGGGGGGGGACGAGGCTAGATCTTGGCGTCCTAGCAATCGATCTTTTGGGACGTCTACTACCCTTTTAGGACAGTACTGACTGACAGCAGCGCACGAGTCTAAACAGCGCTAGCCAATGCCAATCCCGAAACGTCTATCTGACAGTCACCCTAGAAGGTAGTCTCGTGCCCAGCCCCTCGAAGAGGAGATTACCCTAGAAGGGGCACGAGACTACCTAGAAGGTAACCATAGAGTTGCTATCAAACTCTTTTTCATGTTCTTTGCTGCGCAATGGCTATTAGGTTAGCCTCGTCCCCAGCTATTAGGTAGCAGGATATTGCCATATCCATGCTTCCTTCTTCTACAATTGCACGTCAATCTTCCTCAAGCTCGTTCAGAAGGAATCTCACGGCGGACGGAAATCTGCCGGAGCATGTCTTGACAATGACCGAGAGCGACAAGTTACTTCGACATTAGCAGAATACTTTTGCAGACATACCTAATGTAATTCAAACCTTCGGCTGGGAGCCGGATGATAAGCGATCACGAGCTCAGCTCAACACCTCGCTTTGTCTGTTAAAACATTGCAGCTCGCTACAATAACAAATCCGACCATTTTAGGAGAGAGTACACAGTTGCACGGTCTAGATTGAGCCAAACTCTTGATAATCACGGGAAGAGCTCCCTGAAACCCTTCAAGTTCTTCAATTTCGCCGAGGACAACAAAATCGGGCTACTTTATCATGAATTCGAGGTGAAAGCAATTAGATTTATACAATTGGTGATTGAGATGTAGGTTCAAATAAAATATAGATAGAAGATCGGAAAAAATATTAGAGTATGAAATCGACCAATCCTTTCCAGTATAACCGACCCCTGCGATCGGACCGTCCCCATCTGCATCAAATATCTGTCGTTAAAAAAAAATCCATTACAAAAACCCAAATGAATCCAAGACCAGCGCTTCGGTACAAAGTTAAACCATCAATCGATCAAGCTGTCCAAAATTTACAAAACCATTCCACCAGCGACGATGGCGCCGGCTGCCAAACCGACCCAGTTGGCTCCGTGGCAGCCTGGGGCACCCGAGATGCTAATACCATAGGGCTTGCAGATGTCGTTGTACTGCTTGACGGTGTCGGATGAGTAGCCCTTCTCCTTATAACACTTGAGGCAGCTACGCAACGGGGA
Organism: Peziza echinospora; assembly: GCA_024516245.1. Lineage (NCBI taxonomy): Eukaryota > Fungi > Ascomycota > Pezizomycetes > Pezizales > Pezizaceae > Peziza > Peziza echinospora. Next base: position 299,886 of record JAJLQT010000010.1, on the reverse strand, counting down.
ACTTTATTAGCTACAATTGCACGTGTGAAAAGTCACTGGAGAGTGATTTTCTGGAAAGGCAACTTACTTGAGAACGGTCGATTCCTTGCCCTTGATGGCCTTGCAGGTGCACTCTTTTATCTTTGAAATATCCAAATCTTTAATATCTTTGGCACAGGTCTCACCGATGTCGGTGAGAAATTGGCATCTTGAGTCCTTGACGCACTGCGTAACGATCTCGGCATCCGTTTGGCCGTTTTGTGGCATGGCGAAAGGGCTGGCAGTTGCCATAGCGAGCGAAAAGAGGGGTGCAATGACGGCAATGACCTTGAGGAGCTGCATTGTGATTGTGGTGAATTGATGTGAGTGGGATGGTAATGAGGTTTTGCGTGGTTTTCTTCACTGAATTGATGGCGAGGTATGAAGCTTTTGCTGATGGTGGATTGAGAGATGGGAGGACAAGATCAGTGGTTTATATGTGACGACGGAGCATGCCGCACATGGCCAGGTTGGACGAAAATAAAGTGGCCGGGCTTCGGGGTGTGGTTGATACCTGCAGAATTGCTACCAGAAATTGTAGTCTGCCTTGTTGCAAGGAAATTAGAATCAGCCTCACCATGGCCACAAATCTTTGGACAGCTTGATGCATTTGACTGCTCGGGTTTGCCACACCAAGACCATTGGCCATGATTCGCCCACCATGCTGGATGTGCAGGCTTTGGACATGAATCGGGAATGGTAATAAAACTTGCCCCTGATCCATATCAATTGTACTACCTACCCAGTACCGAGAGTGACTGCTCAATGCGGTTCAATGGTACAGCGCTAACTTTGCTGGCGAAAGAGCTGATAGTGCTGTGATCTTCATTGCCTTTTGTACTCGAGTACTCGAGTACATATGTAAATTGGGTTGGTTGTCCCATTGACCAGTCTGTCCCATTGAACGGTCAGTCACGGTAGTATTGAGCGAGGTTCTGGAGTTGCAAACCTGTGATGCTGGGGTATTGCAAAAAAGAAAAAAAACTTCACGCTTGTACAGTCACAGCCGCAAAACGTGTATCTTTCACTTGCTGTTCAACACTGACCGCCACCGAAAATAGAAAACTGGATGCCACATTCCATGAGCCCACTGGACAGTCCACGCAAGTACCAATCGGCCGCGGTACGTCACTACTTTGAATCAGTACCTCTGATGTGATGACGGAGCCGTGACATAGCATAGAGGAGAAGTTGATGATGATTCTAAGTCCTCCACTCTGCTCCTTCTCTCTAACTACATGATTCTGCTCCCTGGAGACCTCTTCCCAATCCGGGAATTCCGCCACTTCTCCCTACCTTCCTGATTCGGGATTGTCCACCTGTATGTCCCCATACTGCATCCTGCATACCCCATATCCTCTCCTGACATCTGACTACCTGTTTGTGATAATTCACGGCTAGTTTATGGAGCTCTTTCACCTCCAATACAAATACGTATGAATCGATTCTCAGCTAATTGATAGAGCTCGAGTCTTGAATTTGAAACAAAGCCACAAGACAACGGTCATGTTCGAAATTTAATATGTCCTAAACCATGCCATGATAGTTGCAAAAGTATCAGACCATCATAGACCATCGATATGGCAAGGTATTTGTATCCCAGTCACTCACATTATAACCACAAGATACTAGTAGCTAAGAGGATCGATGCCATTCTCGATGTCATGAATCATGTGCATATGCATGGCGGTATCAAGAATGTACTTCCACCTACATCAATCATTACTTTCAGAATGGGTAACCCTAAGCTCGTCTATGCTGATACATTTGGCTTTTAGTCTTGACTGGTAGACTGGATACTTGCCACAGATTTGATAAGCACTGGCCTGACCACTGGCAGTAATACACGTACATTCGTACTTTTTCTCATGATCAATACTGTAACGTTCGAATTGTGCGGTTCGATAGAACCAAATATAGTTCTCACAAAACAGTTCTAAAGGGAGCTGTTTCTTGGGCAATCCATGCATTCTATCGATCCTGCCTAGCAGGGCTGAGAATACGCCTCGAGACGTCACTGACGGCCGGGCGATATGAGGAATGTTATAATTAGCGGCTTGAATAATCCCAAAATTCACTCGGCATATGCATATATTTCGCATGAATTTCTACTCTGGGAAAAATGGTGCAGATTTCATCGATCAGGGCAATTCCTGCCATTCTTGCTGAACGTCACGCGCGCTTCAAATTGTTCGATGGATCCGAGAACTTAGCCTCGAGTCCCGAGAACTGGGCCAACCGCAACAGCAGCGCGTTATGTGCACGATTAGCCTGGTGCACGATACAACAACCAGGCTAACGATACAATTGCAACTCGCGACGTTAATCAAGAAATTGGCAGTTAAGCACAAAACAACATGTAACTTAACAATCCCACATTTTCAATCTCCGCGATTTCCATAACAACGTCTCAATTCCCGTAAGTGGCAGGGCTCCAATGTTGCACAGCCTGGCATGGTTACACGGCGTCTCTGACCTACCTTCTGTAAGGCTCAGGTGCATGTCACACAAAAGCAACCTGGGTAACACACCTCAAAATCCTACCTTCAGCTAACTCTAAGTAGCATTTTCTGCAAATGTGAGGACAGGGTCAGTAAGTGCGCCACCAGGTAAGCACCTTCAGCTCGAGCTTAGCGCCCCAGCCAATCGCCTAGCTAGGTTGCATATTCGTCTCCCATGATAGATCGATTAAAGTAAGAAAAAGTGCCTACAAAGCTTAACTCAACCCTTCGCCCGCGGCTTAAGCTTATCTCCACTTAAGCATAGGCCCGGGATTTGGAAATATGGCTTCTGGAAGCGCTCGAGTGGGAATCGTCAACTTAAGCATGTATGAGTCGACTCGAAATCAACTCATTCAAACTCGCGCTACGCGCGCTCTTCCTACTTTACGCTTCCATTCCTTATCGCGATCATCATCATCATGATCAACTTACCGCGGCTGCGTCGATGCTTCACTGGATTTTAGTGAATTCAAGTGAATTCGTGGATCGTTTGTGTAGTGTAGTGAGCGACTGAGCTCCAGCCCCTAGCCATCGATTGGGTATCTTCAGATCAACAACACCCAAAGAAAAAAAAATTCTCTCGAGCCCGGCTATGTGGCGGAATCCAACCAATCAGAAACTCGTGAGGCTTGTGTTTGAAGCTTTTGCATGATTGGCTCGCCGTGAAATATTAGAGTAGGCAGCTCAGCCTTACATGGCTAAGTAGTAGAGTACCTAGGCCTGTGCATCCATACCTACCGTAGGTATGACGATGATATATCCGATGCCTCGGGCTAGCTCTTGCTATGTACTAGGAATTGTGCACATGGAGTTAACTGAGAGCTCCAGAAAAAACCGAGTTTGAGCTCTTGGCCAGAGAGATACTTACCCGTTAACCTGTATTCCCGTTTTACATGATTCCTTTATCTCGCGACCTGGCACCCGATGGCCAAAGCGCACACTGATAGGACCATGACCTTGTGATCGCGATAATGCTCGGACTCGCTGCTATCGAACACCACACGCGCTGCAGGCTCTCATTGGATTCGAAGGGTTACTCGTAGAGTAGTCTCGTTACAGTCGCAATCTGATCGATCCAAATGGCTGGAAAGGTGACCGTAACACACACCACCCTCACAACTCTCAAGGTTACACAAGTTTAATTTTTTATTTGATAACTTGATTACTCGCCACAAGCTTCTCGATTCATTAATATTCATGGTAACACAAAACCACGAATTAGAGCGCCGCGTGCCTTGGGTCCCCGGGCCCACTAATGCCCCTCGCTTTACTCTATTCCAAAGCAGCCTGGTACTCGTAGGCTGGGCCAATGACAAGTATGGATTCGAAATCTGCAACATTCTTTGCATACATTCAGCCTCATGAACATGAGCGAAGCAAAATTGTAGCAATGGAGTTCACGCCGGTACACTCGGGGGGGTTTTTTTTTTGTGTAGACTGTTATTTTTACGTCTCATCACCGAGCTCGAGGATTTCCTGCTCAAGTCTGCCTAGACTATATGATCTGCATGAAGATGAAAGGCGAGCTCGAGTGCTCTTTCGATTTCATGGCAACATGACAGTTGACTCGATGATTTCTGCTCAGCCGCAGCCACCACTATGACTACCTCTGGCACTCGCTTCTAAGAGGCCTATGATTCGACCTCAAGCGAAGCCTCGCGGGCTCTCCAAATCCCCCCCCATGCAGCTGGAGCATGTGCAGTAGATCGGTTCGTATCGATTCGTATTGACATCGCGTCCGAAGCTTATGGAGGCTGATAATTAAGCGCAAAATTTGACAATTTCGGTTGACTTCACCTCTCTAGATCCTCCAGATCTCTGCCCCACCAAGATTACACGGCCCAAAGATTCGCCGGTTGGTCGTGTGTGTACTCGTGAGATTAACTCCATTGCCTTAAATTTAAGATTTGCTGCACAAAGATGCTGATGCCTAAGGACTGCTATAATTGTGTGCTGGCTTGCCTACACACCCATGGCCATATGGCCGGCCATGCGCTGCAATTTACATTTCAAAGACGTCGACATCGACTCACAAAACAAATTATTTGCTTCTTATCGATCAAGAAAGAGATATTAAAAGTACTGCCCGTTTGGGAAAATGATCCGAGAATGTGATTTGATCACGGGATTTCTTTTATCTACCTGATAATATTTTATGTTTCGACAGCTGGGTCGAGGATCGATCGACAGGGACGTTTGAGCTTTGTGATGTTACACTAAACATTTGACCAAACGGATTGATGTTGCACAAATCTCGGCCACTCGGTCAGAAAGTGGCTATTTCTACTTCTTCACAAAACACAAGATGGCCGTTCTCAGCTTTCTACTCGAGTAATGTACTTTTCTCATCTCTCTATAGCTAGCACGGGGCTTCTTGCAAGGCGTGATGACGGATTCCGGTGAGTTGACTGCAGTGCCAACGAGACAAGTTATCGTCTACGATGGACATGGGGGGTGCTGTTTGTGGCAATGCCACCAAGACGTCTTGGTAGTTCGAGGCTGGGCAAGGCCATACGGCCCTGTCTCCGCTCCTCGTACATGTACATGCGCCTTTGTTAGTTGAATTCGTGCCAAGTATGTACGTGCATCCACAAGGTGAAGACAGTGCTCCCTGACATGAACCATTCACTCTCAGGGCTCTGGCCCGTCTCAAGTTTTTGGCCACCAATGCAACCCAATCGATGGATCTGCCACAGGCCTCAGGGAAGACGCGCTCAAAGGCATGGTATTTAATAAGTGGGCCTGACGCCCTCAATCTAGATTCATCAGACTCACAAGGACACGATCATAACCCACCATCATAACTTCTTATCTTCTGAACCACCTCGAGATCTTCTACAACATTAAACACTTACACTCGATCACTAAAACGCATTAACAAACATGCAGCTCTCAAAGATCCTCCTCGCCCTCCCAGCCGCATTCACCCTCGTCACCGCCGCTGCGAGCCCGAACCCATTTGCCGCTCCATTTGCCGCGCCATTCCCCCAATTCGACATCACACCAGAGCAAGTACAGTGCGTGGCACAGAAGTGCGAGCTCTTCACAAATAGAATAGTCGAGTGTGTCGAGGCCCATGATTTGGAGAAGGATGGGATGGGATATGCAAAGTGTATTTGCACTGGTGATTTCAAGTCGACGTTTCCCACGTGAGTATTGCCGCTTTCCACGATATGATTGTTTTGTAATGAATCTTGAGACTGATATCTGGTTTGAAATATTAGTTGCCTTGACTGCTACACTGGTTCTAGCAAGACGAGTTTGAAGTCCCAGTACAACGATCTCTGCAAGTCCGTTGGAGTGAATCTCTTCAGTGCTGCGCCAAACGGAAAGGGACTTTGTGGATCTGGATGGGTTGGGCTTGTTGCAGCAGGCGCCGTGGTTGGTGGTCTTGCTCTATAAACTGAGCAACTTTGGACCTTAAATCTTGTTGGTTTTGCATTTTGGCAATAGTTCATTTCTGCCTTTGAGGATTAAGATTTTTTGTTTGGGATTTTCGGGTTGGTTATAATGTGATGCAGCGAGGGATTTCATTTTTTGTCATTTCTTATTCTGTCGCTCGATATGATTTTTGGGGGCAGGGAATTGATTCTGCATTGGCATTTGGGGGGTTAGGACTTTCGGTGCAAATAGAATGAGATGGTTGAAACTTTACTGCGGAAGGTGTTCGCAATGTGAATACAATATCATTCGTGCTTCCCATGTTCAAGATTTTCCATCACATTCAGGCCGTTGTTGTTCAGCTGTGTTCGTGTCGTTGTGACTCGTCATGACCCAAGGCAAGGATTGTATAGTAGTCCAGTATTATGACTGGCCTGTTGCAGAGGATAGAGTTCCGAATGGCCACGCCCTCATAAATTCCGATATTTTTCTATTCAGTGATAGTTGAATCCTGTTCTCGTGCCCAGATCCTCATGCCATGGTTTCTTCGTGGTGGTGTTCTCGTTCCCAGTCGTAGTGGGCGGCTCGAAGGAACATGTGGAGGAGAAGAGTGGGAGATGGTGGAAGAAGAGCACAACCAGGCTAGAAGAAGAGGGACATGAGACTAAAGAAGAGCGGTAAGTACCGTGCCGGGAGGAGGACCCTTTCCAGATTGGGAAGTAGGTGACTTTCCCCTTCCATATTGGGAAGGAAAGAACGTGGAGGATACTTACCTAAACATACATGTAGGCTAGTCTCGTGATGTAGGCACTTATGTAACAGGTACTTAATTAGGTAGTAGCTACCTCTCTAGTCTCATTCCCTTGTCGCGTGAGATTAATTATTACCCTGAAGCAGTAAATGTATCGAGGAGTTTTAACACGAGACTAGTTTTAACAATTACTACTTTGAAGTCCGTTTAGGAGCCTCAGTCTGCCTTTACTGTGTACTGTACGAGACTATCAGTTTGCCGAGTGGCAAGAGACTTAGCGCAAGACCTATCCCCACTCGGAGGGAAGTTTCTAATACTGAGAGACGTTATGGCCCTGGCGCTGTTACATGTTCTCGTCCCTGGCGCCCAGCTACAAGCTTGGCACCAGTTTATCCAGCATGTCTCATCCCATTACTCACTAAACTGCCAGAAAGAGTCTCAAGTCTCCAAATACGTAACTTACTGCACAATATTTGAACACTTCATCGAAGCCCTTAAAACTCGTCAGATCCAGAGGTTTGAACACCATGGAGTCGGTCAGGCAGCAGATTTCCTCTGCTTGATGGATTATTTAATAAGCCAAGATTATGTGTTCTATAAAATGCGGTGAGCTCTCCATCTCAAGGCAATGCATCATGCACAAAATTAATTTATTGGCAGGGATTTGAATTCCGCGCAATTCGAAGGCAGTATTCATAACATCATTCTTAATAGGAACCACGAGACGCTCGTGGGGCGAAGCTACCTCCTAGCATGTATATCCTCTAACTAGACGACCGTGTACATTTCCTCCTATAAGGGACTAGTTGGGAAAATTACAGGCTTGCGAGACTACAGGCTTGTGGACAGGGCTACGGCGCATATGTCCTAGCACTTTAACGTCAGGTTTCTGCGGCTCTTGGACAAAAACGAGACTGCTTCGAGCAGGAACCTTTCGACCCCTCTACGCGAGAGGCGCAGACCCAGGGAATTGGACTACTTCGGCCCATTTATCGGGGATCCGGGGCAATTAACGCTATATTCTAATATATACTAGGTATAATGCTATGGCAACAATCGAAGTATGCTACCAAGACTCATTATCCTGTACGACTTTACTTAAAGTTCAAACGTTTATACTCGGTATCCATGTAGGCCAAGGATATCCAGAGCTCTAGAGAGGCTTGGGGATATGGTAATGTTATGACTCGACATGTCAAAATCATTTCGATATTTTTAAGATTCTATAAGAACTGGAGTTCCACCTCCTAGTCTTTATTGGAATCACATATGTCATAAATTACCCAGCTGGCAAAGCCTTCAATTGACTATCTTTCTCGCCCAGAAATCAATGCACATCTAAATTGCATATCCATCCAAATCACAATGCCTCTCGGAAATAGCCTCACTTTCCTGCCTGACATGGCCAGCGCATTCCCCCTCCATTCCGAGCTCACCGTCGTCTCATCTCTAGGTGCTCGCGGATATTTAGCCTCCACCAAACGTGCCACCAATTCACGACGAACAACGGCGTATTCCAATTCCCGGATGCAAACAGTATCCACATCACGAAAGATCAGGAACAGTGTATCGAAGACAAGTGCCAAGATATCGGAAAAAGAATTACAGAATGTCAAAACACATATGGTGCAAGCGCGCCAACTAATGAGGAATTCATAAGGTGTTATTGTACTGGTGAAAAGGTGGAATCGTTTGTTCCGTACGTCTGTCCTTTCGTTACTCCGCTATATTGGTTGTAGTATATGATTGGTGTGATTTTTTTGAAAGCTAGCCATTGCGTTCTTTCCGGAGAATAGATGCCTCAAGTGCTTCAATGGCGCTACTTATTCTGGACCCGATGCCGAAATCCTCCGGAATATGTCTATGCCTCAGATATACACCGACAGCTGCAAGAGCGTTGGGATTGACCCTCAGGCTAATTCCGCAAATGGCAGGGGGTTTCAAAAGAACAGCTTCCTAGGGCTCGTTGTCGGTCCCGCGGTGACATTTCAGCCTTGCGACTTTGCGGTCGCGTTGGACCTGCCTGAAGAGATACCTACCCGCACTACCTCTTTCAGCTGGTACAGCTACTTCCATCCACCAAATTAAGGCACTCAACGTTCGTTGTCGCCGATCCCAGAACATGGAACGAGGCTAGCACGTTGACAGCACAAAAAAAAACCAAATCACTTCCCCATCCAGCCTAGCCCACAGACCGATTACTTCCTCTTTCGTGTCAAGATCTACAGATACTTTTCAACCACAGCAAGCTCAACCCAATCACAGTGCTTGAAAGGCTATTGTTCTAGATTTAGATATTTATGGTAGGTATAAATAAAAGTAAATTAGGGGACATTTTTAAGGAGCAAGTTAGGTACAGCGCAGCGACGGGTATGAGAGGTACGGATAGACGGGTGAGTAACAGCCAGTAGATCAACAGTTTCATCCATGATCTGCGGTTCAAGATGAAGAATATTCCAATTCTTTGTTTTGCTTTTGAAATTGGTGTACACGTTTGTATGTATATAAGGATCAAGGGCGCCGCTGCTGCTGGCAGTGGCGAAAGAGTTCTTTTCTTTCCACAGACTCGACGGGCATTGGGTGTTTTCTTTTTCGATATTTTCTTTATTCAATTATTTTTCGTTTCAGAATATCCGCCAGCGGATCTATTTCTTTGATCTTTCAACTTTGGTTTGTTTTTTTCTTACAACAAGTACAAGCGACCTTGCAGTGCAAGTCTTTCTTTTCCTCGAATTCTGAAATCGGATTAAGCGTTTGGCTTGAGGCCCTTCAAACAAAAAAAACTCAAACAAGAAATCAACAAAGAAAAAACACTCAATCACAGTCACAATGCGCTTCACAACCGCATCACCAACTTCCACATTCGGCATTACCACCACCACCCTCACCCTCCTCCTCCTCCTCATCCTCACCCTCCTCCCCACCGCCACCGCCGGGCCAAACCCCCTAACCCACCCCATCGACCTCTCCGACCTCACGACCCCCCTCGACACCTTCCTGCAAGACAAAATTGACGCCTCCGTGCGCTGCCACATAACCGGGAAATGCCGGGCCGTCCTCGCCGCGCACATCAAATGCATCACCGCAGGCAACACCTCTGCCATCGCAGAGTGCTCGTGCAAGGAACTCCAGGAGGCGGGAGCCAGGACGAGAGAGTGTATGCAGTGCCAGGCGGACGCGGGGCAGGTGGAGTTGAGTGGGATGGTGGAGGAGTTTGATGGTCAGTGTAGGAGGTTTGGGGTTACGTTTGCGCAGATTAGTGAGGGGAGGGGGAGGAATGGTGGTGGGTTGGGGAGGGGGCAATGGGTGGGGATTGTGGCGGGGATTGTGGCGGCGGGGGGGATGGCGCTGTAGAGGAGGGAGGAATTTCGGTCTTTTCGTTCTTGGATACCGAAAGTACTGGGTATCTCGAAATACGGTTCGTGATCAGTCAACTCTTCAAAGCAATCTCGACTTTTGGCGGGTTGCATATGACCTCAAGCATTCGATTCCATCAAACAACCAAACAAAAAAAAAGGTTACAAATCTTCCAGATATCGATATACACCCCATGAACTGGATCCATGGGCATCCTCACGTCACGCACACCCACGCATCTCCTTTGTTCATTTACAGCCATCATTTTCTTTCTTTTCTTTGGGTTCTTTTCTTCCCAAGCTCATTTCTTATTTCATTTCGAACATCAAACCGGCGTACTCTGTTTTTCTTTCTTTTGTTCATTGGCATTTTGGGATTGCAATTCTCTTTCATGGAGTTTTTGGTTTTGACTATCTTTCTTTCGTTTCTTTCTTCTTTCCACCGACTGGCTGTAGATCGATTTCTCAGCCTTTGGATCCGGAGTTATATGATTACGTGCGTATACGTATTTGATCATGGCTTCTTACTTTTTTTTCTCTTTCTTTTTTGCGTGTATCATATATGGCCATGGGGGTCACATGTACTGGCGTCAATTTTGAATTTCTTTCGTATCAAATTTTTCTAAAGCTAAATATAGCCAAATAGTTGCAAATTATTAAACCATAAAACTTTCTCGGAAACAATCAAATACCTAAACATCTTCAAATTTAAGTATCCCGTGCATCTCCGGATTCATTGATCATATAGCTACAGATATTTACAAAAAAAGAAAAACACTTGAACCCAAACGCCATATATACATGTACAGGTGCACTTTGTTCTCGGGTGCACTTGTACTATCAACCTCGCGACTGTACAAATGTGTCAAGCAAACCCCGTCAAAAGAATTCTTCGTACAGTGAATTAGAGAATCTTTTGGAATTTACGTGGTTTTCGTGAATCCCGTACGGAGTATATTTTTGTTTACTTTTCTATGGAGTTGCCATACAAAAAATAACTTGCTCAAACTCCCTTAGCTACGCGGTTGACAAAATTCTCTCACGGGGTTTTTGTGAGCTCCGTACGAAGAATCCTGTTTTTGTGATTTGCATTGTAGCATTGTGCACTTGTGCCCAATGTCGCTGTATCACTCGTGTACTCGTGTACTCGTGCCTCTAAATCTGTTCAAAAACAATGTCGTGATCGTCTTGGTGGGCGTTATAAGGGCACGAGACTAGCGTTATAAGAATCTAGAACGTTAGCCAGAATAGAAGTAAGAACTTTGAGCACATTTGGGCACGAGATCAAGCACATCTTACGCTTTTGCTTAAGGTGGCATGAGACTACTTAAGGGGAAGGAATATATTTCAGAACGGACAATTAGAAAATTCGTCCTTTTGGGGTTAGGCAGAAACCGTTCTCGTGGCAGTGGTGGATTCAAGTTGCTTTGCCCTCGCCTACAAGACACTTAACTTGGCAGGTACGCAAGAAGTAAACAGATAAGCCACATATCTTATACCACGAGAACAATCTTACACCAGAGGTGAGACGGCTCCAGAGGGTAATGGGAACAGGGCACGTAACTTAACTTACACGATCCAAATACAATCGGCGGGCTCGGGTCAAAACAAAGTCAAATTCCCCAAACGGTACAAAAGCAAAAGGTTGTGAACCTGACACGGGAATCGAACCCGCAACCTTCCCCTGAACACTGTGTTATAGGAGGGGGACGCTCTACCATTGAGCCAATCGGGCTAGATCATGTCCATTTCTGGTAGTTGGCGTTGATAGAGACATGGGTGGGTCGATAACTTTTAAACTTTGGATGCTTGACTACTCTTTTAGGTAATGCTAACCCTTCCCACGACCGCACGAGACTACCACGACCGTGCACACCAGGCTACACGACCGCAGAATTAGGCACGAGTCTACAGAATTACAGGCGGCCGATCGGATCCATGTGGCTGATGTTGAAAGAGTCAAAGTTTCTATATCTAGAAGGCAATGGAAATTCAAGGATGTAAACGAGGAAGCTTCCTCTTGTTCTCGCCCAACTCTGACAAAAAGTGAGCTTGCAAACTTGGGGATCTCAAACGATACACATGTGCAGAAGTTCTCGCTTATATCGCTTATTACTGCAAACATCCTTTCTGCCTCTAGATCATTCTGGTGGCCATAACTTGTGATCCAAAGGAGACAGTTGCAAGCGATGTCATGTTGCCACATCAACTGATCTGGGTGGCCTTTGCGGTCAAAATCCGGTGGTATTCGAAGTGTGCGTGTGCATTTTTACTTCGATTGCCCAGCTAGATAGGGCAACTAGAGCTACGATTATACTAATCGCATGCGAGTGGGTACCATAATGGGTAGTTTTACAATTTATCGTGGACAATCATGAGAGAAAACGAAGCTCCAGAAGTCTTGTGAAGTTGCATTCGGCTAAAACCTTTGCGTGATGAACTCGATCAACCCGGTGGCGAAAGCTTCGTTAATTCAGTTGCTTAGGTGGGGAAGAATAGACCAAGATGACACCTATCAAGGGTGCAAGTGTCGGTTTGGAAGTTATACTCGAGCTCGTGCTCACAGTGACTACACTGATGGAGATGGCTAGAATAGTACAGCGAAACAAAGAAAACACCTATCAGATACCGTGGAAGAATTGGAGCCCCAAAAATCTATATAATGGGCCCATCTCTCCCCCCGTTTGCTTTTCTCTCTCCAGTTCACATCGGTCCAATCATCTTCCCCCTGGCTACCCGGAGAGGGGGGGAAAGGGTGATAGCATTTTGTTCGGTAAATGCGGTGAACTACCGGCTCCTGTCCTTCTCAAGGGATACGACATCCAACAGTCCGCCCAACTCTTGTAATGAATGGTTGTGTCGTTTCTGTCGTGTCGAGGCTCACAACGCTCGATTCAATTTGGTCCCACGCCGGTGACCCCACCGATCGGTTCCTTTCCTCTCGCGAGCTCGAGGTTCGATTCTTGTCGGTCAAGCGACTTGAATCTAAAATCTCAACATCAGCATTCTGGTATTCCGGACATGGGCTTCCAAAGCAGTAAGCAACATTCTCCTTCGTGCTGTTTTCTCCCATTCACAGTCTGCTAACATGATGACTACAGAGCCTTTTGTCTGAATCCTAGGATGCTGATGCTCAGGAGCACGAAGAAAGAAAACAATCAAAAAACTCTCTGTACCCCAGAGAGTCTTCTGGACGTTTGGAAGCGATATCCTCAGAAATTTCCCTCTATCGGCCGCCTGTAGGAAAGCACACACTTATGGCATGCTGCGCTCACGGCATTACACGTTATAAATGGGAAAATGGTCCCCCAGTGCTCCCGCAAAGGCAAGAAGCCTCAAAACCCGCCGAGGTTCAGCTTCGGTTGATCAGCGGGGTTGGCAACGCCGGCTTCTGCTCGAGAAAAGAAAAATGACAATCATAAAAGTGATATCCACAAACGTTTGATCTTGAAGGGGATCCCAGAAATATCGCGCTCCGTGGGCAAGCTTGAGGAGGCACCCATGGAGGAGTATTACTCAGTCCTCTGGCTACCTCCATCAGACCATGGCCGGGTATAGCTCCTTTCTTCAAGCAACATCTCTGGTGAATGGATCGACACTCGGTGGGAGGTGGTGTAAGACAATCACCGCTCACACGTACTCATCCATCTTTCACGGATGGAGTGAATCTCCGAGCCCTTGGAGCCCAACAAGACTATCATGCCTCTGGGGAAGTAATCGGACTGCGAAAGTGGATTGCATTTAAAGCTATGATGCAATATAGCCCGCGTCTTGAATAAAAAACGACTGGCCATTCAATTGGCCTTCCCCCCAAAAGACCTAGCAATATGTGTACGGAATTCCGGATGCAGCAACGGTGGTACGCAAACGACTTCCAGCTTCGCGTTTCTCAATTGGGTATACCACCGCATCTCCGGCGAAGAATTCCATTTCGGAAAAGCCCATGATTCAATTATTCATGGATATTGCGATGACGGCTACCAACACCCCCCCCAATAGGTTGAATCCAGACGCATGCTTTTCGATCCGCGGAAAAGATTCATCACCCATTATTGGGCGCCTGTCATGTAGGGATGTGCGTGGCAAATCAAGGAGAAGAGGTCGTCAATCAGCACCGAAGCTGCTACTAGTCATTGTATGTTGGAGCAAAGCTCGGGATAACCATCTACGCTGGTCACGCTACGACGGAGGTTATACCGTTCCCAACATTGGCAATCAATGGTCGGCTGAAGGGCGCTCTAGAGCCTTGAAAAACTTCCGATTATGATGCTCAGAACTCGGAATGACAACACACGACAAGTCTTGGGTTTTACAGCCAGCCTGGTTTGAAGCACAAGCCATGGCTCCTTGCTATCACCCACCCCCGCACATGCAACTTTAAAGCTCACAACAAGGAAATAATCTCAGGAAGATTTCCACAATGCCACGAAATGAAATCATCTAGAAAAATCAAAAGGAAACAATTCTCGGAGGTTTTTTATGACCATTGGTAAAGCAACGCTATCATTGCATGGAAAACCTTCCAACAGGCTAAACGCAGCTCCCGCTGCCTCCGCTATTCCTATTTTCATCATCTACCTGTGTAATTAGTTTATACCCTGTTTCGTTACTTGATGTTTGTTTATAGGAAGCACTTTTGAATCCGCACTTCAACGTACATGTTTGCACCGTTATTGTACATATATAAGTTCAATTTATGCGGATTGAAAAAAAAAACCTCGATATTGCAAGTGACATACATAGCGTAGACGGTTACCCTGATAAGTGCAGGAGACTAGCTCAGAAGGGAAAGCAGTGACTTCCAGGATGGGCATCTGCATCAAGCTTCCTGTTAGCGCCACCACCGCACTAGACCCCAGTCAAGCAGCTGGCCCCCTCGCCGATTGAGACTACGCCGATTTGCAAGTCGCAATTCCTCACCGAAACATCCCCACAGCCCTCGGCGGAGAAGAAAATGTCAGAACGGCTCCGCCCGCAAACGCAAAGCACCCACGTGACCTCGCCTCGGACCGCGGCCATGTCCGCCCGCAACGAACTTCTGGAAGGGGCTCTTTTAGTCATGACAAGCAGCAAGCTGGTGGCGGGCTCAAGCTTGAGCCATGCCATTGCGTGAGGCTACCATTGCGTCAAGTGTCAAGTCCAGCCCATGCACTTTAGACTTCTGTGCGAGCTCTGCGGGGACAAAGCTTCACCTCCTCCTCCACACAGCACCCCCCGAACACCAAGACTTGCAATCTCCTTGTGCATCTCCTCGGCTCCAATGTTCCGAGTGGGGACTCTATTATACGGAAAGTCAAGGTATTAATATGGGGAAGGAAGAAAGCAAAGTATTTCGAATGTCCGTCTTAAATTCTCCATTCGCAGAGGACACACACACATTAAGCTAATTCAGACCAGTGTTTATGCTGGCCGGTTGCAATCCTCGCCCCCTGGCACAAAAGACGTTGCAATTGAGATTCAAACCCTATTCGATTAGGTACGAGTATCTCGGTTGGTGTGGTCGA
The DNA here is from genome assembly GCA_024516245.1 of Peziza echinospora. NCBI lineage: Eukaryota > Fungi > Ascomycota > Pezizomycetes > Pezizales > Pezizaceae > Peziza > Peziza echinospora. The sequence goes on along the minus strand of JAJLQT010000010.1, from coordinate 284,375 downwards.
GCGAACGAAATCTCACGAGGATCACAACCCTTGTACATACTATCACATTCCAAGACAAGTTCGAAATCATCATCACAATAAGAGCGAGAAAAAGAAGTCATCGACAGGAGCAAGACATTTGCTTCACCATACATACGTACACGCACACGCGCGCGTGCAGAAAATCACTCCATTATCGAATCATATACAAACCCATCCATACTCGAAGAATATTCGCACATTTTTGTGCAATTGGCCTAAAATAATCACAAGTACTGTGGAGGTCATCACGCAATACTTGCCGAAAGAGGAAGAATAGGCGACGTCGTTCTTGCATCGCTTGTGTCTTTTTGACACCTGCCAGCCATGTGGAAAGTCCCAACACATGAAGATACACCACACCCGAAGCGAGTGTCTGTCGATGCGTCTGCGACCACTGGTGGTGGGGCTTCCTCAGACCCCAATGGCCTAAACCGAAGACGGACGGTTGAGTCGAGATCTGACGTCGAGCACGTGGCCGGTTCTATCGAATTGCCGACAGCGACGGGAGAGCACGCATTGGAAAGCTCGCAGACGCTACATGACCAAGCTCATGTAGAGAAATCGCGGATATATGGGAAGAAGGGAGGTCCTGAGGAGGAGGAAGAGGAAGAGGAAGGGGAGTTTCCTGAAGGAGGATTGAAGGCTTGGTCGGTTGTGCTGGGATCGTTCTTGTTTTTGTTTGGCGGGTTGGGTGTGATGAATACAATGGGTATGTTGAATTTACGAATAACCTACCAAGGCACATCATGAGTTTTACTAAAACGAATCTCATTAGGTATCTTCCATTCGCATCTATATGAGAATGACTTAAAGGTATGTGCTTTAAATAATGTTATAACCCTTCTTGTTTGTTCAATGTTAACATTGTGCTTGATGGGAAATTTAGAATTACACGGAAAGTGCCATTGGCTGGATCTTTGGTACACATTCGTTTCTTGCTTTTCTTTGTGGGGTACAAATTGGTATGTAGACTTCCACATTTGGTTACTTTTCATGTTTCACAACTAATGGTCGATCGGTAAACCAGGCCCCATATTCGATGCAAAAGGCCCTCGATATCTGGTTTTGGCGGGCAGCATTGGCATAATTATAATGTTCTTCCTTCTCAGTGTTTGTAGAGGTAAGACGGGCTCCTTCAAATTGAGCCTATTCAAAAACTAATACTTTTTAACTTCAGAATACTATCAATACTTCTTGACCTTTGGGGTTTGTAAACCCAGCATACGAAATTTTCGTCTATGTCTACCATTACTAACCCAACTCTCTAGGTTTTGGGTGGAATATCCGTCTCTCTCCTATTCACCCCCGCTATTGCCTCCGTAGGCCATTGGTTCCGCATCAAACGTGCCACAGCAACCGGCATTGCCATGACTGGTGGCTCCATCGGTGGCATCGTCTTCCCCCTAGTCTACCAATCCCTCATCCCCAAAATCGGCTTCCCATGGGCCTGCCGAGTCATCGGATTCATACAAATCGCACTCCTCATCCCTGCAAATCTCCTCCTCCGATCCCGCCTGAAACCAAAACCAGGCAGCAAAGCATCCATCGATCTCTCAGCCCTACTAGATCCAACGTTTGGGCTTACTACTTTTGGAGTATTCCTGATTGAATGGGGTCTTTTCGTCCCATTGACGTACCTCACCTCGTACGCAATTGCCACCGGAGTAGATGCATCTTTTGCATACCAACTCACGGCTATTTTCAACGCTGGCTCGGTCCTAGGCCGATGGTTGCCAAACTACGTTTCGGATATCGTGGGGAGATTCAATGTCATGATCGTTACTACTACATTCTGCCTCGTAATGATTTTGGGATTGTGGCTTCCGTCGGAACATAACCATAATATGTTGATTGCGTTCACGGTGCTATACGGGTTTGGAAGTGGAAGTGGGATTGGCTTGACGCCGGTGTGTGTGGGTCAGATTTGTAGGACCGAGGATTATGGAAAGCGCTATGGGACGTGTTACAGTATTGCGAGTTTTGCGTGAGTAACCTATTAATCTCTGCCACAATCTTTCTTACTTGATGTGTATGCTAACAAGGCCCTTTCTTTTGCGTAGTTCCCTTACTGGAATCCCAATCGCTGGACAAATTCTTGCCCACTCAGGAACGTATTCCGCATTGATTTGGTTCACGGCTGCAACGTATATTGCCTCGACTATGATGTTTACCGCCGCAAGAATTTCCGGGGCCGGATATAGGTTGTCGACAATCTTCTGATCGATACATACCTCCGAGGCTGCTCTTGATTGAGCTATCAAGTTTAGGGGTTTATTGAAGCTGCATCTTTATCCTTTTCTTCCCCTCCTTTTTTTTCACATACTATCCTTTTTTAATTCTTTCATGACCATTAATTTCCCATGCGTTTCTTTTAATGATTCATGTATTACATTTTACTTTTTACTTTTACTTTACGTACGTACTTACTTTTCTTATGGGTTTGGTTTCCGGGGGCGTATTGCTATCTACCAGGCGCAGGATTTCGAATTCTCATTTTATTTTTTTGAAGGGTTTTATTTATTTATTTATTTTTTATTTCTAGATCTTCTAGACCTAGATCTGCATTTTGTATAGGTATCATTATAAGCTTAATTCAACCATTGCTCTCTGGGGATTGTATTTTTCTAGACTTCTTCCACTGATTCTTGGTACTTGGTATACAATACTTCTCTAAATTCATGCTTCATAGCCCATTGCCAACCGTTCTATAATATGTCGTGATTTAGAAACTTGTCATATTCAAGCTTATTATAATACCGTGCTTTTCTAAACATGTTGGGATATTATAATAGATTACCAAGTTGGAAGGGTATGTATGTGTCATGGCGATAAGTCTCTTACCTCTTCTAAAAGGACATGTGCACGTTTCGGCAATAGACTTTCCGAATTAGGCGTCGGCGACTGTTACAAACACGACGTGCGTGACAGTGACGTCTACCAAGTTCTTCGTGCCTGTCAGTCGGTCGGCAGCGGTTGGAAGCGGATCTCCGAGACTACAAAATCACCCCTATGAAAAGAAAAAAGTCTAGATGCGGTACCTACTCGGGCTGGGGATGACATGCATTGACATGCAATTGTGCTACGTGCTAGCGGGCAGAAACACCATAGCACCCTACAGGGTAGAGTGAATCATCGGTCTCCTAACCTCCTGCCTAATTAAGCCCACGAGAATTCAACGGGGCTTTGCTGAATCTGATAAGCCCCGGGCCCCGTGTAATCAATCTGATTAGTTTTTAGCTTTTTAGCTTCAAATTGATTAAATTTGTTTTGAACTGCAGATCTGGAGTTGACCTGGAGTACTTCCGCTGACGTTGTTGGTAGCGTGGGGAGAGGGAACAGGGTCCAAGGACCTGATCTATATTGTTCCGGGGGTGGGGGAGTCAGAGCTTTCTCTATAGCTCGGCTAAGTTGGGAGTACTATTAGCTATTTAGTGGGGCGGGTGAGGGATAGCTTCGGATGGCTTAAGTAGAAACATTTTTACCCCTCCAATTAGGTACTAACTACAACAACAACAACAACAGTTATTGCGAAAGTACATTTTGGGGAGCGGAGAATTACCGTGTTTGAAGTCATTCGTCTTTTGGATACAATAGGACGACGGCAACCCTGCATTCAATCCCACTCGAAAGGCCCTGGATCTGAAAGGCGAAGATGGATTCACAGCAGTTCAAGAAGGCGGCGTATGCGGCTATTGATCAGAGTAAGCCTTACCTCCCTCCCTCCATGCCTACCCACCACACAAGTCGTCACTTTTGCACCCACGCCCCAATTCCAACTAATAAGCTAACCGATGATATTTCAAAAAAAACTGTAGTCGCAGAGTACTACGACACGATTGGAGAGCGGAGAGTGTTGCCGGAGGTTGAGCCGGGTTATCTGCGTCCGTTACTGCCAGAGGGGCCACCACAGGATGGAGAGGCGTGGGAGGCGATCCAGAAGGATTTGACGGAGAAGATTATGCCTGGGCTGACGCATTGGTGTGTTATGGCGCCCCCCCCCCCTTCTGAAAATGAACCTCGATGAGCTTACGTATCAGGCAATCACCCAACTTCCTGGCCTTCTTCCCCGCAAACTCGACATACCCTGGGATCCTGGGCGAGATGTACTCTGCGGCATTCACCTGCGCGGCATTCAACTGGATCTGCTCCCCCGCCGTCACAGAGCTCGAAACAGTCGTCCTGGACTGGCTCTGCAAGCTCATCAACCTCCCGCCATGTTTTCTCTCCACATCAAGCACCGGCGGCGGAGGCGTCATCCAGGGCTCAGCAAGCGAAGCCGTCGTGACCGTCATGGTCGCCGCACGAGACAGGTATCTCGCGCACTGCGTCGAAGGCATCACGGACGAGAAAGAGCGCGAGCGAATCATTGCAGAGAAGCGCGGGAAGCTTGTGGCGCTGGGAAGTGAGCATGTGCATAGCTGCACGCAGAAGGCCGCGCTGATCTCGGGGGTCAGGTACGAGAAGGTTAAAGTCGATAAAGAGTACCGGCTCCGCGGGGATGAGTTGACCAAGACGCTGGAGCGGCTACGAGGGGAGGGGTGGGAGCCGTTCTTCATGACGTGTACGCTTGGGACGACGTCCACTTGTGCGGTGGATGCGTTTGATGAGCTTGCGGTTGTTGCGCAGGCGAATCCGCAGTTGTGGGTCCATGTCGATGCGGCGTATGCTGGCGCCGCACTGATCTGTCCGGAGTTCCAGCACCTGACGAAGGGGTTTGAGCATTTCGATAGCTTTGATATGAACATGCACAAGTGGCTTTTGGTCAACTTTGATGCCTCGTGTTTGTTTGTGCGGTCGAGGAAGCCGCTGCTGGATGCGCTGAGTATCACGCCCGCATACCTCAGGAACGAGTTTAGTTCCTCTGGGCTCGTGACGGATTACCGGGATTGGCAGATCCCGCTCGGAAGGAGGTTCAGGGCGTTGAAGATCTGGTTTGTGATGAGGACGTATGGTGTTAGTGGGCTTCAGGCGCATATCCGGAGGACGATTGGGATTGGCGAGGTGTTCGCGGCGCTGGTGAGGAGCATGCCGGAGGTGTTTGAGATTGCTGCGGAGCCGGCGTTTGGGTTGACGGTGTTTACGGTGCGGCCGGAGGTGCTTGGGGGCGCGGTGATTGAGGATGCGGAGGAGAGGGTGAAGGTCGGGAATGAGTTGACCAAGGAGGTGTATGAGGCTGTCAATGCCAGCGGGGAGATTTATGTCACGTCGACGCTGTTGGGTGGAGTTTATGCCATCCGCGTTGTGACTGGGTCGCCGGCGGCGGAGGAGAGGTATATCAAGAGGGCGTTTGATATCATTACTGCGACGGTGGGGACGGTGGCGGAGAGGTTGAAGAGGTGAGTTTGAGGGTTTTGTTTAAGGATGAATCGGTGATGGTGGTGAGATGGGTACGTTCAGATTGAAGCTTTATACACTTGAAATATTTCCTCATACTACCTCAGATACCAGATACAGATAGATATGTTTTTTCACACTCTACTCAATTGTATATAAACTACTTACACACTTATTTATTTACACGAAGCTACTTGATAATTTACCAAGCTTAAAGTCATAGCATTAGAATTTCGAAACTTTAACCTTGACGCTCCAGCGGAATTGTGACATCGCCGGGGTAGAGTTAGCGATGCATTGCCGCTCCCGTGGTCACATGTGGAGTCCAGCCACCGTAGCCACTTTGGGTATTCCCCACTGCCAGAAAAAGTAGTCACTTCGGATAACAGCAGTCTGTGGCCGTTTGGGCATGAGGTCATGGCTGCCGTATTCCCATCGCTCGCCTCGAGTCCCTGCCCTCTTCATCCCAGCAAGAATCCGGAATGGCAGTCTGGAGGCGTGTCTACCGCCTGCTCGTGCGGCCAATCAAGATCCACCCCTTCCTCTCGCTGCTCGCCATCTGCACCGCTGCGCTGAGAGCGGCCTTTCCAATCTTTACTCACAACTCTGTGACCCTCTCGGCCTGGATCTCGGGGGTCTTTGTGGTGGTGCCGCTATGGACCCTGTCGAGAATTCTACTGGCGTTGGAAAGACACTTTGACGATGGAATAGAGGAGAGGGAAGAGGCGGGTATTTGGTGGGATCAGGATGATATTTGTGAAAGGCATCTTCACAAGGGGGGTTACCCTGAAGGTACGAAGGGTGTCGTAACCACCAAGATCAAGAAAATCCCGGCCCATCAGAAAACCACAGGGTCCCTGTTTAAACGGCATAATTATCTCATATTCCTTGGAATAATTATGACCATATACACCTATACCTCCGGTATCGCCTTCTCATATGCCACTCGATACGACACAATCCACTCTGGTCACCAGCATCGAAATCGACAGGGCAATGCAGAGAAGGCAAACGAAAAGTACTTTTTAGCCATCAATTTCTACAATAACGCTCCAGTTATACCACATTTCACAAACCAACTTTTACATCTGGTTGAGCACCTTGGGAAAGACAATGTCTACATTTCCATGGTCGAGAATGACTCCCAGGATGACACTAAATTGCTACTGTGGAAGTTTACACAGAGACTTTCACGGAAAGGGTGGATGGAGGGGAAGCACTGGAGTTTGGGTATGTATGATGGGTTGAGGGAAAGGCCATACGAGATGCCATGGATTGATATCCCTGATAGAATGGCTTACATGGCTCAGGGTAATCCAATGAATTCCAACAAATTACAAAACAAGGTATCAGGCTGATGAGATTACTAGTACGGAACCTTGCACTGAATCCTTTAGATACTCTCCCGACCAGATTCACAAAGATTCTCTTCTTTAACGACATTCTCTTCCACTATACCCAAGCTCTCCACTTATTATCTCTTCGCAATGGGAATTACGCACTAGCATGTCCACTTGATATGGACGCAGCGGGCATTTATGATACGTGGGTGCTGAGAGACAAATGTGGCAAATCTACAAGCATGTTCTGGCCATTTTTCCAGGATCAGGATGATAGGAAATACGTTGAGAGGGCATGGGAAGGCAGATTATCGGCACATGAAGCGTCACGGGGGCTAGAAGTCGGAGTATGCTGGAATGGACTGGCAGTGATGGATGCACTAGAATTTCTCAGGCCAGAGGTTCGGATGGAAGCGTTAAAAAGTAGTGATGAAACTCTGACTACTGAATTGCTTCCATCCCTCAGGTTCCCACCGCCACCACCGGACTGCATCATGTCGGAATGTACCTTCCTTCCATTGCACCTTTTATCCCGTCTTGCTGCTGCAAAAAACTCTGATGAAAAGAAGCAGCCGGTTGTGCTTCTCGACCCGACATTTCTCCCGACTTATTCCCACAGATGGTACTTCTTCTACAACGTACTCTTTGAGCTCCCAATTGTCAGGAATTTTCTACTTTACGTTGAATTTCCAACCTGGAAGGCTTGGTGGTGGATCGGTATGGGAGACTGGACAAGGTGGAACGGAGTATTTGACGTTGGCGAAAAGACGAATATGGATGCAAGTGAATGTGTCGTGGAGAATTGGCCGAGATGCCAAGGTAGTGGCGGGACATGGGAGGGGTTGGGCAAAGAAGTAAAGAGCTGGGGAAGTGGACAGGAGGGGTGGGGAAGATGGGGAGGAGAGGTTTTTGATGGTCTGGGCGAGAGGGGGTAGTTTCTTCGTTTCCGAGTAGGCATTAGGACCGCACGAATCTCAATTACAAAGCTGGCGCAAATCGTTCTTACTTCTCGACGAAACCCGTGTTCAAGACTCCACTGTGTTTTCCTCCTGTCAGGCCTTCAAATCGTGCCTCGGGCTTCTCACCTTTGCCAACCTTGTTTTAGTATAGCTTCCTTTGCCCGCTGCCTGACTGAGGCTGGTGTAACCTCCCACGCTGGCGCCAGGGTGCAGTCGGAGGCTTAATTCGACACCAAGTGTAATTCGATGGTCGCACAACGCTGAGCTGAACGAAGGCAGGGCTGAAGAGTGCAGGAATCCACCCAATCCAAGTGCTAGGATACTTTCTTTTTCTCGCCTATCTGTCCAGGCATATTTGAATTTCATGCGTGAATCAAATGAAGAAAAATGAGGGGGGCTTGCCTCCGATCCCACCCCTTTCTATACGATAAAGAGTTCGGTAGGTAGCTGTGGGATAGAGAACCGAGTACGCCGGAATTCTCCTTGTCTGTTCCTTCTCAATCATGTACTCGAAAACTTGAAACCATCTCAGGGTAGCAGCAGGCAGGTACAACTTAACGCCTACAGACGTAGACGTCAGGCAGTATCTCCATTGCTAGTACAGAGTATTCGCACGTTAACGGCGTCCGCCGCCTCGCCATCCAAAATCCAAAATAATGGCGACATTTTTCGCCAACCGCAATCACAAATTCCTCCTCCTCCTCGTCTCAAACCTCCTCCTTCTCACAGCAAACGCGTCTCCCACCACCTCCCCCCTCACCCGGCGCGACCAGATCACCACTATCCCGCAAGACACCACAATATACCTCGACGAGGCCTACTTGCTCGAATGGGAGCCCCTCCTCAAACTTGTGGATATATATCTCTACGAAGCGGATATCTCTGGCTCCAAAAACCTCGTCACCGCGCAGCCGAATACGGGGAAGTATGCGTGGACGCCGAAAGGTCTGACGGTAAAGGGTGGGTATTCGTTGGGGGTGAGGAGTTATGACGCTACCAAGACGAAGGACACGGAGAAGAATAATGAGAATACGGTCGGGCCGTTTAGTATTGGTGCTAGTCGGGGGGGTGGAAGTGGGGGGAATGGCACGACGGGTGGAACGGGAGGGGGGGATAATCGTGGGAGTGATAATGACGGGACGAATAACCTTGGGGGGAATGTTGGGGAGAATGGCTCTGGCGCCGGCGGGGAGAAGAAGAGTAGTGGTATGTTTGTTGTTTATCCCTTCTTCAATCCCTTCCCTCATATCTTTCTTTTTTTTCTTCTTTCAATCCAATCTTGGGATTTTACCAAAATATACCTTGATAAATGTATACGTATACTGACTTTCCCTGGCCAACACAGGCACGATAGTCGGCGCCGCAATCGGCGCCTCCATCGGCGGCATCCTCATCCTCCTCGCCACACTCCTCTTCTACGGCCACCGCAAACGCGGGTGGTTCTCCTCCTCCGGCACATCCTCCTCCTCCTCCACAACCTCTGCATCCCCACCACCACACTCTTCAACCATCTACGCCGAAGCCGACGGCACAGGAATCGAGTTCATCAAGCCACCCCCCGCGCCACAGAAACAAAATCTGGGCCACCGCATGTCGAAGCGCCTCGGGTTCGGGCGGCACGAGTTGAGCGCAAAGAGTGCGGGACCGGAGAAGGCGGGCCATGGGAGACATGAGTTGGATGTCGTGGATTGTGAGGTGGATGTACCTGTTGTAGTAGCAGCTGTAGGGGTTGCGCAGCAGGAAGAAGGTGGTCAAGGTGATGATGTATATGAAATTGAGGAGGCCAAGAGGGATGTGTATGAGTTGCCGGTGATGCCGGGCGAGTTGGGGGTTTCGCATGCGAAGGATTTGGTGTAGAGTGTGATGTTGATTTGTTTGATTTTTTTTTTTCTCGTGGGGGTTACATAATTTTGGATTTCGGAGTTTTCGTACATGAGGTGTTTTTTCTTGTATATAATTTTGTTTTTTTTGTTTCTTCAGTCCCTTATAATTAATTTGTCACGAGATCCGTAGTAATTGTTAATTTTATAAACTGAAGTATCTTGTACATGTTAGGGGCGTTGCGTATTCCATATTCTTGTTTATTCAAACGGGGCGTTTCCCCATGGCCATTCAATCTTTGCAGCCCATAACTGTCATGATCATGATCATGATCATCGACGCCAATGCTGATACGTATACTGTTTCCTCGGTCTTAAAGCAAATTTAGTAGGACAGATGCACTACCGAATCAGGAAATGACATCAATCTATATAGAATTTATGAGTGTCTCTTAAGCTTACCACTAATATCTGCATCGTGATGAAAGTCACGATGAAAAACCAAAGAATAGTCGCAACACCAAAAGATGATCAAAAGATGCAAAATAAGTCATGGTACTTCCAAGTGCTAAAAATATATAAAAATATAAAGAAAAATACAAATATAAATAACGATCTTCTTCACCACCTCCGGATCCACCTCTCCTCATCCTCAACACTTTTTCTTCTACTTCTTCTCATCCCCCTGAAACAACTTCGCCTCAGGAACCACCACCTTCCTCTTCTCCATCGCCGCATCCACACCGCTCGCCCACCTCACCAGCCGCTGCACACTCACAGGCAACACCGCAAACAGCGCAATCCACTTACTATACGCGGGCATCGCCAGCACGCCTCCACTCCCCGAATCAATAGCCCTAATAATCTCCTTCGCGACATCCACAGGCTCCAGCACGGGCGCCAAAAACCTATTGGGTGTCTCCACGCCCGCAAAGAGGGCGTTCGAGAGCTGTCCCGGCTGGACGAGGAGGGTCTTGATGTCCGAGTTCACGCCGCCGACTTCGGCTGTGAGGGAGTGGTGGAGGGTGGATAGGGCGGCCTTTGTGGCGGCGTAGTCCGCGAGGTTTTTAGGCCCGAGGTGGCCGACGACGGAGGAGATTGTGACGATTGTGCCGCGCTTGAGGCGGGTCATGCCGGGGAGGAATTGCTTGATTGTCCAGAAGGAGGAGGTTAGGTTGGATTGGATGGTTCTGTTTTTGGTGGTAGAATTAGGCGATGAGTTTCCTTCAATAGAATGGGGGTAATGAAAGTTGGAATTACCTTTGAATCTGCTCGTGTGAAAGGTCCAAGATCGACTTGCCGTACATGACCGCCGCATTATTGATCAAAACCGTCGGTGTTCCGAGCTACATCCCGAACCCGTCAGTCCATCCAATCCGCAAAAAATCAAGGCAGCCTTCTCTCAAATCCGAGTAGGGAGGAAGGGAAAAACAACATACCTCCTCCTCAATCCTCTTCGCCGCAGCCTCAACCTGCTTATAATCCCCCACATCACACTTGTAGAAATACACATTCCTGGCCTCCCCCTCCTCCGGCATCTCCTTCGTATCCAGCACCGCAACACTCACCCCCCTCATCCCATACACCTCCGCAATCAACAACCCCAATCCCCCCGCCCCGCCGGTAATAACCACAACCTCCTCCGTCCAATCGAACGCCCTCTTCTTGCCAAATGCAAGCCGCTCATTCACGATCCCCGCGATAAAGATCAGGGCGACGATTGCGGCGTAGACGGCGGAGCCCCAGAGCGGGGCATGGTGGTATTGGAAGCCCTGGGCGCGGAAGGCGAAGGGGCCGAGGAAGACGAAGAAGGGGTTGAGGAAGGTGTGGTTGAGGATCTTGATGAAGACGTCGACTGCGGGGAGTGGGCGCGGGTTAGTCCATTGATCTCCATTATCCAGAACCGAAATTGGCGGGGGAAAGACTTACTGCTCAGATGATGAAGGAGCGGTTTCTCCACGTATTCTCCTCGGGTAGACATTATTGAATATGCGCAAGTAGAAACGAAGACTGTGATATGCTATGCTATGCAGATGAAGCTATTCGGGAATTAGAGAATACGATTAGGGGCGGGTATTATGTCGATATAGTGATCGCAGTCGGCGAATTCGGGAAGAAAGCTTTAAACGACAAAACGCCAGGCCAGTCGTGCGGTGAGAAGACGGAAGAGAAATATGGGAGGGCGGGGAGAAGAAGAAGAGATGTGGAGAGTTGATTGCGGTGGAGATGCGGCGCTTACAGCGAGCCAACAGGACCCGAATCCCCAAACAGGGCGCGCGCGATGCAGCACTAGCGCCTTCCCCATCCGAAGCTGAGACGCTGGCTGGGCCCGGTGAAACGAGCCTTGGGCGGAGGATTGCTTGGGGGCTGCACCCGGGACGACAGATCTCGAATGAAGATAAATATTAAAGATAAATTTCTCGAGCCCTAGCCGCGTGTCAATGTTAATCAGATAAAACGTAAACTTCGATAAGCAAAAGACCTCCGAGCACATGTCTGTGCAGCGGGAGATCGACAGTCGATTGACATTATGAATTCGCCGAACCTGTCGTGTCGTGAAAAGGGCCAAGAAAGCACGAGAACCACGAAAATACGAAAGACACTTTAGTTTACATAGATTCAACACGTGCACCCGACCATAGCTTTGATCGCGCAAGAAAAACAAAAGAAAACTCGTAGGTTATAATTGATGGAGCAATTCGTGACCAAAACGGCTGCGCTCCACCGGCAATTGCCTCTTCCGCATCTCATCTACCGCCAATCTTTTAACGCAATTGAGCTCAAACCCTCGCAATATAGGAATTGTATATAGATAGCCGAAGTAACTCCCCAGGACCGCCCAGTCTCGAACCGGGCCACCGTTGTGATTGACTATCCTCGCTTAGTTTCGTACGTATTCTCGTCCCCAGATTATCATATGCTCTCTTCGCTCATGCAGGCCAGCTCATCCCCGTGAAAAAGAAATACTTTCAAGTTATCGAGAGACTGCCTCAGAGAACAACACTTGCATTTGCTGGCGGTGGTTTTGTTGATTCTGCCTTGTTATTTGCCCTCATTCCTCCCATGGCCAGTTGAGCAAACTTCACGGCAGACCTAATTTCATGTTCTTCCTTCTCCTTCATCGCCTTGACAACCTTTTTGAACTTTCTTTCGTCGGCTATTTGCTGGCTCTTCCGTACAATGTCGTTTGTACCACTTTGTGTTTTTGACAACTGCGTCATTCCATCTGCACGTGCACATGTGTTAGTATTTATTCAGGCAAAAAAGCGACCATCTGAGGAATCCACTTGACTTGTTGAAAACAAAATAAAAGGGATAGTATATATTGGCCTTACCAATTGCATTCTTTGCAAAATTCCTAAAATCTCCATTCTTTCCTTTCTCCAAACTTTTCTCCAAATTCTCGACTCGTCCATTTATTCTGGCAACCAAGTCCGCACACAAATTCATAAACGTAGCATCTACAGTTTTATCTTCCTCTTCGTAAATCTTTTTCATCCTCATTACATCGTCAATCAAGACCCCAATTTCGCTATTTTCCTGCTGGACTTGTTGCACCTGATTCTTCAATCCATCCACCTGTAGCATGTATAACTGCCTCCAGTTGCCTTGGCTCTTCTCAAGGTCATGGATTCGTGAATTCAGTGACATGACAGAAGCTGTTAACCGAGATGGAAGTGTGTTATCCTCTTTTGGCCATACTGTGGGAAGTGCGTTATGGATGTCCTGAAGCTTGAATGCATTTTGAACCTGGCGAGAAGGACCTGAATGAAGATGGGAACATCCTGGGTAATCACTCCCATTGACTGGCTCTGAAGATGCATCTGTATCTGGGGTATTAAAAACTGTACTGGGCCCCGACTCAATCCCACTGGGCCCCGACTCAATCCCACTGGGTCCCGACTCAATCCCACTGGGTCCCGACTCAATCCCACTGGGTCCCGACTCAATCCCACTGGGTCCCGACTCAATCCCCTCTGAGCCAAGGGGCATAAATGATCGAGGGATGCTATTGATATCAATCTCATCCCGTCCAGACCCAGTGATGTCTGGAACTCTAGAGAGTAAATCCTTTGGAATAAAGTCCCTGATTGCTCCCTCGGTCATCCACATGCACCTTGTCAAAGCATTTGTCCGTCTCTCCAAATCTTCTCTCAGCACCTCTTTATCCACCTCAATCTTGGTGAGGTTCTCCTTAATCCACACAAACTGCTTGAGTCTGTGTTGTTTCAGAAGTTCGATGTCTTTCTTGACACCATCCAAATCTTTCCTCAACGACCCCACATTTTCATTGAGTGCCTTTACGGATTCTGAGACTTCTTTGAATAAGGGCCGTGGATCCTCTAGGCAATGGAGTTTGTCCAAAATGGCTTGTAGTATCTCTTGGTCGTTTAGTATTGTCTTGATCACGTTGGTCTCTTGATTGGCAGTTTGCTCCGAGGGTGTGTCTGGAGACTTGGATTTAGTGGCTTTGGATGCCATGTCCGATAAAAATAACAAGGATACCGGGGCCTATGTTCGAGATATACCAATGATGGCTGGGGTTTCGAGGCTATAGGCGTGAGATTTGATGTATCGTAAATGCTATGCGAGAAATCTGCTATAGAGGTCGAAGTGTGTGCTCATTCATCTGGGAAACAGAGGCAAAGGGGGCTTTAAAGGGCTTGAGAAGGTCGTAGTGGTATAAACAGAGAATCTGCGTACAAACATACCATCGTCGTTCATGCAAGATGTGCACGAATGCTATGTTTGTATGCACGGCTAGCTACCCCGGATCTCATCTCACACAGAAGTATAGATCTAAATTGCAAGTGGGCCTACTTGTCAGGGTATTGTTCATGTCGAAGGCTAGGAACACCATGACCACTGTGAGCTTCGTGCCAACAAGGGTTAGTGAGGGTGATACTCAGGTTGTGGTACAGGAGCAAACATCGATAGTTGGTCGAGGCCGTTGATCCAGCCGTGCCCGGGTTGGAAGCGGCAGGTATCCTATAGCTGGATGCGTTTAGTGGGCAGTAGTTCTTCAAAGCTGAGGCCGATGATCATGATGATGGATGGGTGTCGAGGGAGGTGAGGGGCAAGAGAGGCTCGGGCTGAGGGGCTGCACGTCACTTCGTATCCAGAGTGGAATGGAGAATGCCAGCCACCGAAGCCACACGGCCGCCATGAATGGTCAACTTCCTCAAAAGGCAGCGGCAGGAAAGGCTGTGGAACGTGCAGCAGGAAACGTGGGCGCGCGGCGATAGGTTGGTGGCGTTGCCTCATCTGTAAATGATGTGCATCTACTTTGGGAAAGTGTCAAGGCTGCTCTTTGATTTGTCTGATACTCTCGTGGTGGAGCACAGCTCTACAAGGCCTTGAATTCTGCAAGAGCGGCTGGAGGTACGGTGAGTGCCAGAACGGAAGTAAGCGCCAATAAGAAGTGTTTGGACCCGTTCGCCCTGAACCTGGGGATGAAAGTAGTATCAGGATGAGTATGGGACCTGTTTCCTGTTCACAAATTCTGCGTAGGACAGTCTGATGAAGCCTTATCCAGTTTACATGACGCACGTTAACGCCTGGTATAGTGTATCAAGAGAAGCAAAAGACCTTCGTAAAGGCTGAACAGTGGTATGATACTGTTTATATTGAAGTATATTGATTGAAGGCTGTTGTCCTACCTGTTAGTAGATGTTTGCTAGATGCTCCATCTCCATGTATACATTGACCGTAATATTACGGAAGATATACCATGACCACGAATGAAACGCATTAGATGTCATAATGGACATTATTAGATGGCATTATCGCCATAAATGATCTGCAGAAAGTAACATAATCAACCAATCATATCAGCGTATCTTATAGACACTTTAAAGATCAGTTCCTCGAGCTCGCACACCTCAGGTGATCAGCTCGAATTCCAGACGGGCAGTCGAGAAAAAAGGCCCTGCGTGATACCGAATGTACGTCGAGACCTGCATCAGAAAGAACACCTGCAAGTCATTTCGGCAACCAGAATTGTTCTCGTGAACCAGCATGGTACTGTTGCACGGCCCATTAACCACCCAATGCACACGTGGAGCTCTTGATTGGCAGTGTTTATAATCCTGCCGCATGCAGCACTCTATTGCTAATACTACTCGACATTGTATAGGTTGAATAGTTTCATTTCTCTAGAGATGGATTAGTCTGGTAAGATTGATCTGAAACGATATTGGTTGTTCTCGTTCCCAACCTTACGTCGTTGCAAATTTAGCAACTCAATGATATCGGTCAAATTTGGCAGGATTACCTATAGACACTTGGGCTAGAGTGTCGATTAATCTCATATATATTAATGGTGCCTAAGTGAGGGGAAAAGAGGTTGGACTGAGATTAAGTGAAGAAGTTCCACTGTGGAAGGAACAGCCGGTCAGATGGTAGCCTTGGTAGTACATTAATGCCGTAGTGGATTATGTAGTATTAGTCTGTAATTAATGAGCTTGGGTTCGATTCGTACTGAAGAACAAGCCATCATGTTCAGGAGTCATGACCAAGAAGCCGGGAATCGAAGGAGTAAAGGAGCCTTGTTATGAGGCTAGACGTAAGTACGTAAGTTGAAGGAAGGCATTGGAAAATCTTCGTATTCTCGTGCCAATCTTCGCTATCAGTGAACTGTCTTGTATATTCATGAGTACCTATAATTTTGGGAGAGTATGTCACCTGGATTTTCTGGGTATGAACTTACATGAATCATGATCGAGGTCAACGGGTGTATATCGTCGATGAAGTGGATATGGCACGAAACTAAGAATTCTTTAGCCTCGTGCCCAGAGCTCTTATACTGTGGATGTTGTCAATTTGGGTAGTCCAATCCTGTTCAATAATTCCAATTTGGGTACAAGTGGCCATGGGCATATGATGTCAATCTACTTAATCAGGAAGTATCAAACAAGACTAGGTACTGCCATCAGGGACTAATGTTACATTACTATTGTTTACCTGGTGTGCTCAAACTCTATCAATGGCCACTTACAATGTACCTAGGTACCTCTTACAACATACGTACGGTATTATAATTACAAAATATTCAATGCTGCCGATCAGTGGCGTGCAAATAAACTTACAAGATATGCATGGAATTGGCTTGGATGCATTAGAACAGCATGAGTAGCCTCCACCGTGGGTATTACAATGGGACACGATCGCGATGAGTGTAGTACAGTCTCGAAACACTGTAGTTGTGTTCAAAACAGTTTCATCTAATTCGGGTGAAATATTTTCAATCCAACTGAGGCCTGGACATTGGGCATAGAGGTTCGGATCTCTACTTCACACCTCTGCTAATCCAGGTACCAATTGTTCTCGTTGGTACCGGTCTGGCAACGAGCTAGGGCCGAGACTGGTTCGAAACCGGGGCTGGGTAGAAAATAGTCTGGTAGAAAACCGTTACTGCTACTCCACGTGATCCCAAATGAAGCATTCGCCTTAATGCGGTAGGTATTATATTTTTCTCTAGGAGCCCATTTAAGTAATAGCGGTCTCGGTTCTGAGCTATATTACGTGCACCATCTCCAAATCATAATCTTGGCGCTCTGGATCATTGTCCTTCTTCCAAGTAGCCAGCCTCAAAACTGCTTCTACGCCTGTCTTCCAGTTGAACAGCCCACCCTCAACCTTGAAGGTCACTAATCCCGTTCCCAGGTCACGGCTTTAGACCCTTGTCCTCCGATATTTCATTGGCTCATCCACCATCCACAAAGCAACCAGTTGTCTAAAGCCCTCGAGCTTGGACCGTTGGATTCCATATATTCCTCACATACCAACCTGAGTAGCAGAGTAGGCGGCATTCGAATAACCCACCGTTCAAGTCGTTCAACTGCTCCATTTAGCTGAATTCTCTCGCAGCTCGGAAAAAATCTGTGAGTGACAGTCATTACTCTCGATATTCCGAGACAAAATTATCTGATTTTGACTTTACAGTTACCCTGACCCAAGTTCGGAGCAGTGGACATGTCGGGAGTGCGGCTTCAAGCCCGCTATTCACCAAGCTCCGGAACACACCGACCAGGACCACCAGACTAACCAGGACCCACCTTTCCAGATGCACCTGGAGCAATTTTTATGATAGTCTCATGCCTTTTTACGGTGCCTTGAACTTTCGATGGCAACTGGAATAGCACGGGTACACACCGGAGCACTACTGGTCAATATATGTGCATGTGGCCCTCCAACTAGGACGATTCACTATAAAAAGAAGACTATGGATACGTACTCGAGAGTGGACACAGTAGCACAGCATGCTGACCACCAACTCGATGTCAACCAAAGTGTTCCCCCAAAGCGGCATCGTATCCTATTTCGAGAACAAAAAAATAGTGCTTGAGTGGAGGACAAAGTTCAAGCTCCCCAGCTAACGAGGCCCTGCGCGCATATGGTTATCACTCGATTGACCTGTTGTCATCTGGTGGGTGGTTGTTGGTTGAAATATATAAGTGTCATTCTGTTGGTCTTGACGGATAAGGTTTCCCTCAGGTACCCTGTGCATGTACCCCTTGCCAGCACTTTGGTTGGCGCTGTCTGACGAGTAGAGTACCTCCTCCCGGTACCAGCAAGTGTGAAAACGGGTTTCCCAACCTTCCTCGGGTGTACTAAGAATTAGGCAGGTTCCCTCGTCGCCCGAACCATTTTAGCCATTACCTCTCCGGCGGACATCACACACTCAAGGTATGTGGAGAGGGAAAATGCCAACAGGAAACTCCATCGGCCTAACCTTGGCGGTGCAACCTTTCCCTGCTCGCCAAATAACTACTCGAATACGCACTGATCAGGCGGTTGCATCTTAATGCAGGATTTGCTGACATTGAGTACCAACTCGAGTAGGTATTGATACCCTACAAGCTGGGGAAGAGAGTACCCTACGAATGTCGTACGAAAACCCTGAATGTTTGTGTTATGCTCATGCGGATGCAGCTCTAGTCCTGCATCCGTGGGTCCTGTGTTATCGCACATCATAAGTCTCCATGCGATTGGCTTGTCCCGCATGGCGACTGTGTATTTTCTTCTCGAATATCACTGGCCCAATGTGTGGAGGCACAAAACATGCATCATCGAGGAGGATCAGGTACACGCCTGACATTATTGGCCTTGTGAGCCAATGCTTTATGAGTTGCTTTTTTCCCTTCTATTTAAGATGATACCAGACAATTTATTGCATCGCTGTCTCGATAATACAGCCAGCGCATATAAGGCCTTGGAAACGTGTCTCCTGCCTCATCAGTGGGTTTCGCTGACAAGTTGGATCAAGACAATAGTGCTTTCTTGTCGAACGCTATTCATAATAGCCCCGCTCCTTGCAAGCTAGGGTTGCTTTTTTCTTGAGTTTGCGTGAGTGAGGTTGAGGCTGTGGGGGCGATGTAGCAAGCTGTAAATGTGGGTGCATGCCAATTGCCATATTACCGGCGATCTCACATCCTGTCCTCATCCAAGCCAGTTCGTTTCCCACAACGTTCGTTTCCCACAACGTTCGTTTCCCACAACGTTCGTTTGGCAAACAGGCGGGTTGAACGACGAAGGGCGGTTGGCATAGGTCGTCTTTTTTCAAACATTGTTCACTCGCTTGCCTGGAGAGTGATCACGGTCGACACGATATCCAGATTGGCGGCGCTAAACGACAGGGCCGAGGAGGAAGTACAGAAGAAATTCCGAATTGTTGCTTCACAGCTCTTATCTTTTCGACTGCGGTATCATGTCAACAAAACTACGCTTTTCCTTGCGGACGGTGGATACAAACACATCCACATGGACCAGTGGCACAATGAAGATCAAACGGGCAAACATCCCAATGGTGACTGCCTGTCTCATACTATGGATGACGATACTGGTTTCTGGTGATTCAAATCTTTTGGGTGCGGTAGACATGCTTGTCGTCCCTCTCACACGAACCAACAACACAAACTCGGTGGACGACTATGCAATGCGAATGAAACTGGGTGATTCTCAAATTATTCATCTACTTCCAGTTCTGTACAGCTTTGAACACTATACCGGAGAAAGAGGCCCATTGCGCCCATTATATGTTCCATCATTAGAATTGTGCGACAATTACAAGGAAACCGGAGAATGGAATCAGTTTCTCACCCCAACCTCTGGGCAGACAATCAACACACAAGTTTACTCTAACCAAAAAGACGGCATCAATGAAGATGGTACTTTTGAGGTGAAATGGAAAGCTAGCTCAGCCACGGCGAAAATAAACCTGACCCTACGGCGAGGAAAACCAGCAGCCGAGGCAGATAATATCACCGTTATTGATAGTATGTGACTTCCGATACTCATGGAATTTTGAGTCTTGCTAATTCTTCATGGCAGTGGGGTTGATCAACAATGGCATCTACCGATGGAATGCAAGCCGAACAGTGCGGCTTTTTAGCCTTGATGATGCAGACGATTATTCACTTATGTTGTCGACAGACTCCCCTCCTCGGCGTTCATATTCCAATGTCTTCACAATGAGGAGGTTGTCTATAGACGAAATGAAAAACCAGTCTCGTCCGATAGAGCGGCCAAGCTTTTTGAAACGAGCAATATCAGAAGATTGTGTCGACTACGTCGAAGCAAACGGTGGAATATACAACCGAGCCCTTGATTTCCAACTCACAGAAGATGATGTTTCTGAGAGAGAGGGGCTCTTTAAGGACATCATCTCCGGATGGCAAGTGCAAGTTAACACCACGGGCTCCACTAAAGCCACAGTTCAGAGTGGGGACATGATTAATAGCGACCTAAAAGAGGTCATATTAAATAACGTTGGGATCAATCTCATCACCAGTTCGACTCAGGGAATGGGCATCATTTCTGTGGCGGAATTACAAAGAAAGAGAAACGAGGACGCCGGGATCAAGGGGAGGTCTGCTACTGATGTCATTGGAATTTACCTGGGCGCTGGGGAAAATGCCGGACATGTCGTTCTCGGGGGGCATGATAGTGCACTAATTGACCGTGCACAAGGGTCATCCGTATTTGGAAAACGAAAGAATCTTGAAGGACAGCTGGAGTTAGAAATGGTTGCAGTAACTTTCATCCCAGATGCACCAAAGGAGTTTAACCAAAGCACCACTGAACTCGTTGTGGGTACGAATATTCCAATAAGTAAAACTCGCCTGCGCCTTTCTTACAACTCTCCAACTATCATGCTTCCGGAAGCAATCCTCGACAAGTTATTGCCTTATCTCGGTGCACCATTATACAACAAAGAGCTAAATGGATATGTTTTTGAGGCTTCACCAAAATTAGACTATTCCTTGAAATTTACGTTTGCAAATAGTACCAAAGGCAATTCGGTGAACATCACAATTTCGGCATCAGCACTATTCTCCCAAGAGACTACAGATAACAATCCATTGACACCTCAACTGGAAAATGGGAGAAAATTCTTGATGATCGCGCCTCTTCGAAGTTCAGATGGGCCAATTGGGTATCTAGGAAGAGCATTCTTAAAACATGTTTACCTAGTCGATGATTACTATCTTGAAAGGTTTTACATGAGTGCCGTGAATACTACTGCTCTGAACGCTAGGCAATCAAATCTGCTCATTGGCTCATATGGTTTGATGGATTCACAACCAATTGATCTTCCCGATCCAATTGTGGTAGACGAAGATGATGGAGATGATGATCATGTATCGACAGTGGGTCCTATTTTAGGCGGTGTTATTGGCGGCTTGTCACTATTTTGGATAGTATTTCTCTTCTTTTATCTCAGAAGCAGACATGCCCGAAGCCGTCAGAGTAGCAAGGCTGGCGATGAGAAGCTTGGAGCAGAAGATATTGGATATGTCGAGAATAGGCATTCCGTCCTTGATATCATGGGGAAGCCAGATTCTAGGAAAAATCCGGATATTAAAGGTAAAGCGCCTGATCGAGGAGGTCTAGGTCCAGTTCATCAAAAAACCAATGAAATACGCCTCCTGTCACCACCTCCAGCTAGGAAGATTGATATTGGTGCCGGCAGTCAACAACAAAAAACAGTTCTCTTGACCGGGCCTGCAACTCTGGGCAATTCCCAACCTTTACCCTCTGGATTCATCATTTCTGCGCCCACCGAATCAGCAGCTTCAGTGACAACCACAACCACAGAGCCACCAATCCCACCAGTAAAAGACGAGAAGTACAAGAGTTTAGTGAAACATTACTCCCAGCCATTAACTAGCTCTACACCAGCAGCTGTCGAACCAGTCAAGCGGAAATCCGCACCTGCCATTACATCAGGTTATTCCGGCCTTGGTGGTGGTTTGTACGACAAATTTGGAGATGAAGAAGAACAGAAGGTCACGAATCAACCAGATATTGGGTATCCAAAACCAACCCATAAGATGCCAACTTACCAGGAACTCATTGCCCAACATCAAGCACGCCAACAGCGTGCCTCATGGGTCGACTCAAATTCATCCAATAACGATGACAATGAAGCCAGAAGCAATGTGACTAGTAGCACTGAAACGGCAACATTGGGAAAGGTTATTGGAAAAGGTCAAGTCGCAAAGGTTCGCCAGTTATCATCTACACCCCCTCATGTCACGCTTGCGAATGCCCTTGAACGGAGGGCAAGTGTGGGGCGTGTCATGTCTGCAGGAGATATCGTGGTCGTCCCACCAAGTAGGCGAAGCAGTAGAGGCAGTCGAGAACTCCTCAGCAGTCCCGGCAAAACACCCAGCCCAGCTGGGAGCAGTAGTGGGAGTGGAAGTGGAGGAAGAAGAACCGTTGATGGTAGCCATCACTACGATCTCCTGGGTCACCGAAGGGGAAAGTCTGCTCCAATGGAACTCCCCTCACAAATACCTTCGCCAATGATGACTCCTCCGCCTCGTTCCCCACAACGACCGGCTGCTCCCACACCCCCACACCCCCCTCCAGCTCCGCCTACTCCACCACCTCCTCCAACACCACCCGTCATCCACGAAACCCAACCATCCAGCTCAGGCTTTGGTGCGTGGATCAGGGCCATGGACCGCGGTGGAACCGCAAATTCAAATTCCTCAGCATCGGCTGTCACGGTTCGAAGAATTCCTGCTCCGGTTCTCAGACCAACACCTATCCCTCCCCCGAAATCAGACGAGCCAACCTCACCCCCTGTTGCTGCATCATCATCATCATCAGGTGGAATAACGATTCCGAGGCGGTTGTCAAGACTTGTTCGAGGTGGTTCACCATCGAGGCCTACCTCGGTTGTGTCACCAGTCTCACCGTTAAGTGAGAGAGGTTCGGCGGGGGAGTTACTTCCTGGGGGTTATGATGATGACGAGCCGGTCAGTCCGGTGACGCCGCCAAAATAGAACACTCCAATACATCCTCTCGCTGGCTAGAGACTTGCGGGTGATGGATAGGATGGAGAGGAAATTGGGCTGGGCTTTATACCTCTCATTTCTTGTCTTATCACTTCTTTCTATTCGTTCGATTCCCTCTTTTTCAAGCTTCAAGACAGAGATATTCGGTAGACCTGGATATCACCGGCCTTTTCCTCATATTCGCAACTATACTTACATTTCATGCATGGCCTGTGGGCATTCGACAGCTGTTTCTGGAAAAAGATTCTTACATTCTAATTACCCAATTAACTTCGATTCTCCTCTTTTTCGCTTCCTTTTTTTCCAATCTCTATCATCATGTTTTCAAGGCGGAGGAATATTAATCATTTCTTCCTCGAACCGGGTTTTCGTCTATAGTATCTGGGATTTCTTTTTTTCTTTCTATTATGGCCATGGGTTTTATCTCTATTTTATTTACTTTGTACGTTTAAAGCATAATTCTTGTGCATCGCATGCGCAACGATTGCTATAATCACGAAACTAATGACTGGCGGCGTAATATATCATGTATATGGGACCCGGAAGGAAACGAATTCAGCAAGGGGAAATATCTCGGGATTCGGAAAAGGAACTTTCATTGTTAGGGTTTATTATATATATCTTCAGGCTTTATAGTTTCATTTCTGTTATTTATTTTGCTCGTGGACGTAAGTTTCTGTGTCGTTTTCTTGATTGCATATTTATTCATGAGATTTAAAACACTTGCCTATCTTGTAAAGTTCCGGGTCATCAGTACTGCTAGTTGAAATCGTGGTAAAAAAAAAGCACAAAGGAAAATTGGGCATAGCACGTATGCCTCCCATGGGAGGTACAGCCACTCGCGGGCGGCGGAAAACTAATGTTACTCTTGCAATAGCTAGACCGTCGACGTCATAAAGTGATCATGACCGGACAGCGCTTGAATCGAAGTTCCTCGCCAAATATTTTGTTTTGTAGCTTTTTTTGCAATTGGCAAATTAAAAGCGTCCAATCATGATCACTTATGATGGAAGGTCTGCATCTCGATCTTCTCTCATCCAGGCAATATATATATTGCAGACCTTTCAGCATTTAGTTTGCAGGGGATTTCGAAGTCAGAGTCAAAGTCTTTAAACCAAGTGTTCATTCGCAAGTATACGTAGTTCGGGGAAGGTATCTACATGCGGGCATAATCAACTTGGGATTTGCGTTCTACTTGGAAGTTACCACTTTATAAGAAAAAAGCGCGAGTCACTGATATATACCACAGGTAGGTAATCGATCATGATACCAAAACCCAGGATCTTCATCACCATGCATTAAATCGATAAAATTGCGAAAAGCTCGAGGATAAAGTTTCTATTTTATTTACAACCCAAATCATGGCCAGTCCACATACATACATACGCACCAGAAAGCTCATTTTCATTCCACATTCCCAGTCTCTTTCCCCTTTCAAAGATCCTTCAACATATCAAACTGATATCTTCTCTAGAAGATCTTATAGACGGTACCACATGCGCCCCAACTATAAGCTTCAAAACCCCTGAACTTGAGCTTTCCAGTGCCTCCTTCAAACCCAAACCGGCCCTGAACTTATAAAGCAAAAAAAACAAGACTTGAGTGAAAATTGACTGGTAACCAAATCCAAAGATAGAGTATATCAACCAGCTACTAGCTATAGCTATAGTGATATCGATATCTCTTCCAACCCCAGCCTAGGTACCACGTGAAAATAAAAATGGAAATAACAGAAGGAAAAACAAAACAAGCAAGGATAAAGGAAAGAAAATACAAGAACGCCTCCCGTCCCTTTGACCCCAAGAGATACTATTGTAAAGAAAAAAAAAGAGGAACGGAAAGAAAAGGAAGAATATGAGGGGAAATCAAAAGTGGAAAATCCATCAAAAGGCGTGAAATCCGAAAAGAGAAGAAAAGAAAAGAAGAAAGGAAAAGAGAAAATTAAAGGTGCACAGGAATGAAAGAAGGAAAGAAAAGGAAAAGTAGAAAAAGAAGAAAAAGAGGTTGGGAGGATGGCAATCAAGAAACAATCAAAAGAAAGAAAAGAATGAAAAAATAGGACAAAATGTTCGGGCCAAAGAATGTTTTTTGACGGTGAGGTGAGTACGTGTAAAGAGAAAAACAGGAGGTGATTACCAAGAAACGCCGACGACTTACAGGCTCCACAGAGAGGAAACTCGTCCATGCGATAGCACAGGGCAGAGACCCCAAACGGTGGACCTGAAGCTGTATGCCGAGAAGTGGAGGGGCGCATCATATATGAAGGGCAAGGCGGTGGTTCGCCATCTTTCAGACTTCCAAATCCCTGAACCTTCTAGAACACTCTGCTCTCAGTCGCAGCGTCAACTGACACACGATGCACCCAATAGTAATCTCCAGTCGCACACACTCCCCAAAAATCCAATAGCATTCCTAGCCCACTCCATATCCCCATTTCCTCCTGACTGTTGGTCGTCTAGAAAAGACAATCCAAGCAGCAGCAACACGCCAGCGCAGCGCAACATGCCGCGAATAAACCCCCCGACGCGGCACCTGCTGCAGCACCTGCCCCCATTCCATTCGAGGACTTTCCATTTGCTGGTACTGGCATCATGTACATTGGTTGCTGCTGACCTGGTTGTTGTTGGTAGTGATCACCTCCATTCTGAGGAGCATAGTATTGCTGCTGTTGCCCTTGCCCTGGATATCCACCGTGGGGAGGGTATTGCTGGCCCTGAGGAGGCTGAGGAGGGAAGTAGCTGTTTTGTGGTGGGTATTGCTGAGGAGCTCCATACTGGTTTTGTGAATATGCTGGATATCCACCGGCTGGGCCGGCATCGTATTGTGCTGCTGCAGCAGGATACTGAGGAGGTGGGCCATACTAAATTGAGGAAAAAAGAACGTAATATTAGCTACCCAGAACTAGTCTCGTGACTGAACAGACTCTTGAATTGGAATTGCATGCATACATCTTGATTAGGCTTTGACTTGTCAAATTGCTGGAGTTCAACGTTCTGCGACATTTTTGCGAATGTGATGAACTGAGGGAATGTAGAAGCTGCTCGTAATTTTTTTCTGTAGCTAGCAAGAAAAAAGAAAAAGAAAGAGGGCCTGAACGTTCAACTATTTGTTAAAGTTGTAGGTAAGTAGCTTGGTACTTTTTTGCCTCTTGCTTATGGAATTCGATGAGGTGTTATGTAGCAGCCGAAGTATATACGAGGCTAGAGGTGGTGTGCCGTGGTGTAGAGGCCGTGTGTTTCAGACTGTGGGTGTGTTTTTGAGCAACGTTGAGGCCTGTAACAAATCAAATTGCTTGAAGCGGGCCCCTTGAATTATCTATATCCGGGGAAGCAGGGCGAGTAGATTGGGCTTTGGTTCTGAAAAGAGCGAGTGATGCCTGGTCGAGATATAGTCTTTTGAGCAGCCGAGTACGAAAGCACCGAGTACAAGGTCGTCCGAGGGCGAGTTGTCGAAGGAAAGAAGGAGTGTGAAGAACGAAGAATCCGGGGGCGAGGGCATAGGGATGGGTTGATCCCAAGAGACCCGGAATGAAACTGGTACCGGCGGGGGGTGTGGACGGAGGGAGGGAGGGTTAGGCGGCAAAGGGTTACTGCCTCCTCGGGCACGCTGGGGCGCGGCGGCAATCGCAGATTCACACGCAAGGGACTGAGGCTACTCGGCGCCCAGATGCCCAGATGGCTCCATCCCCAACAGCTCTCTGCCCGCACGCACGGATCCCGGGCGCGGGGCCGGCTGGTGATCAGGCATGCTGCGAGCCCATCCAGCCCTCCGCGTACGGCTTTGTGGCTGTGCCGTTTCCGCCGTCGCGAATGCGCGCATGCGGACTAGCCCGCACCGGGGCGGCAGCCGTTGACGTTACGTATGCGCAGCGCACCACCCGCACCAAACACGGAGGCCACACTGCGCGTCGACATCACAGGAGCGTTAAATTACGACGCAGAAGGGTAAATAACAATGATGCACTGTAATCGAGTGCCTATGAATCCCCGTACTATTCAAGGACCACGAGGCCCGAAATCTCACCTTTTGCGCCCATTCTCGATGACCCGAGAACTTTCTATATCATGATGCGATAAGCACATGATTTTTGAAACTCTTGGGGGATTCGCGATAACTAGCTGCAACTTGGCTGTTGCCAAGATTTCCAATGCCAAGGCCAGACCATGTAGGCATGCATTGGGTCTAGAATGAGGACGAGATTGTGCACTCGAAAGACTAGTCTCGTGCCTAGAAAGACGCACGGATCAACTCTGGAGAATTCCAACTCGAGTAGTACTGGTAATGGAAAAAGAAAGAGAAAAGGCCCAAGTTCATGGAACGTGTACAATTTTCGAGTACAGTTCATTGCGTACCTCCCAAGCCGTGGGACAAAATTGTAGAAAGCGTAGTAAACAGTATTGTTGTTCTTCAGATGACAGCCGTAAATTCACACTTGATCTATGATATCGACGAAGAATAAAAGAAATTGTAAAGATAGAGTTCGCTTGTAAACGATACTCCAGTCTCAACGATATATAACCAGATCTAGAGCTAGCTTGCAAAATTCTAGTGAAAGAAACAAAAGAAAGGATCGGGGCAGAGACAAGAGTAATGAAGAGTGGTGATGATGTCAATAATCTCCTTCGCAATACTTCAAACAGGAGAACCACGCAACATCGGAATTGGGATTAAATATACAAGAGTAAAGGAAACCGTACCAGCAAAGAAATAATATTACCCAGCAAAACATGATTATGAAACAGATATAGAAAAAGCAACCCAAACAATAAAAACACTTTTCCTGGCCAACGATTCTCCCCTTCCCCAGCTCCATTATATATTTAACAACCTCAATGAAAAAGGACGAAGAGGCAGCTACATGCTAACCAACTAAAACTAGTTTGAAGGACTGAAAGGGAAGTTGAAAAAAAAAAAACATACGGCCGTTAGATAGGTTAAAGAGAGCAGGAAATATATATCGCCATCCTATTTACATTTTCAACAGAGTCGTATATGTTGTTCAGTAGATGATTGGCTAGTATCTCTTTCCGGGGGAGGAGCCTCCGGTGCGGCCTCTGGTCTCCCAAGGTTTGCTCTCACTACGTCCGGAGTTGTATCCTTCAGTCCTGGGCTTGTACCCACCTTCACGGGGAGCAAATCCACCCTCGCGTGGTGCATATCCTTCGGTTCTTGGCTTGTAGCCACCCTCGCGTGGTGTGTATCCTTCGGTTCTGGGCTTGTAGCCACCTTCACGGGGAGTGTACCCTTCGGTCCTGGGCTGGTATCCGCCCTCACGGGGTGTATATCCCTCGGTTCTGGGCTTGTATCCTCCTTCGCGAGGAGTATATCCCTCGGTCCTTGGCTTATAACCACCTTCACGGGGGGTGTATCCCTCGGTCCTGGGCTTATAACCACCTTCACGGGGAGTGTATCCTTCGGTCCTGGGCTTGAATCCACCTTCGCGTGGAGTGTATCCTTCGGTCCTGGGCTTGAATCCACCTTCGCGTGGTGTATATCCTTCGGTCCTGGGCTTGAATCCACCTTCGCGTGGTGTATATCCTTCGGTCCTGGGCTTGAATCCGCCTTCGCGGGGAGTGTATCCCTCGGTCCTGGGCCTGAATCCACCTTCTCTGGGTGTGAAACCCTCTCCTCTAGGCTTATAGCCACCTTCGCGAGGTGCATAGCCCTCACCTCTGGGCTTGTATCCACCTTCACGAGGAGCAAAACCTCCATCTCTTGGTTCTCTGGGTTTACGAACGGGTGAATTGTCTGTCTCCCTGGAGATGCGAAGTCCTCCTTCCTTTACCTCGGTAGCGGCCTCTGAAACTTCTGAGGTCTCGGGAAGAGACTCATCGGCGGCATTGACCAAAGTCTTGAATCCACGGCGGCTGCCACCGAAGGAGTTTCCACGGAAAGAACCTCCATCGCCGCGAGGTCTACCACCGAAAGAAGAACCACCACGTGGTGCAAATTCCCTGCGAGGTGCGCTGGAAGAGTCGTAATCCCTACGAGGCCCTCTGGATTCGGAAGAACCTCCAAATCCTCCACGAGATCCCCCAAATCCTCCACGAGATCCTCCAAATCCTCCACGGGATCCTCCACGGGATTCACCGAAGCCTCCACGGGATTCACCGAAGCCTCCACGAGATCCCTCACCTCCACGGGATCCCTCGCCAAATCCTCCACGAGATCCACCGCCAAATCCTCCACGAGATCCTCCAAATCCACCACGAGATCCTCTGCCATCATCAGACATCATGTCGTTTCCAATGTTGACACCCTCGATACCAACTAAGCCGAGCTTCTTGGCAAGCATGGAGCCAATCTTGGGAGGTGACTGCATACCCCAACCAAGGAGAGCCCAACGGTTAAGTGCAGACATTAGCTTTCTCTTGTCTCCAAGATAAGCATAATATCCGATGTTGGCCTGGTAGGCGGACTTCTTGAGGCCATCATCCAAAGTTTGAGATGCCTCCATCACGCGCATCAAAGCCTCGGCTCCGGGCTTTGGGAGAACAGTCTCTTTGGACATATCAATCCTAGCAATGGCGGATTCGGAGGTCCATTCTTTGAATTGAACGGTTGGGCACAATTCCTTGAGGGCGTTTTGCTTCTCCAAGTCAGAGAGCAAGAGATATCCGAGACCAGTTGTAGAAGTTCCTCGGGCAGTTCGGCCAACACGATGGATATACTGCTCCAAAGTTCTGGGTGGTCCAACTTGGAAGACGTGAGTAACATCGGGGAAGTCCATGCCGCGGGCAACAACGTCGGATGAGAACATGATTGCGGACTTGCTTTCACGGAAAATCCTGGCTGCGCGCTCACGTTGGCTCTGAGTTAGGCGGGAGTGAATCTCAATTATTCGGGTGGGGTGGAAAGGGTTGTTTCCATTGACGGGATCTTTCATAGCAGTGAAAGTTTGGGCAGCCAATGCCGCAAACTTTGTTGTGGGAAAGAAGACAATTGCCTTAAATGGCTTCTCGGCGCCATCTTCAGCAACCTGCGATCTGCTAGCAGGGTTAATGGAGATTTGTTGCATCATCTGTTCGTAAAGAGTAGGCAACATGTTCTCGAAACCCTGAGTGAAGATAACACGCTGCTCAACCCTGGTGTGGGTAGGAACGTCACCCTTGGGCACCATCTTGAGGATTGTGTGCTTTGGCTTGAGGGCTGCCTTGATCATCGTTTGAACCTTGGCGGGAACGGTGGCAGAAAAGAGGAGAGTCTGTCTTTGTGCTGTTCCAGGAAGAAGCTTGATGATATCCATGAGGGCATCGGCAAAACCCTGATCGAGGAGGTTGTCGGCCTCGTCGAGGACGAGAATTTCAACATTCTGTCCACTTATTCCAGCGGAGGAGTCCGTGAGAAGATCATAGAGACGGCCAGGTGTAGCAATGAGAATATTGCAGCCTGATCTGTGCATGTTGCGGAGAGCATTTTGCTTGCCCTGGCCACCAACAGCGGTGTGGATCTGAAGGTTTGGTAGATACTTCGTTAAGATCTCGGCTTCTCGCGCAATTTGTTGAGCCAGCTCACGGGTGGGCGAGATGATGATGGATCGGATATCTAGGGGTTGGCCATACTTGTGTCTTTGAATTGGGTTGGGGCCGGAGGTGAGCTTTTGAAGCACTGGAAGAAGGAAAGCCAAAGTCTTTCCGGTTCCTGTCTTTGCTTGAGCCAAACTATTCATTTGTTAGTAAACCAAAGCAATGGGAACGATTTTTCGAAAGACTTACACATCTGCGCCCTTCAAAGTCTCGCGAATAGTTTTGCTCTGAACTTCAGTCATATCCTCAAACTTCATATCCTCAATAATGGCCTTCATGATGTTCTCATTGATCAGCTTTTGGTCGAGAAGATCTTGAAACTTGGCCAATGGCAAATCTGTTTGATCGGGGCGCTCAAATTCTGCCTCGAGGTCCTCATTCACTGCGTAGGCGGACGGTCGTCCTTGTGCAGAGATGATCGAGAAGAAACGAGCAGAGGTGGGTATCTTGGGAAGAGCATTGTGTAGGGTGGTTTTGCTTGCGGAGGCAGCAATGCGGGTCAGGCCTGCTGCGGTGTAATTTGTCGACGAGGCTAATGATGTGGTACTAAGTCTGGCAACACGGCGGAAAAGAGTGACCTGTGACTGACGTCGAAGGGAGGAAAACATAATTGATTGACGGTATCAATCAGCTCGCTAGGGGAAATAGCGGGACCGAGGGAGTGATGTCTCGGTGAGACGGTGAGGAGTAAAGCCTCGAACGGAGGGGGGCGGAGGGAAGATAGTAGGAGGGCGGATGAGAATGTGGGGGAGGGAGGGGGAGGGCGGGGTGGAATGTGGAGGTTGAGGGAAGAGAGAAGGACGAATTGTGCCTGGCCTTTACTTATGGCCGCCGCGAGTGAGAGCCTCTGGGGAAATTTTCACACTGGACATTTCAATTTTTTTTTTCCTGGGCTACTGGGCTACTGGGCGACCTAGCGACGGGAAAAAGCTTATCGGTTGCGGGCGCAGGGCCTGCCTTATCAGCCACCGCCTGGGTACGCAAGGGTCCAGCCGGCGTACATCCCAGCACCGCGGAACCCGGGGGGGCGTCCTCTCCTTGTGCCGGTCATGATCATGTTAACTTGTAACAAACGCATCACTAGAATTCATAAATCCACAGATATGATATCCTTTAGCAATCGACGCTGGAGGTACTTTGTAACTCTGTACATGAATGATGCGATCAGCGCTAAAACATAGAGACCTCTTCTCGCCGGGCCCATCGATATCATTCACGAAACAAACAATTGCAACGTCATAAAACTATAACCCGTACAAAAAGAAATGAAATACACCAATTAATAGCATAGTATTCCAGCCCTGGGGCTGCCTTGATCTCGTGCGAATATAAGAATAATGAAAAGGCCAAGATAAAAATACTAAAAATAACGATAAGATGTGTACATAAATGCAAATTTTGAACCTCTACAACCCCCTCTCTAAATTCAAGCTTTTATCCCACCTATTAGAACAACTTGTATTTTGGCTAGTCGACGTGCAGTGTTGCGTTATACTATTGCTCGGTCTCCTTCACTTCCTCGCTTGCTGTTGTGGCAGGCACTGGTAGGGGGAGCTCTTCCTCTTCCTCCTTCTCTGCTTCGGGGGTTGCAATTGCATCAACTGCCGCTTCTGGGGCAGTCTCACTGGAGGTTGTTGATTTACCGTAAATAGCGTCGATCTCCTTTTGTGCCTTGGCAATGTTCTGATGAATAAGAGTTAGTCGTGAAACGGGTTCATTCATGTCAATATCAAGTACATACCTCCTTGGTAACACGCTCGGAGTTCTCCTTGTACCAGGCAAGCTTTTCCCTAAGCTTCTCGATACACTCGGGCACACCATCCCACCCGATGGGTGCTCTGACGTCAATGCGGCCAAGTTCCACGAGAATCCCACTGTTTAATTGGAACTTGCCCTTGTCGTCGGCAGTGGCAGGAGCGGTAGGTGTTGCTGCTCCAGAGTTTTTGTTCGACCCCTTCTTCCCCTTCTTGGCTTTTCCTGAGAAATACTCTTCTTCGCGGTCGTCCTTCTTGGTGAGTCGTGTTCCCTTGGGCTCATCTGATACTAGCCTACTTGCCGTCGCCTTTAGACCAGCATCCTTAAGAAGACTACCCTTGGTCTTTGACGAGAGCGCCTCTGGAGAGGTTGGATCGAAGTGAGCGATCAAACTTTCGCAAGTCAAGATCTCCGAGTAGTAGGCGGGTGAAGAGGCCTCATCCATTTTCTCTTTCGCTAACTTGAGCTTGTATTCCTTGTCCTTCTGGTCTCTTTCGGCCCGGTATCGCTCGTTGCGGGCCTCTCGTGCCGCCTTGTCAAAGGCGATGAATGCCTTTTTGGCTGTGTAATATTGGTCCTCCAGTTGCTTCTTGGCGCTGTACTTTTCGTCCTCAATTTTTCTCAGCCGTGTGCGCTCATCCCGTAGTGCGGATAGGTTTTTATAGACCGCATCCTGTTCAGCTTTCAACGCATCCAGTTCTTTGGTGATCTCTGTGAATCGGTCGCTGAGCTTCTTCTGCTCTGGGCTCTCGACGACTTGGGACCTGAGTTCGGCAATTTTTGCCTTCTCTTGTGTGATGGCCGCTTGGGCCTCATCGAGGGCAACCAGTGTCTTCCGCTGCTTTCGTAAGTTAGACTGGTCAGCGAGAGCCTTGCGCTCATCTACAAGTTTCATAGTCCCAGACTCAATTTGGGCCTCAAGCCTCGCGATACCCGCATCAAGCTCAGCTACAGACTTGAACGGAATCTTGGACCTAGCTGCCTTTTGTTCGGCGAGCTTTGCCTTGACCGAATTATCGAGAACGGTGATTTGGTCGAAGATCTTCTGCTTCGAGCTCTTGAAGGTTGACTGCTCGGTGCGAATGGCCGTGAGTTCGTCCCGAAGCTTCGTTTGCTTCTGCTGCGCCGGGTTTTGAGCCGCAGGGGCCCCGTTTCGGGACCTTGAAGGTTCAGCAAGAGCCAGCTTGTCCTTGATGGCTGTCTGCAAAAAAAAAAAGGAATGTTAGTATGTGGCCTTTAACTCCATAACTCTGAGCACAATGCTGTTTCAACTGGAAGCAAGCTGTGATCTGCGGGTATTGACATCAGAGGCAGCGCCATCGATGTCGGAATCAACAGCGCAGAGCCACCGGATGTCCAAGTGGGGCGGAATTGATGTCTGAGATGCATGGGACTGTCCGATCGACTTACAGAGTTGGCTCTGGCCTCTGCTAACTCCTTCTCTAGCACAGCCAATTTGGCTTTGAAAGCCGCCTCGTCTGGCTTCTCCACCCTTCCTGCAGCTGCCTTCTCCGCCTTCTTCACGGGGACGGGAGCGGGAACAGCTTGGGATGCCATGGTTCTGGTGTATTTCTGTTGCCGATTGAGTGCTGGGGAGAGCTACTGTGTGATGGTGGGATGTCGGGAGCGGGTGGAGAAGGGGAGAAGCGGGCGAGTGTTATAGCGGTGCTGGCGTGTAGCTAGTGTCCGGACACGAGCGAGGTGGTCTCTTTGGCAGAAGGGGAAGCCTGACAGGGGTCTCTACCGAAGCAGCTGGCAGGCCTTTTAAGGTTTGTTGTGGGTGGTTTTTTTATTTATTTATTTTCTTTTTTCGCCTCTGGCACTTTTATTTGCTAATTGCTGAGTGGCCGTCGGTTGGAGAAGCTCTGCCCGTGATACTGAGAAGACATCCAGGAGGAAGGGGGCCTCGGGCAGGTTTATATATATGATGGGACATTTAATTGCTGATGTGTGACATCCTGAGCTCGTGTGCGCGAGTGCTACAAGTACGCCGTGGCAGTTAGATTTTCAGATGTAGCCTCGGGCTCAGGCACTCGTAATACTCAAGTATGCACATAGCATGCATCAGAACCTGGTATGAATGGATTGGGTGATTTGGGAGAAGCTTGGATGAAGATGTCGGCGTCGATTGTGGTTATTGTTTACCAGCGCAATTCAGAGCTCGGCCGCCTCGTGGCACCGGCATATACCTGTCACCTGCCCAAGGCTAGGTCAACACTGCATTTTTACAAGATATCTTTTAGATCTCGAAGGCTTAAATAAATTAAAATGAGTTATCCACCATATCGATCATGATATCAACATAGTACAGATCAAGATGCAATCCCTCGAGGCTATGGATTACCGGCCGCGGGGATGAGACAGCTACATGTGCATCACAAGCACTAGTTTTGGCTACAACGTATGATAGATACTTACATAACTTCTACTCTCGTGTACATGTCTTAACTTCCAATTTGTTATCTTATAGATGGTATACTGAGTGAGACTGTATGTACCTAATGTATATGGTGAGGCATTGTATAATTGTATGTATGATATTGCGCTGAACCTCTTGCCCTGTGCGAGAACATTGCCCTGTTTACCAAGAAACTCAAGATGCAGTGATGGCAATTAATATTATCTCCTCTGATGTTGGATACACAAACGATCACGCTTGCTGTTCACATCGAAAGACCAGTTCACCACAGTTTGGTCCTCAGAAGACATCACGTGCATGTACGCCAAGCCGCACCAGCAAATACGCTAGTAGCCGTAGACAAGGGCCTCCAGAAGCTTTTGATCTTTTTTGAGCCTCCCTCGCGGTGGCAAGTTTGAACCAAACCATCACCCCATCAACTTACCCACACCAACCCGCGCTTCATACCCAATCACTCAAACGTCACTCGCTTTCAGCTACACGGAGCTGCCGAATACTCGAATACTGGGGCCACCTTACAGTGATACCGCTGTCTTTGTTGCGATCAACCTCCCGATCTACCACCAAACATCACAACCCACCAACTAATCACGAACAATGTCCGAAGTCGACAGAGAAGCATCACGTCTATGGCGCGTGCGCCGCACAGTGCACGAGCTGGTCCGGGATCGGGTATACACAATTGAAGCCATCCTCGTGGCTATCAACTAGCTAATCCAGCTTCTCAGGGCTATGAAATTGCAGATGAGGAAATCACAATGTCTCTCGATCAGTTCAAGCGTACCTATTGCGATTCCGAAGGGCGCCCACAGTAAGCTTCTGCAGTTCACTTTTCATGTTGTTTTTCAGAGATGCTCATGCCCCATGCCCCCCCCTCCCAGGCGCAAGACTATGCAGTTCAAGGCCACTCCATCTCCGTCCATGATCGAACGATATACCGACCCAGCACATCCCAACCAGCTTCCAGCGATAGGATCCATCTGGGTCGAGTTCTCCTCTTCTCCATCAGTCGGAATCAAGGAGATGCGCGCATTCGCACACACCATTGCTCAAGAAAACATCCACACCGGCATCTTCATCTCCTCGGTCGCGCCAACCGCCTCCGCCCTTAAAATTATCCCAACAGTGCTACCCTCCATCATCGAAACATTCGTAGAGAGTGACTTGCTGATCAACATCACCCACCACGAACTCGTACCGAAACACATCTTGCTGAGCAAGGAAGAGAAGAAGGCGCTATTAGAAAGATACCGATTGAAGGAGACACAACTACCCAGAATACAGCAGGCGGACCCAGTAGCAAGATATCTTGGATTGAGACGAGGGCAGGTTGTCAAGATTATCAGAAAGAGTGAGACCAGTGGAAGATACGCAAGTTATAGATGGGTTTGCTAGGTTTTTTTGCATTCTTTTTCGAGGCTTCTTCTAATTCTCTCTTTCTTCTATCTTTTGTTTCTTGGTATATTTTTGTGTGTCCTTTCTTCTTGTTCTTTCTTGTTTTAGCGAAACTTCTCTGGCCCGATTTACCAAACAAATCATATCATATCAAAAAAATAAAAATAGATGCCAAATTTGGTTAAATTATGCGAAACAGATGGGAAGCCTATTCTGGATATGTATGTACATGTAAAGTTCATTTCACCTTGTTCAAAATTAGATTCCCACATGAATTATACCATGAATTCATTTACAATGCCTACCTAAGAAGAAGCAAATATTCGACTTGGAGACCCCATTGCCGGTCATCCATATGTGTCGAAATAAGGTTTTGTCCAAGACCATGGAATTTGAGATTTTCATTTCCGCATGTTTTCAAAGCGGCAGCTAGGGAAATTCGCAATCGTATTACTACTCTAGTACTCTGTTAAACCCTATTGGGCAAATGTTTCCAGCTGGCTGATGTATGTTATCATAATCGGTAAATTTTGCAATATCGAGCAACTAGAACTACTACATGTACTCTCTCTAGGTGGTTTGTTACCTGTGTCTCTCGTGGCAGCTGTACATACCTACATACATGGTCCGGGAACAATATTGCTGGCCATGGGCTTATTTGCATGCTCTCGTGATACGCACCGCCTACGATACATATGAATTGTTACTTTGACACAAATTTAAAGGAGATTAGGTATGTAATATATCACTGAACTCATAACATAAATGTGCAGATGAACTACTTTTGCCATTTAATTACCCGAGATGTCCGGTCGACATGTCGAGATCGATATATACCTATCACATACTGACACTTGAGAAGTATCCCATCAGATGTCCATCAATCATGATCATCCATGGTATTAGCAAACTAGGTTCCTAGGGTTAATCTAACCAGCACTGTGATATTCTAAGGACAAGGTTGGCCGTTACCCTGAGCTTAGGTTAAGTAGCTACGAGCTACCCTACCCCGTTCTCCGAAATCTGCAGTAATTGCCGGAGAATTCAAACGAAAAACCTGTCTTGTCAAATACGTAGCCGGTGAGTAAACTAATGTACCTCTTATTCATATATACAGCGTTATTAGACACTTGTAGAACTTCCCTTACCTAAATAATTTCCTAATGTCGTCCTTGATCATGGCCACGGCACGAATGCACCAACAAGACTTGATTTGAGTTCAATCTTTGGAAATGGATTTCATGGAATTAATTTAATTAAGAGAAATGAAAGGTACCTCTACATAACACCGGTTGTAGTTATTGAAATATTACCCTTTCAACTGATATAAATGCAAAATAAAATACACAAAAAGTAGTAAAACAGGAAGGAGCTAGCTAAACACAGGCATAGTGCTCACCGGGTCTTTGCAATCCCATCACAGCATTCCAACAACCCAACAGCAGATAGCTAGATCTAATAGATCCTTGTTCTCCTCACTGCGGTTTCACCTGCTGTGCCTGCTGCAGCTGCTGCAGCTGCTGCTCCTGCTGAATAGGCTTGGCCCCAGGCACCACAATATTCCCACTCCTCATCTCCTCAAAAATTCCCCCCCTCTGATTCTTCATCTCATGCTTATCCCGCTCCTTCTCACTCATATCCTTGCACGAGACACACTTCTCTGCCTCCTCGGGCCCACCCATAGTCTCCTCGAGTACAGCATCATTCTCAACCTCCTTCTGCCATCCGATGACTTCCCCCCCGAGCGCCTGCCGGTCGGACGCAAAGTCCGCCATATCCTTGGCTTTCTCGTCGTTGGCGCGAGAGCGGCCCCGGTTGTTCCTGTAGAACTCGGGCTGGTTGGGGCGTGAGAGGGAGGAGCGTTTCATGATTAGGCCTGCACTGGTGGTGAAGATATCGAATTCGGATTCGGAATCGGAAGACGGCTCGGGCTTCGCGGGTGCGTTGGAGTAGGGGACGTCGTTTTCCCAGATGTAGTCAAACTCGCCCATGCCCGTGAGGCCTAAGATCTCCGGCTGGTGTTCCGCGATGGAACGATGTTTATTCTGGACGATATGGGCCGGGAGACGCTTTGCCTCTGGCTCTGATACTGGCTCTGCCACAGCCCATCTCTTTCCAACAGCACCAAAACGACCACTGTTCATGTCCACGAGCGTCGGGTTAGGTTGTGGAGGAGAAGTACGGTGGGGGCGAGGAGGCTGGTCATAGATCGAGAAGTTTGGAACCTCTTTGAATTTCCAGTCGTCGTCATCGTTGGCACAGTCCTTCTCGTTGTCGCTCTCATGGGTGATGAATTGTCGCTCTCCCGGGGGGCGGGTGGTAGACCCAAGTGGTGGGACGGTATCCTTCTCCGGTGTTTGCCTGACGACTGTGGACATCTCGTATTGTGCGTCTGGGTTGAATCGGAGTGGTCTTGACCTGCGCTTTGTCACTTCTCTGGCGCCATCTTCAACATCCATTGAAGGGCAGCTAAAATTTGAAAAAAAATGTCAGAAGTTAAAACACTTTTGGGGAAGATATCACATTGTATATTTACCAATTCTCGCAGCAATTCCCTGGATCGGTACAGGTGATGAGGCAGTGTTGACGCTGTTGCGGGTCTTGCCTCGCAGGCACGGCTTCTAGTGGTTGTGAGGCCACCGAAGGTAGTCCTGTCACTTCAGGCTTTGAGCCCACTTCTACTTTGCTTGGGGCTGCAGAATTCCTAAAGTTAGTAAATACAACATAGCAGGAAGGCTGACTGAATTGTACCACATAATACTTACCATCGACGGTGTTATCTGCCTCCACAGCATGTTGAGGGAGGAACGGGACCAGAAGAGGGAGGGCAGATGCTATGCCCGATAGGGCGAGCACAATGGCGAGGGAGTTGTTTGTGATTTTCATGGCAGGTGAAGACTATAGTACACAGTGAACCTTGGGCGGTGGTAAGAGGAGTGCTTTCCAGGCACTATTTGTAGCCATCGTGGGATGAGGTGAGAGATATTTGCTAGACCATATCTAGCTGTTTGTTTCGTGATGATGTAGTGCAATTTGATTATAATCAAAAAGTTTCTATAACTTGGGAGAATGCGCTTGAAGAGTTGAGCTTTGTAATCCCAGACGAGCTAGACCATGAGCCAGAGGAAAGGCCAGATGGACACATCCCTTCCAAAAAGGGCTTAATTCGCCTATAAAGGCAATCACGACGTGCTCAGATATAATTCTAACCGGAAGCAATCATCAAGACGGAAATAATTCAGAGTTGAAAGTTCGGCTGGAACATTGGTGCTAGCCAATTGCAGCCGGAACTAGTATTGATTAGGGAGCTTTTTTTTTTTTTTTGAATATTTATGTTAAACTAAGCGGACCAAATGCCATATTAGGCAATAAGTGCCACCATGTATCTAAGTACATCTGCCTGTTTAAGCATGTCAAAAGATATTGACAGAAACTTTCAAAGTAGTCGATCACTAAGCAAATCATGAGCTGAGAAGCCGCCTATAGATGGCTCGAATATACATACAAACTCTACATATTGCTGTGGTCATCCAAGTTACCAACTTTGTTAAGTAATGCTTTCATCACATCAACAGCACCAGTGACGCCTTCTCCTTTCATAGCACTGACGGGTACCACCGCAATCTTTGACCCCGGTGTCGTCCGCGCCTGACTTTCCTCCAACTGTTTGACATAATTTCGTAAATCCAAAAATCTCTTCTCCGTGCCCTTCAAATCTGCTTTATTGGCTATAATAAACCATGGTTTGAGGGAAATTTTATTCCGCTTTGTTGCAGGGTCGTGAACTGGAGATTGAGTTATGGGTGCGGTGGCACTGAAGGAGAACTCGCTGGCAGAGTGTTTTGGAACCGAAGCTTGAGTTCCACGCCACAGCACCATTTCTTCGTCATTGCCACCAGTACTTATCACCTCTTCGGAAGCTGGAGCACTGTCGGTGATGTCGTATAGAACGCCAGATGCGCTTTCCTTTTCGCCATCCACATTCTTTTCTGAAGTAGCTTGCTTAAGCAATGTGGCCTCATCATCATCAAGTGGCAAGTCTGGATCAATGGCTTTATTTCCAGCCATCTCACCCAGCATACCCATTCCTGCGCCACCCATCTTTTCTGCCATCTTGTCATCTCCCCATCCTTCTTCGTATGCCTTTACTTCCTTCCATAGGGCTTTTAAATCACCCAACGGATCCGGCCGGCTCAAATCTATCACGAATGCAAGTACCTTTGCCCTCTCCACATGCCTCAGAAATCCGTGGCCAAGCCCTTTGTTGAGATGTGCATCCGCAATCAAACCAGGGATATCTGCAATCGTAAATCGCTCCCGAGGACCACCGTCATAGCCTCTACCGGCAGGGCTCTGAAGTGGGTCCACAGCCACGGTTCCAATGTTCGGTGAAAGGGTGGTAAATGCCCATTCTCCAACCTTTGCTTTTCTCCGAGAGACCGCACGCAGGAAAGAACTTTTACCGGCATTTGGGAGACCAACAAGACCAACATCTGCCAGAATTTTTAATTCTAGACTTATCTTCATCCTTGATCCTTTCCCCCCACGAGTGGCATATTTTGG
Source organism: Peziza echinospora (assembly GCA_024516245.1). Classification (NCBI taxonomy): domain Eukaryota; kingdom Fungi; phylum Ascomycota; class Pezizomycetes; order Pezizales; family Pezizaceae; genus Peziza; species Peziza echinospora. Next base: position 243,936 of record JAJLQT010000010.1, on the reverse strand, counting down.
GGCACGTGCTTTTTGTGTGATGAAATGTGGGTTTCCAAGACCACCCGGAGCCCCGGGGAGAAGAAGTATGGGGACGGGGGTTGGTTTGGATAAGTCGATATTAACTGGCATTGGGTGGGTATGTTTGAGCAAATTCGCTGATGACAAGTGATGCTGGGTCGGATATTTTGCTGCCTGAAACTTTGGTGAAGACAGGTTATCGTCTTCTGACATGGGGTAGTGAATCCACATGTCGTTGGAGCCATGATATCCAGCTCTGGTTCCAAGTTCTTCTTCCCCTTCCTCTGCAACGTTCAGTTCTCCTCCCTCGTAATCCTTCAAGTCCTCCTCCAAAACAACCGAGGGGTCCCATCTCTCTATCTCCCGGACAACAGCCCCTACAGGGACTCGAATAATAATATCATCCCCTTTTTCTCCGTTTCTACTCTTGCCTTGGCCATTCCTCCCATCCCCGCCCTTCATAGTGCCCTGTCTGCCAAGTTTGTGTAGCGAGGTTGTCTCCCCGTAAATCGCTTGGATGTAGATGGAGCCTCCACGGCCCCCATTTCCACCATTTGGTGGGCCTCGATCCACATACTTCTCTCGCAGAAACGATATGCACCCATGCCCTCCGTTTCCGGACTGCAGAGTGAGTGAGATGAGGTCGGTAAACGGGGTGTCGTTGTACTGCTGCTGATGGGGTGGTACGGGATGCACGGAGTCGTTGTCGAGCTCCTCTTCGGTGACCTCTTGCGCCTCGGACGGCGTGGAGTAGCTCCTACACTGGCGTGTCGAGCGGCTCAGTACCGGCACTGTGGGCGTGAAACGTCTGCTGGAGGGACAGAGGAACGGCGCCAGTGCTGGAGGCGAGTGTCCATGAATCCCAGCGCCGCGGGAGAGTCGAAGGAGGGCTGAAAGCGTGAGGGGCGAGCAGGGGGGCTTGCGCATCGTGAATTGACTGACTGCCGGAGGGCCTCCGTTGGGGGGGGGGGTGGCGCTCGAGCTGTGGGAGAGTTGGCGGAGATCACTTTTGCGCTCCCTCGCGTGCGCCAAGATTTCAATGTCCTGCGCTTGGCGTCGTCCGCGTCGACAGATTGGGCAGTCGCTGCAGCAAGGCCCGCGCCCTCGCCCGAGCTCGACGACTCGGCCGGCCCTGGCCCCGTGGGCGGGCGCGGGAGTCGGGAGTGGGGGCAGGACACACGCATGGTGATTGTGTTGCAAACACGCTGTATACATGTAGCTGTCGGGTGTTGCATTTGATATTAATATTATGTATGCATGCATGTTGAGGCGTATGCAGCTAGCACGCAGAAAGGAGGGTAGACGCCGAGAAGTATGCCCTATTAGATCCTCTGTCCTTGTATCAATGCTCATGTAAAGCACTCTGTGTATATTGCTCCGAGTATCCGCCCATAGTGACGGTGCATGGATCATACCCGGTGATGCCTGGCGCTGGCTGGTCATGACGCTGCCGATAGGTAGACAACTCATTTTAACTTCCCATCATACCATACTCTACTTCTGCGGCCTGCGAATGGCCTTTTGCACGAATGCCAGGAGAGTTTGCGCAACCAACTACCGGCAGGGGAGGCCCTTGCGCGGAACGGACACGGCTTGCCGACCGTCCAATTGCGAATGGGCTGTGATTACCACTCGCTGATGGAAGGAAGTCGAACTTCATAGGCACGAACTTGGTTTCGAGGGATGGCATTCTGGAAACTCTTCCTCCGTTGGGCTTTGCTGATTGGCGCCGTCGCACTCTACTTGAGAAAAAGTATGAAGATATACTTTTATTGGCTGGGTAGGTAAGGATGGATCGTATGACTTTCTCAAAACTGTGATGTTTCGGCCTGCGGAAGATCCCGGCGCAAAAGCCCAGATGCGCGGTCGGAAGCCTTTACTTTTTTTTTTCGAAGCAAGAGGGGTTTTTAGTCTCGTGGGGTTTTTCCCTATATCCCATGCGTCTTTCGGCAAGCATCTGGATCTGGTTGGTAGGGAGCTGATAAGGTAGTCCGTAAAGAAATAAAACGGTATATTTTCGACTCCGCAATTGGCCATGACACATCATCGATGTTCAGACCAGAGTAGATGATACTCGACATGAATACAAGTAATGAGACTTCCGTGACACTGCAGGTACCAGCAGAAACCCACAGTAAAATCGTCCACGACAATATTATTTCTTTTTATTTTCTGCTTCATCGCCGTTGGCCACAGAATTGACCCCGCGCACTCGACGTTGGCTATGCTAAAAAAATAGCCTCGTAAATCTGGGCCAAACCGACCTTCTTGCGCAATCTCGGTGCATTTGCATTTGCATATGTGCATCTAAAGATCCAAGAAGGTAAGAGATCATGATCAAGGTCATGTGTACACACCTTATCCGTCGGTATTTCTCCGGTAATGTGCACTGTGCCGTTACTCGTTTGAATCCCTTCGAGAGGTCTCAGTTTGCTCCGGCGGAGCTCTTGGAGTCACTTAAAAAGCATTGACCATATACCAGGGGTCTGTGTAGGCAAGGACGTGACAAGCCTAGTTAATTCAGTGATGACCAAGCCCTCTTCTCATCGCCAGGACTCCTGTACATACTCTACCTATACTTCTCCTCATCTGTTCACCAAACACTCCGTTCCTCCTCGTGATAGCCTGGACTTTCTCTTGACTAAAGAAGTGTGTTAGGAAGGTGCGGCATTGAAGACTCGTTATAACCACAAGCCCATTTTTTTTTTGCTCGTTTCTGCAGGTCATCACAACAAATGAGCGTCGAAAATGGCGCTGATTGGGTCCGCGGCAGCATAAGTGATCCTAACAATCCAGATAATGACAGCCCCCCCCCACCTACCGGAGATGCTTCACCTTCAATTTTTTTGGCGCCGTCGTCGCCAACTTCTTCGTCGCTACATTTGCCTCCCCCATTATCAACCAGTGAACTCGATACCGATCACTCGCGATTTGACGAAGAGGACATCATGGCCACACACGGTCGGCCAATATACGGCACTTACGACAGCGGCGCCAGCGCGAGTAGCACCTCTTCCACAGAAAGTGAAATTCGTGTAGGCAGTTTTGTAGAATCGTTTCTCGGATCGCTTCAACGCGGCGGTGGTAGTGGATCGTAAGCATACTTCAAGCGCCAGTCTTTGGCCATTGCTAATCGTTGCGTGTGGGATTTTTCATCCAGGTTTTCGACTCGCGGCATATCGGGTTCTTTCAATAATGGCCCATCCTCACCGATTATTGCGCCCATGGTATCAAACAGCGGTCCGGATGGGGACAAAGTCGAAAACGGACACTCAGGCACGCCCACGCCTGGGCTAAGTGTCAGAAGGACATATGGGGCAACTTTGACCTGGGGGCCAGAGACTGAAGATAGAAGGTATAGGTACCAAAGGCCCTCGCTGGTTCAAGAGGAAGAGGAGGAAAATGCGCGAGTGACAACACGACTCTTAGGAAGTAGTCCAAAAGTTGTGAAACATATCTTGAGCTGGCCAAAAGAACTCTGGTCATTGGTGGTGCATTCTGTGAGTAACCGATTTGACTTTTCAAGATTGCAAGATCATACTGACAAGACCCCAGGCGCCTCTGATGATTGGATTTTTGCTCCAATATTCATTAACTTTTGTATCTGTAGTAAGTAATATCTAACCCCAAGATCTCGATTTGTTTGATACTGACCTATGGCAGTTGACAGTAGGTCATCTTGGTATTGACGAACTAGCAGCTGTGTCTCTTGCCACCATGACAGCAAATCTTACCGTGAGTAGACCTTATTTTGTAATAATAACTTTCATCGCTAACCTCCGTCATAGGGTTATGCTGTCTATAACGGTTTTTGTGATGCCCTATATACCTTATGTGGTCAGTCCTTTGATGCCGAAAGGTATACACATTTGGGGTTGCACCTACAGCGTTGTGTGATCATTCTTATGCTTGCTACTATTCCAATCTCTGTCATATGGGCCAGCTCTGCGCAATTGATTGGGTTTATTGTTCCAAATCAAAAACTTGCTGACCTTGCCGGCGGATACCTGGAGATTCTCATCCTCGGGGCGCCTGGGTATGCTCTCTTTGAAGCTGGGAAAAAATATCTTGAGGCGCAGGGAAACCACACCGCCGCAACTGCAGTCCTGGGCATGCTTGCGCCATTGAATGCCGTGATGAGTTATTTCCTGGTGTGGGACACCTTTTTCGGCATAGGCAGGGGATTCAATGGTGCACCAATAGCTGTCGTCATAACAAATTGGCTGATGCCGGTTTTCCTTGCACTATATGTCATGCTCACCCACAACAAGGAATGCTGGCATCCACTCACCTTAAGGGCATTCATTAACTGGCGCCCTATTCTGACACTGGCACTTCCACGCATCATGATGATGCAGGTAGAATTTCTGACGATCGAGTTACTCACACTTTTCTCCAGCTATTTCGGAACCGCAACACTTGCGGCCCAATCAATCCTTGTGACGCTGATGAGTTTCCTTTACCAGCTTCCCTTGGCTATGGCGGTTTACTCTTGTGCCTCTATTGAGCAACATGTTGGCCGAGGAGAGCTCTCTGCTGCTCGCCTTGCGACCTTTATCGCCATTGCCCTCGCCTTGGGGCTTGCCGCAATCAATGGGATACTTCTTCTTACTGTCCAGGATCACATTGGGAAGCTCTTCTCTGGCGAAGCCGAGGTCGTTACTCTTGTGGCGAGGACGATACCAATCTTTATCGTATTCCAGGCTGCCGATGTGCTGTCCAATATAACTGGAGGAATTCTGCGAGGACAAGGAAGAGAGCGCATCATTGGCATGCTCCAGGCTCCTACACACTATGTCCTTGCATTACCGATTAATCTGTTCACTAGCTTTGAGCTTGGGTGGGGACTAAAGGGTTTGTGGACAGGGAGTACCATTGCCTTGGTGGTTATTGCAGTGGTCCAGACGGTTGCGGTGGTATTTGGAAATTGGGAGAATATTGTAAAAGAGGCCGAGGAAAGGGCGGACGCTGCTGGTCCTGATGCCATAGGTGCGGATGTGGAAGAGGTTCCGGCTGGGCGAAGGGCAAGCTTAAGATAGGCAGGCTCTGTGGAGGTGGAAAAGCATTTGAGGGTAATGGAGATTGGTTATTGAGGGAGGAAAAATGGCTGGACCCTGGTATTTGTGGGAAGGTGAGTGGGTATTGGGTACCTTTGTTTTCAGTGGGAATCTTGGTAATTTGTTTTCGTGCTTTTAAATTTGCTTTTTTGCGCATTGTACATATATCCATTTCCTTTTTCATCTTCCTTTTGGCTCTTTTTTGGCTCTGGTTGTTTCACTTTCTCGCTCTTTAACTCCTCTATTTCTCTTTTCAGCGGGGCATTTGTACTGGTTGACTGGGGGCACAGCGTATCATTGGGCGTACTTTCTTTTGTTTATCATCTCTTCGTGTTTCTGTTCCGCGTTAGAATGTACCGTATGCTTAATATTAGGTAGTGAGTGGCGGATGGCTGAATATATTTCTTCTATTTTGTGAATGGCTTCAATTCGTGATGGAGCGAAAGCAGCCCCGAGCGCGGACGGGCTACGACGACTGCCGGACCGGGCCTCGAAACATCGTCCGTTGCTTGGCGTCATTGGCTGGGGCTTGAGCGAGGCGTCCAAGCTCCCCAGACGGCCATATTATCCTCATGATCTCCGCCCCCCCTGTTCCTCACTCAACATCGTCCGCGACCTCAATTGCATCGACGACATGCCCACCATCAGGAGCTCCCATCACGCGTTCCGCCGCCAGAATCTGCTCATCGAGTTGTCAGTAACCCTTAAACTATCCGTCTTGGCCTTCTGGGCCGTCGCCGTGGAGAGGCGCTGGCAGAGTCGGCGGTTGGGAATCGAGGAGTACTGACTCGGGTATGTCTTGCAGTGCAGGCTTGAAATATGCCTCCCCTCAAGGTGTATATATGTCACTTTCTCCGCAAGAGCCTCGGCTGTGGTGGGGTGTGATGTTTATGCGGAAAGGTCCGGCGTGGCCCCTCTATTGCCGCCTCTCTGGGGAAATAGGCTAACATTACCCGGAGCTATGATATAGGGCCATATGCCTCTGCAATCCTCAAGTTCACAGTCTTGTTCCCGACGGGCTACCCGATACACCCTCCCATTATAACATTCCTGTCTGACATCTATCACCCCCTTGTCGTCCCGCCATCGACACCTCCACCTCCACCACCCCCACCAATCTCGTCGTCCAATACTGCTAGCCCTGGGAAGCATTATCAGCAAAACGCAGCTCATTACAATTACAATCAAAATGTATCAAATCTGCCACCAGGATCATTTTCGCTGAACCATGGCTTCCCGATGTGGTCAGCAGCACCTTCGCCCCGGGCCAGTTCATCATATGGAAAGAAACTGCCGCCAAACCCACCACTTACTCCAATGGATGGTTCATCCCCGAGACCACCGTCATCATCCAGGGCCCACTCCTCGTCTGTCAGCAGCAACTTTTCTCCGGTGCCACAGCGAGATCACAATATATTGGAGGTTCTTTATTATCTCAAAAGTGTTTTTGCGTCTCAAACTGTGCTGGATGAGATTCCACCTCATCTCTCCGTGAATTTGGGTGCTTGGCGAGCCTGGAGAAGCTATCGCGAATCTGGAAAGGATGGCGGATCAGAAAGCGGAGCGAAGGTATGGCTTGAAAAGATCAATGCCTGCGTTGCTGCTGGTCAGAGTGATGGTGTGTTATTTGGAGGGCTCGGCATTGGACGAGGTAACGGCGGATTGGGAGTGGAAGAAATGGTAAATACCTCGCCTCATCCTTTCTGGATTTTGAACGAAGCCATGCTGACTAATTTTCCTAGATACGCTTCCTCGACATTACTGATGAGGAGTATGCACATATAAAGGAAATGATCCTTCAGCAGGATGTTCATGGAGCACAATATGCTGCATCAATTACGAGTGGGGCAGCGTAGTGAGGCGGTTACTCAAGCTATATCAGGGCATTGCAGGGCAAGTGCATCAGCGTTGGGGCTATGCGTTCAAAACACTAAAGATTGATATTGGCGATGGGTTTTGGAGATTTCATTCTGCCGAGGTACACTACACGGCGCACATCTTTGGGGGTCGACACATATAGTAATTGTAATTAAGGATGAAGCGGGGGTGAAGGAGGAGTTCTGCATTAGATACCCATATTCTGAATATATTTCTATTTAATATGATTACAGCAGATTCATATTCGAACGACTTCATGCCATTTATATGTCATGGCAATGAGTTTAGTTGATCTCATTCCCAGACCCTCGTAAGTACCTCTTGTTGATATATCACATTATGACCTAGGAGATTGTGATGGAGGAACCTCTAACCTGTTCTCCTTCCCAGCCTCTAGCCAATCTATGCAGCTTCTTCTGCAGGTTCCTCCTCGTCGTCAAAATCCGCCCCTTCTTCTTTAAATACCTTATCGAATAATGCCTTCCCGCTGAACCAGCCAGCCTTTTTTGTGCCTACCACTTTATATGTGAAGGCTGCCTCATCATTGCCGATCTTGATGGTCTGGTATCCTCGACCGGCCGCCGCAGCATCGGCAAGTAGCTGTGTCTGGCAACACTTTTCCAGCGAGAGGAACCAGAACACCGTTTCCTCGATCGTTGACCCGGTAGCTAACAATCCATGGTTTTGCAGTAAAGCAACCTATTCACCCGGGGGGTTAGTTAGCTCTAGATTCCGCAAATACAACCATACAACCACAACACTCTCTCTTCTCTCCTCAAAGAATGGGCTGAATCTTTGCAAATCAATCAAAAAAAAAAAAAAATTCAAAAAAAAAATTCAATAAATACCTTCTTTCCGCCCAACGCCTCCGCAATCGCCCTCCCCTCATCCTCCGCCAACACCAACCCCCCAAACCTCCCAAACACCGCCTGGTCCTCAAAAAACGCACAACTATCCTGCGTCAACATGTCCAGCTCCCTCCCCATCGCACACCACGTCCTCCCATACAACGTATGCGCATGCGCCGCGCAATGCACATCCGTCCTCGCAGCATGGATCGCCCCATGAATCATAAACGCCGCCGTGTTAAGTATCCTCCCCTGCTTCCCGAGCTCCTTATGAATCTCCCCCGTGCTCCCGTCGACGAGGATCAAGTCGCTGGATTTGATGAGGGAGAAGTGCATCCCGAACGGGTTCACCCAGAAGTGTGTAGTTAGGATGGGGTCGCGCACGGTGATGTGGCCTGCGACGCCTTCGTCGAAGCCGTACCGGGCAAAGATGCGGAATGCGCAGGCTAGGGTGCGTTTAATGTGGTGCCGTTCTTTGAGCTTGGAGGTGAAGGTTGGGGGTTGGAGCATGTTCATTTTCTTTGCGCCGGGTTGCACGGTTTTTGGAGATGGGTCCGGAGGAGGGGAGGTAGTAGTTGTAGAATTTGCATTTTCGGGTCTTGATAGGCCAGCTTTCGATGCCATATTTTGGAATTGGGTAGAGAGTGTCGATAATGGTACCGGTGCCAGTGGGAGGGGAGTCATGATGTATAATTGATTGTTGGTTGGGAAATGGACCTCGAAAAGTATTGCAGTAGAACCAACTGGGCCACGAATTGATTATACTCGAGTAAACACCAGTCTTATTCCCAGACTTTAAAGGGCGATGGGCGTGAGGACATGAACTAGCCCCCACTTTGCCTCTCGAATCAGCACTCCCATAATGCTCCTTTGGAGTAGGATCTACTTCCTCCATGGGTATAGTCGGATATTTTCCCCACATTTTAGCTGATCAACCCCCCACTAGCCTCGGCTTACCCCACAAATCACAACCTACCCGCTTCGGCAGTCACCCAATTAGGGAATAGCCTCGGGACAACCGAGGTATCCCCGCAAAGATTAGAAATCTCACAGACCTTCATAAAACTAGGAGATAGTAGAATGTATCCAATGGACCTTGCAATTGTTCCATCTGAGAGGAGCATCTGCTTCCGAGCCATCCGTCATTCATTTGACAGTGTTTCCCAATGCCAATCATTCTTCACAGGAAAAGTTCACTGAAATCGGTGTTCAATCAGTATTTATACAAAAGCAATCACAATTATGCCTATACTTCCATCATGTATAACCCCAGAAGTCCTTCATAATGCACACAGTATTGTCTGTACGCAGACGTTCCAAAAAAACCATTTTATGTACATCGTGAACTAAGCCACCCAAGGACTAAAGTCGGTCTCCTTAACATCCCTTAATGTGAGTAAACTTTTCATCGTGTCTCTATTACTCTTACTCGTGGTATCCTCAATCGTTCCCGAAGCTTCGAATCCTCCCTCGTCCACAGGCGGCGTCATTGCTTCAAACCCCTCCATAGCCTCCTGCATACTCTCTGAAGTGTCACATCGTTCGATATCCGATTGCGTGACCCATTCTCCATCCTGAGCTGCCAAGTCATACTCTTGATTCGAGTTTGATTTACCCCGTAACCCATCCATCTGCGCAGAAGCAAGATGATCTACCTCGCTTCCAATAACGGAACCAAAGCTGCGACTTTTTCTCACCAACATTTGATTTCGATGGCCAATATTTCTAATGAGGCCCCGTGAATTCCTCTTCATCGGCTGCTGCTTCTTCAATCTTCGATGTGCCCTCTTTTGCTTCTTAAGCTTAACACCACCAACCTCAGCATGCTCGCGATCCTTGTCCCGTTCAAAAAAGAAATCCACACTACTACTCCTGCTATGTCTGATAGCAGGCCCAACTCCTCCACGATACCGCCCGGGTCTAACATCTCTTCTCAGTCCCAATTTACTCTCTGCAAGTTCCTTCCAAACTCTACCAGCTTCGTCCACATGATCTTGCCGCGTTCTGTGGTGGCTAGATGGTGATTTTGACATTCTGTTTGATGCATTAACCTCCTCTGGGTGTGGGGATTCGTTGATCTCTGCATTTTGTGAGATTGGCGATGACTCCCTTGGATATGGCACACGGTGAATTACCACGCTGGAAGTTCTTGTTCCAGGGCTCTGTGCAGTGTTATTGTTATCGCTCTGATCTAGATCTACATCAGGATTGGAACAGATGGCCATTGGTTGAGATAGTGAGCCCCCATATAGAGCTCCACTGCGCCATGAATAGCTGCTTCTGATGCTTTCTTCCCTTGGTGTGGTATTCATAATGGCCCCTCGCATGCTACCCGTAAACGCCGCAAGCTGGTCACTCATGCTGTCAATCTCAACATCTCTCTTGGCCCCTGCTCTTATCAATTCATCATTTCCACACTTTATCGTTCGATCTGTTTCTACCTCGTCATCTTTCATCTTCACTCTCCACTCCAATTCACTGGCAATGGCATGCACACCTCTTCCTCTTACCCCCCACTCCTCCACAGCCCTAAGCGCCTTTTTGGGGTGTTCCTCCGCCATTCCCATATTCTTCTCTGCAACCTTTTTGGCTAATAGTGTTCGTGCATATTTGATAAAATCGTCAACTTCTTCCTCATCGGTGACTGATAATGGACGTTCCAGGGGATTGAAAGTTCTGTTAGATCCATGCTGTGGCACTGAAATGGCCTCGACTCCTTCCGCCCTGGGAGATCGTTGTGTTATTGTCCTACTTCTTCCCAAACTCCAATTTCCGTCCCCATCAAATCGCTGAATATTCAAAGTCTTCCTTGCCGTTATCTCTGTATTTTCTCCAAAGCAAGAATGCTCATATTTTACCGAGACCCCCAGAGCCTTTGTTTCAATAACGCCCAATGTAGCCGCAAGCTGCCTTTCCAACAGTTTTCTTTCGGATACAACATAATTTTGACCGGTTTCCGACACCATGTTTACATAATGCTCGCCTATTGAACTTGATCTTGAGGAAAATACCTCTGGTAATGTTTTTTTCTTTTCAGGTGTATTCGCTGGGGTTTCTGGAGCCGTCATAGGATAGGGGCCAACTCTTAGCTTTACACAAACTACCTTAGTTTCCCCAGGTGCCAGGGTTTTAAAATTTGTCTGTCCAATCATGTCAATGACTTTGCAACCCTCACCAGGCAGTAATTCAAGGTGAATATTTGATAAGGTCCCAACATCGATCCCACAACGTAGAATATTCAAAAAGCCAATGACATCTGATCCCGGGATGTTTTGCAATTCTGGGCTGCAGAGCTCGGATTCAGATGTTATGAGGGAATTTAATACCCAACTGCCCGGGCCGGGACATTTCTCAATTTTGACGAGTGGGCCCATGCCCAAGAAATGCAGTTGAACTCGTCCATTGCCTTGGGAAATCAATTCATCAGGCAAATCCCCTGCTTTGAGAGTCGAAGCCAGAAGTAGCACATGTGCAGTCCCATTGCTCATACGTGATAATGAATTTTTTTCAAGTGATTCCGTCAAATCTGCCATTGTGGTTGCGATCAAAGTCTTGATATCATGGGTGATGATTCCTTGCCTCTGAGCATGGCTGAACAATCCATCTATAAATTCCAACAATTTGGCTTGCGCACTTGAAGTTAATCTCGTGAGAGGGTACTTTGCTTCCACACTAGGGCTGCTCTGAATAGATGTATACGCAATCAATGAAACGTTATCAGAAGAGGTCAGAGAAGTGATGATTTTCCGCGCGGTGTCTTTGGTTTGATTGAAAGTTGAGGGTGACGCATGTGCACTGCTCAGTATGCTATATTAGTCGTGCTCTGGATATTAAAATCATCATAATAATTGAGAGATTCTTACCTCAAGTCCATAATGATAGCAACATCTAGTCCGCCACCCATTGCATTTCTCATGCTGGGATCTGCACTCTTGTGTGTGTATGAAACCCTCCCACCCAACTCCACACACACCCAAAATTCTTTACCCCCTTCCACATGCTCCCTCACTAATTCACTGAATATGCTGATATGCGGCTTCAGCATTGGGGGATGAACCCAGGGACAGAACAGAGAAACTTCTGGGGTGGAAATGTCACTACTTGTAAGTGTGCATTTGGTTTCCGAAGAGTCCGTTGACTTTTCGGTGCTGGATCCAAATCGTCTACGAATTGACCCAAATGCTTTTCGGCTCCTGAAACTGCCCTTGGTAACTGGCTTATTATCGTTGTTCTTGCCTTGATTCTGCGTTGTTGTGACTTCTGGGATAATTCTTTCCTTGCCCACAATATTTCCATAATTACAGGAAATTGTATCCGTAATGCTAATCGAGGTCTGTCGTGATATATCCGTTGTTGAGCACGTACTAGCCTCATGGCTGTCCGTATGATGCTTAGGCAAATCCTGGGCCGAGGATAACATCTTTGTAAGAATATTGGGTTTCGGAGGTGCGATAGAACTTGTAGTGGAATTGTTGGGGCAGACTTCAGTGTCTCCAGAGCTGACAAAATCGCAGGCGCTTTGATTTAGTGAGAGGTACGCTGGTCCTGCACTGATGGCCCGTCGAAGCGCTCTTGTTGGTGATACAAGTTCCGGGGCAAGAGGCGGGGCCAAATCTGATTTAGAATCTGTTCGGCCACCTTCGTATATCGTGCCTGGGAGGGCGCTCATGACCCGTTGCGTTTGTTTATTAAATATGGGCCTCGTTTTTGAACTCTGTCCATCGGAATGACTCCGCTGCTTCCAGTTCATCCAATTGGGAATATATGCTGATGGAGCAAATGGGCTGGATAAAGCTACTTTAGTTGAGGAGCAGGCATCGGTGGATTTTATGTTCTGCTTGTTGATGTCAGGTACAAGCACATGATTCGAATTATTGGCACCACTTGAAATGGTTCGACTGCCGAAGCCTTTTGTAGTATCTGGAGATAGCGGCTGCAGTACATTTCGTGGAATAGTATCAGGAGATGCTACTCTTGGCTTTGGACTTGTAATTTTTAGGCCCATAAAGGTCCTTGTAGGAGACGACAGTGGCGAGGATGCGCGGCTGACAATATCAAATAGCATATCAACTGGCTGTGGTACAACCTGTGCAGCATGTTCTGCACTTAATGTTCGGCGTTGCCCATTGAACATGGGAATCGATGTTGTGGAGGAGGCCAGCTCTGCAAGTTTGAGAAAACTTCTTCTCCCCTTCAAGACACGAAGTGGCCGTGGTGTGGCCTCTGTTTCTGGAGAGGAGCCTCGCGAGTGTAGGGGTATGATGTTGTCATTGCCTGTAGCAGTTGAGCTTGTTGTAGGAGACTGTGGGATCGTTGACAAAACCCTCCGGAAACGATCATGAGTTTTCATCGATGCCGAAGGAGCTTCATCTGTCTTCTTGGTACCATTGAATGATACAACCCCACCGGGGGTGGAATTCAGCTGATGTGTTGGAGACTCTGAATTTACATTCATGGACGCTTTTTTCTTGATTTTTCTACCCGGAGCCATCTCGATATGCTATATGACACCTAATTATTGATAAGTCAGTGTGTTTGTCCTCGCTATTTGGGCAATCTCCGGATTTATGGTGCACCGTCAGGTTCTAGGCACCCACCTGGACTGGACCAATCCCGAGTGCACTCGATTTGAGCGCAGATACCTGGTGTGAATTCCTCCTTTTATGATCAATTTTCAAAGCACACCTCTCTCTTGAATTCTATCCGAGGTTGGTGGTGTGAGGGCTGACTGAAATGCAAGATATCAGTTAGCCTTTGCTTCGAGAGGAGTTTTGAGAGGGGAGGGGTATTCGACCTTTCCTGGCTGAGGTTTGTGCAGAGTGAGCCTCGACTTACAGCATGCCGAACGGAAAGTTGCTGGGTTCCTCCTCACGGCTGCTGGGGATTACAGTAGCAGCCTGGTATATACCACGAGGTATTCCCAATTGCCTATTTGGGTAGTGGTTTGTCTAATTAATTCCCACTGCGAATTTGGGTGACGAAAGGAAAAGTTTAGTAGAGAAGGTTGAGCATGAGACTATAGGAAGACAGGTGTTATAGGAAGGGGTACCTGGAAGACCGCCCTATCGGTATGGTTGATCTGAGTGTGCTCACGCTGGTCATGTATAATGAAGAAGTAGGTACCCAATCTGCATGTGCTTAAGTTGCTTTATTTTTGTTTTTTGAAATTTAGATATTCAATTCAAAAAAAAAACATACATCCTAAAGTGGTTTGAAGGCATCATAATAAGCCATCGACCAAAAAAACAGCTATCCGCCCTAAATAATGATGAGAATGGTATATGACCCCCGAAAAATGTTTAAAGAAAATTCGCAAAAAATGAAAGAAAGAAATATGCATATGCATGTGTACAATTGTGTACAATAAAACAACAATATCCTCCCACATGCGATAGAGGATCAAAGCAATCGAATGGGTGTTCTTGCGCGTGAAGGAAATCGAAACAGACCATTCATCCTCCACCTCCAACACCACTCGAACCAAAGAAAAACCCATCAAAAATATCAACTTGTCCAAGTCCCATTCCCATTCCCATGTCACCACCTCCACTTCCATCTAGCTCGTCCTCTGCAAAGATATTCCAATCAAATTCCATGCCAATATCAAACCCTCCTGAATTTATAGTACCATACCCTCCGCCTGGGTCACTGCCAACTGAGGGGGAAGGGTATACAACATCATCAGAGGCCGGGGATTGTTTAAGCTGACTCGAATCCACGTCCCCAATCTGTAGCTCTGGGTCAATCATGACATCATCCTCTATGGGAGATGTAATCCCCTCGAATTGTCTGCCCCTTTGCTCCCGATTATCGTTACTCCCTACAGAGTTCGCAAATTTCGCAATTTCTTTTGGTTGTTGAGATGTATGCTGTTGTAATTGTTGGCCATGATTATTTGTGTGAGTGATTGGTGAACTAAGTACTTGTGCTGGGCCATAAAAGCTAGTATCCAATGGGTTTCCAGACATCTGTTTTATGCGCGCATTTGCCTCTGGTACTGCATTAAATTCTGTAGCTTGTGGTTGTGACCTCCTTAAATTTGACGCTTGTTGAGTTGATCTATAGTTTGATTCACTCATTTGCACACCTTGGCCAGCCTGAAAGAGGTTTTCAAACCCAACATCAAAAATTGCCGCGCTTCTCGAACTTAATCGTCTCGTTGGCTGCGGAGGTTGATATTGGCGTTGCCACCTCTGGTCTAGTTGAGATGTAGGAGTTTGCTGCCGCTGCTGTTGTTGTTGCATCTGCTGTTGCTGTTGCTGCTGTTGATGTTGTTGCTGCTGCTGCTGCTGATGATGATGCTGTTGCTGTTGGTGTTGGTGATGTTGCATCTGCTGCTGTTGCTGCTGTTGCTGCTGTTGTTTCATTTGCTGGCGTCGTAATTGCTGTTGATGCTGCTGTTGTAGAAGCATTTGGCTACTGACGAGTGGAAAAGTGCCGATTCCATTCATGTCTTTCATCCCTCTATTTCTACCAGAAGATATGCTCATTCCTCCACTGTTTGTCATGAATCCACCTCGTATTCCCCCTCTATTTCTTATTTCCCTCTCAACCCTTGGCTTACTGATTAAACCCATGCTTCCCAGACTCCGTGGTATTGAAATTCCGCCAGCAGAGCCACCTGTTCCAGCCAAACACATGCTGACAGTTGCTTTGCTCATTCGCTCGAATGCCTCTTTGCAAGCCTGTGCAGGTGGGCATTTTTCCACTAAATCTCCAAGCACGGATGTTGCAGCAAGTATCGTCCAATCAATGTCATCCATCGTTAGACGAGATCGTACAACTGGCGAGTGCCATATGGCATATAAAAAGGCAATTCCTATGGCAAATTAGTGACATATCATAAAACGGGTGGAGTCAAAACACACCTGACATGAAAAGATGATGTGTTGCTAAGAATGTATAATTGACTTGGTGGACCCTGTGAAGACGTCTGTAAAGCTTCAACACCTGACTACCCGCCTCGGCAACCATCCAGTATATTCGGTCCTCTTCGTCTTGTCCACCACCTGTCAAACCGCCCATATCAACCCCCCGATCGTTCCCTCCTCTTAATTGCCCTATACCCACACCCTTGCCACCAGAATCAATCATACCGCGGCCTCCGCCTAGTTCACCCGAGAGCAGCGCGGGGACCTTCAAACACGGCCTATACAGCATCAAAAGTGTCTGCCAATAATTGAGCTCGAAAAACTCGAACGCAAATTCCACACCCGTCTGATTTCTCGTTTTTGGGGCAGACTCAATCCATTCTTTTGTCCTCTTCGTCACATCTTGATGCCACTCTTGTAAACTTGAGAAATTCCTGAGATACGGTGTTCTCAAGTGGAAAGGGTGATGTGCAGGATAAGGCTCCTGGGGGGGGACGTAGACATTAATTGCTGTTGCTGCAAAACTTGAAGAATTTCCGATTGAAGTAGACGTAATCGAAAGTAATGATGTGCAATCAGTTTATAGGTAGGCAACACAGGCGGGTTTTGTCCAATAGAGGAATTTGGCGGAGTAATGAACCCATGCGTGGTTATATACTCATCTGGAAGTAAAGAGGGAAACTATGTTGTATGTAAGCATGCAATTTTTAGACATGAAGAATCATCGCAAACTTATGTTGCAGGTATCTTACCCTTGTACTAACAATCTCATCCTGTATACCAAATGGGCGCCCAACACATGTGCTGACAAGCCTATCCAGACTATATGTACACCACCATAGCCTTCTCCTCATGTCTCTGACCCATTCTTTCCTTCCTCTAGCTCGTTCAGCCTCGAAATCTCCACTCAAATTTATGTGGGCTTCGTTGGAGCTTGCGTTACTATCCTCAAAATGCAAGCCAAGATCGACTGCAAGCCTGAGCGCAACCCCCACGATATACCATAATCCAGGAGCAACGGGCCTCAAAAGGGCATACCCAGCCAGTAGCAGTATCGCTTGAAGTTCTTCCATCCCCCCTTTAGACTCTGACGAGAGGAATGCCTCCAAATGAGGCAAAGCAGCTGCATGATATGCCTCCGGCGCATACTGTTTTTCCTCCTTCTTGCCTCCCCTTGGGCCATCTATATTATCCAAATCTTCATTGTCGTCATCGTCTGATACTTCTATCGTTTTGGCTGATTCGGGTGATTCCTCTTTAACGGCTGCTTCTGAATCGAACTTTGCTTTTTTGCTTGCCCGAGGGGAGGTAGATGCCGCTCCTGTAGGAGAATTGGACTCTGTACTATCCTCCTCGCAAACATGAGATTTTGATTTGCCTTTATGCTTTTTCTGCCCCCCCTCCATTTGATCATCATCACTTTCACAACTCGATGAATTGTTGCTACTATCC
Source organism: Peziza echinospora (assembly GCA_024516245.1). Classification (NCBI taxonomy): domain Eukaryota; kingdom Fungi; phylum Ascomycota; class Pezizomycetes; order Pezizales; family Pezizaceae; genus Peziza; species Peziza echinospora. Next base: position 226,830 of record JAJLQT010000010.1, on the reverse strand, counting down.
TTTTCAAGAAAGATACCAGCGCCAATTGCAAAGACGATGTTAATCATGTACAATTCTCTGGCCCCAACCCTTCGTTTGGGAATCCCATCTGTATCCTGGCTTCCTCTCTCGCGTTTCGACCGCTGTGATTTTAATGTCGCATAAACCTGGTCCAGCATATTTTCAAACTCGACCTTGTGCAAAATGGGTAGTTGTGGATTTGCGTGATGAAAGTATAGGCCAACCAAGCGATTGGCAAGCGCTCTGCTAGGCCATTTTGCAGGTCGAACACGCCTCTTATTTGTCGCCAGTCCGAAAAAGCTGTCTCTCATCGCTGTATCCTCCTTACCGGGCTTATTTTCCTTGCCACTCGAACTATCTCTATCATTGTCGGAATTCGAGATAGAATTTCCCCAAATCCCATTCCCTTTAACATTCCCTGTTGCTACTGGGTTGGTGGTAGTTGACTTGACGGCGGCAAACACAACTCGTGCAAAACTGATCCCCGAAACAGACCCTAGATACCTCGGATCACTGGCGCCTTGTACACTCACTAACCCGATATCAGACACAAGTTTATTCAAAGACCCGTGTGCATCTGTCGAAGAGGTGTCTGGTTCGCTATCATCCTCGGATTTTTGGCGTTTGTGAACAGTCCGAGATGTCGCAGTGCTTGTCGGAGATTCGCCTGTGATTGTTATAGGGGGTGTGGAAGGGGATTTGGGCGCAATGGCTTGATCTGGGGGAGTAGTAGCAGCCGTAGCAAGTGTGCCTGGTGCTGGCAGGTCGAAATAATCTGGAGGGTGGAATTTGATTTTGTTGCTTTGTAATAGTGCCTCAAGATATGCATTTCGAGTTTCGAGGTAGTGGATATAACTGTCGTATAATCCTGGAATCAGCCATCTAGTCTGAGTACAGATATTGTGCACGATCAACGTACCTCCGAGGTATTTCTCGCTTCGTGATGGGATCATAGCCAACACATTTCACACCAGCCTTCTCGCAGCTGAGACAAGCGGGGAGTCTCTGATCACAACGATTTTTCCGTAATCGACATCTATTGCACGCAGATACATTGCGAAACGATGATGCTCCAGCGGGTACCGAGGTTGTTGCGGAAGAAACCGACTCTGCTACGACTATCGGCTCTGTTATTTCTGCTGGCTGAGGTGCGGGAGGGGAGGAAGAGCGGCGCCGACGACGTTTCTGTGATACGCCCGGGGCAGTTGATTGTTCGCTTGATGGGGTAGTGGCCGTATTGCCTGGTGGGGAGCTGGGTGTGGTCATGACGAATCGTTCGTGAGGTGCCTCTGCTATTCTCGGGGATAGTTTCCCAGGCACATCGGCTGGACTAGCTACAGGCTGTGAAGGCAAGGTGCGCAATTGTGAATTGTGGGGTGATGGTTCGGGGCTAATGTCACCGCACGGTGTGCCGTTTCTGGTGATATGTAGTCGACCGTCTTCTGCGACTGCAAGCTTCCTTGATGCCACCGCTGAGAGCTTCGATGCGAACGAGTATGGCATCGGAGTCTGTCGGTGTTCCGAAGGGAGAGGGAGGGGGATGCGGCGTGGGATGGGTGGGCGGGCGGAGGGGTGGGGGTGGGCAGGCGGCTGGGGCGGGGGGCGAGGGTTGTGGACTCCCGAGCAGAAGAACCGGTAGCTACCTTTACCGCAGCAAATCGGTAGGTAGTCTCGCTAATCGCGACGTATCGCACCGCGCTCCACACTCCATACCGTACTGCTGCTCCTCTACACACTCTATGACACTCTACAGGTAGGTATCATCACTATCGAAGCTCCCACCACATCAAGCCTTGCCAGTGATATCCAGTGACTCCACCACATAAGCGATTGGGTCTGAGGCCACACTGAGCCTTGGGGAGTTCGAGTGCAAAATACCCACCGTCACCGGAGTTTTTTTATGCCCCAGCCCAGAGCACTCAACACACCCGCCATCTGCATCCAACCCAGCTCAGGCCTAGGCCTTCGTCTTCCATCTCCCTTCCACGGCCAGTTGCGCAGGGTGTGGAAAGCCGCCCTTCATATCCCAAGCATGTTTCTCTTGCCACCCACATGTTCCTCGCATGCATGATACATCGCAACTGCGTAACTGACAGCGGAGTACGAGAATATAGCCAGGTCTTATCTCTTCCTCAATTTCCTTCATCGCAGTTCACCGCGCTGCACTATGTATTTGCTTTTTCTCGTTGCGCCTTCGTCGCCGTTTCCAAGCCAAGCTATGACCATCGCCGTTTAGCCCGCTCTGGCCAATGTGAAAATGGCTTAGCCAACGCAAATACTGCTTCCGATCAACCGTTAGGAACCAAACAGTCTCCAGGGTTGGAATAATGAATTAGAGTAATTACATGCAGAACTCTGCTCCTGCTGTGGATACCCATGCTCACAATTTGCTAGCTGAAAATGCTGTGGCGTAGGTTGCTCAGTCTGCAGGGTGCATGATGTTGTCCTCGTGCTATCCAATATTCAGGAGGGAATGGTTGCACCGAGTTAAACTCTTCTTGCAATCTCTCGGTATGTGATTGCGGAAAGGGACCCAGAAGCCCTGCGGAGTGCAGTAGGACGGGGGGCATACTGTCATTTCGAAACCAACATGGATTCGGAAATATGAGTATGATTGCATCTGAGTTGGAAGAGGTCGGAGAATGGACGTTGAAAAAGGCATTTTAGATATATATCGTTAGTCTACCTATAGCAGAGGGTGGAAATTTGGCACGAGAGCATGTGGAAATGGGTCTCTGGAGGGACGTGAACATCCCGAGGCCTGGAGGGTATGAAATATCATGGCTCGTGGGATTCAGTGGGAATATGAGACGAAGAAGGAATCAGAACAAAGAGTTAATTACTTGATGAAGAAGTGCCCTTGGGACCTGTAAGCCTCTGCCTTCCGATGGTACCAAAAAGGGAAGTATGCACAGCTCTGGCCCCCCTCGCAGAGAGTTGGGGGCACGAGACTACCGGCACTGGATCGAAGCTAACTGGCACGCCTAACCCGCATGTTTGGTTTTTTGGCAGCTTATACTGTACTTGGTCATCGTCCCATCCCCACTTGTTACCAAGCTCGATGTACTCAGATCGAACGAGGAGGCTGGTGTTAAGGCCTCTGTCAAGGTTTTTACATTCCAAATGATAAGTAGGCTCTCATGTGATATTTTTGCTTTCACTTATTGATCCTAATTTGATATAAACAACATCAAACGCCCATCATCATAGAAGACTTTTGATTGATAGTTGTTATCCGAGTTCATGAGTAGGTAGCCAGAGGTATCCACATTTCTCATAATCAAGATTTTTGGAGCCAATCAGCCCTTAATACTGGTGTATCAAAGGTTCTCGAGCACGTACTCTGCTTCTCTACGACGTAAAATTCCGCCCCAACCGTCGTCGATGACACTAATCGTCGAGGCTACCTACCGGAGTTCGCCCCTCACCTACCCCGGTCTAGGCCCTGGACGTATCCACGCAGGTTGCCTGAAATCTCTCGCCTGGGTACTCTACTCGGCTTCATGGAGACTGGTCGGGATGCTGATAGCAGCTTGATACCCATGGCTGTGGAACCCAAGCCGCATCTTACTTAGCATTGGCTGGCTTGCATGTGCATCTATCTCACCTAGCCTTGTCTTTGAGAATATGGCTTGGAAGTCCTCTAACATCTCACCCCCCCGCAGCTCATGCCGAGGTTGCCTTGACCAAACAGACATGCTCCACATTCACCAATCATACGGCATCGATCCATGGGCTCTGGCCAATGCATCACTGCAGATCCAGGGCAACCCGGCAAGTGGATAACTATCCCTGGCAAATATGAGGAATGTGGGTAATGGTTTGCATTCGAGGAGTAAGCAATCAGCCTCAGTTTGAAAGGGCGGAGAGTTACCCTGAGTAACAAAGCGGCTCAAGTGATTTACGAAGGCACGATCAAATATTACCTCTTCCCAGCTATCTCTGGAGGGGCTGAGAACGAGACTATTAAGAGGTACATATTTCTATTATAGTGCCCTAATTCTGCAGCTGAGGCTGAATAGTTGCACGAAAACGAACCCGAGTTGGTTTGTTTGTTCGTCTGCGAATATACTTCCTAAGCTCTGTATGAATCCTAGATATCAAATGAAATGAAATTTCAAGTCCGGGCAAGAGTAATATTGGTAAAAACATAAGAGATACCTCACACCTTCATGCTCAAGATGTATGGCTTAAACTTGATTTGCTATCGTGTCAATGTTTATGTTTCATTGATATTTGAAATGGGCCTCCCTAGCTATGAGGCATACAAAAATATCGAGGTGCTTGATACAAATTGTAGATCTCTGGTATTCGATGTTGAGATTTATTCCACATTTGCAACTATCATATGCGTGTCGAGTCCTAGTACCTGATATTACAAGAAGGCACGGCTAGCATCTGTGCAACAAGTATAGCTCTAGTTAAATTCCAGACGTGGTTGGATTTAGTAATTTGATGTTCAGCACAATTTTATCAGCTGATACGTATACTCGTGTACTCCCACTCTTCATCAGAATTCATAAGAGGGTCCAGAAACGTAGAGGCTACAGACCTCGAAACTTCACTGTATAACCCAAATCCGGAAGTCGAGATGAGACCTGGACCGTGCACACAAAACCGCCACATTAGGTAGTCCAGTTCTCGTCCGCCACAACGCTAGCTGAATTGCCAAAAACTTCTAGATCCGAACTTTTGGTGGCCAATGGGCAGTCTCGCCAATGGGGGCACTAAAGCTCAACCATTTTACCCTATCCGCCTGGGTGGGCAATTCCAAGTCTTCTCCACGAATCTATCATGAGTCCACCACCAAAAAGCCGAGAACGTCAGTGAGTGTGCTTCATTGCAAAACGAAATCCATCCATCAAGGCCTAGGGTCAATCTCAGGGACAGAGACAGCAATACTCTGCCACTGTTAGCTTTGAAACTGTTCGAGTTCTTACTTACCTCAAGAATCTAGTCTACTCGATAAGTATGGGCTTTCAGCTGATCACGTTTTGCTACACCTTTACACGAAGACATTAGAGAGAGGATACTCTCCCTACTCGCCCGATGACCACGCCCAGCACATGTGCGTGTTATTCAAGCCTCACGCGGGAAGAATCATAATTTCACTGACTCCTGGTGAGACTGACCTTTTGGGACGAGACACGATTCTTAGACATCTTCTAGGATACTCTAGTCACCAAGACGTCAATAATTGCTCATGGCAGTTTCCAGCAGGTAGAACTTACAAGCTACAAAGACAATCAGCAGGAAACCATTGCATCATATCATATACGATTGGAATCATCCCAAATTCAAGTCGGAACCAAGCTCTACCTGATAGGCTTTTGCCTTTGAATAGACTCATCTGATCCGAGATATACGATAAAAACTAGCACACATGAACTCGAGAAGGATGTCAAAGTGACACGTTGCCGGTTGTTTATTTATTCTGTTATAGCTAATATATTGTGTGTGGGTACGTTGCAGTACCAAAAGAAAAACCTTCCTCCAATTGCTAGCCAAATTAAAAAAAAAAATCATGATGTCCGAAACATAACGAAAGAAAAAGACGAGAAAAACATCAAGGAGCGTATCTGAGAAGAGATATGAGATAACGACAAAATCCAGACCGACTATGATGATATTGACCAATAATAAGAAATCCCAGAACGCCAAAAAGAAATAAACAATTCAAACTAATACACCCAAAATATGCAATCTCTTCGGGGTTTCAGGCTCCGGGCAAGTTCCACCACCGACTTCATATGACCTAATTTCAAGCAGACGTTTGAGCATCTGCCATCACTAATATGCGAGGGGCCAACACTGTTGTTGGCTTAATAGTACCCAATGATAAAACTCCTGAATATCGACAAAGGAAAAAACAAATGAGAGTGCAAACTATCTCGAGTCTGCTTCCCGAAGCCACTCCCCAACCCCTTCAAGTCAACGGGAAATCTCTACCATCTCCCGTTGCTATGATATCTTCTCTCATAGCGAGAATGTTCGACAATGGGCACAAAGCTGCTTCTGCGTTGATGTCCGCGTGCCGGAGCGGGCGACACCGGCGGTGATGGTGCACGGGGTGGCATGTTGGGAGAATTGTAATGTCTGGATGGTGGAGATTCTCCTCGGTGGCGTCTCGCCAACTCCTGGGGAGCAGTATGATGGACCACGGGTGGCCCTGGAGGGCATGGTGGGATGATGTAGTAGCAGTCGAAAGGTTCTCCAAGCGAAACTGTTTCCTTTCTAGGACTTCTTGGTTGAGAATGGCGGCGAATATTCACAAACTTCGGATGAGGGGAACCATGTGGGTAACATCCAGGTGCTGGATAATCATTCATTTCCATATCACTCGTGGACTCCATGTCAATGTCGATTTCGATCTCCACCTTTTCCATTCCAGGACCTCCCATGTCAATGCCGGAGTCTTGACGATGGAGTGTTTTCGAATGCCTGGCATATCTGACAGGACTTTGGTCCCGAGGAAGGCCTCTGACCTCAGAATGACCGAATCTCGAATGCTGAGAATCTCGAGTCACCTTGTGATGAGTTAGATGTGGTGAAGCCAGCTGCTCATGATGAGCATGCCGGCCCCAGGACAAATCGCCTTGACGGGTAGTCTCTACTCTTGGTTTGCAATCTTGGCCCTCACGGCACCTTTCATGGAAGCTAGCATCGCCAAATGGATGCATACATTCTCCTCCAGAATAATCACTACCAATGTCATCCAACCAACGAGCAACCCCGGGCATAGCTCTTCTCGGTTCTGGAGCTGGTTCGAAGTCGTCCATATACCCAGAGTCGTGTTCTGAGCCCTCAACACCAACACCTGCGTAGTTGCTTCCGAAGCGCCCATGTTCTCGGTGGTACGAACGATGGCCTCTATTGTCTGTTGGATAGTGGGGTGTCGGTGGTGGTTGCTGATGGCGAGAGACGTGGCGAGGCCTTGAGGCTTGTCTCGGCGAATATTTGGGGCTTCGTAGATTCCCATCGTCATTAGGCATGGACCTCGAACGCTGCCTCGAACGCTCGCGAGACTTTCGCCTGAATCTACTACTCCTCTCCCCAGTGTGCATGTCCAGTCCCTCATCCTCAAATACGTGCTCTTCTACAATATCCATATCTTCAATAAGACTCCGTTGAGCTGCTTCTGCGGCTGCGGCCGAATAAAGGAACTCGCCCTCGCGACTTCTTTCGCGACTGCGCTTACTTTCCTTTGATCTTTCTAGTTCTTCGTATGTCCTTCCAGCTCCATTATTCATGTGCGATGAATAATCATATGATGCATATTGATACCCATTTGAGTTGTTGTAGCTTTGTGCAAACGTTTGCTTGAAAGCTGGTTGGGCAGCTGGAACGGCATTCGGAGAGTAAGGGTACCACCGGTTGTCGCTCAGGTTGTGAATGAAATTATTTCCTGTGAGTGGATCTACAGCACAGTATTGTCCTGACTGGGTGTAATAGAAAGAGTAATTTGTTTGCTGTGGAGGTGAGTAGTAACTCTGGGCGGGGTAGATAGTTGTGTGCATTGGTGTTTGTGGTGGAGAAGGTGGAAGTAAGGTGGAGATGGAGGCTTGGGTTGGCCTAAATATCCCATCGAGCGGAAATGTTAGTCAGGAATGAAAGTTTAGTGGAAAAGCAAAGGTAAGCTCACCTATTCCCCACTTTGTTGTCGCTGAAAGCAAGTTCGTTGCGTTCTTTGAAGCTGAGATTTGTCTTTAAAACCGGGATGGATAGGTTATATTGTGGGTTGTGTAAGACTGGCTGAAAGCTCTCTGCTCAAGCCTCAAATATTTTATTCAAGCAAAGCTGGTTCGACAAGCAACGAAGGACTGCGAAATGTTTGAAGAGGGGGTGTGTCGGGAGGGTGGGAAGCAAGATAAGGCAATGGACCACACCAATTTTCCGGCGAGCAACAGTTGTGAGACGTGACAAGGATCCGCTGTGGGATGTGATATGTGAAACGATGTTAATACTGAGTCAAGGATACCTATTCAGATATTTCAAAGGAGCGTTGCAAGTAACCCTGTTGACGCGGGGGTTAAATTATTTGAAGAGATGGGATGAGAGAAGCTTCCTTCGTCTTGATATATACATGAGCGCTGGAAAAGAAAGATCCCGAGAGGCAAAGCCCGAGGCCGAAGCCAACTCCTCTTCAGGTCTTTCTTCCGCGTCATAAACTCAATTCGTGTTCGAGATACCGCGCCACAATGTTTGTTGGCCTGGCATACTAAGCAAATGAGCTCTCTAGCTACAAAGTACTTACGAAGCTACTGGGGTTATGATGGTAATTGGCAATGCATGGACAACGGACAATGCTACCCATGCGATTGACTCCGAGAACTCCGACCCCGAGCTCCGGCCTCCATCCTGCCAATTGCGTGTCGCAAAAACACAGCTCTTTCCGGGTACTTTCCGGAGGAGACTATTTCCGGAGAACCATACCAGCCACCATTCACTAACGATTATTCAGCCAGTATCAGCTCGTATGGAACCTCAACATTCGAATGTTGTCGCAGTTTCTAGAAGGCGCTCCAATGATCCAGCGCACTGCTCAAGGAGCTTTTTTGATTGGCGATGTTATAACTTACAACAATAATATTGTGTGGATGGAATGGATGAAAGGAGGTAGGCACTCTAGCTTCATAAAATAATTGACACAAAGGGTAGATTTCCGACGAGTAGTCCTCCTTGACAGCGGCTATAGTGGTTGATCTTTTAGCATGATGTATGGGTACATGGGGTCCGGAGGTAAACTATCACCGTATTCTATTCAATTGATAGTGTTCAGGCACCATACTTTGATGTTCTATGGTCTTCTAACAATTCTGTGCTTTTATGTAGGTACACAATTGTATACGTATGCTTCAAAATGAGCCAAAGTTGCTATGCATTCTTCATTCTGAGAGATGTGCAGTGCCACACGGCGATGGGGGCAGTTTATTCACCATGTCATCAATCATCGTAGTCGTGTCCACCTGCTCAGCCTGCTTTGGGCAAACCGAGGGCATGCAGAATGCCGCTGATTCGCTCACGACATCATCCCCGCTGGGCTATGGGCTCGTTTGGGCAGATGACTTTTGCGCTATGCCGAACGGAGACACGAAAACCTCAACAGCAGCCCTGAAGACATCCCTGTCGCTATCCTGCAGACTCGGTTGCTGCGCCGCCACTGCCCATGAAGGGCTCTATTCTACAGAGCACGGTAGCCTTCCACTCCACAGTACGGTGGGCACTCCGTAATTCGGATCTCGTTGCTCCGGCGATCTGCTGTCCGTCATGATTCTTCTGCGCGTCACTTGTGGCGAGTCCAAAAAAACTCTGAATCAGATGAGCAATTGCGCAAGCTGTGTGTGAATCGCAACTGAAGAAAGAGCAATGGTCGGAAGTAATTAGGTAGAGTATTCAGGTGCAGCAGATATGGTGCCAGGTCATTATTACGAGAAGGGGGCACGAGGCCCCAACCCTGTCACCTTGCGACAGTGTCGGCCCATCCATGCTCATACTCTCCTTCCCCGCTCTCATGGTTGCACACAAGCACAAGTTTTGTTGGAAAAAGCCGAACCGAAGGAAGCAAAGAAGAAATAACAAGCGGTAACTCCCTTTATTGCTGGTTTGTAGGTTTGCTGGTTTTTTGGTTGTTGGGGCAACGGAGCAAACCTAGAGCTTGAAACCATCACAAGACCCCTCCTCCTGCCACCTACCAGCCTCGCCGCCAATACCTTACTGTGAGTACAAGCTTCACCCTCACTTCACTACTGAGCCATGGTGCATGTGACGGATAGAGTGTCGTGTCGCCTTTGGTGGTTCTAAAACTGAGAAAAGAAAACTCGGTACCCCTCATAAAAAAAATATTAACCGGTATATTCCCTTGTTATGTTATGAAAGTGGTCAACTGCCTACAATAATCGTATGTATGTATGGAGAGAATTTAATGTACTCAACCTGAGTCCATAAAGTATGTTAATTATAGGGGAGGGTACAGCATATATTTATTCTTTCTGATACCGGTCGATGAGAACACGGTCGATGCAGTGCCACGTTTCTTGTGATGGATTCGGATGGTTCTACCCGAAGAATTAACTTTTAATGGTTATGTAGGTCAAACAAGAAAAACTCCAGAGTACGGATAGCTCTCGCATACCTAGTCTTGTTCCCCGAATACCATACATCTTAACCGGTAAACTGGCTACTCTGGAGAGTTGGGTGCTAGTAGTCTTGGGCGCCAGGCACAATTACCTTGTTGCTTCACCTGATGCGTTTCCTGGGGAAAAGAAAAAAAGCGGGCACAAGACTACCATATATGAATGAAATCTTCAATCATCCGCTCGCTTGAAGGGGGGAATGGTTTAGGCGAGGCTTAATCATCAACTGGCAAAGCTAACTATTGTTTTATAGGACACAATTATAGGTTCTTTTATAGAAGTATCAAGTATCGTGGATTCGATAGGTTATCGAAGGTCTAGAGTAGAGTCCTAGGAGATTACATACGGTACGTACTGAATTACTCTTTCCTTTTCATGTTGTTCGGTGCGACCGATATCCACAATATATGACTCGAAACTGGGGCTGCGCATCCAAGATCCATTTAATTATTGTACACGAGAACAATTTTCTAATATCATCTTGCTACCAGTTTCCACATGAGTAGTACTCTCACTATCATCTATATGGCAAATAATTGGTCTCATGCCAGCTAGGTGACTAGTCTCGCTCGCAGCCCCTCATATCTGAGAGGCTTCTCACCCCTCGACGATGGTCTGGGAATGAGACCAGAGTACTTCTCACCTCGTGCATTATAATAGCACCGATTTAGGTAATCTCTAACGAGACTACCTATTCGGGTACTCGAGTAGAGACACTCTCCTCGGGAACGAGACTAACTCTCCTCCTCTACGAGGGTCTGGGTATGAGACTAACTCTCATGAGACTAAGAGACTCTGTCTGCCGCAGCGCATGCACTTTGATCCCATGAGACGAACCCTTCCAAGGCAAATTCTTCCTCCTGGGCTGCTGGCAAGCTTGGATTCAGAGGCACGAGACTAGAATTCACATGATCGGTAACGCTGGGTTGCCTCATTACTCCAGTGTGGTTGCTTCGTCATCCCTAATCAAGCAGAATGTAAGAGTAGGTATCAACCCCCCAAGCCAAGTGGGGTACCTCAAGTGGCCCCCATACAGAATTTTGGGGGAGGGGTAGGAGGTAGGTCTTCAAGCCGGGGGTCAGCCTCATGATTGACCTGGGGGTTGAGGGTTGGTCGTACCTAGTCTCGTAAGTTTGGGGGTGCGTACCTACCCAATGAATGGTCACAAGTAGCGCTGCCGGGCACCCGAGCTTGAGTAGAGTACTTGACGATATAGGGCTCGAAGTATGTACTCGAGCGCTCGAGTTTTCTCCTCATTCAATTGAAATATAAACATAGCAGCGCATGTGAGCCCTATGGCCGCAAGTCTCGGGCCGAACGGAGAATCACAAGAGGCACAAAAATACAAGCTTAGGTTAACCCCGGGCTTTCGGTCTTTCCCCTCAAATTCCTCTGACATGTACAGCTCGAACAACTCATTACTTATTGAAATATAGCATGGAAAAAGTACGAGTACGAGTACGAGTACGAGTACGAGACGTGCTCGAGTACAGGCAAGCGAATCACCTACGCCCTCCTCCTCCTCCTCCTCGACTCCTCCTCCTCTCTACGTAACTCCCATCTTTAATTTCTCCATGCCTGCCCCCAACTTTATAATACAAGTATCAACTATTTTAATCTACCGAATTAAAGTGCTCCATGCATCCATGAATGCATTCGCAATATATAATTAAATAGAGTACGTGCATCAGATGAGGTGTACATGTGGCGAGATGCGATTTGGAGGGAGGGCAATATGGCATATATGGCATATGGCAGTTGTGCATGCCAGCTAGAGTAGAGAACGGATACGAGGCAACCCCTTACAGTATGTGGTTTGCATGAAATTCATGCCGATTGAGTTAGGGTGGAGCGTTGGGTTTGACCTAAGCCCTTAAACAGTACTCAAATGTCAATCCAAGATCATCATGCTGTGTAGAGTAGCTAGTAGTAGGTATTTGTAGGCCCTTTGGCGTAGAGTTAATCCGGATCCGGATATCCCTATTGGTGGTAGGCCCGGTCGGTCATGGTCAGGAGTAACTTTAAAGTACTCTACTATGTAGATCAGCAGTCTATATATGCATATGATTAGTACCAGTATTTAGTCAATTTTTATTTAAAGAAGTAAAATATAAACTTAGAAGTATCCCCGTAGATGTATGTACATACGTACACCTTACAATGGGCTCAAGAGCAATCGCAAGTCGACTCCATGGCCACTCCACTCCAGAACGAACATGAACCTGAACCTTTTATAAATGAAGCTCATTGTTACCAAGTAGTACTACGTACCTACTTGCTGTATACGGTAAGTAAGTAGATATTACATACTAGGTACATAGGCACCTACTTCATGGGACCAAAACCAAACGCAAAAGTAGAATAGAACACAATGCATTCTCCGCCCCATCTGCTTTGGTAGAGTACCTAGGTACGAGTGCCTAAACCACGCACGACGATCCCACCCCCAAACTCTGTACCTACTAAGCAAGCATGGATCTTCAGCTGTCAGGCGCCCTCAATCAGCCAACCCCGAAATGTCGTGCACCTGCGCCGGCGATCTCGTGAACCCCCCCCCCCCCGATACTGAACACAGTCTTAAGTTCTGGTCCCCCCCCCCACCCCACTAAACCTAACCTTATCATACAGAGCTTCTATCATATGATAGATACTTTACATGTAGGTATGGCACTCTTCAATCTCGTTGGTGGGAAATCCCATTCCGATTCCAAGGCGGGCGGGCGGGCGGGCGGCAGGCAGGTCCCCCCCCCTCCCATCAGCGTGGCGTAGCAACCCATTGTGAACTCGCTACCCAGGTACCTAGTGTGGCGCGTGGCGATGCCCCCCCCAGCCCAGAGTCAAAAGGTGGCGATGCAACCAACACCCTACCCCCTCCATTCCAACCCCACACAGACAGACCAACATACATATGTAGCTAACCCCGATTGGTAGTCTTGTGGTAGGTCGGGTTGGTTACCCAACTTGGTAACTCGGAATTTCCTTTTTGGTGAAATCCTCGCCATCAGCTAGCTAGGCCGGCGTATGGACTTAATTATAAGGTTTCATGTTCAGCTTGTGCCTTCGTCCCTACCTAGTTAATTCTAGGTTCGACGGTATAGGTACATTATGTAATCTACTCTATAACTCGAGTACTCGATCTGGCCAGATCAGGTTAACACAGAGGTCTGCGGTGAATTAACCAGTCCGGTGGCGGTCATTGGCAAGGCCAGTTAGCCTTGCCCTCAATTTCAAATTGTTGATGAAGTTGTTGTGATAGTACTTTTGCTTTAAAATTTACATATGCCGCATGCAGTTTGACTGACCACCGTGATTTAGGTAGTGAAGATTGAATAGATTCAAAACAAAGGGTCGCAATCTCTGTAATCGCAACATCAAAACATCGACGCCTGCATGCAGTTGTACCCGAGCTCAGAACAATGACAAATTAAAAAGGATACAGATAAAAATCATATAAACATATTTCAAAAGAAAAAGGAGATGAGAAATTTAAAGGATGAACAACGTTGAGAATCAAGTACTAAACGCTAAATATTAAATACTAAAAGTTAGACCCAGGATTCAGGTTGTAGTATAGGTATATGGAGTGGTACTTTGTACATAGTAGTATGTGGAAGCAAAAAATAAAAAAAATAAAAAGAAAGACGCATGGTGAGATATCGTGAACAGCAGACTCAACACAGCATGAGCAGATCAAGAAGGATCTGGATCAAGAAAACCAATCAACTTTTTATCCCCAAACTCAAAAAGGCAGCTCGATCACAAGGGGATAATAAAAACTGCCCCAAAACTCACACACCCCACCCACCTACTCCATCTTCCTCGGACGAAGCAAAGGCAAACACACCATGGACACCTCAAACACCTTACAAAACTCGCTTATCCTAAGAATAATCCCAGGCTGGATATCAATCGCCTCCTGGCTCACCCCCAACGAAATCGCCGGATACCACTCTTCATCTGACCAATGCTGTTTAGACGGGAAATCTCTCCTGAACCTCTCCGGAAGAACCCTCCCCCTTGTAAGATTATACCAATCCTCGGCGTCGTACTCCGACCTGAACCCATCAGAGGGATTCGGGAAGATTATGAATTTGATGATCCATGAAGGGTCTTTGAAGCCGTCGCTAGGTGTGGCTTCGTGCCTGGGGATGAGCTCGTCGAGAAAGCTGTTTAGGATCTCGAATGGACCGTAAACTTCCTCTTCGTATTCTTCTGGAGGGGGTATATCTAGTCCTCCAGATGCGTTGGCCCTCCATCTGGATGATCGAGCTGGGTAGGGAACCCTGGGCTCGTCCGCGAGCATGTTTTTGAAGCTGAGGACGTGTGGAGAGTCTTTCCACTGCCAACCCCCATGAATATGGTCCGGAGCTGGGATGATATCGAAGCGGGTATTTGATGAGATTTCCCCTACGCAGATGCCTAATGGGAGTTGATCAGTTGGGCGAGTGGTGATGGCGGCAATATGCTTCTCATATGATTTGTAGAAAGCTAGGGCCTCGGGGTCATCCGTAAAGGTGTTGTCTTCCTCATGGACATTCCTATCCTCCTCTGCCACGAACTCAGGGCTATCCCTCGAATATTCTTCCTTCTCGACATCTGGGGTACCGGTGATGTTGCATGGTCGAGGACCAGGGCCAGGGAACATATCAAAAATCTCCTCAAATGTAAAATGCGGAGTCACAAGACTATAAACCAGAGTCGGGAAATCGCTTCGATTGCGTGGTTTTAACAAATTTTCTGGAGAAATGTGCCTCGCCCAAAATTTTACTGGATACTTCTTAAATTGATTTTTGAACTGGGAGTACCTAGACTCGGGTGATGATGGCCTAGTCCATCTTTCAGAATAAGATTAGAAACGAGAATTATAAATTAGCATCTATATCTAAAGGCTTCACAAAGAGAGGCCTATAGGTGGGGGAAGGAAGGACAGAAAGAAAAGTGAATACATACACCATCTCATCCTCCACCAACGAAGAGCTGAGCGGACTGTTCAGCATGTCCATTCCTATTTCCCTAACCGTAATTATCCCTCCAGGAGGCGAATAATCCCTCCATGGAGGAGAATCCGAACACTCTCTCCTTCCATGGTCATAAATAGAACTCTCCTCCCCCTGAGCCAACCAATCGCGAATGGATTCATCATCCTCAAAGCTATGTGGATATGATTGATGATGCCTATTCAAATCCACTTCCCGTTCCGGTTGCCGTACTTTTGGTAGAGATTCCCTGCTCCCGGATCGATTGAAGTCAATTGGTGCGAGTGTCACTCCTTTGTAACCCTGGATCCGGGCCTCGCCTTTGACGTCCGAGTACCTTGCAATTGATCTATCGGGCTCGAGTGTGTATATGGATCCAGGTGACAGTCCTGGAGAACTGCTATGGGTTGAACTGGGGGATGGGGATCCCGATGACAGTTCTGGAGAACTAGAACTGTCACGGGTTGAACCGGGGAAAGGTAGCTGGTACCAGTGATTGGATGGAGTTCGAACATGCATATGATGGTGGTGGTGATCCATGCTGAATGGAAAGTGTGGGTTGTGGAAGGGTATCAATGTTTTTTTATCTGGTCTGGTGGTGTTTGGGGTGAGTAGGTAAGTGCTGAGAAAGCTTTAAATTCCCGTGGATGCAGAGTAGAGAGGAAGGTCTGTGGAGTGTAGTGTAAACAAAAAAACAAAGAGAAAGACGAGGTAGGTATGTACCCAAGGTACCTAAGCTATAAGTATTTGTGGTAACAGGTATAATTACCTCACTGCGTGGGTTTATTTATTGTAAGTAAATAAGATAACGCAGTCTCGAACCAAGATAACATACCTACCTACCTGGTACCTCGAGACTGCCTGGTATCTATGGGCCACCTATGGCCCACAAGTTGTTTTCTTGACCACGGCCAAAATTCAGCCTTTTCTTTTTTTTTCAAAAAAATTGACGTCTAGGCAGGCACACATGCCACATATCATGATCAATCGATCCTATTCCCACTCGAAACATACATGAGTATCTGATACTAAGGAATTGGAATTACT
Source organism: Peziza echinospora (assembly GCA_024516245.1). Taxonomy (NCBI): domain Eukaryota; kingdom Fungi; phylum Ascomycota; class Pezizomycetes; order Pezizales; family Pezizaceae; genus Peziza; species Peziza echinospora. The sequence continues at coordinate 210,674 of JAJLQT010000010.1, read as the reverse complement.
TGCAATTGCAGAAATATCCGAATCTGTTCGCGTGCCCAGATCCGGACGATCCACTCTGAGAATTTTTTGCAATTGTGTTGCAATGGGTTAGGGTTGGAATATCGTTAACGTTGTTGACGGGGCAATCGGCCGGGAAACTGTGAAGGTAGGTAGGGGAGCTTGAGAGCGGCGTTTCACAGTTGTAACCTGGCCATGCCAGGCCAGGTCAGGGCAACTGATCTAGATCTCGATATGGGGGATGACGATGCTTAGCTAATTGGTGCGATGTCGTGGCATAATGGGAGGGAGCTCGGGGGAACAGTTCGAGACGGGGAAATTCTGGAATGTACTTTCAGATGATACCTCGTTCCCAGACCTTCGCCGAGGGGGTTGAAGTGATGTGGTTCCTACCGCCTTAGGAAGTACATCACTTTACTACCTTATACAGAAGGCCCAAAGACAAGACTAGTCTCAAAACGGGGCAGGTGGGAAGGCTACTACCAACACATGTACATACTCTGTTGATGAGGGGAGGCTGTCTAACTATGTAATCTATGGGTAAGTACTTTGTGACTGGTTCCTGAACTTCCGATTAGACGTCTCGTGCCTTCCAACGGTACGGTATCTCTGTTCTCGAGTAGCCTCGATCAAATCTCGTTTATCGATTCCTATCTTCGTTCTTCGTTTCCTCCGAAGGAAGGGCTGGGCACAAGACTACTTCGTTTATGCCAGCTCAAGTTGCTGCGTTTAATAACCCCCCCCCCCCCCACCAATCTCTCTCATCCAGGACAGAGGAATACCTAATCGATACCTATCGAGCTCGGGAACCTCTCACTTAGCAAGTGCGCATACACTCACAAACACACATCCTCAGAATCACAAAACAAGAAAATCACCTTCTCCATCTTAAAGAATTGAATAAACCTTAGATTTGCAAAAAAAGAAAGCATTTTAAAAACTGCCAATTTTACCAAAGAAAAGAAAACTATCTTTTCAACACACACAACACACCGAACCAAACAAAAAAAAAGTTACCCTCCTCCACACTCCTCATAGATATAGATGGGTAAGTAAAAAGTACAACTTCCTACTCCAGCTTAACTCCGCCCTCATCAGCATCATTCTCATGCCCACCCTCGGGGATAGCATCCAACAAATCCTCCTCCTCCGCAGCGGCATCTTCAACCTTGAGCATATCCACATCCCCCTCCGCATCTGGGACAACAACCTCCGCCGCCGCAGCCTCGGTCTTCACCATCCTGTTCTTATTCGTCGAGTCCCTAATCTCCTCATAGTCGTTAAAGAATCTCGCCAACATTGCCCTATATTTCGCACCCCCAAATTAGCATTTTTCATCCAGACAATAGAAATTTCACGTTGGTAAATTCAGGTAAGATGAGGTAGGGTAAGGTAAAAAAAACATACTTCCTCTCCTCCTTCGGCAACATAAGATTGATGGAATGCCTGCTTCTCCATAGAGGAAGCACCATCCTCTCCTTGAACCCCTCGCCGCCCTCCTTGGCAACAATACTCTCATCGTTATCCACCATCTCATCAGGCTGGACACGGAGCACGCAACATCCCATTCCAATGGACCTCACCTGCTCCCGAATCTCGGCGCATCCACTACCATCATCCTGCCCATCTCTGGTGTCTGCATCCCACTTGGGGAACAGCTCCTTCAAGAGAGCCCTGATGGTATCGCGTCTCCGGGCGTGGACAACACGCTCCTCACCAATCCATCCCTCAATGATCGAGATTCCCTCGTTCTGGATTCTCCATGCGCAGACCTCGGGGGACTGCACGTCCTGCTTGACAAACATCTTGACACCGCAGTGCACAAACCTGATTCCAGACTTTCCGCTATCATTGTGCTCGAGGATAGATTTGGCGAGGGGTGAGGTGTAGTAGATGGCCCTTGTGGGGGTAGCCTCGGCATTTCGGACCATAAACTGGGACTGTGGGAATAGAGGAGAGATCTTGTAGAAGGAAAAGATGTCCTGGAGAACGGGATGGGAAGGATCAAGGTACTTGAATGGCTCTTCTGATGGCTGGCCGTTCAACTTCTTGATTGGCTTTAGTGCTGCTGCCGCTGGTGTCTCAACCGCTGGGACATCGCCTTCGACTGTGGGCTCGTCGAGCTTTGTGCGTTTTGTTGGTGCTGCGACGGGCGGTGGGGATTCGAGTGACCTCTTTCCTGGGGATGGGGGCTGCTCGACCTTCTCAGCCGGTGGAGGAAGTGTGACAGTGGCCTCTACAACAACTGGGACTGTTGGGGCTGCTTCGTCGATAGAAGTTCCCTCGGCAGTGGCTTCGGCGTCTGCTGGGATCACGGTTGGGCCAGCGGCGGCTTGTGGGGCGGCAGCTCTTGGCTGACTTCCCTTCTTCGTCTTTGGGCCCTCTTCCTCAATTGGCGAGATTTCGGCGAGCTTCTCCAATACAGCGACAAAGAAACCACCAGTGTCTTGAAGATGGGGATAGATACGCATCGACCTCTCGGTTGGGATTCTCTCCTCCTCATCAGTAGGTGGGGTATACCACATGCCCTTGACCAACCGGTTGTCTCTGTCTTGCCATCCCTCGCCACTCTCTTCACCAGCTGTGGCATCCTCATACGTCTCCCACCACTTGCCCTCCCTTCCCATCACCTTCCAGTTGCCCTTCAATCCAGGCCTGCGCTTGAGTGCAGGGAGGTGCTCCGAGACATCCACAATTCTGACCTTCTTGTTTCCTCCGCAGCGGAGGATCGCACTTGCCAGAACAGCCTCGTTTTCAATTGGGTTCATTGAGCATGTCGAGTAAACCAGTCTTCCTCCAACCTTCAACACCTGAAGGCCTCGGACTAATATCCTGACCTGCGTAAGATGTAAACTGAGGCCAGAGTGGGGGCTCCAGTCCTTCCAGACATTGTAGTTTTTCCTTGCTGTTCCATCTCCGGAGCACGGGACGTCTGCCAGAACCCTGTCGAACTTGAGGTATGTGTTTCGCTGCTTTCCGTTTGGCTGTGTGTCGACAGACTTGATGAGCGATGGGTACGCGGTCGCATCGTTGTTTGTGACAATCAAATTGGGCGAGTTGAGGCGCTTGGTCTGATGGATCAACATGTGGGAGCGTCTATAATCCGCATCGTTTGCAATGACCAACCCCGTGGGCCTGCCCCGATCGTAATCCGCCTCCTCGCTGACTGGCGCATCGGGATCCAGCTTGCCCTCGTGTGCCTTCTTCACGGCCTCCTCCACCGCATTCTCCTCGCCCATGTGCAGCATCTCGATGAGCTGCGCGGTCTTACTCCCCGGCGCGGCGCACATATCCAGGACGGTGTGGTGGGGCTTGATGTCCATAAACAGCGGCGGGATCATGCTGACGGCCTCCTGCCTGCTGATATTCCCGATTGTCGTTTCCGAGACCAAGAAGTTTTGGAATTTCCGGAAGGGCGGGCAGCGTCTGATGACGGACTTGCCGACGGTGGTGCCCCACGCGAGGTTGTCGGGGTACCATGGAATGGCGGAGGGAGGGTCCACGGGCTGGTCCTCGTGGATGAGGCCACGGAGGTGCGGGACGTGCGTGGATTGAAGTGTTGAGAGGACGGAGAGCGCATGGCTATACACATTAGTATATCCCGCACTTCGGTGATGCTTTGAGGGGCAATCGCAATCCACAATCCACAATCCACGAATCCACACTTACTTCTTCGACCCTGTAAACCTAAACGTTGTAGGCAACGTCCTCTTGAGCGAGCCCCAGAACTCCTCCCACTCTTCCTCGGGGATGATGCCGCTCTCGCGGTAGAAGCGCTCGTAGAGCTCGTTCTCCTGCACGACGTCCGAGTATCCCGCGCGGGTCTGCTGGGTGCCGCTGGCCCAGGTGTCGTTTTTGGCCTTGTTGTCTCTGGACTTTTTGGTGTCGTTGTTCTGAAGCAGGGAATGTTAGTAGGTGGTGTTATTTTTTTTTTTCGCAATTGAGTTTGGAAAGTGAAGTGGGAAAGATAGATAGATAGATAGATGGAAGAAGGGAAGAAGGAAATAACACACATTGCGACGACCGCCAAACTTCTTTTTACCCATCTTGATCTTGGTCGACCTCTGTCGTATTTAGGTTTGAATCGGAGTCGGAGTGGAGGATGGAATTGGGGTGCACCTTGTGTGGTGCTGGTGTGGTGTTGAGGTATGAGGTAGCAGTAGAGTAGTGGGGCAGGTGTGTTGGGGGGGTAGAGTATGTAGAAGCTTCTCTCTACGTATACCTACTCTACCCTTACTAACCTCCGAAAGCTTCTTGCAATTGACATTTTTTTTTTTTGCCAGGCGGCGGACCGGACGGACAGGGGCTAGCTGGGAACGAGAACAGGGATCGGTTGCGGATGGTGGGGTGGGGCTTAAAATGTGAGCTAGATTTTTCGCTTGGCGGTTGAAGTTTAAGTAGGGCTTTTTTTTATTTTTTTTTATTTTAAGGCCATTGGGAAATAATATTCCTGCCTGATTTTTGTTCTCGTGCCCCTGATTTTTATCAACGTTAACGGGAAATCTGGCGAGTAAGACCCCCCAGCAAAATCTTGAGACAAGATAATCCTCCATACAACAACGATTTGCATTCGCCAAAATCCTTTGCCCAGGTGATGTTTGCTGGGGGGTCTTACTCGCCAGATTTCCCGGTATATACACACTCCACATGAAAAAAATACCGATAAGTACATGTTGTACATCGGGCTTCATGAACATTATTAATTTGAAATTTATGATACCTCAGCTGTCGTGCCAATTCAAGTAAAATTCAAATTTGCAACATGTACAAAGAGGTACATAGGTATGTATATACGTATACTCGACCGAACTCTAACGAGAAGATACATCAAGATTATAATTTAGAAAGTGGTATATAGCTATAGCAACTCAATTAAAAAAGAGATAAAAAAAAAAAAAACAAGAAGTAGAAAAACTTCAAGTGTCACTTGTAAATGTACAAACGAGAATCATACCTCCAAGAAAAGAGGTAAGGTACAGACGGTATGAAAAAGTGATCGGGCAGTGGCGCCGCCAAGCTCAGGTTTTTGTATGCGGTCAAAGCGGTGGGAATACCATACAACTCAGTGTATGCAAAGTGTTGTGCGTGTGCTTGGTGGCGCCACTGCCCGATCACTTTTTCATACCGTCTGTACTTACGGTACATGGTACGTAGTGGTAATCCTCATGATCGTGAAACTGTAACTTGCGCGCCCAAATTTAATTATAGAGAATTCAAACATGACCAAGTCCAGGGCATGTCTATAAAGGGTTCAGCCAGGTAGGTAGGTACATGTACATATGTACCTATACAAATGAGAACGAGAAGGGGAATAAAAGCATATCATGGAGCTCTACCTATATGGTGGTGGGGGGGAGGGGGTTGATCGTATACACAACAGACACAAAATAAACACAAAAACAAAAAAGAAAGAAAGAAACGCAGAGCTGAAAAGCAACTGCAATTGCAATTGCAATGAACAAAAAGAAGAAAGAAAAAAGAAGGAAAAAACCTCATACATGCTCGGAATAAATGTATGCCCAGACCAATAATAAACTGCCAAAAGTACACGGAAAAAAAGAAGAAATAAACACAAAACATGTATATGACCTATATAAATGAAAGCGAAAACCAAAAAAAAAAAAAAAAAAAAGAACTCTACAAAACACAATGAGAGAAGGGGATCCGAAGAGGAGGAATTAAAAAGTAAGAATGTGGAGAATGGAAATATGGAAGAGTGAATCGAAAAGGTGTAAAGGAAGAGAGAAAGAAGGAAATGGGTGAATGGTGAAGGGTGAAGGTCGGATGATCAGAATATAAAAAAAAAGACATTTTGAGAAGGATGTGAACAAGAAGGATGCAAAAAAGCTCACCCCACAACAGCCTTAAAGCTCAAACTCTCAAAAAAGCCCGGCAGATCATCCTTCTTCACCTCAACCACACACACCTCGAAACTATCAATCCTGATCCTCGCATTGGTACTATTCGCAACCTCCTGGAACGCTATTCCAAAACGGTTCCGCCCATACCCCTTCTCAATGATCATTTCATCGTCAGAATCATCACTACTCTCATCATCATCTTCCTCCTCCTCGTCCTCCTCCTCCTCATCACCCTCCGCCTTCCGCTTGAGCTTCTCCTGTCTCTTCTCCGACCGCTCCTTCTCCTTCAGTCGCTTCTTCTCTTCCTTGGCCTTGTCGATGGGCTTCTTCCGCTTGATTTTTGCGGCACTACCCATCCCAACAAGAATGTATACCCCCCTGCGCTCGTTTAGGGCCGCAAGGACTATGGGGAGATGGCGCCGTCGGTTTTCGTCCTTCTCTTGCTCGTAGACGGCTTCGCCGACCCAAATTGCAAGTTTTGTTAATGCGGCGGGATGGGTGAATAGGTGAACATCCGGACCTTCCTTCACAACAGCCATTCTGAAAGCCTTCAAGAGCTTTATCTGACGTTTCTCAATAAGTGACGTCCCAGTTCGGACAATTGCGCGGTGGAGGGTCATTGCATTTGGAAGAGCAGCTAACAGGGAGTCGACACTGGAACACAAAAAAAAAAGAATATTAGCCAATTGAAAAAATCACACAAAAACCATCAATGATAGAAGGGGGGGGCATACTCGTCTAGGGCATCATAGGCTTCATAAAATCGCCCTAGCCATTCCTCCTCCTCCCGCTTTTCTTCCGCAGCCTCCCTGATCCTCTCCTCCTCTATCCCCTTGAATCCTGTCGCGATAGCTGCATTATCATCATGCACAGCTACCCTACTCACAGCCGCATTCGTTTTTCTCCCTCCAACCTCCAAGATCGAGCCAACAACTATTCCAAAATCAGTTGCACTAAGACAAGCTTTCCATCCCCAACTCCTAACAAAGCCATCTCGCACAACCTCATCAATACCATACAGTCCAGCGACACCCTCCAGCTTCTCCCGGAGCGTGCGCTTGAGATCCATATCCATATGTGTATAACTCTGCTTACACTGTACAAGCGAGAAGCCCATTTTCGCCAACAACTTGTGTAACTTCTTTCGGCCATTTTCACTCCATATCCGGAGCTTCGTGCCAAGGTATGCCGAATGTAGCATGCTGTCGTACAAACTCCAATGCCTTATAAGCATGAACCTAAACTCAGGACTGATGCGGATTGACGTATCGTTTGGTGAGGTGGCGGTGGTCTGTATCAGACCAGTGGCGGCTGCCACTTGGCCATTCGATTGAAGCTCCGGTGGATTTAATCGCCGGACTTCATCCTTCAGCACACTCCGGATTCGCTCCTCCCTGGCTCCATATGTTATATCCCCGGCCGAAGGCGATATCCCTCTGCCGTAGATTTCCCCGCTGCAGACTCCAACAATTGCCAACCATAGTAGGTCGTTATCTTCTCGGCCAAGGTCTGATGCCAAAGAGTACATGATACCCGAGATTGGCTCACCGTACCAAGCTCCGGATGAATAATACTTTGTGATTGTATGTTCATGTTTCCGGCGCAATCGACGGAGTTTTCTACGGAGTGTCTTTTGGGATGGTAGAGGAGGTGGGAGAAATGGAGAAGAAGGTCGAGAAGAGGCTGGGAGTAAGGAATCATCACGGATACGATGCTTGGTTGGCGATGAGTTTACCGAGGCTAGTGGTCGAGTAGATCCTCTATTTGATAGAAGTGTATGCCGGTGAAGCCTTGGTGTGTCCGGTGGAGACTATTGTAATTTCTGTTAGATGAAGGGTGTGATATATTAGCATTCTCAGATGCCTACGAACCTCATCATCATCATCCATCGTCCTCGGCCGCCTGGCTCGATCTCGTCCACTATCGTCCCCACTATCACTATCTCTGTCTGATCCATCGTCACTTTTTCTCTTTCGTGAATTTCCATTAACTGCTTCCTTTATTAATCCATTACTCCCATCCTCGTTCCCATCAGATCCAGCTACCTCATCATCTTCTTCGTCCTCATCATCGTCCTCATCGCTGCTGTCATCATCGCTATCCAACTCGGGCATGCCCACAAGCTCATTGAAGGCATTTCCCTCGTTCTCCATCTCTTCTTCAATATCTCCATCATCAAAACATTTGATACCCCCAACTCGGCTCCCCACATCCCATCTACCCCCTCCCACCTTTGCCCCAGCGATTCCCCGGCGCCTTGCGGCTCCAGCAGCCAGGGCACCTTCATTTCCTTCCACGCCGTCCTTCCCACCAAATATGTTGTGCAAATTCCAAGGCCTCCGCGAATCCACAAGCCAGCATTCGACCGTCGATCCATCACCTTTCTTCAAGTCCAAAGACTCCTCCATATCCACCATTCCGCCCATTCCGAGGCAAATGACGAATTTCAGATCATCATTTCCCTTAATCAGCGTTTCGTTGGCTTTCTTGAGATCCTTGTACCCAGCGACGGGATGTATTTTGTGCAGTAGAAAGTCTCTCTTTAGCAATTGTGTAAGAATCCGGGTTGCGCAGAGTGAGTCCGTGTCGAGTGCGACCAAAATGAGAACACTGGGATTTGTACTGCTTGCATTGTGCTTGAGATGGTTGTATGCTGCCGCGAACAGGTCCCGAGAAATATACATAGTTGAATGTCAATCGACGCAAGTTTTAGAGACGTTTTTGTTTAGCCGCCTCTGGGATACAGTTCAGTTACGGACTGAGAGAGAGGGCGAGCAGTTTTCTTGCTTGATCGGGCCCGGGAATAATGGTGATGGTGGACAAGGTGAAGGCGTCAAAAAAAAACGTAGGCGCAGGTGTAATTGCAAGATCCCTCTGGCCCATGTACCAGCTGACCTCCAAACTTCCAGAAATTTAGTTTGTGGGGGGTGGGTCCCTTTGGAAAGTACCTTGATCGATAGGCGGTTGTGTGGTGTGTTCTATCGTCTTAGCTCCCCGTAGCTTACTCGGGATGAGCTTTCCACAACACTTTTTTTTTCCCCACGTTTCTTTGTCCACGCTGTAACGCGCACCGCCGTGTGGTACGAAAGCGGAGTCGATTTGCAATATAGTACGGGATATATACCTGGGTGGACACCTCTAAGGCTTGCCGTTTGGTATGACGTCGAGGTGGTGAGAAGTGCAGTCGTGTGAAGAGTGTCCAGAATCGAGAACGACCGGAGGCCGGAGAAGCTGGAGGGGCAAGTCTCGACGAGCGTTGACTGGATGTTGTAAGGAGCGTATTCCAGTAGAGAGCGCCTGGATGTGTATGAGCAAGGCCGTTATGAAAGCGCGTGACGAATCGTGTCCATGGGGGATGTCCGCTCGAATTGGAGGGGGGTGGTTTTGGCAGGGCCGGAAAACGCGTTGTGGGTAATTAGCGATGCGCCAAGCCCAAAGTGCTGAGTCTGGCGGGCGACTCCTCGTCTCGGACGGGGCAGGCTGCGATGGGCTGCCTGCTGCTGGCTGCTGGCTGGCTGGCCCTGCGTGAGATGCGCATATGCAGGTTGGCCATGGATGGATGCTTCAGGAGACGCTGGCTCGTGGGCCAGCCTGAAGGGCTATATATATGCAATGCAACCAGATCTGCTAGGATCGATTTCTGATGGGATGTCCAAGATCAAGAGCAGTTGGAGAAATGCCAATAAATAGATAGAGCTTGCAATTGGCCCGGCCGGATCGACGTCTAGATCGATATCTGACGTGCACTGTAATTGAAATTTAAGTCAGAAAAACTCATGACTTTTCGGGAAAACTCTAGGCAACAGGATATTGAACTAATTGTTCATACCTACATATGTAGGCCTGGGTAGAGGCTGACGTCTAGGATTTAAGTTTGCGCCGGCCGATCAAAGCTTAATTGACCAATCAACTAGAATTGTGAAATCTCCGCGAATTAAATGTTTCTTACTAATTACCTGCCTGGTACTTGGTATTCCATTACCCTGAACTCATCCACAGCAATCGCCCAACTAGAGCCCATCAACAACCAAGCACTCCCTGCAGGATGCCAGCTGCACACGCATGCCAGAATCCAGACAAAATATATATAGACATTACCCTCAACTATAGACAACGAAAGAGATCAATCAATTGACCGGTATGTACATGCATTTGATGTAACAGGTATACGCAGCTGCAAAGAAATTGTAGTAAAATGCTAATGGTATGAGAAGAAAAGTAAAGTAGCTTTAGGTATACTAGCTGAAAATAGGAAAAGAAAAAAAGAAGAATATTTAGAGATATTTATATACGAGGAAAAAGAGAAAAAAAAAGCAAGAAGGCAGTGCAAAGAAGATATCGAGATCAAATCCGACAACTAACCATGCTTGCTTCTCTCCTCCTGGCTTGCGCCAATCCCAAGGCCATATCCACCCAGGCCCAAGCCCATGCCAGACACCGATCCATGGCTCCCACTACCATTGGCTATCGACCCTCGATACCTGATATTCTCCGTATTCCCACCACCGCCACACCAACATTCACCCGACCCGTCTCCCATTCTCTCCACCTGTATCACCACATCGACACCAACACCACCCTTCCCTAGTCCATCGAGTAGATACCTCTCGACACTCTCCCTCACTTCTGCAAGGTCCAAAACATCCCTAGAGACTTGTACATGCAGAGCTCCCAGAATCTTTGTCCTGTTGTTTGAACCCTCCTCTCCTTCTCCTTCTGCAACCACGTCGGTCCAGAATCTCGGGACACAGCAACCGACGACTCCACGGATACCGCCCACACCGGCAAGCACATCCCGGAGGGCATATTCCGTGCTATTCGGGACAGTGAGAAGCAAGCCCTTAGCAGCCGAGATTACCAAAGGAATTGCAGAAATGAAAATCATGACAGCAATAAACACAGAGGCAAGAGGATCAAAGCCCTGCCAGCCGAACTGTTGAATGAGGAGTGTCGATATTACAACGGCAACGGAGCCGAGGGTATCTGCGAGAATGTGCAGGAAAATACCATGCATATTGTCGCTCCCTTCACCATGGTGATCATCTCCGCCTCCCCCATGGGAATGTGAATGTGAATGACCATGTGAATGACCTGGATGGTGATGGGCATGATCAAATGCCCAAATTCCAACGAGATTCACCGCTAACCCACCAGAAGAAACAAACAGTAGTTCTCCAATGCGCTGCATTTCCACTGGTTTGACAAGACGCTCGATAGCTTCGACGACAATCTCCACGCTAATTAGCATGAGGAATATGCCATTTGCAAATCCAGCAAGGGTATCCATCTTGCCAAGTCCATAAGGAAATCGTGTAGATGGTGGGTATTTGCTCATCACTGCAGCAAAAAGACCGAGAAGAAGAGCCAAGCAGTCAAAAAGCATATGGATACTATCAGAAAGAAGTCCAAGTGATGAAGTCAAGATGCCATAGACTGTTTGGATAATCATGAACGTAAAATTGAGCATCATGAAATAGAATATTCGACGAGAGTTGCGGTCAATAAGAATTGAGTGTAGAAGCGGAGCAGGTTGAGATAAGGAGATCAAAAGGAGGGATATGCGAGATGGAGGTTGGCTTTTTGTTGATACTGGTGCATCATGGTGGTCGCCGCCATGAGAGTGACCATGGCCGTGGTCGTGGTCATGGCCGTGGTGATCATCATGTGCATGGGATTGAGCAGTGATATGATCATAATGATTTGCTGTAGACAACTGTCAGCGGTGAACAAAAGATGGGAAGGATGTAACCTACCCCCAACTACACAAGCCACAAAGATGGATTTGTCCACTAGAGACCACAAGGTTTGCCCCCGCACATTGAGTACCACATCTCCCAGAATCGCTCCTACCGCACCAGCCACGAACCCTACATGGCCTTCAACTCCGACAGATGCTCTACCAATGTTGGCGAATGTCAATCCGACCCAGCCCGCAAGAACCCCAAGAATCCACCACCAAAAAAATGGGCTGCTCGCTAAAACAGCTCCCCGTGGATCGGGCTCCATGGACGCTTCGATAAATAGCCATTTTAATATTGGTGGGGCAAGGCAGATTCCTCCAGTGACCAAGCTAAGTGCATATCTTCGGTTGTGTTCCTGGGCGGTAGCCTTTGTAGAGGTGAATGCGGTTGCGGAACCATCGAATGGGGATTGAAGGAACAAGGTCGCACTACCCAGTGCAATATAGGCAATCATTATCGCATGAAATTCACCTTCTGCAGCGGTCACTGCTTCCCAAACGACCCATGCTGCAAGGGCTCCTGTTATTCCCTTCTGTGCACCCAACAGCCTACTAAGCCCTCCACTGCTCCTGAGAGCTCCATACACCCCACCAGCCAAAGCAGCTAAGGTGAATAGACCTGTCTTGACTCCTCCAAGTTCAAGCGCGGCATAATAGGGCAACAGCATTGATAGTGCCCTTTCAGCCACATTCTGCACGGAAATACGTTCACGGTGTTTTGACCTTTCCGGAACCGACTTCCCGGGGCCATTGGGGCTGTTGTCTGCATTCTGCTGTTGGAAGTATTTGAATTTCGAGAAAAGACTACTGAGTAGCAGAGTTCCTGCGACAAGCGAACATGCGGAAAGCAAATTGGCACTTGTCTCGGGCCGACGGCGAGTAGATGCAGGTTCTTGTAATGGCGCATCGGAAGAATGTGTGATGTGGTGATGCTGTGATGAGTACTCTGTGATGAGATATGTAAGGGAGATTAGGAGGGGGGTGGAAATCGTATAGAGCGTTATGCGGGTTTTCCTACTTGAATTAGCCAAAAACAACCATGAGCAAGAGATGGAGATTTTACTTTGGAGATGTATGGAGAATTGGTTCATCGTGATATGCACTAGGTTGCGAATGCGAGTGCTGGTGCAAATGTGATGCGTGTGTACCAATTGGTATGGCATGAGAGTGTGAACGTGAATGAGACGTTATATCGAATTCCTCCTTGATACTGCTACAGCTATCCTTTCCAGTATGATATGAGTATGTAGGATAATTATGTTTTTGCACTTGGGGCGCGGGGATGTGATGATGTCTACTAGAGTCTTCACATCCATAAATCGATTGCCCATTACTTTGGCCATGGGAATGATCATGATGGGACTCGTGCGAATGTTCATTTGGCTTGCTGTGCGAGTGATCATGGTGGGACTTGTGCGAATGCTCATGTTCATTGTTGTGTGAGTGATCATGATGAGAATCGTGCGAATGATCATGATTAAAATCATTCAAGAAATCATATTCGGAGTCGTGCGTATTTCCGTTCTCCTGTTTATGGGAGTGGTCATGGTGAGCGTCGTGGGAGTGCTCGTCGGCGTGAGAGTGAGGGTGGCCGTGAGTCTTTTGGCGATGGGTATCATTCTCGGAGTGCGAGTGGTCGTGCGAATTGTCGTGAGAATGGCTATGGTCGTGAACGTGGTCGTGGGAGTGGCCGTGAGAGGTCTTGCTTTCGTTTTCTGATCCTGAGCTCGGACGACGATGGGAGCGTGCGTGTGGGTCGTTTAAACCCAATGCCGCCGTTGGCGGGGGAAAGGCATACATATTCGGGATGGCACCGGAGTGCTTGCAGAAGTCGGCTTCCTCCTATCGCCCACGGATTGCGAGAACCAGAGGCCTCGTACGCCGGCGAAAAGAGGCCAGAATGCTGGAGAAGGAGACGGAGCTGGAAAATCCCGGGGCCACGATACTGAGAATTTACTCCTGATTGAGCGGCTGGTTGGGAAGACACAGGACGTGTTGGGAGCGGCCTGGTGGCCGGGACACTTGCTCGACAGCAATGTTCGTGCCTGCTGCAGCTCAAAGCCGATGGCTAGATGGCCGGGCCTGGGCTGGTGGCTTGGTGGGTTGGCGTCACACCAAAATCTGCGATGAACCAAATGTACAGCTGTGGATACTGCGGAAGGCGATGATGAAAAAAGATGGAGCAACAAGCACCCGGGCTCTATAGATCTATGAAGCTCATGATCTTCTGGACGGGGCCGGACTGGGCTGGGCTGGATCCTTTGGTCGCCTGCTCTCGAAAGGCATTGTACTCTATCGCGCCCCACAATTAATTGACTTGAGCCGTGGCCTGCCTGCCTGCCAACTTGTTAACCTGCGGCCGCCGGCCCCGGAGAGGCAGCGCGGTTTTCCCCCTCGGGCACAGCCAAAGGAGAAGGTGGCCGCTGCATTGCAACGAACAGCGGCTGTCCTGTCGGCGCAGCGTCTCCGCAAACACCCCCTATTGCTAGATACCCCCCATTAACGGCTACGGCCCGCCGGCGCAGCGCGGGGGCAGTGGTGGCTGGTGCTAAAGTTCACGGGTTCGAATAAAGGCCTGCAATTGGAGCCTGGCCACAAATCATCAGGCTCGTAAACCAAGAAAATTCCGACCGAGAAGTTGTTGAGCTTGGTCTGAATCTGAAACTTCTTTGAGAACAGCCTGCCTGACTTCGGAAGTTCATGTATCGCAACAAGACGTAAGGAGACTAAACAAGACCACCCACGAGACTAAGACTACCGAAGATATGATCTGCGCTACTGGAACAGTAGAGTAGCGCCGACGCTCTTCGCCGAGGTGGAAGCTTAATCCTCCATGCTTGTGCAGACATCGTGACCATTAGGATAGCTCCAGGTGCCTTGATTGAGGCCTACACATCAGCACTCTAGAAACCGTGATCCCCCCAGAGTCTTGGTTTGGACACGTATCAAGTGCACATCAGCTTCCTGGCCATAAAGTCGATTATTGTTATTGACGAGACTATGAGTTTAAAGCACTCTGTAACGTGCCCAGGTGGCTCTAAAAGCAATGAATTTTCCTAGCTGCAGTATAAATTAACCCATCTTCCTAAATTATAATCTCGCCTTGCAATTGCCCCGCCAAAGGCAATTTAAGCCGGCCGTTTACCCCACAACCTGCAATTTACTCCATTTAGCAGAGACGAGAACTGGGTGCAGGCAATGCGCCCCGGCATTGTCAATCCTCATCTGAATTCGCTTATAACCTTTGTGATTTGTCTCAATCATTTGTAGAGCCTAAGGCTGGTGATGTAGAGGAGAAATGTACAGTGCTGTAGCTTTGTGAAATCGTCGTTGTCTGAAAACAACGTTCTCTATGGGTATCCCGAAAATGACTTCAGCTGTGGCTCAAATTTCTTGAGTGTGGCGCAGTTCATGCACGCCTTCCACCGTGCATAATCAGGAAACGTCCGCGCAGATATGCAGCCTGTTGCGGCGCCCGCTCGCACACATCCTCACGGGATCGATAGACTCGCTCGCCAGCTCCGCAGACGCAGGCAAGTCTGCAGGCTAATTCGAATTCGATATCGATCACGGCCATGGACTTCCTCCTCGAAAACTCCTCGACGATCCTGACCGTCTCGCTCGGCTTCTCCCTCGCCCTACTCGTGTTGCTCCCTCGGCCAGCAAGTGCGCAGCAGCAGCAGCAGCAGCAACCGCCCAAGCATGGAACGTCCGCCGGGGCACCACCTCCGCCGGCGCTGAAGGGCCCGCGGGTCGTGGTGCTGGTGCTCGGTGATATCGGACGGAGCCCGCGGATGCAGTACCATGCGCTGTCCATCGCGAGAAGGGGAGGCCAGGTCGACTTGGTCGGATATGATGGTGGGTGGCCGAGAGCGGAAATCCCCCCCGACCCCACTCCCCCTTCGGCTCCTCACCTCCCCACCACTCCCGCTTCTACTGCGGCGCATCACACACTGACGCTCTCTCCATAGAATCCGCCCCCCGCCCGGAAATCCTCGCAAACGAAAACATCTTCATCCACGCCGTCCCGGTCCCGCCATCCTACCTCTCAACATCCCTCAGGCTCCTCTTCCCGATCATCGCCCCCCTCAAGATCTGCTTCCAAATCTACCACCTCCTCACAATCCTCCTCTATGCCGTTCCCGCATCGGCGTCGTTCATCCTCATCCAGAACCCCCCCTCCATGCCGACGTTCGTGGTCGCTTGGTTGGTTGGGCGCATGCGGGGCATGACGGTCATCATCGATTGGCATAATTTCGGGTGGACGATTCTCCAGCAAAAGTTGGGAAACGCTCCGGTTATTCATGTGGCCAAGGCGTATGTTCTATTTCCTTCTTTGCGCCCCACCCTCAACCCTCCTCTTGCTTCAAAGCTGATTGATTGTTCCTGGGGATACTTTTTAGCTACGAGAGGTTATTTGGAAAGATCGCAGGTGACATCAACTTCACCGTCACACATGCCATGAAGGATGTGCTCCGCAGTGAATACGGCATCACGTAGGCCCTTCCCCTCAATACCCATCATCCCAAAACACAAATTCTAACATCCAATCCAGCGCCCCAATCCACGCCCTCCACGACCGCCCCCCCTCCCACTTCCACCCCATCACCGCCTCCGCACGCCAAACCTTCCTCACCACCTTCCCCGAAACTAGCGCACACGCCGAATCCATTATCTCTGGAAAAACAAAGCTCATCGTCTCCTCCACCTCCTGGACCCCCGACGAGGACTTCCAGCTCATCATCGACGCACTGATCCACTACGACCGCGTCGCAAGCCAAGACTCGTTTCTCGCCCTCACCGCAAACTCCAACCCGGACTCCCTCCCAAGTATCCTTCTCATCATCACGGGGAAGGGCCCGCTTAAGGAATTCTACCTGCAGAAGATTGCCGCGTTGGAGCTCTACCACATCACCATCAAGACGGCGTGGCTCGAGGCGGAGGACTATCCCACCCTCCTGGCGTGCGCGGATCTAGGTGTGTGTCTGCACACGAGTAGCTCGGGCGTGGATCTCCCGATGAAGGTTGTGGATCTGTTTGGTGTCGGGGTCCCCGTTGCGGCGTTTGAGTTTTTGGCGATTGGGGAGCTGGTGAAAGATGGTCTTAATGGTGTGATATTTAAAGATGGGATTGATCTAGGAGAGGCATTGAAGGTATGTGATTTCTGTCCCCCCCAACACTCACTCATTCTTTGCAACAACTGGCTAACCCATCTCGACAGAGACTATTTAATCCATCCACGGCAGGGGAGCTCAAGCTGTTGAAACAGGGAGCACTGAAGGAGATGGAGAAGCGATGGGACGATAATTGGGATGCGATTGCTGCGCCAGTATTTGGTTTCAAGAATGAATAATTTTCTTTTTATCGTATTTTGTTTCAAGCTATCTACATTTACTTTTGCCTCGAGCTCGCAGCGCATGCATCATCTTAATCCTCATATATTGCAATTGATTACTTAGCTTATAATCAGCTTCTGTTGTTTAAAATCATATCATGTCATTAATTATTAATCCCAATTGCAATGTCAACAGCTCAAATCGATATCCTCCCAAAAAAACAAGAAAATAGAAAGAAAAACGCCATTGCTTATATTTTGAAAAAAAAAAAAAAAGATCAATACCAAAAAAAACCGAAAAGATCAATAAAATTCCAGAGTACTCCGCGCTAATATTACAAACTGAATGAGAAAGGAAACGGAGGGGGGGGGGGATGGCTGTGGGTATAAAAGTCCGTATATTACATACGAGACATCCATGGCCAGATCCGCCATGATCACCTATGACCCAATCGTCTTGAGGCCAGTCAACCTCACCACCCCCCCCATCTTCATTTTCGGCGCACCAGCAGCACCACCTCCGGCGGAAGTGCCCCACTCCGCGCCGTCCTCGCCGCCAGTTCCCGCCGAGGAAGCCTTCCACCTCCTCGCCTCCTCCACGCCCACGAACCCGTTGCCCTCGCGCTTCAGGACGACCACCTTCTGCTGGCGTGCAATGTAGCCCTTAATCAACCCTTGGTCCAGCAAGTCCAGCACCACGCCCTCGATATCGTCAATCGAGAACGTCTCCTCCTCGTCCTCCGAGAACAGCGTCCTCTCGTGCGAAATCCTACTCACGCTCTTGCGGTGCAGATAGTTTGCCGCGCGGCAGAGATCCGCGAGGCGGAGCTGCGGCGGCGGGGTTTTCGCGGTGCCGAGGTTGAAGGGGTTTATTGGCGCGGTGAGTTCCTTCTTGAGGATGAAGCATCTGCGGGCGAGGGAGCGCCAGAGGAGTTCTTCCCCGCGGGTGAGGAGGAGGAGGTATAGGCCCTTGCGCTTGAGCCAGCCTTTGCATGCAGAGATGTGGGCGTGGAAGGCGCGGAAGTCGCCCTTTTTGAGGGCGTGGACGATGGGGGAGAAGATGTAGTCCAGGCCTTGGGACTCTGGGAGACGGTTGTAGATTGCGGCTCGTGAGGGGGTTTTACCAATTAGGATGGCGGATGCGAGGAGGTATATGAGGATTTGCCTGCGCTGTGAGAGGAAGAGAGGGAGGCATAGTGAGTGGGATGTTGAGAGTGCTGTGAATGCTGGGAGGAGGTGGGAGGCGGAGACGGTGGCGAGGGAGAGGTGGTGGCGACCGAGGTAGTAGGTGTAGGTTGTGTGTTGCGCTTTTGGAAAGTTTGTGGGGAGGAGGGGGATGAGGAGTGATTGTTGGAGATTGGTGTGAATTGTGGGTGAAAGGCGGGTTTGGTCGAGCTAATTTTTTAGAGATCGGAGGTTAGTATTATGGACTTGCAAATGCTATAGTGGAGGAAAGGTAGGTTACCTTGAAATAGAGCTTGAACAAGAGATTGGCAAGATGGAAGGCAGCCTCCTTCTTCCCGAGATTCGACCCAGTGGTACGGTCGCCCAGTGCAACATTGAATGCTCGTAAAACAATTCTCGACGCATCGTTTGCGGCGGATTGTCTTGGGTCCTGTGTGAGCTGATCGATGCGAATAGCGAGCGAAGTGAGGACGTTTGTCGTGATCTTGACCAGCGGTAGCAGCAAGATTCCCTGCACCGAGCCGAATGCCGAAGATATTTGCCTGGAGACTGACTGTAAGCGAGTGCAACTCCAGCGCCCATGAGCGCGGTTTCACATACCCCATCAATGAACCAAGCCCATCAAACCAGCTCTGGAGCGCCGACACGTCCCTCCCCGCAACGACGCCGGGGACATCCACGTCGCGAAGATACGACCCCACATATCCCACCACCATGTCTGTGAGCGATGTCCATTCCTCGCCCAGAACCTCGTAGCATGCGTTTTCGATGTACGCGGGGGTGAGGCCGAGTACTTCTGCGCGCAAGGCGCTCATGAGCTGGTTCTGCGCGATGTCTTGCGGCGAGAGGACGAGGATGTTTGCAAAGAATTGGCCATCCTTGTTGGTGATTGCGCGGTTGAGAGTCGCGAGGAACTGGTGAAGCAGCGAGCTGTTTGCGGCCATTCTGGGCTGGGTGGTGTGGGGGGTGAGGAGGAGGGAGGAGATGAGGCGGGGGGGGTGGGGCGGAGAGGGGGACAGAGCTCAGCCGTGATGGATCGTGGACTGGGGAGCTGAGCGCCTCGCGAGTCGGGCAGCACAGCATCGGGCCGTGCCAAGCGCCGCAGCTCGGGCCGATGCCGAGCACTCGTGCGCTGCGGCGGATGACATAACTGCCGCGCATGCTGCCTCTGCGTGGGTGCGTGCGTGCGTGCGTGCGTGCGCCTGGGCCCTGAAACGGCCCCGGCGGACCTGGGCGGCATCGAGGAGAAGTGGCCTTCTATAGCTGGCCCTCCCAGCTTCTTTGTCTCCGAAATCTCACCACCACCACCACCACCACCACCACCACCACCAGCAATTAGCATCACCAACAATCACCATCACCACGTCTACCACCTCACCACCACCGCCAGAACCACCCACATTCAACTCCACAAACACACATACATCCCGCTGCATCGCAAACAATAGGCTGGAGCTGCCTGCCACAGTGCTCCTGCATACGTGAGGCCATCTACCTGCGGCCCCACGAAGCATCCATCCAATACGTATACGTCCGCACACACACACACATCAACGCCGAAAGCAATAACCTCCGCTGCAGCGGCCCCCGGGGGAAAAAGGAAGGCAGCTCAAGACACATCCGCATGGGGTGCTCGATAACACCCGACCCCCGGAGTTGGGCCCGGTCACTTGTCCCTTTCCTCGCAGTCGCCCTGCTCGCCCTCCCCTCGCCCAGCTCGGCATTTTATCTCCCCGGCGTCGCCCCGGCCGACTACCCCTACGGCGCAACGGTCCCGCTCAATGTGAACCGGCTCACACCCTCGCTGTCAAAGAAGGACCAGCACCTCCGGTCCCTCATCTCATATGACCACTACCACGAGCAACTGCACTTTTGCCAACCAAATGGCGGGCCAAAGCAGGTGCAAGAGTCGCTCGGATCCATCCTCTTTGGGGACCGCATCTTGACGTCTCCGTTCGAGCTTCACATGGCAAACAATGAAACATGCAAGATTCTCTGCAAGGATGTCCATTACCCTCCGGAGGATGCCGCATTCGTAAACAAACTCATCACCGAAAACTACAACTACAACTGGCTGATTGACGGACTTCCGGCCGCTACGGTTGGTTACATTGATAAAGAGGATGCGGAGCCGGTATATAGCATAGGATTCCCACTCGGCCAAGTTGTTGAGATGGAAGGCGGCGAGCACTGGCCAGTCATCAATAATCACTACGATATTTTGATTGACTACCATCAGATTGGCGGCGGTGGAGTGTCCAGTGTGGGTACTGATGGGAAGGATGCACGATACAGAGTCGTTGGAGTTGAAGTTCAACCACGGTCAATTCACACACGTATTGGCGCGAATGGTGATGCAGACTGTACCAGTGATCCGTCTCCACTATACTTACACACAGAGTCTACCGTTCCACAATCTCCCGTGGCATTCACCTACAGCGTCTACTGGCGGCCGTCACCGACCCCCTGGGCAACTCGATGGGACAAGTACTTGCACATCCGGGACACCCAGATCCACTGGTTCTTCCTGGCCAACTCCACCGTAGTCGTACTCTTCCTCACTGGAATGGTCGGTGTCATCCTCCTCCGTGCACTTCGCAAGGACATTGCCCGGTACAACCAGCTCGACCTATCCGAAGACGTCCAGGAGGATTCCGGATGGAAACTCGTCCACGGGGACGTCTTCCGCAGCCCAAGCTACCCCATGCTCCTCAGCGTCTTTCTCGGGAGTGGCGCTCAACTCCTGTTTATGACTGGTACCACTATCGTCTTTGCCCTCCTCGGATTCCTGTCGCCTTCGAACCGCGGTAGTCTGGGATCAGTGATGATCATCCTGTACGCATTCTTTGGGTTTATTGGGGGATACGTCTCGGCGCGCATGTACAAGACGTTTGGAGGCGAGGCCTTCAAGCGGAACATCGTCCTCACGCCCGTCCTGGTCCCCGCGATCGTCTTTACAAAGTTTATTCTCCTCAACTTCTTCCTCATCTACGAACGCTCTTCCGGCGCGGTGCCGTTCGTCACGATGCTGTTTTTGGTGGGCATCTGGTTCTTGTTCTCGGTGCCCCTCTCGTTTGCGGGGAGTTACCTCGGATTTAAACACCCCGCTATCCCGCCGCCGGTCCGCACGAACCAGATTCCGAGACAGATCCCGCCTGGATCGGGGATTTGGGGAGGCGAGGGGTGGTGGGGGGGGAAGTATGCGGGCATCCTGGCGGGCGGCGTGTTGCCGTTCGGCGCGGTCACGATGGAGCTGAACCTCATTCTCAACTCGATCTGGTTCCACAGGGTGTACTATATGTTTGGGTTCTTGTTTATCTGTTATGGGATTATGGTATGTGATACATTTCTCCCCCCCCTCATAAAAAAAAGGCCCGGAAACTGACTTTTTTTCCATCTTCTTGTAGATCATGACAACCTCCACCGTCACAGTGCTCCTCATCTACTGGCTTCTCTGCAGCGAGAACTACCACTGGCACTGGCGCGCATTCCTCACGGCCGGAAGCACGGCCCTGTACATCCTCCTCTACGCAACCCTCTACTGGGCGCGCAACCTCCGCATGGGCGGCTGGGCGAGTAATGTCGTGTACCTGGGCTACTCGGGCGTCATTGGCTTCCTGATGTTTGTGCTCACGGGCAGCATTGGGTATTTTGCGAGTTGGCTGTTTGTGAGGAGGATTTACTCGAGTATTAAGATTGATTAGAGAGAGAGAGTTGGGGGGGGGATGGAGTGAAGAGGGGGGGAGAGGAGGGGTAGGGGAGGGGATGAATCCTATTCAAATCAATCTCAGATATCGATATTTTACATATAGTTAGGGAGTTGCAAGTGCAAGTGGGAGAATGCCTTTTGAGTTTGATTTTTGATTTTTGATATTTGAGTGGAGATGACAAGAAAACCTACAGTTGGGTAGGTGGGTGCTGGGGGGGAGGGAGTTTTTTTTATTTTTTATTTTTTAATTATCTTTTTGGGGAGGGGGGGCGTGATGTCGATGTTTATGATCATCTATTATACTATCTTTATAACCCATTGAGTTATATATGAATTAGATACCTACTTTATAACATTAAACAACTCACACACAAAGAAGTATTTACATGGGTAGGTATATGTGGCGGATGAGAGAGGGAGGCCAAGTTCATGCCTGATACCTGCAGGGCCATTATATCGCGCAGGAGCGGAGGCTGTTGTATTTGTATTTTTTTTTTTTTTTTTTTTTATGGTTACCTTGATAACTTCACATGGCCATGGTGTTTTTGCCTTCAGTTTAAAATATTCACGAAATTATTTGCTTACTTGCAAGAATCTCGATAACAAAAAGTCCAGGCAGATAGATTTTGCCTTTAGAGATGTAAAATAAATGTAATCTGGCAATGTTGTTCAGGGTAACGCACTCGCCTGTAATATATAATACATGCAGAGAACAGGAAAGTGATAGAACAAAACAAACTCAAAAGGAAAAGAAACAGCAAAGATTGATATCCCCCACGCACTCCCGTAGTGTTTGGTGACCATCAATTCAATTCCCACGCCCACTAAGGTCGAAACCGTGCACACCCAAATCCCAAAAAATTTAACCGCCCCCCATTAATCAACATGTCCAAAAAAGAGAAAAAAAACAAGCTCTAACAAACACCCTCTCTCTGTCTCTCTCAAAAACTAATCTACTCTCCCAAAATTCGCCGCACTGTAATCATTCTCCGCCATAAACCTCCTAAACCTCACATCCTCATCCTCAAGCTGCATATCCAACCCTCGCAACCCAAACCCGTACTTCGCCGTGATCCCAGAGGCAAGACTCAGCACAGCAGACGTATATAGCACCGCCTCCATGCCGTTGTCCCCATTCCATCTCGTCAAAATTGCCAGATACACCTAGTTCCCGGCAAAAGCCCCCATATGTCCCATCGCCGCCGTGATCCCAAAAAACCTCGCCCTGTAAGCCGTCGGGAAACTTTTCACCGAAAGCAGCGCTAGGTTATTCCCGAGGCCAAATTCTGCGCCACCCAGATATAACCCAATAACGATGGTATATCCCAAGATGTTTTCCTTTATTACGGGATAAAGTGTTGCAGCGAGAGTAATCATAACCGTCTGAACAATAGTGCCCGCGAGGATCGAGTTTTGGCTTCCAATTCGGTGGGTATAGTAGACGCCAATCAGAGATCCGAGTAGGGAAATAAAGAATAGAAACGAAACCCAACCATACGCCTTTTCAAGATTCTCAGTAATGTAACCAGTAGTCGGTAAGGCTGGATCCGCCTTGCCGCCCTTGAGGACCCGTTCAACAAGAGCAGCGCCGTGTAGTCTAAAGAAATATATGTTGCAACTGTACAGAGACCATGAGACAGAGAGGGAAAGCAGGCGTGTCCAGTAAAACTTAAAAATCTCCCATGTCGGAGTTTTTTCTCTAGCGCTTCGGAGGGTATTCTTCTTTTCCGTACGGGTTTGTGGGATTATTGGCTTAAGTCGTAGGATCGCGAGGACAGCCGGCATCACAATACCAAGTAAAAGCATCGTCCGCCATACTGGGACCCGACTAAACTGGATATCTGCTCCCGTTTTCACGTATAGCTTCACCAAAATCAAGGGGATAATTCCAGTGGTTATCAGTCCCTTATGTTTTGTACCAGTCCGCTGGTTAGCTTGTTGAATTCGGGACCCCCAGGGCAAGGCAAAGAATTAGGATGGCATACATACCGAATTTAGAAAAACATTCGTAAATATCACAAAATATTTATTCCGGTGTCCGCGCTTCTTATGGTCCATCAATGCCTCCAAACAGCTAACAGTTCCGCCTGCGTATTCTCCCGCCATTCCAATACCAAGGAAGAAACGAAATGCAATCAAAACTTTGAGCATCCCAAAATAGCCAGTCGGCTTTCCGATACCATGTGCTGCTGCACAGAGGCCACAGAATATGATAATAGATGGTACTGAGATCAAAAGTGACCTTCTACGAGATTTCCTATCGGAGACCCAACCAAATATAATTTGGCCGAGGGCCATTCCCAAAAGCGTTGCCTATGTGTGGTGGTTCATCTGTTAGCTAGATGCAATTGGGCTTGATTAAATTGAGGGTAATGCACAGAAGTTAACCACCAGGCTTTTGTCGAGTTTCGGTATTCTGTTTGGTCAAATTTGCTCAAAGTTAAATGCACTGCTCCGATAATCTAATTTCCATAATCGAACCCCTCATAGGACACACCCAATTGTCAGTAAAAAACTCACATCGATTCGCTAACAGTAGGCTTAAGCTTATTTCAACTTCAGAATGGATGAAAATGGCTTTGCATACCCCATTTAAGTAACCATCCGAGAACAGCCCCCCGCCACAAATCATAAACATTTTCAGTTGTGACTTGTTCCAAGGATCTGGATCTGGGCTCGGGTTTCTGAGATGCCTTAATATATCGTTATTTCCAGCCTGTTGCCCACCTGCATTATTCGCAGGAGCGGCTGCATTGTTCACAGGAGCGGCTGCATTATTCAGGGGAGCAGCTATTGGGGCATATGGAGGTGGAGGGTCCAATGGTGGGTCTGGGTCTGCAACTTCAGCTGCTATCACTGGTGGAGGTGCTACAACAGGCCCAGAGGCTCTAGCTAGCTGATTAGCTGCGACTTGCGCTTGCTGTGCTTGTGGTACATTTACAGGCCCTGCTGCCGGTATATCTGCTTGAATAGCTATCGGTTGAGCTGGTTGGACCTGCGCTGGCTGAGCTGCTGCTGCTGGTGGTGGCGGTGGTGGTGGTGGTTGGGCTGCCACAGGTGGTGGAATTGGTTGGGGTGATGGTGGTGGTGGTGGCGGTGGTGGTGGTGGTTGGGCTGCCACAGGTGTTGGAATAGCTATCGGTTGAGCTGGTTGGACCTGTGCTGGCTGAGCTGCTGCTGCTGCTGCTGGTGGTGATGGTGATGGTGGTGGTGGTGGTGGCGGTGGTGGTGGTGGTTGGGCTGCCACAGGTGTTGGAATAGCTATCGGTTGAGCTGGTTGGACCTGTGCTGGCTGAGCTGCTGCTGCTGCTGCTGGTGATGATGGTGATGGTGGTGGTGGTGGTGGTGGTGGTGGTGGTGGTGGTGGTGGTGGTTGGGCTGCCACAGGTGGTGGAATATCTATCGGTTGAGCTGGTTGGACCTGTGCTGGCTGAGCTGGTTGGGCTTGTGCTGGTAGATCTGGCTGAGCTGCTGCTGCTGGTGGTGGTGGTGGTGGTTGGGCTGCCACAGGTGGTGAATGTGGTGGTGATGGCATTGACGGCGGTGGTAAGTGTGGTGGTGATGGCAGTGGCTCCTGAACTGGTGGATATTGCCCTTCTATCGGTGAAGCTGGTTCATTTGCGGCCGGGGATGGTGGATCTTGAAAGGGTTCCTCATCATCATTCCCAGCCTGTTCATCTGCACCAAGATCTCCCTCCATCAAAGGGTGGGGTATCCCATCATCCGCCGCAGATATCGGTGCAGATTGTAAATTCTGGTTTCCTTCTGTTAGTGGTTGAGAATTAAGGCTGTCGAGGGAAGACGACAAATCTGGAACGCCCAATGGTGGGGGAGAATCCGTGAACAAATCACTGAAATGGAGCTCCGGTTCCTCATTATCCACGGCGTTGACTTGGCCTTCATTCTGATTATTCTCATTATTCTCATTATTCTCATTATTCTGATTATTCTCATTATTCTCATTATCACCATCACCAGCACCCTCCCCAGCATCCTCGTAGTTCTCGTTACTTTCTTCCTCCACACCCACACCAATATTATCATGCGAACCAAGCTGTCCATCATCCATATATCCCAAAGTTGGCGATGACCCACGTGAATTCAATTCCGAAGGAGGTGCCACCGATGTATCCAAGTCCTCTGCATTTTCTTCCACTACTTCATTTTCATTCTTAATCTCTTCACCAATATCATCATCATCACCCAAACCAAGCTGTGCAAAATCCAGATATCCCAAACCTGGCGATGGTTCGCGTGAATTCAATTCCGGAGCATTTGCCACCGATGCATCCAACTCCTCTGCATTTTCTTCCTCTACTTCATTTTCATTCTTACTCTCTCCACCACTATCATCATCATCACCCGCATGTGCCACCGATGTATCCAAGTCCTCTGCATTTTCTTCCTCTACTTCATTTTCATTCTTAATCTCTCCACCACTATCATCATCATCACCCGCATGTGCCACCGATGTATCCAAGTCCTCTGCATTTTCTTCCTCTACTTCATTTTCATTCTTACTCTCTTCACCACTATCATCAAGCTGTCCATCATCCAGATACCCCAAACTTGGCAATGACCCACCTGTATTCAATCCCGAAGCATGTGCCACCGATGTATCCAATTCCTCTGCATTTTCTTCCTCTACTTCATTTTCATTCTTACTCTCTTCACTACTATCATCATCATCACTCTCATCCTCCTCCTCATCATCCGCATCCTCATTCTCATCCCCATGACCCTCCTCTTTATCTCCCTCCTCTTCCTCCTTCTCACTCCCCCCCTCCCCCTCTTCCCCCTCCTCCATAACCGGATCAGTAGAAACAAAGTCATCTCCACCCCCTTCATCACCGCCTTCATCACCACCTTCATCACCTTCATCACCGCCACCCCCAGCCTCAACCTGCGCATCCTCCAAATTCTGATTACCACCAGGCACAGCATTTAGTCCTGGCGTAGAAGGTCCCGAAGGCCCCGCGTTGGAATCAGTCAATCCAGGAGATGGTAAAGCAGACTTTGCAGCACCCACCGCAGTCGTCGAAGAACCTGACCCAGTGGTATTCTTCTTTTTGGAGGCACCCGCAAATTTAGCCATCTCGATCCCTTGTTCTCCTCCAGGCCCTTGAATTTTCCCAGGAAGGGAGTCGGAGAGCGAGTCGGAGAGGGAGGAGGGGGAGTCGAAGGAGGGTGGTTTTGATGGCTGCGACATTGGTAGATTTGTTGTAAATAGATGGGTTATATTTATGTGTATGGAAAGATCGAAATTCCCGTCCTCAAGAGAAGGAAATCTTAGATAGAATAATAAAAGGTATCTGGTTAACGTTGTTCGAAGTATGTTCCTCTCACACACAAGGAGAGTAAAGGAGGAGGGTATTCAGGAGAAAGATTACCTAGGTAGAATGAAGAGTCCAGAGGAGCAGAGAGAAGTATTGAAGCTTTCCAAAAAGAGGCATCTCTAAATTTGGTAGTGTTTCCATCGCTAGATTGATTTCGACAGCCGGCCACCGTATTCAGAATCTCGATACCCAGTTCAGGGTAACTTCCTAGTTGGAAAGTCAAATCAACCAGCCCTTCACTGTACCCGTGCTCGATTCTATGGCATTAACTGCATGCCCTTTACAGGCTCTTAGCTTCGAAACACACCTTGATTCCCTGGAGTCCTTCTTCATAAGCCACAATGAGTAGTACCAACATCGTGCAGTGCACTACCCAGGTAGGTGCTTGCAAGTTCAGCCGAACCCTGCAACGCATCTCACCTCTTTCCCTTAGCGTTGAGGTGTTGAATTTCGTCATACGTACATGTACAATGGTCCGACGTATCAACTGAGATCTTAGAAGAGAGACTACCTACATTGTCAAACAAGCGGATGCAATTTTTAATTCACATTTGAGATTTTAAAATACAAGATCTGAATTTTGGCAGATCTGATACCTTAGGAAGCAATATTGGGTAGGGGGAATCATCGAGCAATTAAATTCCTCACAAGGATCTTGGTTCTGGATGTGAAATCCCCCAGTGCGCAGAGAAAAAAAAGGCTGTAATTGAACCGAAGCACTGGAATTGATACTGATATCAGTCCCATATCTCCATCTTAAAAAAAGAAAAAAAGAGAAAAACATGATTCCCATAAGACCAGAGGAAGATTTGGTAGTCTTCCAAACCCACCAACTACTGTTCTCCCTCATCCATCCATGCATTAAATCCTCCTCCTACTCCTCACCCAGATAACCACTTATTTCCATTCCATCCTCCATTACAAAATCGCATGACGCTCCATCTTTTTCTATCGCGATCCACCCAACCCACCACTCAACGACAACAACTTGGCCTCGGTAGCCTTCTTCGTCGCCTCCTTCTGCGCCTTGATCTCCTCCGGCGTAGCATTGTAGCTAATATTCTTATTAATCTGGTTCATCGGATTCTCATCACTCTTCTCAAACTCCTTCCTCAACAACTCCTTAATCTGGCCCAGCCTCAATCCCTTGTTCTCCTCCCTCGCCTCGGGTAGCCTCCTCTCCTCAAACGCCGCATACGCAGCCCTCTTCCTCCTCTCCGGATGGCGATCCACACCCGCATCAGCACCATGCGTCAAATCCAACGCATCCAACGCATTATCGATTCCAGACACCGAGAGCGCTGGGAGCGCCTTATTCGAGTCGTCCTCGAACCCAGACGACCCAGCAAGGGCCGCATCGATTCCTCTCTTTGGCCCAGCGGGGGCGGCAGCAGCCTTCTTCTTATCCTTGGACGCACTTGGCTTCGCGGCCTTCAAGCTTTCCATCTCCTCCTTCAGTAGCGCCTCCTTCTCGGCCTTCTTCCGCGCAAGCTCGGCCTTCTTCTCGTTCTCGGCGTCCTTTTTGGCAGAGGACTTTGCGCCCTTGGACCACTCGGTGTCTTCGACTATGGCGGCCTTCTTCTGGTTCTCCTCGGCTTTGGCGGCGGCGCTGGCGGCCTTTTTGGCGTTGCCGGAGATCTTCTTAGTGTTCTCGACTGCTACTTTCTTCGGCATGATGGGCGAATGTGATGAGTTATGTGAGGGTGATTTTAATGGAGGTAGTTCAGTCGACAGATGTAGGTTATTTGATGTAGCGTGAGTGTCTTTTGTTGTTCCAGTGTGTGAATGTTGTTGGATGCTTCTGAAGCTAGACTTGTGGCAAAGGGCTGCCTATGAGCCCCAAAGCAAGAGGGGTGGAGGGGTTGCGCTAGAGGCCCGATTCACGTGATACGACCAGCTTAATCCGGCAATATAAGCTCGTGTAACGGAATACCTATTTGAGAGCATTCAATTGAAAGAAATAACAGCAATCAATCTGCACCGTTACACCTTTTATGAACAAGAGCACTTTTATGAGATCTAGAGTCATTATTGAAGTATATGTATAATTTATTTGATCAAATAATCCACTTATATACTTTTATAATCATCACACGAGGTACCAAGTACATCTTGCTTGTATCTGTTCTCGTGCCGCTTATATTCATCCATCTTTCATATATCCCATAGCTACCTATTAATTTATCTTTTCCATCACTGCAGAAGAGCTGCCCTGCCAAAACATCCATTACCAGATTTTCCACCACTATGTTTCGTCATAACTCATAAATTCGTAAAGGGTTCGTAAACAACTCCAAATGTTGCCCAAAGTAGACCGAGAAATAACAGGCCAAACGAAAAAAAAGAAAGCAAAAAAAGCAAAAGAAAGCAAAAAACAAAAAAACAAAAAAACAAAGAAAATGTTCGAAAGAATATGTCCGCTACTCAACGTCATTAAAAAGGTATAATCGCATGGAAATATGAAAATGGGGATTGAAAATATGAAAAGTTCTCCTGTAACTTGTAAGTTTATACGTTATTCATCACCGTCTTTCGCTTTTCCCTTTCCTTTGTCCTTCGAACTTGCTTGCTCTGCTCGTTCAGCCCGTTCAGCCCTCTCGATTTCCCTACGTTCTCTCTCAGCTCTCCTCGCCTTTCTTTCGATACTAGCTCTCCTAGCCCTTTCCTTGATCATTTGCATTTCCATGACTAGTTCTCCCTCGGTCAAATTCGTCCCAGAGCTTTCTTCAGACATGACTGTGTCAGCTGTGGATTGAGCACTGATAGACTGGCGCTTTTGTGGAACTGGTACAGGTGGAACCTTTTCCGGAACTTTAAGGCTGGTGCTGGAACCAGTTGAGGCAGTGATAGGACGGGAAGGAGGGGGAGACAGCCCTCCAAGCTCTGGGCTACATGTCTCGCGGTATGGCTTATCACGACCGGAAATTGCAGCATCGAAAGTTGACACAGATGATGGTGATGCTGCCTCAGGGCCATGTACAGTCTCCACAATCATTGATCTAATCCTTGGGGCAAAATCAACCTGGGGCATGCGAGCATTTGAACCATGATTGGAAAAGCCGCTTCGTGATAGTTCTTGCAGGGGTAGTCTGAGAGCTGCACTTGCCGAGCTGACTGGAAGAGCTGCATATGCTCTCTTTGCTGGAGGTACTGGTTTACGGCTCTGGTAGTTCGATCTTGGAATTCTGACAGACTGTCTTGGGGGACTATCACTGCCAGTTGGTGATGAATCTTCGAGATCTAGAACACTTCTGCCACTCCATGAATGGCGCTTAGTTCTTTCTGCGCGCCTTCCACTGCGGCTTCCGGACGAACCAGATTGAACAATCAAAAGTGGAGGGGGTGCGGAAGGTCTGCGGCGTTTATTTGCAGAATATTCTGGCTCGTCGTTTCCGCCATGTACGACAACCGGTGTGGGGGGTAGAGGTTGATTAAACACTCTCGGTTGTGGGAAACTCATTCTGCGCGAACTGGTCTGGCTATATTGGGATGCTATATGTTGAGTCATCCCCTGTGTGAAGGATACTCGTTTTGATCTCGTTCCAGATGGTTTGAACGAGCCTTCGGATAATTCGGTGGGATATGTTGGTGATTTTGGTGGGGGTTTCGGTGGAGCAGTGAGGGGGTGGATAACATCTCCGATGCTATGGTGTGTGTGCCGCCTTGCGTAAGTGTCGGTGCTGGATTGGGTAACGTGGGTAGCTCCGCCATCTGTGGCGAAGGATCTGGAAGTGTGTGGTGCATTTGGTGTTAATTGTTCAGATAGCTGAGGCGTCGGAATGACTATCGACCCCGTGAGATGTTCAAGCTTTCGTAAAGACCCTGTCCCCACCTCTCTCATGTGAAGCCTCCTTGTGTAGGAGCCATGGCTAGCTCTGGGATGGTTTGCCAGGCCTCGCTCAACACTCCTCACATCTCTCTTCTCGACAGCCCTCGGGGCTGTCTTTTCTTCTGTACTCCGCAAACTATTCCTCAATTTCTCTCGAATTGATGACAGGTCGTTCCAGTGGAGTGCCTTCAGGACCTTGTCGGCACTCCTGCGTGCCAGGGTCGGCTTGGGTGCCTGAGGACCCTTGGCGGACTTTCGATGGTGGCCGAACGACGCATCCCCACGCTTGCCCTCTTCCAGGTCGGCCCGTTCCGCCCTGTTTCGTGTCCGAATGCGGCTTGCACGCACGAGAAGAATCATTGCTCCGATTGCAGTGACGAGGACCAGGAGCGAGATGATAGTCACGGAGGGCACCAGGACCTTGTAATTGACCTTGAAGCTTGGCTGAGTTGTCCCGTCGCCTGTCTGGCCTTCATGGGATGTGAGGGGGGCGTTTGGGAGGGAGCCGTTGTCTGAAGACGTTGTTGCTGGCTGCGGCTGCTGAGCGGGGGGAGATATCCCACCAGCCCAGGCTACTTGCTTCTCTTATAAGCTGCAGAGACAGCGCTCGTGCTGTGCGAATCCGGGCCGGGCGCAATGACCTCCAGCTCCACCGACGCCGCCGCCGCCTCTGCTGGCAGGCCTGGGACGCACCGAAAGGGAAGCTGCGACTGCTTGATCTGGCGCAGGCTGCTGCCGCTGCTGCGGGCAAGGGCCGACGTGGGTGCTGGTGGGTGCCTCCTGCAAGCCGCATTTGGCGCCCTCGGGACCTTTCCGTCTCTCTCGCCCCCTCTTGCTCGCTCGATTGCAGATGCAGGGCGTGCAGCAGCTGTGGGTGGCAGCAGTGCTCACGCTTGCTGGATCTCCTTAGTGGCGGAGCGATGGTACGATGCGGCCCATCTAGGACGCCCGTGGAATGCCGCGGCGGGGCGATGAAGATCGGGGAATTGCTTTTTGGACGAGAAACAGGAAAAGGCACTCGCTCGTCGGATGAGCAGTGTGCAATGGGGCGCAGAGCTCGAGGCCGGCGGGATAGCAGTAGTCGACAGTCGTCCGGGGGGGGGCTGCAGAGCGATACCTATCCGGTGTCTGTGCAGGTGCGATTCGTATGCAGCTGGTGGAAAAAAAAATCAAGATGATCAGTGGAATGCAAATTCAAACATACGAGAGGGCATGGAGGCCTACTTGTATATTTACGGAGTGCTTCCTGGGGCAGGAAGTTTGGGAAGGGTGGGCTCGGGGAGGGTGTACTGCATGAATACTGGAATGTGTTTGAGCAGGGTCGCACTGAAAGCCGGGCTGGGGGGTTATGGCGGATTGGGCTGGAGGGAGGGAGGGATCGGGGGAGGGTTTCCAGCGGCCAGGGTCCCCACTCACAGCGCAAGTCTCCACCCCCCAGACGACGTTGAAGCAAACGGGCTGCATTTTACCTACAACCAGTCTCGAGAGGTATGGCACTCAATTGATCCAATACCACAGCGAGGGCATAAAGTATGGGGATCCTGCCAAGGGCGATCAAGTTGGGGGGATGATGGCGAAAATTGCGGTGGGATTGGTGATATCGATACACACTTCCGGCACGATGCCCTCCACCAGTCATGCCTGCGCGGTATCAGACACAATCATTCCAATATTCTGGCATATTATGACAACCATACCAGTGCATGGCCTGGCGCATGGCGATAAGATTCTTGGGAAAGGCGGAGGCGGAATATAGGGTTAGAGTGGGAGGTGCTATCATGAGCTCGCCAGCTTGTACATACATCGACTCTGCGGATACTATGGGGATGGGGGCTTCTGGCGCACGCCTACCGCCCACTACGGCTCTCTCCCTAGTCTCCCTTCTTCACTAAGCTCTGCTGGGCAGCTGAACTAACCCAAAGCCGCTTCTTCTTCCCAACCGCCCCGTGACTCTTTCCTTGCAGACATCAACGACAACCACCGCCTCCAGGATTCCTCAGAAGGCATTAATCAAATGCCCAATTCATGCAAAAGTCACCGCTACATTTCGGCTGGAGCAAGCATCTCAAATCACTCGGACCACCCTCCACTGGAAAAAAATAAGTCTCGTTACTCATTGCCATCTTGATCAAGGTACGAGCTGTGCCAGCGCTCTGTAGGGCAATTGCAATGCATACACTTGCGCCATAATATTTTACCCTTCTTCTGGAATATCATGCTTTCGCATACTTATATATTTATAAGATGTCGATCAAGAGATTAGGGCCATTAGCACCCTCCTCCAAGCATCCCAGCACATCCTCTCGCCTGAAGAGTTACAGCCCCTCCTCAGGCTCTAGCTAGCCTGCTCACCCATCGAGCCTCAATACAGCCAGCTTTCTATTCTTGTATAACATACAAACTTTAGAAAAGTATTAAGGCACCGATAGCCGCTGACCTGCTTCATTCATTCATTCATTCATTCTGCTGAGACTCCTTTCGCTCGTGGGTAAATGCAGTAGGTATTGCAATGTGAGTCCATGGCTGCGGCAAGTTATACGCTCGACCCCGCAGCAACACATTTTCAAAAATTCGCCGGTGTGTAACGGCGTAATATAAGTAGAAAGTAATATTCCCATGAGGGCCCCAACCGCTAGTAGTCCTCCGTTGCTGCTCTCGTGTCTCAGTTGCATGAACTCCAACTCCAACTCAACCCATAGCCTCGTCCCCAGCTCAACCCATGCGTGGGATCGATTGTATAGAGAGAGGCACTTACTCATGCTTAAGGCTTTGGTTGAAGTTCTTGCACTGTAGTAAACCCAAGCCACCCATCACCTTAGGTATACCCCACAGCACAGCTTATCTGCAAAGTCAACCCCACGTGCGTCCGGCGAGAAAGAGAGAGCGCTCGAGCGCCGTCGACGTCGACGTCGTGGCAGGCCGTAATTCGGACGGACCAGTAGTTCGAGAGTGGGTGGATGCCTGTCGACGCGATCGGCCTTATCGGCAAAGCCCAGCTGCTTATCCCGATCATATCAGCTTTAGAGTAAGCCTCGAGAGTAACCCCCGTCTTCAAGTAAAGTGATTGAGAGCTGTGAATTACTGCATAGATTTTGAAAACAGGGTAGCCTGACGAGAACAGGTAGCCTGGATGCATGGGGAAACCACTTGCACTTACCTAGATACATTGTATGTTAACTTGTGATCGAGTTGCAAGAGCTTAAGCGGTACTTGAAGCTAAGCCAGTGCACGCAGGAGAATAGCCGAATTGGTCTGGACGGGTGGTACGAGACTGTAGACGGATATCGATGTCAATATTGATCGATATTTGATTGCACGCACGGGCTTGAAGATCGAATCGGCCGCGGCACAGTCTAACAAAGGGTTGATTATCTGGGGCAAACCTAGATGGGAAAACACATGAGGGACGAGCAACACGACAGACTTTGTAGTCTCATCATACTTGGTGATTCAAATTATGCCTGAAGGAAGAGAGCAAACGCACCCACTGACTTCTAGAGTTCTAGAAAGCTTCAGTCGACCACTGGTGCGTCTGTTCTCATCGGTTCTTCCAATCGCAGCTTCACACCTACCTCTCACTTGTCAAGCCATATGCATTCACAATTGGCCAACATAAGTACATGTACTGTCTCTCGATATAGTAGTACTTGGCAGGATACGCATGCAGTTTTTTGACATCGGTATATCGGTGGCGGCTGTTGTATGCACTCTTATTGGGGGTGGAAATCAAGCAAATGGCCCCCCCTCTATGGCCCATGCAGGAACTTGTACCTATAGTTTTGAAGATACAAAGATGCCATCAAAAAGAAACCAATTGCTATCTGCTTTGCAGTTGGAATATGCACGGTGATTACATGCATATATCAAATCAAATGAACTTACTTCCTCTAAACTTCTTGAGCTCTTGATAAGCTAAACGTCTTTATTTTGTATTCGTTAGTGAGCTTGATTCGGCGGTCATGATGCGATGATTGCAATTGCACGATTGTGTTCTCGATTCTAATAGAACCAGCTGGTATAGAATGCAATTACCCCGGGACGATTTCGAGTAGGATTACAGTGCATACATGACACTGCCAGCTGTCAAAAGGGCCTGGCCTTCCACCCCTAGATGCTGTAGCTGTACCCCACAATCAATTCACCGCTAAACTGTAAAAAGGAGTGGAGTGGAGTGGTGAGAATTTCTATTGCGTGGCCGTAATCTCAAGCTGTACGTGACAGATGCTGATGCTGCATCGACTTCACAGCAACCAACTTGCAACTAGAGTACTCTAGTAGGTTCGGTAGCTTCAAATTGCACCCAATCCTTTAATTCCGCATCCATCGAAAGGGTGCGCGATGCGCGCAAATTCAGGACTGGCCATATGGTTCAGATGCTGGCTGGCTCTGAGTACAGTACGTTAGCTCAATGGCAAGACCCTGAATTCACCTGCACGAGACCGACCGACCCCCTGGGCCAAATCGAGCAGTTGCGCATTTTCGTCCCATTCGGGCACTGGCACCCGCCGAGACAGGCGCCAAGCACCAGCGCTTTCACACAGCACAGTACAGCGGGAAGGCCGAGCACCTTCCCCTCAAGACTGACCTTCCCCCCCCCACCCCTCTCGACTCATGAGACAACTCGAAACTGAAACCCGCAGCGCAGCGACTCCATCCCATCCACCATCCATCCCACGGGTGCAAAACTTTCCTAGGTGCCGGGAACTCTGAGCGTTTCAGTGCCATCCTCTGAAGCGACGGCAGCAAGAAGAATGCATACTTATGTATGAGTAAGTGATGTATCGATGGATGCAGATGGGATAATTACAGCACAGGTCCATGTAGGTAGGCAGGCAACCTCGAGCTCGATCAACCATGAGTTGCAACAAAAACGATACACAACAACCGAGTGCACGGATCGAGTGTAGGGATTAACATTGGGTTTGATTTATGAACCGTGCAACGGCAAATCGAGAGTAGATACTGGTACCTGGAGGTCAGTCTCGACCTGGAGGTACGGCAATTGGTATTGCAAGAACCCTGCTTAGTTACCTTGAACGTACCCAACGCCCTTTGAGAGCGATGATACTCACCCACACTCCTTCATTCTCAACATAAAATACCATATCTCGGCCAGGAAATCCCCGCAGTTCCCTCAATGTTTAGGGTAACCGGCACATGTCCTCCCCGCATTTTCCTTTGTGAGGGGAGAAGAGGGGAGGGGAGGGAGGGTGAGGTCTGCCATCATGTACGTAAGCCCGCCCCAGTTTGTCTCGGAGGCCTCGGATTTCATGCATACGGTATGGTCAACTAGGGCCCAGGACCCTAAACAACGAGCGGATTTTTTGCCAGCCAAGATACGTGTACATGGAGTACAACTTGACCTTAGCGAGGTATATTTCTTAAAATAAATATAAGAAAAAGCCATCTGCAGAAGAAAAACCAAGCCTTTTTTTTTCTCTTATGCATTGGGTCACAAGATACGGATACTGTTGTACCGAGAGGCAGAGAGAGATTCATGCTGGGCCGGCATGTTTAAAGCCTTGGATGTAAGGCTCTTGGATGTACGAGGGTATTATAGAGTATCTCTGTGTCTCGGCAAAGTCTTTCTTCTTCTTGTACAGCTTTGTCCTCGAGTTAGGTAAAAATTTACAATTTCTTGGAAGATGGTGCATGTGGAAGTGTTGCTGACAATGACAGGGTAGTCTACCTAGAGTATAGTTCCCGCAACAGTCTGGTTCTCAACCTTATACTTGCTATCGAAAGCGGGGAAATTTGCACTCATTTGCAAGCCTTGGACGAGATGATCATTGAGAGACATGAGAGAAAAAAACCTGCATTTGAGATGTTAGTCAACCTGAACCGTTTCTGGTTGAGAAGAAACTGATCCGAGACGCTTTGAACATTAATGGACGGTCGACATAAACTATTCTAATATCATCGAGGACGACCCAATATCTATCATATTAAGGGTATAGGCTCGATTGATCTGCACATGCTGAAAGGTGCCTCAAGTGTCGTCAGAATTTTTACAATACACATGGATTTATGACTCGGCCATGGATATACCTGAAAGATGATTTATACCGCCTGCTTTCATAATATCAACAACGAGTCAAAAATTTTCAAAAAATACAAAACGACGTACTGCATGACGACTCTACAGCCTGTTTTACTGGATTAGGAGCAGGTTATCACATGAAATTTAACCAATGAAGTTTTTATGTAAGTGCTCATGCTACTCAAATGTGGTCGGATCTCCAGTTAATTTCTAGCTTAGCATTGCCAGGAGAGTTCAACTTTAACCCCCACCTTTTGTACTTGGGGAAGTCTGCAAGCGTTTTCTTTACTTTGCTCTGCTGGCATTATCGAATTCCTGGGGTAAATGCAAGAGGAATCACTCGGGCCCCGACATTTCACCCGTGATCGTTCTCAGCCAGCCTCCCGCGACCCGAGGACCGCATTGCGCCACATTGTACAATGGGGCCATCACGGAAGCCAGCCATTGACGTGGAGCCGCTTTTGGCACTATCAGCAACACGTATACTGACCAAAGTGGTTGATCGGTGGATTGAGAGCATGAAGGCCACGTGCTGTCACGATGCATGCATGTGCAGATGCCCATTAGTTCAACCGACCAACAGCACCCGATTGGGCCATCCCTTTCGACAAGTTCTCTTTTTTTCGATCATCCTCCCTGCAGTTTTTCATTTTTGTCCAGATGAGGTGGTAAGACGGCACTTTCCGTGGGGTTGGCGATGCGTTCGCCCAAAGACAGGATGGAGATGCTAACGCTTTGGGGAACCAATTTGTACCCCCAAATATAAATTTGGAAAGATAGAGTACTTGGTAGGTGTTATCCATCAAGGCTAATTGGAATATTACATTTGTATGATTGAGATCCAACCGTTGACGATTTATACTCGGCTAAAATGGCACAGATCATGTTGGTATACTATCCAAGAGCACTCTATTAATTCATGCAAAATTTCCCGCTAAAACTCCGAATGTTTTGATGGAGACAATATTTAATTCTCCGTTCCACGTGCCCGAAACGATGTTCCTGTCAACCCAAGCTTGCGGAGGTTTCACTTTTAGCAAAAGCCTAGCCTGGCAAAAGCCACTACCTAAGTAAAAGGTGAGCCGCAAAACGTGCAGACCACTTAAGTGCAAGCATACCCTTACCTTGCTGAGAATGGGTTGATCTGCCCTTTTTGCTGAATTACGCTAACCCATAGGGGCAGCATTCCGAGAATGGCATCGACCGATTTGCCAACACCATGATTTTAAGACCGACTACGACTACAACGCGTACGCCTCATGAAAATGTCGTGGGTATTACAAGGCGATCATTAAGGGCATGAGACCTACTCGTACTTTTACTCCTTGGGTGCTTGCCTGCTTATGTGTATGCATCTCTGAATGGTATTAGGGGGTACAGTAGATTCTCTAGGTAGGTATGATCTCCCCCAATACTCCCCTTCTTTCCGCTCGAATATACTCTACTTCTACCAGTTGAGAAGTCTCTGCATACATTTGTTCCAGTTCCCCGCACATTTGATCTGTTGGGCTCAGCTCAGCTCAGGTCGGCTCGGCTGAATGCCATGAACCGCGCCCCATCCCCCCTCCTTGTTGGCACGGCCGCAGGCGGAGTATTGTCAGAATTTTGACCT
Source organism: Peziza echinospora (assembly GCA_024516245.1). Lineage (NCBI taxonomy): Eukaryota > Fungi > Ascomycota > Pezizomycetes > Pezizales > Pezizaceae > Peziza > Peziza echinospora. Next base: position 172,030 of record JAJLQT010000010.1, on the reverse strand, counting down.
TGGCCACTGGCATGCCAGCTGAGCCTATACGAGCTTGGATTGGAAGAATGAGTTTCTGACTCTAGAGTTATGAAGGTACTCTACTCTACTCTGCGTACTCGTGCACCTTTGTCTAGCCTCTCGTCACCTTTTGTCATACAAAGCTAAGCTTGATTATTGGTAAGAATTAATATTCACAACTTACAAGTTGCTTAAGCTATAGTAGGTATGACCAAGGCGAACTCTTGCAATTGATTGGGGTTCCACAAATACTTAAAATTAATAGGATCGATGTATGATTTCCAGGGGGATTTTATCTAGGAACATACAATAGCTAAACTGTTTCTGAGGAGATACGTACGGCGTATCACCGGTGCACCCAGGTAAGTTCCTCCGTCATTGTCAGTGTCTGTTGCGAGGCCGAGGGATTGTTTCGTGTAGATTGCATTGAGGTTACATGCATGCGGCAATATTTGGTTGTGTTATTGATTTTGATTATGGTGTTTACTCACAAGCTTAGGTACCTTAAGAAGGTAAGTACTTTGTACCATGATCATCATGACCGTTCATGGGAAATTGCAAGTTGCAATTTGCATGTATACTTAATGAAATGGGGAGTTGCATATCGATAAAGATACTTACTTCCTTACTTAGGTATACGTAGGTAAGTAGGTATGAAGTAGGTAGTTAAACTCCCTCTGAAGCACCATGGCCATCCGGATATCGATATCCGATTCTACCAATCATGGTATCGGCGAGAGCATCGCCGAACTGAACTCCAGTCGATTCGACGGCCACACACATGGAACCAACTATTGTTTTCTTTCCCAATAATTTGCCTTGTCCGGATCCGCCATTCCCCGGAATCAATCCGGACTATATATAATATGGTCAGCCGTTTATAAGCTTAAGAAGTATATCTCCGTTCCTGATCCACCACCATACGTCTACTCCGCCAGCCCTCAGCAAAAACATGTTGACTTCGATGCCTGGGGTGTGGCTGCTTGAGGCTGAACGTGCAATTGCAAATATATTGCAATATATACCCTATGTTTTTCAATACGACAAAGATGATCATGAGCAGTACTACTTAGTGTGGTGCACCAGAGTATTACTTATAACTAAAAAGCCCAATTTCGAAAAGAATGAGTGAATGATATTCAGCCCCACCATGCTCCGACGCCGCACCGAATCGATGACCAGAATGATCATATGAACATGCGTTATATGCGCGGTTAAGAGTGCACCTGTAAATTTCTAGGCTGATATAGCTGGGTGAGTTAACTCAGGGCTGAATTAGGCTCGAGATCTTGATATGATCATCGATAACAACGTTCGAATCCATCGATCAGTACAACTTCAGCATTAGGTAGCTATAGATACTACATAAGTACCAGGTAGGTAGTACTCACCTCCTAATGTAATTATACCTAGAGCAGGTAACCACATTCCCCACGCTCTTTGCCGCTGTATACTATCGATATATATACCTTGTGAGAAAACTGCCTTTTCCTTTTTTAAAGATTTTACTGTGACTTGGGTCTTGTTTCTTTTAATAGATTCATATATATGCGCATGTTGTATGTGAACTTGTTGATTGTTTAATTTGCGAGATTTAGAAGGAAGGCTACTATGCTTTCATCAGGTACTTCTTTGAGAGCGCTGGGCTTGGTACATGGACTACCGCATCTGGGCATCTGGGCATACAGTGTTTGGCGTTTTGCATCAATGCATTATACTCGGTGATTGTGCATCTTTAATGGTATATCCTACTGTACTACTGCGAGCTCAGGATCTCCAAGGCTATACTCGAGTAGAACCATGTCTTGTTTCCACCGGTGGGCTTGGACGTCTGGAGGGCCCGGGATGGCCATCTGAATGTATCAGCGATAATATGTTCGTTCATTGGAGAGGTTGAGATAAACCCATGCATGCACTTACCTGGTGTAGTGACGTAATTGACTGGAGGTTGGTGATATCGACGTGATCATGAGTTAACGTTACAAAACGTTATAACCTTTAAAGGTTTTGGAGCTTTTTCGTGGCAGATCTCTGGGAGATCCAGATTGAACATCCTGAGAGCGCTCCTGATCATGATTGTTTCCTTTCTTTTTTCTCCTTTTTCATCGACCCATGGCATTCCAACATACGATAATCCCCTCCCCCCTCATTATAGATACCAAGAGCACAAGGCTTCCTACCAAGAGATGATGGGCAATGGCCTTATTGGCGCCGAGACGTGGAGAGGAATTTTTTGTGCATTGGGCTGAGCCGAATCTTGGAGCGGGGGGAGGGGGGGGGATATTTGAAGAGATGGGAAGGTGGGTTTCTTTTCTCTTTTTTGTGAAAAGTCCTTGTTGATCAATCCTTGAGCTTGGATATCGATTCTTTATTGGAGTTTGATCCTACATATTTTACGTTTTGAAGTAAGGTATAAGCTGCTGCCTCATGCCTTCACCAAATTCCTTCCTTACATATCACTTACAGTCAAAGTCGTGAGCTATCAGCAACGTAAACGGTAACGGCAACGTCAACACAACGACCAAAACGTCAACGTCACCACCACAACCACAACCTTAAACCCCCCACAAGTCCCCCACCAACAACCACAACAACGGGCCAACACCAAACCCACCTCGAGCTCGACCTCCACTTCCACATCCACCCCCCAACAATGCCCCCGCAACTCCCCCTCCTCATCGTCTCCTCCGACCACCCCACCTTCGACCCAGACCAACTCCACCACCTCACCGAGTACGGCTACAGAATCACATACCTCCACAACGCGCAGCTCCGGGACTACCAATCCCTCACCGACGACATCGAGGAGTCGGAGCTATTCGGCATCATTGCGTTTGGCGCGCCCGCATTACATGCGCTACATTTTGCAACATGCCCCACCAGCCCGTCGCTGAGATGCGTGATTGCGTATTACCCGCCCGCGGTGCCCACGAAGGAGTTCCATCCGTGCGTGAAGAGGGTGCTTGTCCATCTCCCCCGGCGGACGCACGGCAGGTTCGAGGGGAGTCTCGGGGGCGGGGTCGGCGGGAGGATGGATGTGCGGTGGTATGGGAGCGAGGAGAGCTCGAATTCGAACTCGAATGTGGAGGCTGCGGGGTTGGGGAGTAGGAAGGGGTCCACTACTACTGATACAGCGGACTCTAATTCATCCCCGCTGGGCGTGAGTGTCGGCTTTGCGGAGATGGCGCGGGGGAGGATGAACGGCTACTCCCGCATCTGTGCGGACCTTGCGCTCTCCCGGGACCTCGATACCCTCCGCGCGGCGGGCCTCCCGGGGGTAGTGCAGCCCGGCTACGTCGTCTACCCACAATCGTCATCATCACATTCACAATCACAATCACATTCATTGAGTACTACTCCACCTACATCGAATTCATCACCGCAATCATCTAATAATATTAATACCACCATCACAAGCACAGCCTCAACAATCGCAACCACCCTCGGCCTCCAGCGCAGAAACAGCGCAGTGCCACCGACCTCCTCCACATCCACCTCCACCTCCGCCGCACCATCAACGTCCCCCTCAGCAAACCTCCTCCTACAGCAACACCACACAACCCCCGAGGGCGTCTGGCAGGAATTCATCGACTACGCATTCAGCAGCCTCCCTTCACCCACCTCCCACTCCCACTCCCACCCCCCCTCCGACCCCGAAAAAACCCCAATCACCCTCGGCTTCCCGCGCGTCCCGCGCTCCCTCGAGCGCCGCATCCCCCTCAAGGACCTGCGCGCCGCCGTGCTCGGCGCGGGCTTCAAGATGCTGCTGGTGGCGTGCACGGTGGGCGTGAACCGCGTGGCGGACGAGATTGTCGCCGTGTTTCGGCTGACGAGGAATATGGCTGTGCTGTTTGGGCTTTCTGAGGAAGGAGGAGGAGGAAGCGGAGGAAGAAGGAGGAGGAGGATCAGGTACGGCGAGCAAGTCGAGATTGGGATGTTTCTTGTGGGGGAGACGAGGGGGGCGCGGGTTGTGGGCGTACGCATCACGTGGGATGAGAGGGAGTTGGAGAGGGTTGGGGTGGAGGATGTGGAGGATGTGGAGGTTGTGGGCGGTAGATCGGGGGAGGATGGGGACGACGATGATAATGACACGGCGGTGGATGATGAGGCGAGGACAGTTGGGAGGCGGAGGACGCCGACGCCGACGGCTTCGGGGACGGGAACGGGATTCCCGCGGGTTCCGACTGGCGCGGTGTTGAGGGGGGGAACTACTACTACTACCACTATCGATGACGGCGTTGGGGCGCTCGCTGTGGATTGAGTGAGCCCTCAAGTGGGTTTGCGGGTTTTGAGTTTATCTGGGTTAAATTTTACATATTGGTGTTTTTTTTATCTTTTAGTTTTTCATTGATGTCATGATGAACTTTTTTTTGTTGCATCTTTTTATGATTATAATGCTTATAATTAAGTTATAAGCTTCGAAAATTCGGCTCGTTGCGATTACCCTCAACTTGGCTAAATTTCGACTACCTCAGTAAAGATTTTTCTAGAGATATCAATGTCAAAAGGCTCAAGACAGCTGTAGTCTACTCGAGCAACATAACGTTACACGGGGGCGGGAGTTCTACGCATTTCAAGATCAGATGTTTCCATGGCCATTGAAAAATTGATAAAAGCAGTGATGTGATTTCAATAGTTATACTAATTAAAGTGGAGAATGGGATATCGATCCGGAACAACGAGCTTTCCTTGCAATTGGTGAGGCCATAAAAGGGTATGAGCCGGTATGAGAGGGGAGAGGGGGCATAAGGAAATAGATAGATGCAAGGAAAATGAAGAAAAGACACGAATAAGCTTCAATCGATACCGGTACTTTGATACGCAAACTCCATAGCACAAAAAAAAAAAAAAAGATAAAGAAAAAAGAGAATAAACAACACCTCCACTCGCCCCAAAGATTGCAATGATATCCCACACCCATACTCACACTCAACACACAAAAGAATAACCCCCCGCCTTGCACCTTCCGCCGGCGCCCCACTCAAACACTCCAAGAAAGAAAAACCCAAACCTAGACACACATCTCCCCCCCACCGCAATCAAAAAAAACGGTATTAGAAACAAACGAGAAAGGAAGAAAAAAGTCGCAAATGCTAGATATCCCGCCCAAAGTTAAAAGAAAAAAAAAATGCCTTGATCTTAGTCAAAAGAAAAACACAGACAAAAGCAAACCCTCCTCCTCATCACCATCAATTGGCCTGACCCATAGTCCACCTCCGCTGCTTCTTCTGCCCCCACAAGCCCGCCGATGGTGGGCCAACCGCATCATCGCTCTCCTCACTACCGGCAGCGACTTCTGCTTCCGCCTCGGCTTCGGCCTCAGTTTGAGCCTTTGTGGTAGTATCCACATCAGGGAAAGTTCCAATGCTCAGGCTCGATGTTCTGTTAGAATGACTCCTGTCCCTGCCGCCACGCCCACGGTTCACCCGCTCTCGATCGATAAATGTGCCGCCGGTTGTGCTGTTTCGTCGGCTGACACTTGCTAGCCCAGGTGATACCTCTCCATCCTCCGCAGCCTCATTGTTTGCAGTCATTGGCCTACTCCATAGCCCAGTCGAAGAGCTTGTCGATGCTACACTAGAGCGTCGAGGGCCCGCGCCTTTGCTGACATTGTCTAGACCGACCCCATGCTCGGTGATCGGTGAGATATTACCAGAACCATTCAAAGACCAGTTGCTGAGGCCGCTGCTAATTCCATTAGGCCCTGCCGCACCGCCTCCATATCGTGACCTAAACGCACTGAGGGCCGGTGGAGGAGTATCTCTTCCCACAAGCTTTGGGCTCGCTCCTCCACTTCCACCAAGCATTGCCGCCATACTGCCTTTCCTAAGATGTTCGGTGCTGGCGGTAAGCTTGACGTCGTATGCAACATCCAACTTGCTGAGATCGGTTGTGTGGCATGCCACCGGTGGAGGAGGAATGATTCCAGTGCTGTAGCTGTTTTTGCGGGGGGCTATGGCAGGTGTGTTGAGCGGCGACTTTGTAACCCTTTCCGCCATCGTCATTGAAGCCAACCCAATATCCATCAACACTGGTTTATCCGTCATGGCCCCAATAAGTGCGTTACATCCCGCACCGTGAGTGACCAAAATGACGACCGTCTCAATCTCCTCCTCTTCTTCCTCCTTACTCGTTTCATTTACCTCAGGCACGTCTGCCTTCTTCTTCTGTGGTGTTGATTCTGTCGATGATACGCCACTGCTGCCGCCGGCTGTGCTCACACTGGGTCGCTTGGATCCCATCGGCTTGCCCCACGTCGTTTTGGAAGTCGTATATTCCCCATCATGTGTTGCGAACCAGACCAGCATCTTCTTATAACCATGTCTGAATCGCTTGTGCATTGAAGCCCATTCTTCGCCATATTCACCACCCGCGCCAAACTTTGTCGAGTCCCATGGATAGTCAATGTCGATGTATTCCTTCGCGTGCGAGACGTGCCCTCTTGGGATGGGTCCACTGGGAGACACTGCATAGTTGAGGGTTGGTGGGGTGTAGCCTGCTGTAGGGAGTGTAGCAGAGAGGTCTTTGGAGAGAGTGTTAAGCGGAGCTCCTGTCAATGCTGGTTTGATCGCGTGTGCAGATGACGGCCTCATCAGTTCGGCCTTTGCCGTTGCGGCAAGAAGTGGGGCCCCAGGTGGAGGCGAGATCTCCGTGAAGTAATCTGGGGTAAGCCATTCGCCTAACCACGCATCCACCCGCAATATTGGTTTAATATACTCTCCCGAATCGGCATTCGCATTTTTGCCCCAGTACATAGAGATTCCAGCAGAGATCGAAATGGAAGTCTGGATGCATCGCAAAAACGGACTCGTGTGGATGAGTATTCTCGTTCTCTTTCGCTTCTTCGTCCCACTTGTAGCTTGCTTCGAATCGGCAAGATTGAGACTACTTGCTGTCGGAGAGCTGCTTCGAGAATTCAAGATGCTCGCGATTCTGAACCCCAAACTCCTGCTCTGTAGCCATCCTCCGTATGTGAGTGGCGTGTCGTACGGTGTAGCCGAAGTCAAGTGCCAGGAGTTGTCGGCTGCGTCGAGGCGAGAGCCGTGGCGCACTGTAAAGATGTATGATGGAACAGCTGGTTCACCCATTGAGCTTAATTCTGTTGCTTCTTCTTTACTCAATAAACACCAATTTTCGCGCGGTTATGACTGAAGGGTTCTCCTCTTGTTCCTGAAAATTCTACTCGGTGGCGCTGCTGACGGAAGAATTAGGCTCCTCTCAAGGTGTTGCTTGTCGTGTGGGGTAGCTAGCTGTTGTGGTGAAGTCTGTCCCCGCAAAACAAATAGCTAGAGGAAAGCTTAATTCCGCCAAAACACAATGTGATGTGGTTGCACACGTAAGTAAGGTTTAAGGAGGTTGGAAAACCGCCCAGAGCAAAAGCCTATTGCGACCAACTCAGGAACGGGAAAGGGAAAGGGAAGGAACGAATTGAAATTAAACGTCGGGTATGAATGTGGGGACGGGGGTGGTGGTGGGGAAAGCTGGGGTAGAGTAAGCTTCCTGTTCAACCTTTGTGCCTCACTCTTTCTCACAGAACTTCGAATTCAGCAGGTGCCGGATGGATTTGTAGCAAAAAAATCTCTGTGCAAACCTCCCAAGAAGAAAACACCGAAAAAACCCAGCTCTAAAAAAGATGAAGAATTGAGAGAAAAAAATTCAAGAAGAAGAAAAGGAATTGTCCAATCCCTCTCTTTCCTTTTTGACTGTACTTTTTTCTTTTTCCTTTCTTTTTTCGAGTACGCAGAAGAACTCTACTTGCAAATAGAACCTCCCTTCTTTTCTTTTTCTAGACACCGATTCAATTGATGGCGGTCTCAGAGTACCTACTCAAAGCTTCCCCCACTGGCAATTTTTCTTCCTGCCTTCCTTCCTTGCTTCCTTCCTTCCTTTTTCTCCCTTTCGAATGAATTCCCTTCAATTAAGATCTAGAGATGAGTTTAAATCGTGACCAGCAAGAAAGAAAAAAAAAGCAGCTGTCTGTCCCCAAGGCTTCCTTTTCGAACTTCTGCAAGTACGCAACAGGCTGATAAATTACAGAGATCTAGGCCCACTTGTTTTTTTCTTAACACGGGTGGCGGCCGGTGTGGGAGCTCGAATGGGGGGATCGATTGGTTTGGATGCTGTTTCTTTTCTTTTTTCTTTCTGGGATTGCCTTTTTTTTCTTTGGGTCTGGTTGGTTGCCTTGATTGTTTGGACAGGTGCAGGACGTCCGAGCTCGAGGGTTATGACGAAATCGTGAGGATCTCTAGTGGAGCGCAACGACGATGGGATATAAAAGAGCTATGATCCGGTCCGTGTGTTGCGGGGTCGGAGGAGAGCTTCGAGGATGGAGGATAACTAGCTTGGGAGGGGGAGAGAGAGACGCGGCCGAGGATGTCGAAGAGGAGAAGGCAGCGAGTTGAACGGTGGCAGGCGGCGGGGACAGCGGGTGTTATTCGAGGATGGGGATGAGATGGATGAGAGGAGGAGAAGAGGAGACGAGAAAAGAGGAGAGACACCCAGGCAGCCACACAAGCACTGGGGGGAGGAGGTGGCCTTCATTACTTGGAAGGGCAGGAGTCAGTCCGAGTCACCACTACACCACTACACCACTCCGGCGCTCTAATCAGGTGAGACGCCCATCCATCCCGAGGCACCTCTCCTCGAGTGCTCCCATCCCCGCGGAGGCGGGGCAATTGCAGCGACTGCTGACTTGGTATAGCACGATACTTGCTTCCCTCTGCCCCAATTGCCCTGCCCTGCACCCACGCCCGCGGGCCGGCTAGGACCTACCTGGACGAGCACCCAACATTTCCCTTCTTCACTCTAGTGATATCCACGGAGGAGAGGAGATAAAAAAAAAATCATCACGAGAAACGCAACGCAATGCAAGAACAACTAAGTGTATCAGTGTACCTAATGTGCTCTCCAAAAAAGTGCATTATACATTGCATGTGCTTGCTTGGCCTCGTCCCCACTAACCCTCGATATCTGCACGCAGCGCAGAGTCGATCGACGACTCAGTCGGTCGGTTGCGGTACGTTGCAATATTGGAAACGTTACGTTTCGATTCCAAGGCGCCCAGCCAGCCCCATTAATTACAAAAACCTACGTACTCTACTCTATAGTGCTTTGATTAATATACTTTATATCTTGCCCGCCCGCGCGCGGGCTTTAATATACAATTAATTTTTTAGATTAAATTTTTTAAAAAACCCCACCACATGCGCTCAACATACATCATACATCATAGGCAATAAGCGACGTCGAACGACGGTCGACGATAGCCTCGAGTCGGTCGACGACAGACATGTGCCAGTCGATGTATGCATGTGGGACATCTGGACGTAGCCTTCCTCCGTCTATATCCCTCTCCTAAGCCCGGCCGTTCGCGATTGAACCACACACCTCGAGCGAGGCCTCGGAATTAGGAGAAAAGAATTCGACTAATTCAAAGGGCCTAAGTAGATCTATAGATTCGGTAGCTATAGCTTAGGTAGGTAAGCTATGTATTACTCACAACTGTAGCTGTACCAGTAGCACCAATCCCTAGGCAGCTAGCATACCCAAATCCATACCTACCTACTTACAAATCACTCCATCAAACAATGTCACCATCATCATATCAGGCCATCCTTAGGCCTTTGGTGGGCAAGACATCGAAAATTGAGTGCCGACCGACCAGGGTTAGAGGAAAAGGCTGCTCGCTTTACTGTATTTGTCAATCACCTTAGGTAACTCTCAGAGGTTTAACTTCTGGCCCAAGCTCAACCAAGTATTCAAAATGTGTAATCAATTTCTGAACACAGCGCTTAACCAAGCTCGCGATCGTGCTGTTTCCCCAAACCCAAACCCACCTACCTATGTATGATGACCTCGTCGGCTCCAATCCCCCCCAAAAAGAAAAGACAACTACAAAAATAAAATTGATCAGATGGGGCGCCCCCCCCGAAAGATCCGAAAATCCAAATCCGAATCCGAATTTTCGAACGGAGCTCCCATTCGTTTCTTGCAACAGCCGAAACAAAAATTTCAACCTTTCCCCCCACTTCCCACTACCTCCACTGCTTCCTACCTAACCTATCCTACTCCACTCGTGCCCTCCTCTACTCTACCTAGGCAAACAGGGTCATGCTGACTGACTGACGGCGAATGGAATGATCCTGGGGACGATCGCAAAGCAGCAGGGGAGTGAGAAGATTGTTTTCATACTACTCTACCTATGTATGGTGTCACGTGGACCGCCTAGCTTTAAATGGCCATGAGGAGAATAGAAATGTAATTGAGCCTAAATCGAAAGGTGCTGGGGATGGGATGGTGTTGCAAGCATGCAGCATGCATGCAGAAGCCCGAAATTTATAGAGTAGGAGGTACCGGGAAATCTGGAAAATAAGAGGCCATGTAAATTTGTGACGCCTTTCCGTTCACAGGTAAAATTATCCCTAATCGAACCTAATCGAGGGCAACTCTGTAGCCGTGCACCTTTTGTTGCAACGAAATTCTTGATGTCTCAAGAGTTGACAAGGCCTCTTATTTTCCAGATTTCCCGGTAGGTAATTATAAGGTAGCTACTCGTTTTATTTAATTTGTAGCTTCGGACAAAGTTCCATAAGTCTGAGGTACCCATCCTATAAAGAAAGGGTAAACCCATCGACAAGATACATGCCTCGTTCCCGACAAGAAAGCCCAAGCTCAAGCTATAGACATATATACTCGGCCAGAAATATATTACTTGAAATCCAACACTCACTCTCACCTCAAATGTACCAAAGAAACATGTACAAAAGAGGCGGCGATCCGTGAATGAAGGGATGATCCAGAAGAGAAGCTTAAGTGAGAGCCCCATGTACGTATACCCCACTAAAAGATTCGAGAAAGGATCAAAATGAGAAAAGCAATGAGAAAACAGAGGCCAGAGAAAAATTGAGCTAGCCACAAGAGAATCAATCATGAAACGCAATGAAAGACAGGACAATCATTTTTGCGACCTTGGTCATGTGTACATTTTCTTACACAGCTCGGTCTGCCTTCATGAATACCCCCTCTGACCGCCATACCTACCAGGTAGGTAGGTAGGTAGCAACTCACCCCTTCATTCTTGCTCGACTTAGCCATCCAAACGGCGGCCAAAGGGGGCAGACAGGAGGTAGGGATAAGTACCAAAGGGGCGCATCCATGATGTAAATCATGATCATGCCAATCCAAAACGAAAAAAAAATCCGATAAACGAAAAAAGATAATGAAAGAGTTGCAAACAACAAAGCAATCCCAAGCAAACAGAAAAAGAAAAGAAAAAAAAAGTAAGAGGAAAAGAAGAAAAGAAAAAAAAAAAGAATTCATAAGTTGTAGTAGAACACACACACTGACACATGAAAAAAAAAAAGTTTACAAGAATTATAAATCTTTGTAGTATGAATGAAAAAAAAAATGAAAAAAAGCTACTTTACCAAACAAACATCCGAGTCCTACTGAGCTCAGCGACAGGACTTCGGGTAACTCATCCTGTACAAACCCTCACCAAGCCATCTCATGCAATCCAACTCCCGCTTCAGCACATCTCTAGACTGTCGTTAACACATTTCCTCACTTGCTTCTTGAAAGCAGCCGGATCGTCTCGCCATTGTCGCGCAGCGTTAACCTGTAAATCGCAAATAGATGTTAGCTATCCGGATGCAACCCATTTCAACCCAATCTCAGATGTCATGTGATTGGAATGTGTTGGGGGTGGAGGGGGGGGGGTGTTCGTACGTTCGCAGGCGATTCGTCGTTCGGACTGCTGAGCATCGAGATGACTGAAAGCAATATCGACTCTGGCGTGTGGATTGGAAGCCAGCGCTCCGACACAGACTCATAACCCCATCTATGTTGTGCCGCCACCGACAGTCAGCAATGCTCCTCAAATTCGGCTAACAGGTAGCGAATATATGAGGAAGCGGGAAGCCTACTTGTCTTCTTCTGGAGGGTGTAATATGGAGATACAAACAGCTCCATCCGGGTAGACTATTCAAAAAAAAGCAGTGTTAGCAACAAATTTATTATTGCATGAGGCAATCTGTGCCCCGGGGGCACAGAATTGTGAGGGGTATGGCGAAGGAGCTTCGCCAATTGATTGCGGGGAACATACTATTTGGGTGCCAGATCGGAGTCTCAAACTTCATCTTTGGCGGCAGCAAAGGATACTCCTTCGGAAACGATAATCTCGCTTTGAAGAATCCGCCACCATAGAACTTGCAATCGTCCGAGATCATAAGCATAACCTCCCACTCATAGATATTGTCATCGACCAATCCCACGCTGATGTTTGACAGGTCCTTGTCATTCTGCATGGACTTGAGCTGCCGGCGAAGGAGCACTGTTGAACCGGCGGAGGACATTGTGTTTCCGTTGAACTCTTTTTGGGCTATGGGATGGAAAGCGAGATTGCGGGGCTAACAAAGCTGTGGAGCTAGGAAGGGGGGGGTGATTTGCGGGAGTGCTTGTTGCTGAAAGCTGTCTAGACTGATACTTGTGTATAGAGGCGTGGCGATATCCTATAGCTATCGCAGATTCAGCACCTCCGAGGTGATGGTGGTGGTGATGATGTTGTTAATTGCGAGGCTGGAGGGGGGAGGGGCGTTGTTCGGTTGGGTGAGGTAGAGCTTGAGTTGGGCGAAATTATTGGCGAGATGCTATGGTTGCAGGGGAGCTTATAATGTGCTGGGGTAGTCTCGTGCCCGCTGGGGCTTTGGGCCCATGCGGCCTAGCTGGGTAGCCTCCACTTGCAGCTGGATGCGGCCTAAATCTATACCTGCAATACAGTTGCAATATCATGATCATATATATGCATGATTATAGAATAAAAAAATTGCATGGTTCATTCAAATAAATTCAGAAGAGATTTCGTACTGAATTATAAGCTTTCGGGTCGAGGCTATAAGCTTTCAACCTTGGAAACACCTATTGCTGGGTACCGGTACAATTAGAGAGGCCCTCTCATATTTGGATCGATTAACCGAAAGTCTTGATACTTTTTAAAATCTTCGACGCTCGAGCTCTAGATTTATAGCTCTAGATATTTAGGTTAAATAACAAGCTTTCAATGCCCTCCCCCCTCTAAGCATATTTTCTCACGATACGCTGTACTGTACATGACACAAATTGATACCTACTTCTTTTCAGCTACATACCATGTAGCTACTAGGTACTAGGTATTGTTCTTTACCTTCCTAGAGCTGATACAACTCAGATCTCAGGCCTCTAGTACAGGCATCAGATACCTATATAGAAGCTCCACAGACAAACCCAAGTAGCGTCAATGTCCATTCGAAGAATTACACCAAACTACTAAAACCCAAGAGACTACATTACTAAAACCTACATTAAGCATATTCTCGTACCCAGCCTATAACTTCGCTTATTATCTCTTCTCGGCTCCGTTTCATTACCAGACTACGTTTCATTAAGTATATTATAGATCTAGATCTAGAGCTCGAGCTCCAATACTACTCAATCAAGCCGTATGCACACATACATGTACCTATATATGCATATGCCAGTACCCGAGTCGCGAGCTCATCCCAGTGGCGCACACGCGTGGGCATCTCACATAAAAATCGGTTCACGAGCAATTGCCAGATGTACAGTACATCTCCAAATGCTTTTCCACAGCCACAAGATACATGATGAAGAATAAAGTACTCACCTCAACCCATCCGCACCGGCCATGCCGAATTTTGAAACAACAAATCATGCAAAAAAAACACATATTCGAACCGTTTTTTTCCAGATCAACTATCAATGAATTCACCAATATCATCGCAATAACAAAAAAAAAAAAATCCCCAAACAAGATAAAAGCAAAATGAAAAGGTATGTTTTTTTTTCCCTTTTTAGTATGTATATCTCTTCTCCAAAAGCCGACTCCCGCCTCTTTTCTACCTCTCAACTAGGTACCCTTCAGAGCTCATCCTTCAAAACCACATTAATGGGCTCCCCACTCTCCCCAACCTCCTGCTCCCCATCTTCCACCTCCACAAACTTCTCAAAAACATCCGCCTCCTCAACCCAATCCTTCCTCTTGAGAAGACAGTACATCCCCCAAGACGGCTTCCTGCCAGGGACCCAAAATGCCCTTCCAAGGATCCCTCCACTGCCAGCTGCATCCAGGAATGACTCGCAATGGATGCGTTTCCAGTGGGCGTCGTCGAGCATGTAATCCGGTTGGACTGGATCTGAAGAGGGCGTTGAGGGGAAATATGCATCGACTAGATAATCACATGTCGAGACATCCACCTACAAAAACAAAATGCATAGATATATTAGAAATCAATCAATCAATCAATCAATCCCTACCTCAACAGATGAAAAGATGGGGGGGGGGGCCCTTACATATTTCGACCAATCCTCCTTATTCTCATCATTCATCCCCTCGGGAAGATTCCACACCCCCGGCCTCTCCGCCCCCTTGCCACTCTCATCAAACTGTCCCGGCAACAACCCATCAAATGAGCTCTTGATGAACCTCGCCCTAACATCCTTGGGGAGAAAGTAACTTGAAGGAAATCTGTACCATTCCTTCCCAAGACATAGATTCCCCTGTGTCTCTGTTGGAAGGTACACTGGGTCGTACATGTGCAGCGGGGCACTATATCCATTCACGATTGCCATCACTCTTGAAATCGAGAGAAGGGTGGAGAGCGTGATGGGGACGATGAGCAATGCCCAGTTGAGGAAATTGCCGAGTCGTTTAGGGATTATGGATGAGACTGCTGTAGAGGAGACGAGGGAACCCCAGATTGAGAGGATCAGGTGGAAGGAAATTGATGCGGCGAGTAATATGGCGGGATAGGCGGGGAACATAAATCGTTCCTCCTTGTGTGGCTGAGCTGTAAAGATTCCGAGCCAAATGTGGGAGGGTAGAAGTAGGGTGAGGAGGGTCACAGGGTTTGGCGATTTCTCGGTCGTGCTCAATACCGTAGGGAAGATTTGTGTGAGGAGCTATATGTATAAAATTTTCAGTATACCAATCAATCATGAGATGCTTTCCCTCGGAGGTACATACGAGAAGTGGGATGCTCAAAAGTGCAAGTGGCAGAAGAATGTTAAAGTTCAACGCCAGATTAGCAATATAGAACCACCACGGCTCAGTGCCGTAGATATCCGGGCCCTTTCCTTCCCCACCAAACACATTGTACAACACAATGTTGAGAGACACAATCTCAAACTTCTTATAAGCCAAAGTGTCGATGGCAGTGATGGCACCCTAAAACAAGTTAGAACAAATGCATAATAAACGTCAGAATACCAATACCCACAAGAACCACCAAACCCATGAAACCAGCCTTGACGAACCTCCCGATAGTCTTTCCAAGACCATACACTTGGAGGCCAATTGCAAGATGATGAAGCAAGAACGGCAAAACCATCACCATACTAAACGGCCACCCCAACAACCCGCCCACCGCAAACCAAAACACACCTTGCACCGTCTTCAACCCCCCTCTCGCAGGCATATCCATAAACGCCGCCATCCCCAACATAGTCGTATACATCGCAAACGTCGATGGTAGAAACGCCGTAGCAGCATGAAACATCCCCGCCGCCGTCATCGTAGCAACAAGATACAGCAATCCGATTTTCCTGCTCACGTTGACGGATACAGCGGTATATAGACGCGCCTCACAGAGCGCGCAAACCGCGGCAAAGACGCAGCGGAGACCGTAGAACTCATTGACCTGAGTGACTAGTAACGTCCTGACTTGAGCATGCAGACCTTCAATCCCCCACCTCCCCCTGAAATTGCAAGACGCACCTTCGTCATATTCGGAAGATATGATATCCACCTGCTCACAGCGGCATGGAGGCCCACATATGCCCAACTCCTGATTGCGTATAGCGGAGAGTACTCCCAAGTCTGGAGTCCATAATTGTGCGAGAGATAATGCGTGGGCTCCCAGTAATTGAAAACTATTCAAAGTAACACAAGAACCACAACCATGTCAGCTCCCCTCGAAACATAAAAACACTCCGGGGAAAAAAAAAAACCACACAAAAAACACACCTTCATCACAGTCGGGGATAGTCGAGAACTTGGCTGATAGTAACCGAATCACGAGCAGAACCGAGAACGCCGTTACCGTCGAGAATATAGGCCGTGTGACCCTAATTCGAAGCTCTCAGTTAGCACCTCCAAACAGATGTAGTATAACACAAGGTAAGCAAACATAGCTCTACTTACCCGTAAGCTTCTGGATTTCCCATTTTGTGACGACACTGCTGCGGCTGTGGGGAACGCGATGCATCGAAACAATTAAACCCAGGGTAATTACGCGAGTAATAAGGATAAGTGTCCACTAGAGGCCGCCAAGGCGCATGACGTCCAACCAGAGCACTGATCATGACAAAGGGCTGCTCAGAGGAGATCTACACTCGCCATCACTGTTGCGTGAACATGTGTTTGTGCCAACACTTAATAGGGAATAAATTAATATAGTCGTACGCAATGGCTTGGACGCGTTGGTGAAAGAATGTATTGTACAGAGTATATTTGGTTTCATTTCTTGAGTAATAACAACTTCACTGGCAATATGCACCACAGTATGCATGTTGGATTCGAACGTGCTACTCGAAATCAACGCCGTGCCAGTTGGAGTTTTCCCTCGCAGCAATAGTGAAGATTAAATCTGAGTTGTCTAAATGGCCTATATGCCAGGACGCAAGCGGAAATTGAATTTTACAAACAAAAAAAAAAGTGTAGTCGATCTTGTACATGTGCATGTGCCTGTGGCCATGGACATCAATTAGGAAAGACACGACAAACAAAGTAGGTAGTACACTCTAGATGAAGTATGGAAGCAAAAGAAGCGCTCTGTCTGAACCACGATGCATCATGCCATCCATCACCTCTATTATTTCTTTCATCCTATAAAAACCCAAAGAAAAACTCGAGCCCCCTATTATAAAGTACGTCAAATGTATAACGTTAACATGAAGAAGAAAAAAGAAAAAGAAAAAGAAAAGAAACTGCCATAAAGGGCCATATGCATTATTAAGAAGAATGTATAAGCAAGTCGATAGACTTAAGCTTGCAATTGAGACAGCGTTCAATGTTGTACAACGGAAAAAAAATATAGTGAAAAGGTCATAGAGAATAAAAGCAAAAAAAAAAAAAAGAAATGTGTGAAAAACAAGAAATATAAAGAAATTTGAACTATAGGTAAGTATAACCAATGTGAAATCAAATCGCAAAGAAAAGAAAACAATAACGCCTTGTAGGATACCAAAACCCTTTAGTAGAGAGAGTGGGAGGGAATCTCAGAAGGGTATATATATGAGGGTAGGCAGATACAAAGAAAATGCCGCGGTATGAGGGGACAAAAACAAGAAACAAAAAAATGAGGAAACGAAGAAATAGGACACTGTAGAGTATAAGCTTATGGAGAAAAAATACCTAAAAAGTCAACCAGTTGTAATACCTCGCCCAGTTCAAACCCATGCATAAATCAAACTACGCCAAAATGAAAACAGAAAGGAAAAATATTATGTAGTTGAGTGACATCATAAAGAAAAGTGTAACTGAAGCGAATCCATATCCAAAAGGCTTTATAATTCGAGATTCATGCTCAAGCCTTTGATTTCATCGTCGGTAAGGGAAGCGATCCAAAGGCACCGCTCGCAGACACCGTCGACAGGCTTGAAATCGTATTTGTGGGAAGCCTCAGTCAACCGCAAAAGTCGTTTGATGATTGAAGCAGTCATTCGATGTTTCTCAAAATTAACCAGAAGTTCACCGTCTGGGCCACCCGGAAGATGTGAAGGCCGTTGAGCATTATATATGAGATCATGAGTGAATAGGCCTATATTTATAATTAGCACTTGTTCAGGTAATGTAATAGAACTTCATTATGATTATGAACCTACCAACGAAAGGAATACAGCCAGTCTCGCCAGTGACTTTGTCCATTTCAGCTCGGAGATTGTGAAAGTTTCGAACTGGTTGAATAAGGGCTTCCAATTGTTTGAAGGTTTCCATGTCCGGTCCAGAAACAAGTTTCCATGTTCTCCTGAGCCGAGCAATGTTTGATGTGAGTAGTGCGGCCGTAATTTGATACATCGTAGCAAAATTTTGTAGCTTTCTGGCATGTGCAGCTATGTGTATTAGCTTGACTATAGTTCTGGCACGTTCATCGATGTCCCGTGTCA
The DNA here is from genome assembly GCA_024516245.1 of Peziza echinospora. NCBI lineage: Eukaryota > Fungi > Ascomycota > Pezizomycetes > Pezizales > Pezizaceae > Peziza > Peziza echinospora. Next base: position 153,871 of record JAJLQT010000010.1, on the reverse strand, counting down.
TAACAATTTCAGACATTGCCCATTTCCACATCTAGATGGCATGGAATGTTAGTGCCGTTTTTTTAGAGGTCAGAAGAGGAAACTTACCAAGTTGAATCTAGCGATAATCACTTCCACTCCCCTCACATTTCGCGACTTCAAAAACTCTACCCAGTCTCGAACTGATGTGCTGGTCTGTTTCCACCGCAGTTCTACAAGCTCCTTCCAATCAATTTCATTCAGTGCATCTTTTTCTATCAGTGTAAATTGTTTTGCTAATAGTTGGGAGTCGTAAGCCAGAATGAATGGGAGATGTATGGAAGGTGACTGGAGAACTGGTATTGAATCTCGTGTCATATTTCGTTGACGGGGATTATTTTCTCCTAACGGAGATTTGCGGTATCCTTTCCAAGTGTGATCCGGAGTTCCAAGCCTTTGGGAGTAAAATCCAGTGGTTCCATCTGGATTTATACCAAGCGCCTGTTCAAGAGTGAGAGGGGGCGAGGGTGGATGCCTTAATGGATGCGAAGATATGCCAAGTTCGCCAATAACAGTAGGTCGAGGAAACTTGAAAGATGCACTTCTGTTGTGGGAGTGATTGTGTGATACCATCTCAAACGAGATTTCTGATGAGAGTTCGCTATCATTGTCGGATTCATCGAAAGATATACGGCGTGTATGCTCTTCTTTGGACTGCTTAGGCTTCAGCATTGAACTCTTTCGGGGAGGATGCGGTTTTCCGTCTTGAGCCTGGCTTTTGGGGCCAGGAAACCTAAACTGCGTGATGATCGGTTTAATTTCATCGGCAGCTTCTTCGCCAAGTGGAAACCCAAATGAGTTGTTATCGGAGTTCAATGCTGATGGTGTCTCTAGAGGGACCTGGTCAACGACACCCTTGTGCCTCCTCTTTAACCTCAGATGTTGGGCGTTTCCATGATCTTCCCCATCAGGCTTGTTCTCGGGTTGATGAAGCGACTTATCACCAACAAAGGATTTGCGTGTACCCACGATAGTAGTCGGTCTCTCATACTCGCTAGTATCACTAAGATGTTCAGAGACATGAGTGGTAGATCTATGCCCATCAAGTGGTTTTGCATCACTTGTAGGCCGGCTAGAAACATCCATTGCCTTGGAGGCACGCCTATCATATCGCCCTTCCAACTTCATCAACGCAACCTCAATCCCACCATCATCACTCTCGGTATCCAACAAAGCGGCAAGTTTCATAACACCTTGCTCGAAAAGCTCTTTTGCAGTTGTTGGGGTATCAGGAGCTGTAGGTTTTTGCTCATCCTCTTCGGGTAGAAAATGAACACCACCGCCTTTGGCTACTGCTCCAAGCGAGACGACCCCTGCCGCCAGTTTTTGGGTCCGGGTATCACTTGGAGCATTGCCAAATGAAGTAGTGTTTGGCTGAGGAGGTGCATTAAAGGAATATATCGAGGCCGATTGTGAAAAGGTTGAAAAGGTACCGACGGACTTTGGTCGAATTGGTATCTCCAGATCGGCTACAGTTTCTGCTTTGCGTAAAAGACCCCCAGGCATTCTCCTCAGTAGCCTATTATTCTGGGGCTGGAGATCGTCGTCGTCATTTGGTTTACCGGCGAGGGAGCTTGTATCCGAAAAGTCCTCATAGTTGCTAACATGACTGCTTTCGGAATGCCTTCGGGATCTGGGCTGTAAATGAGAAGACATGTAAGAGTGTTCCGAGCGCCTCCCAAAAAGATTGTCATCAGCAAACATAGGAAGGATAGATGCTTTAGGCGTTTCCTTGGCTTGTCCATGCTCTGATGATGTACCTGAACCGACGGTACTCGAACTTAGCGCTGCGGGAGAGCTCAATCCATCTGAAGTTATTATCACCTGCACTGAGTTGTTGCTATTGTCGTCGGCACAAGGTGGGATTGGGGTTTCTCCTCTTTCTCCCATTGGTGTCAACACAGTAGGCCTCAACCCACCAGTCCGTAATGTGTTCCCTCTCCTCCTTGTTTGTGGCGTAAGAGCATAATCCCCAACAGTGGACATTTCATCATAGTCGCTTTGAACGCTCTCTCCAATAGCAGTATCTATGGTTGCCCTTCTGAGTGGAGGTCGGCTTTTATATGACCGATTCTGTATAGGCCCGTGATTCTCGCTGGACATATCATCCGATATCCCTTCTTCTCGACACACCCGCTGGAAAGCATCCACAACTCCTGCGCCCAAGAGGTCTACACGGGCAAGTCTGCCATCACCGACCGATGCAGCCCTGCTCCGTCCATCTATCCTGCTGCCCGCACTCAAACTATGGCGAATATAATTCTCGTCAAGATATCTCGCCATTGAATCAGACTCTGAGATATTTGAGCCACTCCCTTGCTTTGATATTGGCACGGGCGAATAAATCCCGCCATGGTTATGTCCATAACCATTCGGCGCCTTCCCAATCAAAGCCTTTTTCAGCCCATCCAAGAATTTTTTCATTCCTGGCCCACCCAAACCAAGCTTGTTGTGATGATGAGGGGAGTCATATTGTTCATGAACTCCGCTCGATGAACTGGAAAGCGATGTTCCACTCGAGAGGTATATATTTCCATCTGGGACGGGTGTTGATGGCGCTATAACCTCCACATTTGCTGGCGTCGGTGGCAGCAATGTCCCACGAACAAGTGACGAGCCTGCATAGGGAAATGCCATCAATATGTGAGTTGATCGGGCCAGTGAATTTTGAAGTGGCAGCGGTTGGCGATGGTCTCGTAAAGCATCGGAGAAAGACCCAGACCTCTTGTGAGCGTTCGATTTGGGACGTGTTGAGCCTGTTGGAATCTGGGTGAGTAAACTTGAGGTTGCATTTGGGGAAGTTTTCGCTGCGTGTGGCGGGAATGAAGTCGGAATGGCCTTTTTTGGAGCTTTAGAAGTCGAGTGGATGCTCGCATCACTTGAAGCCTTGTGTAAAAATTTCTCTGCAAGCTGTTTTGCAGATTTCTTTTTGTTAAGTGGCTTAGTGTCGCTGAATTGCCAAAGAGTAGGGTCCGTTCCAATGCCATCCAGCGACCCCGAACTACCAAATTCCAATGGAACTCGCGGAAGGTGAAGAGATGTGCTCGGTCTGAAAGGGTAGGCCTCTTCAGGAGCGGGTTCAGGCACTTCTTCGCTTCTCAAACCTGGTGGTCCACCAGGAAAAATTTCCATATTTATACTGGTACTGAGATCCTGGCTAAGTTTATGGTCGTCCCAGTACAGTGCACAGGTTCGTCTCCAGCATTTTTTCAGCTCGCCTATGATCTTTAAATCAGATTCCGATCCAACACCAATCACAGAAACTGCAAGTTCATTGAGGGCCGACACAAATTTCTGGCGTAAGGAAAGTGAAGGCACAAAATCATCGCCAAAGTAGTTGAGGAGCCAGTGCCTTATGGCCACAAACGTTCTTACCCTTACAACTCTGCCTATATCGTCATGTCTATCGATCGCCCAACGAAGTCGAGTAATCAAATATGCAACTAGGTCCGATGGTGTCATGAACAGGCGGTATGTGAGGAAAAAATCAGACAAGAGCTGATAGTCGAGGAATGTTGCAGATGTTATTTGAGCAATGATCCTTGGGGGGGTGGCAGCCAGAATCTGTTTATTCCGAGCGTCATATTTCACTACAGATGGATGCTCTGAATAGGGAGGGAAGGAAAGGGTATCAAATATCTGAGGAGTAATTGCATTCGGTGTCGGTATTTGCCGTATTGGTGAGGGCATACTGGGTGGTGGAGATGCAAATGGACTATTTTCTCGATCAGGGAGAAGTGGGATAGGTGATGATGACATTTTGGAACGCTCATCTCCCGGTGAGAACCATTTGAATTCGGTGATTTGTGAATTTGAGGTTGATCCCAGTTCGCCCTTTGTGGAGGGTAAAAGCAAGCTTGATGACAATACACTTGATGATCCGTGGAGAAACGGCGTTCCATGCGGAGAGAAATGGGGTGAACCGAGTGTATAATGGGGAATTTTTACATGAAGGCCATCGAAAGGTGGTTCAGGCCCAGCCGTTTTCGGGCGCTGGGTTTCCACACGGTCAATAACCACGCGGTAGCCCTCAAAATCCGGCGCTGTGGGTGTGCTTCGGCCAGTTGCAGTGCTAAAAGAGTACGCGCGGTGATGTTGGGACCGGGTAGGCACTGGGGGTGATGTCTTCATGTAAAAGTCTGAACTATCCACATGGCGGTGCTTCTGTCGTGGCGGTGTTCGCGGAGGTGACGATGGACGGTGGCGGTTTTCTCTTCGATTCTCCCGCTGCACTTCGGGCAATGTGCGCTCGTTTTCCCATAGTTGCCCTGGCCTTTCCTCCGCTGAATTTGGTGGTGTTGTAGGGTGAAGTAATATATGTTTTTCGTGTGGTGGACGGACGACTGGCCTGTCATACGATGTCAGCCTTTATTTTCAAACTCGTCTAAATATTGTGAATATTATCCAAAGCATAGCTTCCCACATCGGCATAAGGAAAGATTCTCAAACCTCAAGTATATCAGGCCATTGCTAATGTTGCCCACGGTAAAATTCTGCCCTCGAACGGATGATATTGTGGATGCCGAAGTCGCGGTGCGCAGGTTTCGATTGACTGAGTCGGATACCTTTTTTGTATTTAATCGCTCGAGACTGACTTTGAGATCTGGAACATCCTCTGATGGTACCGGTGGCACTCTCCGAGCCCTTCTCGGGGATGAAGGCGCTGACTTTGCTTGTCGGTACTGGGGGATATTTCGGTCTTGTGTCGTGATTTTCAAAGGTATGGAAGGTACCGGCGGTATTTGGCCGTTGTCCATCGCGAGCGCAATGTCGTCACCGGGTCGGCCGACCTGTGTTCAAGTTCGCGACTGGCCGTGCGACCCAACGTAGACTGACCAAGGAGAGGGACGAGGTGGCAGCAATGCCCTAAAACGACTACCGGCAAGAGTAATGGCGATGAAGGTGCATTCGGAGCAGTCTCAAAGACGGCAGTGTGTATTGTCTGCAAAAACGATTTTCGATGCGTGGCTACACTGCGATTGGGCCGATGTGATGTTTGGTCGTTTGGTGGTGGGGTGTGAAGAGGAGGGGGGTTGCGGCGAAACGTTTTCGGGGGAGAATCGGACAGGTGCGATAGGTGTGCGGGTGTGAAGAGGCACGACGGCTATGACCACAGAACCTTCTTCTTCTTTCCTGAATCCCACGAGGCTGGGCAGGTCTGATCCTCTTAATCCTTTATTCTTCTCCTGGTTCTTTTTGCCCTTCCGCCAGCGCCTTTTCTGTCTGCCTTTTTTTCCTTTTTTTTTCCTTCGTTTCCTTTCTTTTTCCACTGTGGGCTTGTCCGCGCTGCCCTTCCTCGCTCCCTCTTCACTCTCCGCCCAACTCTACTTTACTCGCTTCCCTGCTGTCCTGCTCCCGTGTGGGCCTTGTTCCCTGCGCCAGCAGTCGTGGGGTTTGCAGGGCTACTGGGTCGGAATCTCTTGTTGTATGTGTGGCCCACAAAAGACACTTTTGTTATTGAGCACCGCCGGCAAAGTTATACAAAGTCAAATGCCAAGTACCGGAGATGGAGGTGACGGGGGATGGGATGAGGATGGGGTTGGCCAGTCGTCGAGGGTGCGTGCAACAGAGGGATCCCTTGCAGAGAACCGAAGCTCGTGGGGTGGGGACGGTGATGAGGCAGCGATAGCTACAAAGACATGCTCGGGGGGGGAGGGGCAGGGCAGCCACCGACACAAGCAGCAGGCGGGCGGGCAGGCAGGGCGGGCCTGGCTACAGTCACGGGAATGGCCAGAAAAGCATGAGGCGGGCAATGCCGACACACACACACACACACACACGCACACAGTTCCCCAGCTGGGAGTGATGAGGGGGGGGAGGAGGTGGTGCCAGGAAGCAGGAGCGCGACTGGCCAAGCCCCCCTGGAGAAAGGGCTGCCAAACATCGCCCCGCGCATCGCAGGCGGGCATCGGATACGCAGGTACGGGCTCGGCCTCGGCAGCCTCGAGCTCGCCAGGCCTGGCGCATCGCGGTGGCACTCGGCGGCCAATGGCATGTGCCATCCTCGAGCTGACGCTGCGCTTCGGACGCGGCGCCGCCTCGGGCATATATACGAGCATGCCTTCATGGTCAAGCTTCGCCTCCATGGATCTCCGCGCCGCCGCCGCCTCTTAGCGACGCTCACCACGGGCGGCGAGCTGCAGCGATGACCGTCCGCAACTGCGGCGCTTGCCTCAGTCCCTTCCGCACGCTCAGCTGCTCAGCATCACCAAGGTGCAGCGCGACTGCAGAATTCCAACGACCAAGACCGCCTGATAGCAGCAGCGCAAATTGCGTCTTTGTTTTGGCGTCGTGGCCTGGTTGCTAGCCTTCATCAGCGAGCGCCGGCGCGACATCATCTCGGAAAAATGCAACATAGGAAAAACGAAATAACAAATTCCTCCCACTCCATGGAGGCTAGCCGGAGCTTGGGTGTTATTACATGCTGCAGTTGGAAAGCAGTCTGCGAATTGCAATTGCAACGACATGGCTCGCAGGCATTGTCGAAAAACTCAGGCTCTTTTTCCGAATTCTAACAGGTTCTCATATGCGCCTTACATGTATGGATTCGGAGCATGTTACGAGAAATTTGAATGTCTCTCACCCACAAAGACCATTGTAAGCTCGCACCAACACCACCAACACCCTCACCCCTTTGCATGTTGCTCAGTCCCCTCCCCTCCCCTCGACAACTGCGGCAGCTCACAATGGCCTGTCTGTTTAGCCTGCCAGCCGGTCCAACACGCGCGCCCAGAGCTCCCGAGGGTCTGGTTCAGGCTGGCTTGCTGCTGCTAGGCCCTCCCGGCACTGGTCTCCCCCTACACGGGCCGGGGTCGGCTAGCTGTCTTGGCGCGCGGGCAAAAGAAGCTTCGGCGGCCTGCCTGTCGCCGTCCGGCCCTTTCTCGTGTTACCGGCTAGCTTCTTCCCCGCCAGAACACCAAGCACCCGTGATGTGTCGAGTCCGTCGACTGAAATATGTTCCATCAGTAATCCCTTGATCAGTTTATGATATTCAGCTCTGGTTTGGAATTTCTTTGCGGCGAAAACTTTCTGCCGACTATACCCTTGAAGCTCTCTCACAACCAAGCTGTATCTTGATCAGTCGGCTATAATTATTTCTCAGGGAATCGGTCTTGAATCAATTAGAGACAGCAATATTAGATCCAAGGGAGGCGGATGATGTATATAAAGATGCACATTACAATCGTGTGGATCACTTCATAGCATCCATGGTAGCTAAGCTCTACCTTGTGCAACACATGGAATTGATCCTGATATGGCCACCTGTTTGGCTCGCTATCACTCAAGGGCCCTGTCTCGAAGCTCCTTGATGCTGGGCCAATCAAGGTGTTTTTGGAAAGAGATGTGTATATATAAAAAGTAGTGCCATCATGCCTAATGAAGCTTGATGGAACTTTTCTACGATTTCGATATCAGAATCCGATACAGCTATTCGAGACTACGGTAGCTGCCTGCCCTAGTGTTTACACCGCACACGACTGCAACAGCTTGCGGGAATCGTCTTTGGTTGAGTTGTGCACTTCTGCCGGCATGCCGATCTGTAAATCCGTGAATCTTGTAAATCTGCACTCTCGTGAGTTCGTGAGCTGCTGCAGCGTTGGCCCACAGCTCAACACAATCCTTGCGAGTCGAGTGCTCGACTGGTCTGCACCAGCCCCAGGGCTCTCTAGCCGCACAGCAGCCGAACTCCCATCGACGGGCTCACAATGCTTCTCGGTGCAGATCGCCCTCCTAGCGACTGTCTTAACCGTCCGTCCTCTCACCGCATCGTGTCTGGCCGTGAACGTTACTGGGCACATGGCTGCATGCCAAGTCAGCATGAAACACCCACCTGCCACAGTCCGACAAACCTCCAGATCACTTGCATTCGTTGTGTTGACCGCCGGTTAGCTACCTCTTCCTAGCTACTCCAACTCAGCAACCACCCCCCCCACCTATCTCCGTCACTACAACACTCTGTGCTCCCGCTCTCCACATCCAACACCAAACTCCATATCGTTGCCGGTAGCTCTTTGGCTCCCTTCCCCGCCTTCTCTGTGACACATCACCACATACATCGACAACATGGCTTTCCTCTTTGGTCGAACTCGGCAAAAGTCGCCGCAGGATCTTGCTAAAGCTGTCAAAGATCTCATGGGCCAGATGGACAGGCCGCTGGAGAAACGGAGGGTACTTGACCCAATTACCCCATCAACGTATGCACCTGGAGAAGGACCATCTGATTAACCTTTCCCCCACAGGCTGCAGAAGAAATAGCCCGTCTATTGGCCCAGATGAAGATTATCGCACAGGGAAGCCCGGGTTAGCAGGATTCCAGCTCTCTAAACCCTTTACATTTACTGACGTCTCGTCACAGAAGCCGAAGCTTCTCCAGAGCAAGTGCATGCCTTGGCATCAGAGATTCTCAGTACAGATCTGTTGCCTTTACTATGCAGCAACCTCCATCGGCTTGACTTTGAGGTAAGATTGGAGCTTTCAGCTATTCTTGGGAAGATCAAGTACTCACAGCGTTCGTTTGTAGGTTAGGAAAGATGTGACTGCAATCTATACAACTCTTTTACGGTATGGCCAGGACCGATTTGGGCGTCTACCAACAGTAGACTACATCAGTCAGCGGAGGCCAGAAACACTATTGATGCTACTGCGAGGATATGAATCACCAGAAATATCAAACAATTGCGGCACAATGCTCCGCGACAGCATTAAATACGAAGCCCTCGCCAGCTTAGTACTAAACGACGAGCGATTCTGGAAATTCTTTGACTATGTACAAGGAGGAAGCTTCGATGTTTCTAGCGATGCGTTCAGTACCTTCAAGGTGAGTCTAGGAGTTAGTGTAGGGCGTATGGCAGAGCTAATGGAAATAGGACTTGTTGACAAGGCACAAGAGCATGGTGGCTCAATTTCTTCACACGAATTACGACCAATTTTTCACGAAATACAATAATCTGCTAAAATCGACCAACTATGTGGCCAAACGCCAGTCGATCAAACTTCTTGGAGAGATATTGCTAGACAGAGCAAATTACACAATCATGACCATGTATGTCGACTCGGCGGACCACCTCAAGTTGACCATGAATTTGCTCCGCGACAAGAGCCGAAACGTCCAATACGAGGCATTCCACGTGTTCAAGGTAAATGATCCAGATCCATTCGTTTGCAATTGCGTTTGGCAATACTAATAAGCTTATAGGTTTTTGTTGCAAACCCGAAAAAGTCCAAGGCTGTATCAGATATTCTCATCAAGAATCGGGAGAAACTGCTAGAGTTCCTTCCAAAGTTCCATGCAGAACGACGAGGTGAGCAAACTATTTGCAAATATCGTTTTACAATGGCTAACTCAGTATCAAAAATAGACGATGAGCAGTTTATCGATGAAAAGGCGTTTTTAACGAAACAAATCGAGTCACTGCAACCCCAGCCAAGGATGGTCCCTGCATAGCCCACTTTCTCTTCACATTTCAACCCTTTCACTTTGGAGTCTTCAATTCACCCCTTATATTATTTTTGACTGCGAATGCGTTTGGTTTCTTTTTGTTCTGGGTTCATTTTTGCTCGATTCCCAAAGCGTTACTGTGTTGTTGTTTTTGTTTATACGGTGTTTAACATTTCGTTTTGCTTTACATTTCTCCGTACCGGGCTGTGTGTAGGCCACATTTCTCACAGCTTTTGTTTGTAATAAAATCATGTTGGTTGGGATTGTGGTGTGTGGTTCTTTTTGGCATGCTTTAACGACCAAAATTTAATATCGTTCGTTTGGTTCTTTCATCTTTCTTTCCTTCTTTCTTTCCTTCTTTCTTTCATTTGTTTTTTCCTGTTTCTAGTGGCTCCTGGATCCAACCGGGGTTTTGTTTTGGTTGACTAGTTGGTGGGTACCTGCCTACGTGCTTCAATTATCCTGGCGTTCAAGAGATGAGGGGTCAATGCATGAATTTGAGTTGTACCAAAATCATATTCCTTGATGAATTGGCCTGATTTATATCCTTTGGCAGTTTTGGAAACTGAGAATGCTAAGCAAAGTTGCAGAATTGAACTCTTTCCTGATGCATCAATACCTTTCTCCAATAGATGCAACTTCTCTCTATATTTCCGATGTCGTCAATGGCAATGAAAACCGAGATCTACATTTCACTCATTCTCCATGCCATTCGCTTTTGTTTGTGCATTTTAGTCTCATTCCGTGAATTTCACCAAGATGCCTAATTAATGTGGAAATGTAGCCAGTACCTTGCATGTATGTCAATTACGAAGTCTTCTCCACCTTCTCACGGCCAACGGCACAGCACTTGGACTATTTCAAACCTCCATCGATAGTAGCCTCGTATCGATAGGCCGCAAGCTTGAGTCGACTGACGGTATGTATGCTAACTTTGGGCACGCCGTATGCACCCCCAGCCGGGGCGCGGCGCACCTCCGCAGCCAGCTGCCTCCCGCTCCATGGCCAGAACCCTGATTCTGATTGGCCCCAACGTCCCAGGTCGAGCTCCAGCTGCTGTCGTTTGATTTCAATTTACAAGGCTCTATTCGTCGACGTCAACACGAGAGAGGCACAATAGTCTCGTTACCAGGCACAAAAGCTCTAGGTAAGTACGCTTAAGGGCACATATACGCACGGGCAAGGAGGGTACCTTCCTATATTGGCACTTTGCGCGGGGTTCCGCTCCTGCACACCCCCCCTCCTTCCCACCCCACCTTTACGAGACTACCGCGCCACCACATGCTTGCTGTCGCAAGGAGCAAGTGCGCCGCCGCCCTCGTCGCCGTCGTCCCTCGCGGTAACGCTGTTACTGCTACCACATCCCGCCCTACTGCACTTTTGAGCTTGAGCTTGTTGAGCTTGAGGCGTGATATCACAACCCTTCCATCCCGCCGTGCCCGGACTAGTATTACAGCCCTACACGGAAGCATGGCTACTTCGACTTCTGCGACGACGACGACGGCGACGACGAGTGCTACCGAGAATAGTGATTGGACGAAACGTGGGACTTCGGTGACGTTCAAGTCTGCAAATGAGGGGAGTGCGGCTCCGGCGTTGAGAATTTTGCATTATAATGATGTGAGTACCTACCTAGCTTAGGATGTGTTCAGTGTTGAGTTAGAGGTGATGCGGTGGATATGTCTTTTTTTTTTTTTTGGAATTGAGTTCGAGTTTGTTCTTCTTGTGGTGGTTTCCTGTTGCCTTTCACTGGTACCGGTACCGTTTTCTTTGTGCTGGTGATTGGAGTTTTGTTCCGCCTCCAATGCACCCAAATCCGAATCCAAAAAAAGATGACGATGATTCCAATCATGACAATTTAATCACAAATCAATTGCAATAACCCCCATTCTAACCACCACCATCGTCACACACAATCTAGGTCTACCACGTCTCCCCCGGCTCCCAAGAACCCATCGGCGGGGCCTCCCGCTTCGTCGCCGCCATAAACCACTACCGCTCCTCCCCGGAATACAGCACGCAACCGCCCCTCCTCACCTTCTTCTCCGGGGATGCATTCAACCCCTCCCTCGAGTCCTCCGTCACAAAGGGGAGCCATATGGTCCCGATATTGAATAAGGCCGGCACGGATGCGGCGTGTTTGGGGAACCATGATTTGGATTTTGGCGCGGAGCAGTTTAGGCATTTGGCGGGCCAGTGTGGGTTTCCGTGGCTGTGTGCGAATGTGAAGGATATGGGGAGGGGGGGGTTGATTGCGGGGTTGAATGGGTGGGTGGTGCTGGAGAAGGGGGGGGTGAAGGTCGGCGTGTTGGGGTTGGTGGAGAAGTGAGTTTTTACATCTTCCTAGGTTTTGGTTTCTGCTTGGTTTAATCGGTTACGTTATGTTCTTGTGTTGGGGAAGTTCTAACCGATTTTTTTATGTGTGGGAATTTAGGGAGTGGCTGGATACGTTGAATTCGTTGCCACCGAATTTGAAGTTTGTGGATCCGGCGGAGGCGGCGAAGGAGATTGTTCCAAAGTTGAGGGCGGAGGGTGCAGAATTTGTAGGTTTTACCAAATATATCATTGATGTCAAGGAGGCAGGCTAATGGACTTAATAAACAGATCATCGTGCTCTCTCATCAACGAGAACCAAATGATGTATGTGGCATATATATCTTATTTTCTGAACATCAATTCAGTCATATTTGTTTTCTAATTCTTTTCTTTCATTTGGGGGGGGGATAGGTCAAATTTCTTGCAAATATCCCGGAGGGATTGGTTGATATTGTTTTAGGAGGGTAAGCTATTGGTCCTAATTCCTACGTGTACATGGGGTGTGGAGAGGTGGAATTATACTAATATAACTTGCAATTGCTGGATAGACACGATCATTACTATGCCCACCAAGTCGTCAACGGAGCCCATCTCATCAGGTCCGGTTCGGATTTTAAACAGGTTTCGTATATCGAAGTTCGAAGGAAGACTGATGAGTCTGCTAAAGGATGGGATATTGATATCATTAGAAGAGATATCATGCGGGAGATGTAAGTTAATCAAGAATTTTCCCATTGGGATGATTGGCAGCGGCTTGCTAACAGGTGGTGTGTTGTAGCCCAGAGGATCAAGAAACCGCAATCATCGTGGAGAATCTCAGTTCGGCGTTACAGGCAAAACTTGATAAGCCGATTGGGCATTCGTCGGTTCCGCTTGATGCGAGGTTTACGACGGTGAGGTTAAAGGAGTCAAATTTGGGAAATTTTGTGTATGTTGCCCCAATTGAACAGTCCATTCTCATGGAGTCGAGTTCTAAGTACATGAATGCTAACTATCTGTGTGCTTATTGGGACAGGTGTGATTTGATGAGATACTACTACTCTACAGATTGTACGATTATGGCTGCAGGAACTTTCAGAGGAGACCGGGTGTACGAAGCGGGCGTGGTAAAGTGCTTGGATGTGTTGGAATGCTTCCCATTTGAGGATCCCGTAGTAGTGATTAGAGTCAGCGGGGCCCAGATTTGGGCTGCGCTGGAGAATGCTGTATCAAAAGTTCCTGCATTGGAAGGTATGTGATCAATTTTGTTACCATTACCTGGTTCCCCCAAGTAATTAATATACTGACGTTGTACACATAGGCCGATTCCCCCAAGTATCCAACATCGAATTCACATACGACCCAGACCAGCCAGAAGGCTCTCGCGTCCTCTCGGTCAAGCTCGGCGGAGAAGTCCTCGATCTGGAACGCCGATACAAGATGTCTACCCGGGGGTACATGTTTCGAGGGAAAGACGGCTTCACCTCTCTCACCGCCGAAGCCGGCGCCGAGGAACTCGTCGACGAAGAAAACGGCCTCCTAATTACCCAGATCATCCGGCAATACTTCATGTCCCTGAAGGTCATTGGGAAGTGGAACCGCGGGGGCATATTCCGGCAGTTCTTTGGCGGGTTTAAGCGCATCATGAGTGGGCGTGGGGAGTTGGGCGCGAATCCGAGTGGGTTTGATTCGACGTTGGATTTGGACAAGGAGATGGAGGAGGATACGGAGCATCAGGATGGGCATACGGATGATGAGAGTGAGGATGAGGGCACGTATGTGCAGAGTGTGGTGGAGTTGGAGCAGGAGAGGCATAGGGAGTTGGTGGAGAATATGGCAAAGAAGTGGATGAGGTTTGCAAAGTTGAAGCATGCGGTGCATGGCGTGGATTGGACGAGGAGTATTTCGCCGAAGGTGGAGGGGAGGATTACGATTGTGAAGAAGGGGGAGGTGTAGGTGGTGGCTGTAAGGGGAGGGAGGAGGAGGGGGAGGGGGAGGGGGAGAGGGGGTACGAGGTGTTCTCGTTCCCGAGATGAGGTAGCATTTACAGGTATCTAGCACGTGCTTAAATTTGATTTCAGTGGATCGAGATGCTTTTTTGGTTTTATTGGGTTAATTATAAGCATGATCTTATAGGAGAGCATTTATACCAACCCACATATATACCCACATCCACATTCCTAATGTATTCTTTGCGATGGTCATGTATATTTCCAACGGGCGCGCGGCTAGGTCATATCCAAGTATTATATGTAGCTACTTAATTCAAAGATACCTACCAGATCTAGACCTTGTATTCTGTACACCAGTACCAGTAACTACATATGTACTAATTTTAAAAAAAAATCAACTGGCTGGAAATATATATTACCTACTTACTTTCCTCTCAAAAACTTCAGCCCACAAGGTACACCGATGCACGCGCATTCACGTGCAAACCCCTTCCCGCACCCGCGTAAAGTGTTTTTTTCCACCCCAAATCCATGGATGGTGTTGCTTTCAGGGCTCGCTCGCCATAGCCGTTGATATCTTGGCGGCCCTTGCCATGGATCGCACGAAAACAAGCCAAACCTGGACCTGGACCTGGACCTTCACCTGCCAAAAGCGATTGAGTTTACGAGTGCGACAATTAAACCTAAACCTAACTTGGTAGAGGAGAGTAGGTAGAGAAGAGAATCGCAGGACCAGACTAGAATCGCATCTCGACAGCAACCTCACCCCAGGCACCTAAACCTAAAGGTTGAGCGCAAAGCATCGATATCGGTACTCTAACCCTTGCCACTAACACCACCCACCCAACCACGAAGAAGATCTGGATATAGACGGGGGGGATTCGAGCTGCGAAAGGTGGAAAATACCTGGGAGTGAGAGTGAAGGATAAAGATGCTCCGCGACATCCGGCTGCGCTTCTGGCCGAGCTACTATGACTGCCTGCGGTGGTCGCCGAGCGGGATCGTGGCCGTGATGGCGAGCGAGTATGTGCATATTCTTGTATGTCTTTTCTCTTTCTGTCTCTAGATCTCTCTCTTTCTTTCTTTTTGTTATTTTTGGTTTTCAATTTTTTTTTCCTTGGTTTGGGGTCGGGTTTTGATGGTTCTTTTGCTTTTGCTTTTGCTTTTGCTTTTGCTGTTCATATATGGATATCTGGGCACATATACCACCTCATAAATGCATGCGTATACCCATGGAATTTTTCAAATTCGTTTTTTTTTAAATGGGGTTTTGGTGGTGATGATGATGATGCATGAATTGCAATTGGAGTGTATATCCATCTATCTAACCACCCCCTCCTCCCCCCCACCAATAGGTCCCCGCAAAAGAAGACTCCAAAAAGATCCGCGGAACGCCACAATTCGAAATCACCAAAGCCGACCTACGCGCGCTCTCCGACGAGACCGACAACATCGTCGTAAACGAGCCTGGTATGTCTGGATGTAATTATAGCTACACTCTTCATCCACACATGTTTTTTTTCATTATACATATATATATCAGAGAAAAAGATCTAGAAAATATATATGCGTGGACATATTGGTGTGCTAATGTTTATGGTGGTGGTGGTGGTGGTGTGTAGCGAATATATACTCTATAGGTGAGGAACAGGGGCCGGGATATGTCAAGGCGATTGAGTGGAGTCCTGTGGGGGTGTCGAGGAATAGAGGGTTTGTTGACGATTCTTTTGAATATTTATTTTTTAATCCGCGGATAACTGATTGCAACTAATGATCTGCAACTTTATAGGTGCATACTCGCAGTCCTGACAACGACACACCAGCTCAGGATCTTTGAGGCGGACGGACATGCGTCGAAGGCGTGGAGGGTGAGGGCGGATGTCAGTAGGGTTATTGCCGAGTGTGGGATGTGGGAGGAGAGGGCTCCGGAGGTGGATGGTGGTGGTGATGGGGATGGCGGGGTTAGGGGGGGGTTGCCGGTGCAGATGGTGAGGAAGTTGAGGGGGAGGACGAGGGGTATTGCGTGGAGCTTTGGATGTCCGTTCGAGGAGAGGAAGTGGGGGGAGAGTATTCTGGCGGTCACAAATGATTATCGGGAGATTGTGTTTTTACAGTGAGTGGGATTTCTACCCCCCTCCCCACCATTCCTCCCCCCTTCAGACTGAATTGTCTATTTACTCGAGTGGGGAAACCTAATCTGACTTCTTATGTTTTTCTTTCAACAGCGTCCGCCCAAACTCATGCAAAGTCATCCACATATTCACGCCCGACCGTCGGCCCGGCCCAGGATTCTACCCAAAGATGACTTGGTCGCCATGGAAAAGCATCAGTAAAGATACCGGCGAAAGCTACCTCACGCTGGTTAACGCCGGTAAGGTGTTACTGTATAGAGTCAGGATGACTGCTGTGAGTGGGGGTGATGATGTCAAGCTTGCCACGGAGGAGGAGCCGTTTGTGGTTGGGAGGGCGGTGACGGAGGTTCATCCGATTCTGGCGCTGATTTGGTATAAAGAGGTATGTTGCTGTGCTTGATTAATTATGTGTGAAGTGTGTGTGTTCTAGATGTGTAAGTGGCTAATATAGGCTTCTTTTTTTTATGGGTGGATAGGAGGTCGAAGGATATAGGATCCTTGTGTATGCGGTTCAGAGATACTTGCGTATCGTGGCTATACATTCCAGTGCGGAGGAGTTTGTTGTGGGCGAGACGGCGCATGTTTGGGAGTTTGAGAATGGATATATTGATCCCGTGAGTGGTAAGTTTATTATTTCATTCTTCTTTATATATTTAGGTCCAAATACTGACGGTGGTTTGAATTAGGCCTCACCATCACCCCCAGCGCATCCTCAAAATCATGCATCGACATCCACCTCTCCACTGTCCTCGGAAAAACCCAAATCGTGACCTGGGACCTCACAAACCTCCGCAATAGCGAGTCAAATAGCACTACAACCACCACCAGTATCACCAAAAATGCCCTCTCCACCGCCTCCGCCGATGGAATTGACAAGGAAAAATTCAACGTGAACGCATGGGAGTACGTCATCCAAGACCGGAAACAAGACTTTATCGCCGAGTGGGACTTGAACTCTGCAACGTGCAAGATTTGGGGCGTGGCGGGCAGCCCGCTGGGGAGTATTGTTGCCGCGGTGATTAGCAATGAGCCGGACGATAGTTTGCAGTACATCACGCACTCGAAGGAGACGAGTCGCTTGGTGTTTGGCGTGCAGCTGGAGGGGGAGGAGTTTGTGAAGAGGGTCTATGGTGGGGATGTACTTGGGCCTGGTGAGTTTTTTTTTTTTACATATCCTTCTTTCTTTCTTTCTTTTGCTTCTTAGATGGGTGTACGATGGATGTGTTTTACTAACAAAACAATGTAGTAACGACGAATTGTTCGGAGAATTTCATCTTGGAGTGTGCGAATTTGCATGATCCGGAGGTTCAGGAGGAGGAGGGGATGGAGGTGGAAATCAGACACGAGCGCCAGAAATCGACGTTTGAGATCTTGACTGCCACCCTCAAGGAGCGGGCATCTCGAGATGCAGTCTGTAACGTTCGAATGTACGTCTTCCCCTCCCCCCCCCCGCCTTCTCTCCTAAAAGATAATACAAACTTACAATAATCCCCCAGCCTGCAAACCTCCTCAACCCCCTCCCTCACAACCTCGCTCTCCCGCAACATCTACCGCCCCTCCACGCTCACCGCAACCCGCTACCTCACCTGCCTCCGCCTTTTTCCGCAATCCCGCCGCGAGGACGGCACGCCAATCATCCCCCTACACACGCCCGAGCCCGCCATCATCGCCTCCATCGTTGCGAATATCCTGCAGGCTGGGAGGGCGATTAACCACACCGACGAGATCTCGGTGCTGGTCATGTACAATGCCACCATCGTGGGCCTTGTCGGGCTGTGGAGGTTCGAGGATGGCGCGCTGGTGGGGGAGTTGCTTCAGGGCGTGAATTGGTTGAGGAGGCAGGAGGTGTTTAAGAGTGGGAGTGGGGCGAAGGGGGCGGGGGATTTGAAGGTGGAGCTGGAGTTTATTAAAAAGAGGGTTGTGGAGAGTGGTGGTGGTGGGGGGGGAAGGGGAGGGGCAAAGAGTGCCGGTAGAGGTGGTAGTGTAGGTGGTGGTGGTAATACTGGTGGAAGTCCATCCCGAGGACGAAGACGCTCCAGCGCCAGCAACCGGGACCGCGGAACCTCGAGCCACCATAACCACCACGACCAACCCCCCGCGTCGCCCACGCTGAGCGAGCGCGAGAAGGAGTTACTTGGCGAGCATGGCGGGATCGTGGGGGATAAGCTGACGAGGTGTGGTGTTTGTGGGGAGGGGTTCCGCTGGGACGATGTGGATATCGCGGAGTGTGGGGGGGGGCATAGGTTTCGTGAGTTATATTATATTCGTTCCTTGAGGGGAGGGGAGGGGGAGAAAAGTGCTAACGTGATCCAATCCTTCGGAATATATAGCAAGATGCGCAATCACCGCAATCCCCATTCAGGCCGGCTCGACGTGGAAGACATGTTCGATCTGTGAGAGGGTCGTGCTCGATAAATACAAAATCCCGGTTTTCCCTCCTCCTCCACCACCACCTCCTCCTGCTCCAGCAGCACCCCCCATCCTCCGGGAACAAGACGAGGACGGAGACCACAATATGGATATGGATATAGATGTCGTCCAAAAAGAAAAAGAAAAAGAAAAAGAACCCGAGAAGGAGGTTCTACAGGAGGAGCAGCAGCAACAAGTCGTCTCCCTCCTCGACGTCGTCCTCAAGGCATGGGATATCTGTGTCCACTGCGGTGGGAGGTTTCGGTGAGTGTATCGGTGATAAGTTACCTAGGTAGTTTATAGATATCTACCTATATATATCTATACCTGCAGAAGTAGGTATCTTACCTGATGTTGGGTGGTATCTAAGTATCCATCTATCCCCCCCTCTATCTATGAATCCATGGAGGAAATGTTTTATATCATCTAGATCTCTATAGATCTAGGTTGTACATAGAAGAGGTTTAGGACCTTGTTCGAATTCTTCCAAGTTGAAAGCCCAAAAATTAAAATACATTTTACAAAAAAAAAAACAATTCAACTTGTAAACTTTTTTCTTTATTTCTTCGCCCTAGTTAATTATAAGCGCAGCTGTATACATGAAATTTAAGATTTCGTATTTCTACCTACATTCTCACTGCTCATGATACACGACTGCATGATCATGATCGTAAGAGCAACATGTACAGACCCCCCCAACCAAATTTTTTTTTTAAAGACATGCGTTCTAATTTGTATAATTATTAAAAAAAACTCATTTTCAAAATTGTACACTGCAAGAGGGGAAGGAAAAAAAGAAAGAAGTAATGATAAGAGTGTGTTGGGGGGGGGGGGGGGGATGGGTGAATAGAGAACGAGAGAGCGAGAGAGCGAGAGAATCGAAACCCCCCCTCCCTAACTAGCAACCCCCCCAAAAAAGTGAATAATCATGCATGTGTACAACACCGGCGGTACCGGTAGCGATTGGTTTATTATGTGTGTAATTAATCGACATCACTCAGACAGGACGATTGCAAGAAAAAAAAAAAAAAGGGGGGGGGGGGGGGAGGGAGCAGGAGGAGTAACATTTGTTGTTCTAGAAATAGGATTATAAGACGGGGTAGGTGGGTTGGTTTGTTGGTTGGTGGATGAAGAGAGGAAAATGAAGCAAGCGTCAAGACAAGAACGAGGGGAAAAAAAATATAATAGAGGAGGAAAGGGACAAAAGGGACAAAAAGACAAAAATGTAGGCGAACGAGGAGAGAAAAAAAAAAAAATGAAAAGTAGCAAAAAGAGAAAAAAAAGAAAAAGAAAAAAGAAAAAAGGTAGATAAAATAATAAATAAACACATTCATGGGTATCGTAATTAACTTTCCCCATTCTCTTTCCCCCTTCCCCCTTCCCCCCCCTTCTACTCCTTCTCTTTCCCCCACATACACTCCCAAAAAATTTATCTGCGTTCAAAGAACCAGCTTGTCCGCTTTGACTGCTGTTGCTCCTGTGCTGCAGAGCTTCCCTGTGTTCCCGAGAGCACGACAGGAATGTTTCCGTTTATAAAGTTTCCTTCACCTCCCCCACCACCACGAAGGGGCTTGGCGATCCTGGATGATGCACCTTGGAAGCTGAAGCCTGCTGGCTGAAGGGACTTGGACCCAATCTTCACGGCCTCTAATCGTTCTTTCACGGCAGTAAGTTGTGCCTCGAATCTAGGGTTTTCTGTTAATTCCCAAACAAAAGTAATACTTGGAAGGGGTAGAGACGAACCGATGGTTTGCAGCCGTCAGCTTCTCCTGACTCTCTTGTAATAAGCTTTCCAAGCTGGTTATTCTCTCGTTTCTTGCAATCAACTTCCTCTCGGCGATTGCAACCTCCTTCTTCAGGCTACTGTTCTGCTCAACAAGTTGCCGCTGAACGTGAGTGAGTTGCTCAAGATTCCTTTCAAGGAAGGCCATCTTCTTCTGCTGTGCGCGGTTGTTCGACGAGCGAAGTACATTGTTGTATTGCTCGCGTGTTTCGTCCAAGGAGATTTCGAGTTCGACGACCTAGATGCCATACCGCTCAGAAAGATAAAACCCCAGAAGAATACTGTTTCCGGAATACATACGCGTTCACAACGATTTTGAAGGTCCCTCATCAGTGATTTCTTCATCACATCAAACTCAGCCATCTGTTGGGCAATGGTTTTGCCGTTTGGTAGAGCACCACCGGCACCATTTGTTCCACCAGCCTTGACTTTCCTCTCAAGCTCCTCCATGTTTGCCTTGAGCTTCTCGTTTTCTGTACTCTTGTTGTTGAGCTCAATCTTGAGCTCTTCTAGCATCTTAAGCTCAACGTCCTTTTTACTGTTGTATGCCTTCTCTAGCCGTTCCTGTAATTCAGCTGCACCAGCTTCACCGAGGTTCTTTCCAATGAGTTCTTCGTACTCCTTCTCAATGGCAACTAATCGCTCCTCTAGTTCATTTCTTCGCTTTGCAGCAGCAATCTCTTGGTCTGTTCTCTCGTTGAGGGAAAGTTCGGCCTGCCTAACTATGCCTTGAGTTTCAACTAGCTGAGAGCGCAAGCTTTTGAGGTCGTTGACGCTGATGTCGACACCTCCACTGTGGCCATCTGTCAACTGATCGACTCTTTCGATAATCTGCCGAATCTTCTTTTCGTTTTCGGAAAACACCTCTCCTCCAAGATCGAATCCAGCCATCATCTTGGCCATTCTCTCGGCCTTCTTCTTCTCCTTTTCGTCAATCATTGCTGACGTCTCCTTGGTCGACATCTTGACATCGAGAAGATGTTGCTTGACTTCATCCAATTCTGTCGTGAGTTCGGAATTTGCCTCCTTCAGACCATCCATAGAAATTTGCATCTCCTTGCTTTCGAAACAAATCTTCTCCATCTGCATCTTGAGTTCATTTGCCTCTTGGGCAAGCCTTTCGTTATCCCGTACAGTTTTGGTGTCGTGCTCTTTAAGGAAAGTTAGCTCTTCTTTGGCGTCCTTCAGGGCCTTCTCCACAATGGCAAGCTGAGATTCCCTGTCGGCAAGTTGATCTTGTAGCTCATTTTCCCTTCTCAAAAACTCCTCCTTTTCGTCTTTCTCCAAAGGAATCAGTGGTGTCGATGATCTGAGGTCCATGCGGCTATCTGGCCTGGAGGAAGCACTGGAGAGGGCTTCTGAAAGCGGCCTGGCAGCAGAGGGGGTTCCGGGGCGCTGTCCAGCACCGGATTTTAATCCACCGTCGACTCCACTGAGGGGCGCCGTCCACTTTTCTTGTGGAACAACATCGCCTCCTCTCCATATGGTTACTTCTGATTCAAGCTGGTTGACATATTCTGAATACGTCATATTCAGAGTTTGTGACTTTTTAAGCAAGGCCTTGAGTTCAGCAGGAGAAAGCTCAGCATTGACTTTGGCCTTATTCTTGATCGCCTTTGCTCGCATACCAAAGCGCAATGTTGATAGTGTTTCGGCGTCATTGTATGACGACGGCGAGCAGTTGATGATCAGAGTGGTCCTGGAATTTCCTCCCAAGGACTCTTGTAGAATTCTGGTAAGTTTCGAATCTCTGTATGGGACGTGGGTTGATTTTCCGTCGGTCAGGGAGTTGATGACCATCCCTAAAGCTGAAAGAGACTTGTTGATTTTCTTTGCCTCCTCAAGCGTTTGACCAGATGCACCAGTCTTTCCAACTTTTTCAGAACCAGCCAAATCAACCAGGTAAAGGTGACCATTCTTGGCCGATCCAGTCTCGACGTTCTTTTGCGAAATGCTGATTAGGAAAATCGAATGTGACCGAGAAGATTCCTGATTCATGTTTGTAGCCGCAATTGATCTTGCCGCACCTCCTCTTCGCATAACCTCGTAAACCTCTTGGACATTGCACACATATAACTCCAACAGGCCCTTGACGTACACCCCCCGAGCCTTGTCTTCGTGAACAGGTAAGTTATCGTTTACCGGATTTAGCAAATCTCGAATCCTCTCCATGTAAATTTCCATATAGGACACCCTCACGGTGTATTCCATACTTTGTGGTGAATTTGTGATTGAGGAAAAGATCTGTTCTACTATTCTTGGGATGATACCCTTGTGTGCCTCGTTATCGATATCGGCGCCCATCATGGTGTATGATTTACCCGCGCCAGTCTGACCGTAAGCGAAAACCGTTCCATTGTAACCGTTCAAGATGTCGTCCACTGTAGGCTTGATTGAAAAGTTGAAGACGTCGGCTTGCTTCGAGTTCATGTCAAAGACTCTGTCAAATGTAAATGCCCCGCTTGCCTCCTTGCTCTATACACATCCTGGGGTGTCAGTGTTCCGACTCTACAATTTTGGCCTCGGGCAGAATTAGTCCATCCACACATACCATCACCTCACACGTATCTTCGGTGTGGAACTGCACAATTGGCTCTCCACCTTCTCGAATTTCGATAGAATTCTGTGGTCGGAAGCGAGCCACCACTAAATCATGCAAACATGTCAGTAAGCTCCAATCCCACTACATCCCCAAAGCTGCGCCATGAGAATCCTGTACCCTTGATGGTGTTGTAGCTCGCAGAGCCCCCGCCACTCCTATCGGTAGCATTAGTGATTGTAGCACGCAAAGCTGTAAAGAGCTGGAGGTGGGTCCATACGCCATCTTGAATGCCTGAGGGGAGTGTAGTCGTGAGAATTAAGGACGAGCAAGCTATTGAGCTGCGTCTGGGTGTTGCGAGTTGGTATTTGGTTGCGGGATCGTGCTGCTCCGACGGGCGGCCAGATGCCTGTTTGTTTGCCGTACTCTGCTTGCTTGAGGTATGATACTTGCGGGAGGGGGGGGGTGCGGGAGGAGGATCGGAGCTAGGCGGGGTAACGTGCTTCACTAAGCGAGTGTGCACAGAGCAGAGGGGCAGGCGTCGTCAGGGGCCCCACGATGGCTTGCGGGCTGGGACTTTGTTTGAACGGACGGTGATGTTTGTGAGCGTTTATTGCGATGTTTTCTCGTGCGGGACTGTACTCCCGATAGGCCTGGTCGCTTGCTCTGCTCTGCTTGCTTGCTTGCTCGCTCGCTCGCCTTCTGGGCGTGCTAGGGTGAGTGGAGGAAGGGGCTTTGGTGTGGGGAGGGGGGTGTTTGGCGTGGGGATGCTCAAGCGGCGCTGGCCGGCAGCTGCAGGGGCGTGCCAGAGGGGCGCCAAGGCTGCTGCTGTGCTGTATCCTTCTGCCGCCGCCAGAACAATCGCCGCTGCCACGATACCAATCAGAAGCTGGGGCAAGATAGTGGGGGAAGATCTCAGATTCGATTCCGATGTAATTTATACTTCATAGGTAGTTATGGCCGGAATCTACCTTGTACCGATACAATGTTTGTATATCTGTATTAACATGATTATGATAGCACAGCTGAGCTCTACGTCTGACTTTCCGCTTGGTGCACAGCACTGGCTGGCTGGGCTCGACGCCATAACTCAATTCTCCTCAGGCCTAGGCCATGGATGGTCCCTGAAACAGCGGACCTGAAGCGCATCCCCCTTAACCTCCGGCAGCTTTGCTAGGCCCTGCATCAGCTACCAGCAGGCGTATTCTTCGGCATATCACGTGTCAGCGCATCTGCATACCCAGCACTACCCGCGCCCTGCGTTGCGCCCAGCACCTCCACAATCCACTGCCGACCGCCGTCCGTGGATAGCCGCGGCAGCGACTCCCCACTCCCCTCCACACGTCACTCTCTGCAAAAGATGCGGAACCCCGAGAAAGCGTGCTCCGGGTGCCCCGCCACACCGGCGCTCCCGAGGCGCGGATGGACCACTCACTCCCTAACCGGGCAGTTTATATATCGCCCCCCCCGCCCCACACACCTTCCCCGGGCCCCGGCGATATATCTTCAACATCTCCATATTCTCGAATAATCAACGCCCCATCGATACCCTTTGATTAAGCGCAGCTTTTGTTCGTTTTTGTCACATCACAATCACACTTCATATAGCAAAAGATGCTTTCCATGAGGGCTTCCACGAGGAGCACACAACGGCTCTCCCAAATCGCCAGGCAATTCACATCCTCCTCCGCCGCACGGATAGGAGAGGATGTCTACATCCTCAGCGCCGTCCGAACAGCCACCGCAAAGGTACTTGCCATCATCCCCCATCTCCAAAAATTCTTATTAACAGAACCCCACAGTTCCAAGGCTCCTTCAAAGACACCCCCGCCCCAAAACTCGGCGCCGCAGTCATCAAGGAGGCAATCCTCCGCTCGAAAATCCCAGCATCCCTAATCTCTACAGTCTACTTTGGAAACGTCATCTCCTCCGGCTTGGGCCAGGCCCCCGCCCGTCAAGCTACAATCTTCTCCGGCCTCGCCCCAACCACGGAATCAATCACAGTCAACAAGGTCTGCGCATCGGGGCTCAAAGCAGTCTCTCTCGCCGCACAGGAAATCCAACTCGGACACGCCACCGCCGTGGTGGCCGGTGGGATGGAGAACATGAGTCTCATCCCACGATACATCCCCCGCACGCAGCCCTCCTACGGGCACGTCACGGCCGAAGACGGCCTCATGAAAGACGGCCTCACGGACGTCTACCACAACTTTGCCATGGGAAACTGCGGCGAAAACACGGCAAAGAAGCTCGGAATCACACGAAAGGACCAGGACGACTACGCCATCGAGTCGTACCGCCGCGCTAAAGCCGCGTGGGACGCAGGCCTCTTTGACGAGGAGATCGTGGGCGTGGAGATCCCGCAGCGCAAGGGCCCCGCGCTGCTCATCACAAAGGACGAGGAGTACGAGGCCATCAACGTCGCCAAAATCGGAACCCTCAAGCCCGCATTCATCAAGGAAACGGGGACAATCACCGCCGCAAACGCCTCCACCCTCTCCGACGGCGCCTCCGCGCTCGTCCTCGCCTCGAAAGCAGTCATTGACGAGCACGGCCTCCAGGGCAACAGGGCCCTGGCGCGCATCGTCTCGTACGCCGACGCGGCCACAAACCCAATCGACTTCCCCATCGCGCCCGCCCTCGCAATCCCAAAGGCCCTCGAGAGGGCCGGCCTGGAGCTGAAGGACATCGCAAAGTTTGAGATCAACGAGGCGTTTGCGGCCGTCAGCAAGGCAAACGAAATCATGCTCGGCCTCGACCCGGCAAAGGTCAATGTCCGCGGAGGCGCCATCGCGCTCGGCCACGCGCTCGGTAGCTCTGGAAGCAGGATCATGGTGACGCTGTTGCACCAGCTGGAGAAGGGAGAGTATGGTCTTGCGGCCATCTGTAACGGCGGAGGCGGTGCCACCGCCATGATTGTCCAGAAGCTTTAGAAGCGTTGACCCGATTATATTTTTTTTTTCTTTTCTGTTTTTCAAAATTTTGGCTGCAGGTGTTGTACATGTTTTTGATCATTTGAAATGTTTTCTTTGGCGCTCTCGATTTTTGAGTTTTTCTTTTTAAATTTTTTCTTGCCTTGCAATTGCAATTGTATATAAGTGTCCATCTTCCAATTCTGTTAGCAATTGCCATATATATGTACCTAACTTATAATTAGGTAGGTAGCAATCATGCATATAGAGATCTAGAGCTCGAGTAGCTCTTGCAATTGACATCTTTTTACATCTGTGTTCCTCTCCAAGTACGTATACTGTGAATTCAGTTCGAGATCTAGCTATATATCTATAGCTAATTAGTTTCATATATATACGTATACATTTATATATTTTATTTTATTTTATATTTGATTTTTTGTTCTATATAATACATCGTAATCTGCAGCCCGATCGCGATGGCTGGTACCCAAACAAAAAGGTGATCTCCAGCTCTCTCTCTCTTACGTCTCGTACGTGAGCCCTCTCCGGATCCACCTCGAGCTCCTCAACCCCCATTTGTAGAAGAAGAAGTCTAGAGTACACCAGTTTTCCAAGCCTTGTAACCGAATTAAGCTTAAGAAGCAGGATATAACCAAAAAAAAAAGAAAAGGAAAGAAAAGGAAAGGAAATATTGAGACAGCACAAAAAGCAAAGGAAAGGGAGAAAAAGAAAGGAAACATGAAAAAGGAAAGAAACCCATAACCCGTACCAGTATACCGTAGCCCCGTAATCCATGATAGTGAGAAGGAAAACACTCGAAAAAACCACCTCGCAACAATCACCATCTTCATCACAATTCCCCCCCCTCCTCCACAACTAACTCACTCACTCACTCAAACCCACTCAATTCCCTCACTCGGTACTGGTAAAAGGGTGTCTAAGCAACAACCCTCCTCCCAAAAACCCTCAACCTCTTGACCCCCCCATCAGGCACAATCGTCATCTTGACATGCGTAAACACCCTCCCCTCCCCGCACCCCAACAACTTGGTACTCGGGTACGCATGCTCCCTATCCGCACTACACCTCTCCCCCGCCACAATCGTCCTCCACTCCGCCTCGCCCACGCCAGGCTCCGCCTTCCTCCCTCCCGCCGCGCCCGCAGCCCTCCAATCCAACCCCTCAATCCTCACCTCCCTCGGGAAATTCCCGCGATAGTGCGCAGTATCCACAACCACCTCCTCAATCGTCCCCGGCGCACCAAGACGCACGATAACCCAATCCACATGCCCGGGTGTGCGCGACCGCTTCGTCTCCCACCCGTCGCCCATGTTGATGCCGCGGCCGGGGAGGAGGAGGTTCGTGGCCTTGCCAAAGTGGGCGTCGGAGAAGGATGTGACGAGGCCGCCGCTTGTGACGTGGGCGAGGTCGATGATGGAGTTTGGGTCGCTTGGGAAGATGGGGGTTACTGTGCCGTAGAGGCGGAAGCGGGCGATTCCTGTATTTGGGCGCGGGGGGTTAGTTTATGGAGGTGGAAGGAGGGGGGAGGAGGAGGGGAGGGGAAATAAGGTACACACCTCCATCGGGATACTGGCTGAGCTTGACGTGCGTGTAGCTCCTGTCTGTGGGCCTCTCGAGCACCCAGAAGTGGCGCTGGCTTGGCCCGCACTCTTGCTTGGGGAGGATGATGTCCCACTATTGATAATCTGATTAGCCCACGGCCATCTGAAACAACAGAAACCAGCAAACGTAAAATGTGAGTTGTTGTATGCGGCCTGCAATCGCAAACCGCAACCGACAACTGCAGCTCTGCACAACCACATACGAGGTAATACAAAAAAAAAACCACCACAACAAACCACAAAACAAACACAAAACGCGCAAAATGTAAAAAAATAAAACATAAAAAAAGAAGAGATGGAAACATACCTTGGTCTCCTCCGTCAACACGCCTCCAAAGCCGACATTCGCGCCCTCCACCGTAATCGTCGGCGCATGATTGCCATTGAAAAACGCCGTATCGATCTCCACGCCCACAACCTTCCCGCTCGGCACGCCCAGCTTCACAACCACCCAGTCCCGGTCCTCGGGGTTGTGTCTCCGCGTCTCCCACCCGTCGTACCATGCGCCAGAGTGCACAAAGTGGCCGGGCCGTTGGATGGGCGGCGTGGGCGTGAGGAGGTTTGTGGCGTCGGCAAAGTATTCGTCCGAGAAGGAGTGGATTGTGCCGCCCAGGGAGGCGGAGATGAGGTCTGTGGTTGTGTTAGTGGGTGGAAAGGAGTGGAAGAGCGCACGAGTGAAAGGAAGAAAGAGAGACGAATGAATGAATGAATGAATAGATGGATCTCTCAAATGACTCACCAACACATTTCGGTCCATACGTCGCCTGGAACTGCTCAGCGTCGAGTTTTGCTACTGGGGCCTTCATATTTGTGCGGTTGCTTCTTTTATTTCTTTCTTTCTTTTGATGAGGTTCTTGTTGAATTTGATGTTGATTTGATTATAAGCTTATCTTTAAAGACGAGGTCGAATTAATACACGATCCAGAGAAAGAAGCTTAAGGTTGGGAATAATTGAAAGAGAAAGAGAAAGAGAAGGAGAAGGAGTAGAAATAGAGCAAAGAAAAAAACGGTAATCCAAGGGTATTTAAACTCTGGCAGGAAGGAAGGAAGGAAAGGGAATGTTCGAAGGCGTCACCGCGAGCTTCGATAAGCACAGCTAGAGGTCCCCTCCCCCAGGTGGAATCGATAAAAGAAATGTAAAAGGGAACGGATATGCGAGTATGCGTGCGTGGGGTGGGGCCAAAGTCCAAGGCAAGGCTAAGTACATACCTATTACTCGATAGATACACTCGATAGCCAGCCCCGATAACGGTCCTTTGCGTAGCTGGGGTTGGATATACCGGAAAGAGGCAAGTGTATGCAGGAAAGCTTCGAAATGTTTTGTCGTACTGTAAAAAGTAAAGAGGAATTTAGAGGGAGCTTTGAATAATAGGAAGAAGGGAGAAGGAGGAAGGAATTCGAATGGAAGAACAAAAACTCCAGAAAGGAAGAAAGGGAAGGGCGGCCGTTTAAGCTTATCCTTTTATATCTATAGCCGTACCATGGATTTTGGTGGAGCGTACCACCACCTAGGTAGCTCGAGCACAAGCCATTGAGTCTGCCGGTACCACCTCCTAGACTCTATCTATCTGCCATACACTCTGTAGTGCACCACACACGACAGTACACACACGACCACAACAGCAGCCACCACTACCACCTACCTATCTGTACTCGTCAACTTCGTCGGTACACTCTCAACTCGTCAACTTCGTCGGTACACTCTCAACTCGTCAACTTCGTCGGTACACTCTCAACTCGTCAACTTCGTCGGTACACTCTCAACTCGTCAACTTCGTCGGTACACTCTCAACTCGTCAACTTCGTCGGTACACTCTCAACTCGTCAACTTCGTCGGTACACTCTCAACTCGTCAACTTCGTCGGTACACTCTCAACTCGTCAACTTCGTTGGTACACTCTCAACTCGTCAACTTTGTCGGTACACTCTCAACTCGTCTCCTGAGTCGTACACTCCTCGTCCCTCGTCGTGTGAGAAACGGCCCCTTTTATAGCCACGTCGGCATTAAAGGACCCCCCTACAAGCGCAGCGCCACTTCCTGCATGAAGCTGGTCGAACGGATCCTCGGACACGTCCTCTCGAGATAGCCGGAGTGATCCCCGCACGGTCGGCTGGGACGGCATGCGCAGACTCTGAGGCTTGTTCCGCCCCCGCTAGAGGGCTATCACAGGAAAGCCACGGTTTGGAGTCACGTGTTCAATATCCAGGATCTACTTGCAGGTCACGTGTCAGCTCACATGGGTCTGGGCTTCGAGACTCACATGGAAGAGTTGGGCTTGCACCACCAAATGGGGGAATCACAACTGGAAGAGTTGGGCTTGCACCACCAAATGGGTGAATCGCAACTGGACCCGGTGGAGGGGGAGGTGATTTGGGTTTCCGGCCAACGCTCCCTCCATCTTCTTCTCTCCATCAACCCACACACGCTGATACACATACTCGCCTTGATCTCGTCAATATTGTCTTTGTTCACACAACACTTTGCCCCCATTACAACACTCATCATCCTTGCGATGTCAGTCAGAGAGATAGCCTTCTTCCCCCCTAACAACTGCACAACAAACGAGCTTCGATTACGCACCTCCCACTTCAACCTAAAGAAATTCTTGGCTAGGGTTGAAGGCAGAGACATCCTCATCGGCCACGTGTACGAGAATCTGGAAGCGAACCCCGCCATGTACGATGACGACACCTTGAAATCGTACTGGGTGGACCCCATTAAAGGCCAGCCTGTCCCATGGACGCCACTCCAGAGGGGAGAGAAGCTCTCATTGAAACCCATCCCGGCCCACCTCTTCTCCCTACAACGAACTCCTGCTGCCCTCTCTGAACTGAGCCAAAGACCAACCACAGGCAAGAGGCGGAAAACCACAGAAAACATGGGCACACAAGTGGAAGACTTCACTCAAAGCAGCCAATACACCCAGGCAAGCTGTGCCGGCTCGATCGATCCGGGTCTGGATGCCGTTGAAGACTTGAGACAAGATAACATGGAAATTCGTTCTATGCTGAAATTGCTGCAGGATGACATCGCGGAAGTTACCGGGAAGGATGGAAAGCTGAACGAGATGGAAGAAAAGATGGAAAGACTGGCCAACAATCAGCTGAAAGACTCCGAATCAACTCAAGCTTTGACAACGAGGGTCATCTCTCTTGAAGAAGACGGCAAATCCAGAATGGACAGAATTGAGGAATCAATCGGACTGGCTGAGAAGAAGACCAAGGAAACCGCAGCAGTCGTTGAGGGACTTCAGGAGAACGGACCCACGGAGGAGCTGGTCCGAACAGTCGAACTTCTCGACTCCTACTCGAGAGCCCGCAACGTGGTGGTGTTTGGTTTCAAGGTCAACTTCGACATGACGGAGAACCCACTGGAGAGGGACCTTCCAGGAAACGATGCGGCTGCCTTTCTGGACCTCATTGGCCTGGGCCCGAGAGACGGGATTGGGAATTTCCTGGCAGTGAGAAGAGGGATGGGCATTCTCCAGGGATCGAAACAACTGGCCGCCCCACAACAAAACTCTCAACCCCGTGACCAACAAGACCAGGCACACTCGGAGGATGTCGAGATGAACGATACACCAACCGGAGAAGAGATGCCGATGTTCCAACCTCCTCTGGTTATATCATTCGAAAACTCATTCCGGGCGAGAGACGTCATCTACAAATTCCTGGAATGGAAGAGAAGCCCAGAAAACGCGGAGTCGGAGATCAACGCAAGGATTGATACCACACTCCGGGAACGTCAACTGCAGAAGGAGACACAGCAAGTGGTGAACACTCTCAGAGAAAAGGGGATGGACGCAAGATACCGTCCCGGTGGCAAAATTGCAATCTTCAAAAATGGAGGGACGTTCGACAGGTTCCTGGATCAATCGGAGTGGCCCAGGGGTGAAATTGGAGCAAACACAACTACCCAATCTGCAGGTACGAGAACTGGTACGAGAGGTGGTTTTCGGAGACGGCTACCGAGGTTTGGAGGCTTGAGAGGCGGTGCATCCCCGATGGACTAGCACTCAGGGCCAGTGTTCAAACTCAGAGTGGTTTACTGGAACTTGAATGGGGGTTGGGCAGCTAAGTTTCCCCGAGCAAGGGGAAGAATGATGTATTCTGATTCTTTTGATGTTGTATTTATTGCTGAACCGTGGCTTAGAAGAGCGGAGATCCCCATGGTGCAAGCCAGGGGATGGACGCTGTATCCGAGCCTACACCCCCAAGATCTTAACTCTCCCTTACTCCCCTCCTATGGTGGATTGCTAATGTATGTTAGAACTTTTCTTAACCCCTTCTTTCTTGTAAATAATTTCTTTGACGATTCCTTTACGGATCTCATTTCGTTTAAATTTGGTTCTGTTTCCTTTGTTGGGGCATATATACCCCCCTCTAACTCAACGATACTCGGGAGAAATGTGGTGGATCCCTTTGATAGACTTTGTGCGACAATGGAGGAACCGAGGCTGGTGGTGGTAGGGGATCTGAATGCGAGGCTGATTGTGCAAGTGGACGAGGATGATGATATGATGGTTGACGGAATGGACCTCAGAGGGAGAAGGATCTCTAATCTATGCAGGGAGCACTCGTTGATTGCGTTGAATGGAGGTGCCCCAGGTTCATGTGGGTACACTTACTTGAGGGGCACGACGAGATCAGTGTTGGATTTGGTCATCTGCTCGAGAGAACTCACAGCGGAAGGAGGGAATGGGGACTGTTCAATGCTGTTGGAGCAATGGCACGAAGACTCTGATCACAGGCCAATATCGATCATGCTGGAAGTTGGACGCCCACCACTGATGGACAAAGTGTTGAGAGAGGAACTGCCTTTCGAGTCCCCTCCAGACTGGTCTGGCCTTGACTTCTCCATGCTGGACGAACTGGAGGAGACAACGAGGTCCGCCATCAAACGAAAACCGGTACCGAACTCTCACCCGATGGCTCCACCCCCGAAGAGAACAGCAAGAGAGGAAGAGACAGACCCCACACTGGCCAGGTCCATCAGCTCCATCCGGAGGGAAATGAAACAAATCGCGAGACACCCGAGATTTACAAACTCCGCGAACCTCATGGAACGCTACTCGACCTGCAAAAAGACCCTGGCAAGGATGCCCAAGGAGGAGAGATCTCAGAGGAGAATGAACCTACTTGCCAAGCTGGAAACATGCAAAGGTGGGAAATACTTTTGGGATACAGTGAAACAGGCACTTGGCAAAGGCAGAACAAAGGAGGATTGGTTGATCTCCCCACGAGCTGTGGCACAGGAGATGGAACGGGCGTTCGCGGGAGGACAGACTGGACCAGCCCAACCAACCCACGCCGAATTACCCCCACCATGCCCGATTCTGGATGACTTCTTTGACGCGGATGAGGTGAGGAGCGCGATACAGGGGATGAGAGCCTCGGCGGACGGATGCGACAAAATATCGACTTGGGAATTGAAAGAAATGGATGGCGCTCTGCCGATCGTTGAGCTGTTCGAGGAAATCGCAAGAGCTGGAAGGGCACCGCAGTCCTGGCACCAAGCTCATATCGTCCCATTGCCAAAGAAAGGTCCGCAGACCCCCCAGAACGTTCGGCCCATCTCCATACTTCCCAGACTTCGAAGGCTGTACACCACTCTTCTCATGAGACGACTGTATACCTGGTGCAATGACAATTCCCATCTACAACCTACCCAGAACGGGTTCAGACCCGGTAGAAGAACCTCAGATAACATTTTCCTGCTGATGTGCCTGGTTCTGCGGGCGGAGAAGGAGGGTAACCCAGTGTTCGCAGTCTTTGCTGACCTGGTGAAAGCGTTTGACATGGTGGACCGAGGCAAGCTTTTTGCGGCGCTGAAGGCCTGGGGAGCTTGGGGCAGACATCTGGAAGTTGTGCTTTCCATGTACGAAAACACGAAGGCGTGTGTCAGAATGGATGGCCGTTTCTCACGATTTTTTGATATCAAAATGGGGGTTCAGCAAGGCGACCCGCTATCGCCTCTGCTTTTTATCATGTACATCTCTCAGCTTGATTTGTTGGACCAGGATGACCCAAGCCTCCTCTCTCTGGGGCTCTCAAGGACCAGGATTCCCCTACTGTTGCTTGCGGATGATCTGACTTATGCATCACTGACGGTGGAGGGATGTCAGAGGAAAACCAATGTGCTGGAACGATGGACAAAGGAATGGGGAATGAAGGTGGGGCTGCCAAAGACCTTTGTGATCGCCTTCAATACTCCACCAAGGCCGGCCTCGGACTTCTCACTGCATCTGGGAACCACCGACAATCAAATTCACAGAGCAAAGAATCAATCTCACAATGGGTTTCTCGTCTCTGAGGGAAGGGGATGGAGAGTAGACGCACACACGGAAAAAGTCATCTTGAAGGCGTCGAGGGTTGCGTCCTCACTTATGGTCACTCGAAAACACATGGGCCTGCCGTCTCCAGCAAGATTTGTGGGTCTGTACAACTCGCTGGTGGAACCACACTTCTCATTTGCGGTCGAATCCTACTTCCCCTCAGCTCCGGCGTCGACAACCAGGGAAATTGACGGCCTTCAAATTCGATTTGCCCGGTGCGCACTGGGACTCCCGGCCTCGACAAACCGACTTCTGGTGATGGCTGATTTGGGCTTGATACCCACCAGCGTGAAGCTGCTGGCACTTACGCTCCGTTTTGTGGTGTACATATTGCGATCAGTGTTGGGTAAGAGAGAGGGACCGGACGATCGCCCTGTGTTCCACGCCCTGATGGACTCGTATCTGATGTGGAAAACAACGAAGAAGGGTTGGTACGCAGACCTCACAAAAAAGGTGGAGGGAACTGCTGCTGGACACATGGCGGCGCTTCATGCTCTCCTGGAATCAACCTGTGCCTCAGCCTCCACAGCGACCCCGATGTCACCTGAGGTTCAGAACTTGCCGGGTTCCTTTGTTCGACGCTACAGGACAAAAGCAACGGAGGAATTGAGGACCTTTGTGCGCAACTCGACCAGGATGGAGTTTTTGGCCTCGGCCAGGGAAGACATGAGCCTGGAACTGACTGCACATCCCAAGCCTTACACCTTTTTACCGTGCCACCTCTCTTTCCCAATGGCAAAATTCAGATTCGCGACACACTCTCTAAAAATACACTCCGGCCGCTTTTCCGGAATGGAAAGGAAAGAGAGACGATGCCGATTCGGTTGTGATTCAGTGGAGGATGAGATGCATGTTCTCATGTTCTGCCAGAACTTCGACCCCGAAAGGGAGGCTTGGCTGGAGGAGATGGAGGGACTGGGAATTCGTGGGGAAGTTGTGATGGAAACGATGGCGTACCAGAGAGACCAGGGGGTAGCTAGATCGGTGGGAGGCTATATGGGTCTTATTATGAGACTGGTGGAATACTCGGCGGAAATGTGAGAATGGCTCCGTGGGAGAGGGGGGCGAATGGAGAAAGGGGAGGAGGCTGGAGAAATGTATCTAATCAGAGCAAGGAGGCTACGGGTGGCGTCGGAAGAGGCAGGAGGGGAGAAATCATCTAAGTACAAGGAGGCTACGGGTGGCGTCGGATGAGGCAGGAGGGGAGAAATGATCTAAGTACACCTGTTGTCGAGGCGATATGTATCTAGCGGGGCAAATGGCGGGGGGAGAGTAATTGCGAGCGGGGAACTAGAGAAGGGTATCTGGTTCGAGGACTTGAGGGTAACGGATGGGATGATGAGGTGACTGGAGGGTGTGGAGGATATGTAGAGTGGGGAAGGGACGGGGGTGTGGGGGAAGGGTGAGGAGGGAAAGCGGAGTTAGACACGGGGATTGGGGTTACATAGACAGGAGGTATACAGGGGGACTGGGGTACATAGACAGGGAACACGAGACTGGGAGGCAGGATTACCAGGGACATAGAAGGGAAGGCGGAGTAGATGAACCCTCGCGTACTACGTTCTTGGCGGGAACTTTTGTATTTAAAGTTAAGGCGGGGGCTAGTCCCCAAGGGCCAAAAAAAAAAAAAAAAAAAAAAAAAAACTCTACTCTACTCTACACCACCCCCCTTGACTCGACCAGCAACATGCCCTGTTTCCTAGGGGGGTGCAAGCATGATATCCGGGCCGGCTCTGTCGGTACAGTACTGACAGTCCATACAGTACCTACTCATCCACACAGCTGCAATGGCTGAGATACACACGACTGTAAAGTACAAATTTACCCCCCCCCCCCTAGCTTATCGGGCGCGGCCGTCCCCCGCCAAGCTGGGAAGCCGACATGACAGGCCTGTGCCTTGCCTCCCTGCTTGCTTGCGGCCTGGCCAGCCATTGCAGTAGCTCTCACTTATCTCTAATCTCCAGCTCAGGCTCTAGTTCGCGGTATACACCCCCGTCGAGATGCGCATCGCATCATACAAATGATAGAGTACAGTGCATACAGTCTCTCCTTGGCGGACGAATGGATCCGGGCCATATGGGATATCTTCTCGATGCGGAAAGATGACACACCGACACACCTGATAGTGTAAGTAGCTTTTGCCCACGCCCAAGGATAAGATGCAGGACTCAGCTTGGCTGGCCGGCCCTACCCTGCATCGGTATGTATGCACCTGCTTTGGTTTTGGTGACGGCTCCCACGGGCATTGGCCGTCTTGCCGACAGACGAGCATCGAACAATCCAGATGCGCTGCTGCTGTCTCGCCCTCTGTTCTGTCTGGCCGACGTAGAGTAAGCACAGACCGTCCGGTCGCATGTGTATGGTCGGATTCGGATTCGAGGCATGGATCGAGATACTGGTTCCTGGGTAACGTAACTAACTACACGCTTGCTGTACCTAAGGCCTCGGGTATAGGCGGGTACCACATGCCTCACGCGACAAATTTTCCAACGGGTTTCTTTAGTCTCATGGGGCTTCTTGGTGGTGAAGGGGAAGAGCTCTACTGTTACCTAATTATAAAGGGATTTTTCTCTCCATGGCTTGCAGGTACTCGAGTAGCGCAATTCCAGCAACAAAATTCGGCACTCTACTCAGTGCACTGCACTGTCAGATCAGGTTCCATCCAATTGATGGATGGCCTCAGCCTAGGCCTAGAGTACATACCCACGATCCAAAGGAGGAAGCAATATGGAGAAAAGAAAGAAAAAACCGCGGCATGCATCGACTCCTCGCTAGTACGCGAAATTGTGCGATCGATCCAGAATATTCTCCATAGGTACAGATTAGAGTAAGGCTATGGGTTAGCCTGCGTTGCCTTGCCTGCCTGCCTTCCGGACTGTCTTGCGCTGGGGAAAGCTGGAATGGAAGGCTAGGTATCGGCCGGGCATACAGCGCATTTTTATTAAGGAATTGTGGGGTG
Organism: Peziza echinospora; assembly: GCA_024516245.1. Lineage (NCBI taxonomy): Eukaryota > Fungi > Ascomycota > Pezizomycetes > Pezizales > Pezizaceae > Peziza > Peziza echinospora. The sequence goes on along the minus strand of JAJLQT010000010.1, from coordinate 117,474 downwards.
CGCGGGACGTTTCCCCCCGGATTTTGAAGAGTGGGGAGTGGCTTTGCCAATGTTCACTACGGTCGGTCGGTCGACGTCGGTAGCTTGCAAAAAGAAGTATACCCCAGACAGACCCCCAGATTGGGACTTACATAAAATCAATCGAGTCAGGCAGGTAAATAAACAATTAATTGTGAGTACCTTGTTACCAGATACCTTAGATAGGTAGAGGATCATCATCTGCTCTACTCTACAAAGGATGCAGCTGCAGCTTCTCGGAATGTCGGAACCAAAACAGGAAAAAGAAAATTTAAAAAGGAAGAAACCGTAAGGCAAAAGAAAGGAAAGATTGGAGACCGGTACCCTGGACCCCCATTCTTCGGAGAAACACATTGCAACCCTCACTCGTCTAGGCCTTGCCATGCATGCGCATGTCTCCAGTCAGTAGTTTTTTGTTTTGTTTTTTCAAACACTCTTTCTTATCTTATCTTCAATTGTTGTATACAACAAGCATGCGCGACGGACGCGAAGGAATAATAAAGGGAAAAAAAACAAAAAGAAAGGGCCTCGACGCGATCGGGTGGGTTATGTAGCCTAGGTGCATGTTCTCGTGCCTCATGGAGGCCTTCTTATCAGTACATCTATGTATGTACAGGTATCGGTCAAAAAAAAGTGTTTGTTCCTTTCCCTTTCAAACCTGCAGCTGGCAGATATTGATCGGAACATACTTACTTATTACTTATCTTTTGGCCGCAACTGTATACCCGCGAATCGTTTTTGTTATTTTTTACTTTTACTTTTTTTCTCTTTTATTTTATTTCTTTTTTTTTAATTGACGTCAATTGTCAATTAAAGGTGTAGGTTACCTACTTGAGGTATATGTATATGTCAGCTTGATTATGATTTGGTTGATATTATGCATTGATGACTGCATACCTAGGTGCTTCGATATAGATATAGAGCTTCGGAAATGATGTTGTAAAATGAAGTAGAAGCAAGAGCCTTGGAGATTATGCTCACGCAGTGCAAGTAAGTTATGTATCTAGGTACCTACCTTTTCAAGTAACTTACTACCCCACCCACCTGATTTAGAAGAGCCATAAACTTTTACACACGTCAGGGGGAACATGGTGATACTTCCCTTTCAGGTAACCCATAGATACCCCTTTGAGTAGTCTCGTGCCATTCGAGTATCACTACCTATATAGGTAGTCTTGTGTGCTGTATTTACAAAGTACCTACTTTTTTTTTTTTCTTGAGTACCATTCCTAAGAATGTATACTGGCGACTTCTTACCTCATCCTCTTCATACATCCATACATACATCATATATGAAAGTACCTAGGTAAGTAGGTTGTATGTAGGTACAACAGAAATCTACGTATATGTACAGTCGCGTCGAAAAAGTAAGAGACCGATCGACATGAAGATCAAAACAAGTGGAAGCAATGCAATTTGCGGGGTTACACTTTCTACTCCAACAACAACATGTCGCCTAAAATCCGAGAGACAACTGAGGAAGAGAGAGTACAAATGATAGAGCTCCGGGCTGAAGGGAAATCCTTTGGTCAAATTGCTAAAACCACCGGGTTTAGTAAAACCTGTGTTCAACGAGTTATTAAGGTAAGTGAGATTTAAATACATGATACATTGTTGTTTTTAATAAAATAAATATATAGACATGGAAGGAAGATAACTCCATCTGCCTAAACCCTTGCGTTGGACGTCCAAAAATTCTCGATCAAAGCGATATTGATACCTAAATTGATAAGGTTGAAAATAATCCAGAATATACCCTTGTCGAAATAACAGACTCTGCCGAACTGAATAAACGCGTCTGTCAACAAACAATTGGGAATACAATTAGAGCTGAAGGATATTATGTTCATACAGCTCGAGTAGAGGAGCAGATGAATCAAGGTCACAAAGATTATCGCGTGGAATGGTGTAAAGAAAAAGAAGGATGAGGTACAGCAGAGTGGAGGAAGCGTATATTCATGGATAAAACAAAGATGAATAGTAGTGGGGCAGATGGAGGGCGGACACGTGTCCTTAGGCGCAAAGAAACCCGACATGAACAACGTTACGTCGAAAAACAAAGTCATTCCGGACAATTTTCTATGAGTTTTTGGGCTGCAATTGGGTATGGGCATCATACAAAACTAGTTTTTGTGCGAAAACGTGGTCCAAATGAACGTGTCAGCAAGTATGACAAAGGTGGAATGAGTGCAAAGCAGTATATCGACGAAGTCCTTACACCATATTTGGTCCCATTTTTACAGTCACTACCAGACAAAGGCCATTCTCATGAAATTATTGAAGATCTGGCTACTGCACACACTGCACGAGTTACTATGGCATTTTATACAGCACACTATGTTACAAAATCCCGATGGCCTGCCAAATCGCCGGATTTGAACATGATTGAGAATGTATGGTCACTACTTAAAACCCGAGTTAAGAAAAGAATTCGCAAACTCAAACTTAAGAGAAAGCCTACGGAAAATCAATTCATCAAAATTGCGGAAGAGGAATGGGAGCTGTTGGACTGGCCAATGATCTATAATATGATTGATGCAATGCCACGAAGGGTGGCAGCAGTGATTAAGATTGCGGGGGAGAGAACTAAGTATTAACTATCATATTTTGTATATATTTTTCTATTTCATCTCGTAGATAGCCTTCAAGTCGGTGCATATTTTCATATCCGAGGCCTAGGGGTTCGACTGCTCCTGATCTTCATGTCGATCGGTCTCTTACTTTTTCGACGCGACTGTACCTAGGTATACAAGTCGTGGTGAGAAAAAAAAAAAAAAAAAAAAATCAAGAGTCTACAAATACTTAATTTGTATATAACTTCCTAAAATGAGAGAAAGGGAACCGTTTTAGATTGAGATTGCAAATGGTAACGTAAGAAAGGGGAATATGGATTAACCCAGAGAGAAACAAAAAAAAGAAAAAGGTAGATACAAGATAATTGCAAATATATATGAAAAGAAAAAAAGACAAGAAAACACAAAAAAGAAAAGGCAGAATCGAAGAGAAGAAAGAAAGGCAGAAACAAAAAAACACCAGCTCCACTAAATCCTCTACTTCCGCTTCTTGGACTCCCTCCCAACAGACGTAGCGAATTTTCTTCCAATCCTCGCCTTCTTCCCAGAATGACCACCATCCCCACCATCATTACCACCACCGCCGCCAGCACCTCCACCACCACCCTCCTTCCTCTTCCTGCTCTTATCCAGCGCCGCCGAGCTCCGTCCAGGCCGGATAGCCCTGGCGGTAAGCCTATCCAAATCGCCCGCAAACCCACGCCAATCCTCGCCACCAAACTGGTCTCCAGCAAACTTTGCGTTGTGCTCCATCTTCTTCCTCCTCTCCTGCTTACTCGGCGCGGGGAGACGCACAAAGTTACTCTCCTCGTACTCCTTCCTATCCTGCTCCTCCCGGCGGTCCTGGTGGGATTTACTCCCCCTTCCAGAAGCAGAGATGGTCGAACCAATCGACGGCTCTGGCGCCGGCGCGCTCGAAAGCTCGGCGGCAATGAAGGCGTCCAGGGAGTGCGACTTCTTGCTGAGGCGGGGCATCGCTGTCGGGGCTGCAGTGGTGGTGGGTAACGCCGTTGTAGGCATAGCCGTAGCAGAGATCCTCGGGGGTCTGTAGAGGCCATTTGGATTCGCCGCCTTCCTGTCGTCGTCGTCCTCCGAGTCCTCGTTCGTGGCTGGGCGTGCGAGCGCGGTGGGGTTCGGGCGGAAGGAGAGTTCCTCCGTGAGGGCGCCTGCGGTGGGGGCGTTTTCCTGCGCCTCGACTTGTTTTCTAGAGACGGTGGGTTCGCCGTCAATGTCGTAGGATTGGATGACCCTTGTTGCGCCATTGGATGCGGCTTCCTCATCGGCATCCTCGCCTTCGTCGTCCGAGCTCTCCTCGGCTGCGGCACCACTGCTCTTCTTCAAGATCCCGTTCGCGGTAGATTCGTACTCCACGCTCCGCTTGACAACCTTATCAATCTGGTACCGGAGCTTACTCTCCACGGGCCGGATACCCCTCTCCAACCACGTCCTGGCCTCCACAAGCTTCTGCACACATCCCGCCGCATCCTCACCGCCTCTCATCCTCACGAGTAGGAAAAACACTAGGTTGTGGATATACGACAGCATCAACTCATTTTTCAGGTCGAGGAGCGAGATGCCGTTGGTTGGGGGGAGGCATTTGAGCGCATCTGGGAGGGAGCTGCTGGTCGACTCGAGTGCCTCGGTGAGGGTTTCTAGGAGGCTGGTGATTGAGGGGAGTTCTGTGGTTGCGGGGGGTGGAGGTGCCATCGTGTTCCGCTGGTTTTGCGGGGACTTTGTGGTGATAGTGATGGTGATTCGAAAAAACAACCCCCGGGGACGCTTATAGTTGGATGAGGTGTTGTTGATCCGGCAGAGGTAGGTGCAATTCCCCAAAAAGTCACGAAAGCAAATCTCTGGTCTTGGGAGGAAATGCTTTTTGTCGCCAAGATTTCGGGTTTAGTGCGGTATCACGTGATTCCTCAATTCTATTTACCAAGTCATCGATCGAGAGTCGAAAATTGGAAGAGGCAAGCTTAAATTTAGGTAAGATCTAGACTTCTACAATTATAATTACTTTTATCTCTGAATATTACAAGCCTTGAATATATAAATTCACGAAAGAAGATAATTTCATAGCTGATGCGAGCATAATATTTCTTCGTTACAAACTACACACTTCTGCACACACTTCTGTATTCGAATCCATCGATGGATGCAGGCTGCACACATGAAAATCAAATTATATTGCAATATGCCCCTACGTCCAAAATACTCCGAATCCTAATCCCATACAACTGAATAATTGACACACACGGTAGCTATAGGCCGAGGGAATTCCCCATTACACAAGCTAAGGATTCAGGCACATCCTCTATGCAACCGTCTAATTCTTAATTCCGCCGGAGATGACTCCAATCTGAACGAAGAGGAGAATAACGAATCCAATGCAGAGAGCAGTGAAGAGAGGGATAGTCTTCAAGAAGAAGATACCCAACCTCTTGCAAATATCAAAGTCGAGCGAGTTCAAAGCCATCTGCAGGGTAAGAACACCATTGGTGGATGAAGTGTCTTGGCCAAATGTCTTGTCGAATGGCACAACGGTAGAGACGTCATCTGCCAAAACGCTTGCTTGAACACGAGTCAAGAGAACATTTGCTGGGAGGACGAGGAAGAAGAAGGCAAGAAGATCAGAGGAGATGATGCCGAAGCGGGCTGAGCGGCCGAGTTCTGGGTTATTGGAGAGGATGGCAAATTCTATTGCGACCTGGCTGGCAACAGCAAAGACTACAAGTGCTGGGATGGTACCCTTGGCCTGGGCCCAGGTAGTGTTGCCGAGGCGAGTCCACCAAGATACACCGGGTTGTGGGGAAGAGATCTTGATGCTATTTCCGATATTAGATCATGTTGAGGAAGCAATGGGGACAAATAGGGGAACATACTGAGTTACAACAAGCGCAAATCTGCTAAGTGCGACAATGCTGGCAACACCTCCGAGGATACTGGCAAGTCTGACAGGGAAGAGGATGGCAAGGATGCTAACAAAGAATCCACGGGCAAAGGAGTTTGCGATAGCAAAGAAGATACTGGGGACAATTCCCCTCCATGGCGCAAAAAATCCTCCCTGTTGCTTAAGATGCTTGAGAGTGCGACGGATGCTGGAGGTGACAAAGATCCTCTCGTCACCTTGTCTGGTCAGATGTGGGGTTGGGGCGGATCCGATGGTGGTTTCAGCATCCTCGGATTCGAGTGGAAGGTAAACAGCTGGTGGTGACTCTACGATGGCGAGAGTAAGAAGTAGATTGATTGGGTATTGGACCTACGATATAAAGTTAATAAAAAGTTGCGCGCCGTGTTTCTTCAAAGGCCGCATATACATACCAATTCCAGGATGGAGACTCCAAGTACGACTGCGACAATGAAAAGGATGAGGTAGAGCCCTGAAAGTGGGGAGTTGTCTGGGCCTCCGGTCTCATCTCTGCGGGTTAACGCAGAACTAGATTTTGTGAATAGTTCATCCACTGCCGATACGAGCGAGCGAGTGGCCAATCCTCCATAGCGGCTGACCAGGGAGGTTGCGATGTCGGCCATGATGAACGAGATGGGTTTCGCTAGATGTGTAGAATATGGGCGTTGGTGATTTAGAACGATAAAGTGACGAGCAAAGCGGCGATAGCGAACGTGTGAATAGGGTTCTTGTATTTGGGATGTGGAGGGGCTGATCGGTCCACTCAGTGGGCGATGCGTGAGTGCTGGTGGGCTGCGGTGTCTGCTAGGAGATATATAGCATTGAGATCATGCTCCAGATTTGCGCCAAGAGTGAGTACGTTACGTATGGCAGCACACCAATTGCAGGCGGATGGAAGTCCTCCCTCGTAGTGCGGGCGGCAGCACCTACGGCCTGGGCTACGGCCAGTCTCGTACGGGGGCCACCACCATGAACCATGTCTGTACGCGCTGCCGAGGGAGGGCCAAAGGAGGGGATGTCCATTGGAGACAGCACACGAAAATGACAGTCTCCTCCGGTGAGCCAAAGTGTGCCGGGGCCCGGGGGGCCAAAAAACCTTGGTATTCGTGGCTGTGCTGGAGCGCAAAGTGACCTTCACAAGGACGCCAAAGCGGCCCAGTACTTGCTAAGGAGCAGTATTATCCTCCAAGAAGCGTACGTCTCCCATCACCCACCACACGCCAGACAAAGATTCCGGTCGCGTAAAGTATCGCCCAAGGGAAGGATGCACATTTTGACACTCAACGCGTCCCGCATTGGCGGCACGTAACAGGCGTGAGGGGCTTCAGGGATGAGCTAGGACCCCGTTTAGTTCCAGTTGGCATCGATTAGTCCTGGAGAAGCGCAAGTCAAGGGTCGGGATGTCGAAGAAAGCGGCGAGATGAGTCAGGTGTATAAATGGCCGATTTTAACTGCAGACTTATGACTCGAATTATTTGCTCGAATGGCGGGCATGCATGTAACTTGGAGATTTGCTGGCGCTGCAGTGTCGTCAATTGGACCCTCGGAATTAACGTCGAGGCTAGGATTAAAGGTCTCGAGCTGCTCCGAGGCTTGTCCTGCCAAACCCCATGTTGCCAAATTCGGACAGTGGGCTGCTTATTTGGGCAGTAATGCAGCCAAGATTGCTTCGTGCTCATGTGGACAGTCTCGCCCCATTGCTTGTTTGTGTGCACGAGTCTACATGGATTTAGAGTAATGATTGGGATACAGTAATGAAAATTACAAGGCCTGTAGATTACTCGTGATTCCAAGTGACAACTGAGATCGATATTCGTACAACCTCGCCTCGACCTCTCGGTTAAAGATTACTCCAATGCGCCCATTGACTTCGAGGCCAGCCTAGGCAGTCTCGTGCCCATCCCCTCCTACGGGTCAGCCAAACTGTAGCGGTATATTGAAAGGATGTTGAAAGAAGATAACCCTTAAATTGCAATGCAGAGAAGTACTTGCTTAACAAACGTAGCCTCGGAACTCGCGTAGCCTAGTTGTGAAAATTTCCATGATGACTCTATATTCGACTGCAGGATTCATAAGCTGCTCAATGCGCATACATTGTGAGCTAGCCTCGAGCCAGGTAGGCCAATTAAATACCCGAGTATACCTTATAACTCTTCAAAAATGTGAATTCATGAATCGCGATGCAACAGCCATCGCTAAAATGGAGACCAATTGCAAGTATTGCATACAAACCGGCGGGGCGAAGTCTGGGCATGAGAACAATACAAACCTCTTCCTTACCAGTCTACAGACATGAATGCTGTACATGTCTTGTCTATGTAATGGTATCTTGAGTTCAGAATGCATTAATGTAGCCTCGTCCCCGCATTAATGTGCGAAGGAGGGGATGGGAGCGAGGCGAATACTGTTCTCGTGGCGAATAAGTATACTGATAATGACACCATTATCAGGATGTAGTCTTCAATCAACTTCCGTAAGTACACCTGTTTGAAAAAAATTGCTTAGCAAATTGCGGAGAACAGAAGTCGTGGCTACAATATACGATTTGTGGCTACTGCATTCTTTAAGGTAGCCTCTAGAGGGCAGTTGTATTTTACCTTACTTTCACGATTGCTTTGTTCAACTTTAGAATGTTTTGGTTTTCAACTGATACCTTGTAAGCCTCCTGGACACGAGAATACGCCTCATACACTTCTCACACAGCGGTTCGCACCATCAGCACATTAGAAAGGCAAGGACGAGACGACGGAACCTCCGATCTTGATCAATCGGATTGAAGCACTCGGAGTTTGGCCGACAATCAAAACATCTCTCTAGCTGGTAGGTAATTGGCCGAAGAAAAAAAGTCGCTTCCTGTCATTTCATGTCGGACTCCCGCCCTGCATTGCTCGGCGCGTATGAAAGCGGATAGGCGGCACTGACGCCTCCAGTTGCAGCTCAGCCGAATGGAGTCCCGCTATCTCCGATATCCCATACGCACCCTACCCCTACAACACACCTTCGGCGGTCTGTATCGACAGTGCAGCCAAATGCAAACACTCGAACCACGGTGGAAAGGCGAGGAGGATTGGCAGGAGGGTCAAGACACTAGTACTGCGCCCGTGGCCCCAGCGCAGCCTGCGCGCAAGTCCAAACGGCCGATTCCCGATGACGGCATGAACATTGCGGCGGCGATGATGGGCTTTCCGCCCACGCTCACGGCTGGCCCGCATCTGCTGGGCTCGACGGCCGTGCTCGAGGCGGACGGCACCACGGACACGGACCTGTATGCCCCGGACTCGGACGACCGCGGCTCCGAGAGGCCGCGCTCGGCGCCGGCGAGCAAGAGGAGACGCGTGCTTTCCCGGGAGGACTGCGGGGGCCTCCTGGCCGTGGCGGCCGGTCTCGACGCAGCGGCCACGGACGGCCCCAAAGCCGCCCCGGAACCCCTGCGGCCCAGTGCTAGCCCCACTAGCCCCGCGACTAGCTTTTTCGCAGGCACGGCTACCTGCATTCCAGGGCTTTTTTTGCTTGACGGCCCCACGCAAGGAAATCAGTCGCCGCAACACCATCCCCTCCTACAGCACCGATCGACCGCAACGATGGATCCCCAGATGCCCGTGGACGCAGAGCTGCACAAGCCAGAGGCCCACGCAGCCGATGTCGAGATGGAGGGCGCCGCTCCGCCTGCACAGGCCCCCAAGCCAGTCGAGAATGATGATGTGGTAATGGGCGAGACCCACCCGGCGGCCAGGAAAGAACCTACACCGGAACCCCAAACCACGGAAGGGCAACGCAGCAATAGCCCCAAAGACGAAGAAAAGAAAGTAGCAACAGAAGACTCAAATGGCCCAGCCGAGCCAACAACCGCACAATTGCCTGGAGTACCACAGTCCCCAGAGGACAAGGACATGCTCGAGGAAGCACCCACGAAACCCAAGACACAATTGAAAGGAAAGGCTGCATACGACCCAGATTTCCTCGCTGCTGCAGAGGCAAATAAAGGCAACGAGGATGCTGAGTGGCAATTCGATTCGTCTGATGCCGAATCCGAAGCAGGCGATGAAGAAGACGAAAGCTCATCTGATTCTTCCGATGATTCAGACAGTGATTCGGATTCAGATGCAGAGGACGCAGAGTTTCCCCGATTGACTCTGGAAGAGCAGGCCAGGATACTCATGGCAGCCGAGGGAGATGACGACGGCGACAACAAACCTGGAGCAACCGCAGGACCATTAAGGACGAAACACGAGCTTCCTGAAGACAGCATCAAGGTTGTCAGGCCAGACGTTGTGCTTACAGACGACGACAAGATTGAAGAGCTAGGAGAGGTGCAGTCAGTCATGGATAAGCTGATATTGATCAAAGCAAAGACTTCTGGAGAATACCAGGTCCTTAACGAGGGCTCAATTGTCACTTTGGAGAGTCGCGAAATCATTGGAACGGTGTCAGATCTTCTCGGTCGTGTCCAGGACCCACTTTATATCGTCCGTTTTAACGAAGCTGACGAAATTACCAATGCTGGTATCACAACGGGCACCAAGATTTTCTATGCGCCAGCCCACAGTACATATGTCTTCACTAAGGCGTTGAAGGCACAGAAAGGAAGTGATGCCAGCAATCTTCACGACGAAGAGGTTGATGAGAATGAGATTGAGTTTTCAGACGATGAAGCTGAGGCAGAATACAAACGAAAACAAAAAATGGCGAAAAAGTCACACTTGGACAGAGGAGACAGAGGAGGAAAGGCCGGAGGAAGTGGACGAGGTGGTTACAAGGTTGGAAACCTCAATTCAAACACTGTACCACCGCCAATACCCGAGACGGATGAACCATATATACCATTGTCTAGGCCACCAAATCTTTCAGAGTTGATGCGAAATGTCGCACATCTTACGCAATCGGAGGAGGCAAGAGTCGGGCTACCAGTGCAGAGTAGGGGTTCTGATAACAAAGGACGGGGTGGAGGCAGTAGAGGAAGGGATGGTCAAGGGTCCAGAGGTGCTCGTGATGGAGGTAGAGGCGGGTATGGCGACCGAAGGGACGGTGGATCGAGGGGTGGAAGAGGAGGAAATGCACATGGTAGGGACCAGCCAAGGAATGTGGAAGGTCAAGGAGGACAACAAGGCGCACCGACCTACGATCCATCACAGAGCTATTATAGCACAAATCACCAGCTTCCACCAACCCCTCAAGCGCCTCAGCTTCCTCTGATACCCCAAGTACCCTCAGCCGTACCAGGGCACTACCCTCAAGTGCCAGCAGTGCCAACACCCCCATTCAGATATAACTATGGTGGCTACACCCAGCAAAATTATCCCGCGCAAACGCCGCAGCAAATGCAACCAAACCACCAACAGCCATACCAATTCTCGTCGCAGTCATCTGCGCAAGGTCAGCAGAATTACAACTACCAAAACCAAGCACAATCCCCTCAGTCACCTGTATATCCAACATCTCCATTATCTCCAGCCATACCAAATCTGCCACAAGGTGCACATGTCAATCCTGCATTCTTTGCCAGGCAGGCCCAGGCCCAATCACAAGGGTACTTTAATCCTCAAGTCATGTGGGGCCAGCAGCAGCAGCAGCAGCAGCAGTACCCTCAACAGCATCAACAGCAGCATTCACATCAGCAGTACCATCATCAACAGCAACATCAGAACTCTGGCCAAGCAGCGCAGGGTCAGTTTGGGTGGCCACCACAGCAGCAGGGAGGCCCTGGTGGACAGAATGATGCAGTAATGAAGGCTGTTCAAGATCAGCTCGATATATTGAAGGGCTTGAAAAGATAGACGGCGAAGTTGATTTGCCATTTGTACAATTGCTTCGGTATTCCGGTTTGTATTGTGATTTTGTTTTGTGCAAGAAAAAAGTACTGAATAGGCATAGTGCCTGTTTTTATCTCAATTTCCCTGTTATGTGGGGCTTCTGTAATATTTCTTTTGTGTGTCGTGGGCAGTGTCCGCGGGGCGATGTCTCTTGGAAAGCATTTCCTTTCTCCGGCCTCTTGTCTTTTGTACACTACATCTTGTGCTTAGCGTAGAGAGCTGAACGTACTCTACCTCAATTCTTTGCCGTCGAGCATTTATGCATGGAGCCCGGTGCACTGCATATGGCCTGCATAAATGCGGCCTAGCTCATCGGCCTGCATCGCGGCCCTGCCTCGCTAGCCGAACTCTGGAGCTTGCCTGCCGACACGAACGTAATGGAGCACACCATGACTGCACCTCTCCGTCACTTGCCCGCCCTCTGACCGCAACTCGCCCGCACCACTCCCGGAGCCAGATCGAACTGGCATGCCCCCCGGCATACTCACAGCCAACATATAGAGCGATAGCGAATCGTCTTCTCTCTCCGAAACACTCTCTCCGAAACACTCTCTCGACTCAGCGAATCCGCGCTTGATGCGGACACGTACTGTGCTCCCCGGAAGACCACAGGCAACACTCCAGGCCGTCTGCACCGGGGAATGGGGCCGGCTCAGGCTAGTGGTACGTCCTGACACCAAAACATCCGAATATCTTTCATCCGAAACATGTAGTAGCTAACGTTCCCACTGGATGGCGTTAGGCGTATGTATCTGGAAAGACGCTGGTGATTCTGGGCGGAGTAGACGAAATTCTGCAGACGATATACCACGACGGAGGAGACTTGACTGCCGTCGCTATAGATGAACAATCCGGGAAGGTGGGTTCCAGCTATGGACAGGGTTGATCGGTCGGAGAAAATACTGAGGTGCTGTTGGGGTCTGGCCAGTTTGCAGTCGCCTCGGGGAACCAAGTGCTGGTTTACGGCCCGTCCGGTTACGACGAGGGCAGCCTCAGCGTAGGTCTGCTCCAAGCCCTCTAGCGGTTATCGTCGGCGCTCATATGGGACCTTCTATTTTTAGTGGATATTTCAAAGCTCCTTCAAACTCGACACGGAGGATGGAAATGTCAATTCGATATGCTGGGGAAGTGATGATGAGGTTTTGGTCGGCAGTAACTCTCTCTCCCTATGGGAGACTTGCTCGGAGAAGGTTCATGTTCTCTGGCGGAAGCCGCTTGCCAGCGCAGTTAAGCTTGCGGTATTCTCATATAATGACACCCTTGTGTCGTCAATTGGGTTTAATGATCGGCTCGTAAAAGTCTGGGAGAGGCTGTCCTTCGGCTCGGATGATGTACAGTTTGGGTTCTCATATCTTCCACACCCAAGGGCAGTAACGAATCTACATTGGAGAAGGCCATTTCATCGCGAAGAGACAATTGACAGCGTGCTATACACTCTATGTGTGGACTCCATACTGCGAATATGGGCACCAGTACATAGCCAGGACCAAGGAGTGTTGCATCTCTGGTCAGCAATTGACCTTCAAGGAAGTATCCCCATGGCACTACCCGAATCATCCTCAGAGTCGGACCGAAAGGCTGCAGACAAGCATGCCAAAGGCCCTAGCCCGCGGCACGTCTTTGTCATCGACAGTAAGGTCTTTACCGGAGCAACTGAAGCAGCGGTACGGACTGCTGGAACGAGCGAAAAGCAGGTAGAGACTCTCAGAAAGCTTACAGAGCTAGCTGCGAGGAATCCGGAAATATGTGTTATATTCGATGATGAGGGGAGGATGTCGGCTCTGGGGTTGGATAACGTTGGAAGCAAAAACCATAAGCCTACAAACGTCTTCAATATTGTGACAACCCAGCGTTCAGAATTAATGGCAGGGATGGAGGGGGCAGATGGAGAACGCTTCGTGCAATTTTTACCCTATTATAGTGGGAAGCAGGAGTCTGGAGGTATGTATTTAATCCTTACCGGGAAAGAAGATGGAACAATTAGTAAATTAATATTTGTTCAGGCCTGGTCTTGTTAGCACATTTTTACGATGGACGGATACATTGGTTTGATGCAAGGCTTGACGAATTTCTTGACCCAGCACCACGGAAACACCGACTAAACCTCCGCGGGACATGGTCCGGACATTCTACCGCAATAACTGCCTTCAGAAGAACTAAAAATGGAAAGGCCATTCTTTCTTCATCAGATAATGGGGAGCACTATGTCTGGGTGCAATCCAAAACAAACGATGCCACATCACTAAAAAGGCAGAGCGAGCTTTTGAGCTCAGATGAAGTCCTACATGCGGTTCTGATGGATACCGGAAAGCTCGCCATTACGATACACAATAGTCATGTCACTCTATGGGATACATCATTCCAGGCGGCGCGGGAAATAGGACGCAGTGATTTTACCGTTGAGGGCAAAGTTCTCTGTCTGTTACTCCTCCCGGAGTATGATGATGTTTCACGGGAATTCCATGTAGTTGCTGTCACTTCCAAAATGAAGGGAGTAGCATGGGAAATAAAGTCACCAACTATAGCCCATAATCCTCTACCAGATACTGAACCGCTTATCCGACAGTATGCCACTTTCGATCTTGGGGAAATGGAAGAGCATCATAAACTCCTGGCCGTCGACCCAGTTGGCTGGCATGCAACATTATCTGGAACATTGGACAGATTCTCACGGGAAGTCGTGATATCAATCACTGCATCTGGGCTCCTCCGGTCATGGTCTGCTCGTGTAGCAACAGCGACTTCGGACATACAATGGCTCTCCACATTTACCGTAGATACCGGAATAGCATCGGCATCAATTATAAGAGCTAGTTCGTTGGGGAAAGTTGCCATCGTGGGCGCAGATAGAAATGATTTGAGTATATGGGCAACGAGAAGTGCCCAGTTGGAATACCAAATGCAGTTTGGAAAGGATGAGGTGATACGGGATTTGGATTGGGCGTGTACTCCAGATTCACAGAGTATCCTTGCAGTGGGATTTTCACATAGGGTGTTGCTGCTGTCGCAGTTGAGATATGATTATTTACAAGGAGGAGCAAGTTGGGCGCCTTTCCGAGAAATAAAGATAAGAGAGTAAGTAGAATTCCCTCAAAATTCGCATTCAATTTGACTAACAAGCGCAGATACAACCCACACCCAATCGGAGACTCCATATGGCTCGAGGATGGTGGTTTAGTCATTGGAACTGGCAACCAAATCTACATAATAACACGGAAAATCGAACATCCAGATGAATTCTCGAAACCACTCAAGGGCATTGCTCATAAATCATCAAACACCGACATCTTCGACATCGTCTCCCACCTTAACGGCCCAGTCCCCGTCTACCACCCTCAATTTCTCCAACAATGTATCTTGGCTGGTCGAACAAAGCTAGTAGAAAGAATACTAGTAGGTCTACACAAAGAGTTACGAAACTACCACGAAGAGCTACCATTGGATAATTTCCTTGATATCCCGATTGAGGCGTTCATCGATCCTGATGGGGAGGAAGCGATACTTCAAGCAAGAAACACTAATGCTGGGACATACTTTGAAAACTATGCTCACGAGGACGAACTCTCCACGTTCGGAGAGCCCCTTGCCGCATCGCTTTCGGAACTCTTTACAAAGATACCAATTCCTCACCTGACGGGTAGTGAGCAGATGATGTTGGCATCGATCACGGAATGTGTTGCGCAGGTGAGTAAACAGCGGAGATCGATTGATGAGAATGGGGAGAGGTATCTGTTGTTTTTTAAACACCATCTTCTTGGGAGGGATCGGAGGATTCGGGTCCAGCCGGGAAATGAAAAGGGGTTGTCGTGGAGGGAGATTGTGTGGGCGTTTCATAGTGTCAGTCAGGAGATTTTGGTGGATATGGTGGGCAATACACACAAGGGAAAGATGCTGTGGAGTGGAGCGAGGGATAGTGGGCTGTTTATGTGGCTGAGAGACTTACAGAGTGTGGTATGTTACTCGTCCATTTATCCTTTTCCCGAATACTTTTTCCCAATTGCATTACCCTCAACCTGCAAATTAGAGATACGCACTGTCCAAGCTAACCACCAAAATTAAAAAAATAGAGAAACCAATGGGAAATCCTAGCAAGAAACCACTACGCGAAATCCGAAGACAAGAATCCCATCGACTGTAGTCTCCACTACCTTGCCCTCCGCAAGAAAAACGTCCTTCTAGGTCTCTGGCGAATCGCACACTGGAACCGCGAGCAATCCTTCACGCACAAATTCCTCTCCAACAATTTCTCTGAGCCGCGGTGGCGCACGGCCGCGAAGAAAAATGCGTTTGCGCTGCTGGGGAAGCAGAGATATGAGTACGCCGCTGCGTTCTTTTTGCTGGCGGACTCGCTGCAGGATTCTGTCAGTGTGATTTTTTCGCAGATGGAGGATATGCAGCTTGCGATTGCGGTCGCGAGGGTGTATGAGGGCGATGACGGGCCCGTGTTGAAGTGGTTGCTGGAGGAGAAGGTTGTGCCTGTGGCCGTCAGGGAGGGGAATAGGTGGTTGGCTACGTGGGCGTTTTGGATGCTGAAGCGGAGGGATCTGGCCGTGAGGGCGATTGTGGAACCCCTCCACACCCTCCTCCCATCCCCAAACACCCCTTCCTCCCCAATCCTTGAGTCCCACCTCTACCTCGCCTCCGACCCAGCCCTCATCATCCTCTACAAGCTCCTGCGTGACAAAACCACGCAGACCCTGCGCGGGCTCCGCAAGATCTCGCCCGTCACGGAGTTTGAGTTTGTGCTGCACACCGCGCGCCTGTACGACCGCATGGGCTGCGACTTGCTCGCGCTCGAGCTCGTCAAGAATTGGGTTTTCCTGTCAAAGAGCGAGGATGTGCTGGCGATGCCGCTCAGGAAGGTGGATATTGTGGCGCCGGGGGCGAGGGCCAAGAGGGGCAGGAGGGGCAGTGTCACGATTACGGATGAGTTGCAGGAGCTGCAGAGGAGGGGGAGTGGGGGGTGGGGTGCTGGTGGTGGTGGTGGGTTTGGGGGGAGTGTTGGTGGTGGTGGTGGTGAGAGCAGTGTGAAGACTCCGGTTGCGGAGGATTTTGGTATGAGGCCCGGGGTGACGACGGAGCATGGCGCGATTGTGAATACTGCTGCTTCGTCGCTGCTGGATAAGTGGGGTGATGATGCTTATGGACAGGGTGGTTCAGGGGGAGAAGGAGGAGGTGGTGGTGGTGGTGAAGCGGGGGGTGGGGAGAGTAAGAGGGTGCTGGTGAAGCCTCCGGCAAGCGTGTTTGAGGAGCCGGATATGAGTTGGGCTTTTGGTTGATTTCATTTGATTGAATTGGTTGATTGATTGATGAGATGAGATGTCATGGCCTCTGTCTGGATTTAATTTAATTTTTTATCTGATAAATTGATATTTACATTTTTTTTTTTCCAACTCTTTTTCTACTTTCTTGCATAGGTTGGTATTTTCTTGGAAGGTTTCTCGGAATATTATTAATATTTAGGTAAAGTATTGGAAAGTAATGAATGGCCGGTTCGTCTCTGATCTCGTTACCTCGGGTTTGGTATATGGTTTTATTTTAAGTATGTATAGTTTATTATTACGAGGTATCTATGCACTTTTTTAGAGCATGAGTTATACTATATGGCTTGTATAGCGGAGGAATTCTCTTATAATTATATAATGGCGTAGTCTATTCATTCTCTTGTTTGAACATCTCCCTGATCTACTCGTCAAATCAATAAGTCTCCGGACAATGCACAGACAGTGCACAGGCATTTCCTCACTCAGGCGTCCGGAGACTAATTGATTTAACGGGTAGGCTTCTCGATTCACCCTTAAGATACTTGAGGTAACTTATGAAGGCCAGCTAGCTTTTGATTTAGAGAGTTGACTTGGGAGTATCCTCCATTAACACTTTAGGTATCACCACTTCATTCAAGCCCACGCGGTGCCCATAGAAAGCATGATTTCACGGTCAGTATCAGTACTAGTAATTAGCTCTTGAGGATTATATGGCCAGTGGGACCCCATAGCGATATTCGTGACATCAAAGCCGACGCAATCATAATAAATATCCCGTGACATGATACTACCAGACTTCCTTTAGGTAGGTATGGTATGCAATATACTACTATTTCCACCAAAAGCTAACACTGAAGCTAACATCGAGTGATCTGATGTAGTGCCACCATCCAACCTATATTGCATGTGGTATCACGAAGATATTAATATTCAAAGAATAAGGAAGGGGGTAGTAAACCGAGAGGTAATTTTTTTTTTAAATGAAGGGCTTACAGGAATATATAGCCCATCTCCAGGCTCCAAGATACCTTCAAGATACCCAGCCTCCTTGAACTTTTCATACATTTTCCTTCTCGTGGTAAAGTTCACATGTTCATCATGATCATCATCGGGTTCTTGAGTAGGCTGCTGCTGCGGGGGCTTGTCTTGTTCAACCCAATCAACCTCAACGCCTGCGGTATTGCTCATATCTACTCCGCCATCTTCCACACCCCTGGGGTGCATATGTGCAGAAAACTTGGCCGGGTCGTACAGGCGTACGTATTTTCTCCCGACGACTTGACAGAGGATGTTTTGGTAGGGGTCCGTGTGGAGAGGGGATATTGTGCCTGCTGGGCCAAACCAGGCGTTCAGGAGGGGATATTCGACAGTTGATTTCTCATGACTTTCATCCTCACTGTCCTCGTCCTCTGCGTAGCAGTAGTCTGGGATTGAGATGTCGCCTCGCAAGGCTGGAATCTGTGAGAATAGGTCATGCTGTGCAAGGTAACCAGTCCCGGAGGCGGTATTGGGAGCGGTAGATGGATTGATGATGTGTTCGGTGAGGAATTGGCTGAAGGGGATAATGCGTTGACCCCAATCGGCGTCTATGTAATGTTTCCCGACCTCGACTGGTACGAGGCGCTTTCCATCATTGGTTTGAGAGAGGAGGTAAGGTAGGGACGACCAAGGCCGATTCGTCAGTGCAGGCCAGTGAGGATTCAGGTTCTTGATAATGAAGGGTGATGAGATCGAGGCTGTGAATTGTGTGAATGATGGAGGGTTCTCGAACGTTTTGAGAGGATGTTTGATAACTGGCGTTTCATGTTTCGGGAAGGGCCCGGAAAGTGTAGGCGGCAGCTGCTGCTGCGTAGCTGTGACCTTCAGTGCTTCGCCGTAGTCGTCGTCGTGGTCGTCCAAGCGCCTCTTCAAGCTGTTGTGCGGTCTATTTTCAATTGTAGGCGACGGCATTAGTGCCTTGCAGATCTTGTGGGTCTGCTCGAGAAGTGTCTCGACCATCTCCCTGCGTGAAGGCCCCGGAGCTCCAGACATTATCAATCCCATATCAAGAGTACGAACTACATCCACGTCATCCCAGTCCATTGAGGCCGTCGAGCGTCCTCCCACTTTACTACCATCGAGAGAGGTCCGTGTAGCTGTGCCTGCGGTCCTAATCTGGCAAATGTTGTAGTTCGTATGCAGCAGAGCGAGTTTGTACACGCCACAAAGCAAACTGGCATCACCATAGAGCCTTCTCCAGCACACGGGCACGTCTTTGTATGGGTATGCATGCAGTCTGTCGGATGCCAGATCGATCAATGCCAACGCTCTTCCAACGAGGCACTCCAGCCTCAGTGCCCGTGCCTCGAGTGCATCTAGGCCGCAGACTATCGCCTCTGCCGCCTCTGCCACCTCTTTCCCATCGTCACCGCCACTCTCAGGGCCGGCTTCCTTTGCAGCCTCTGCAAGGGTGAACAACATGTGCAGGATGCCCCGCCCAAGGGGCGTGAGCTGTGGGTCCGTGACGGGAGGAGGGTGCGAGACATGCGGGGCGATGGCGGCGGCGATGGTGCTGGCGATGTCTGCGGAGGTGGCTCTGAGGGCGTCGAGCAGAGCTGCGGGCGGGCGGGCGTGCTGGCCGTGGGCGTGGCCGGCCATCGTTCGTGCGAGAGTGGAGGAGAGCGGGCCACGACAGCTCTGTGGGCCTGCTCTAGGCCATCGCCAGCGTGCGGGTCGCTTTTGCGTGCACGATGGATTCGGCAAGTGACTGGCGGCCGGACTTCCTACTTGAGGACGTGCATTAGCACCTTGTATGCACACTTCCGGAAATGGGTATGCAGTAGCCCCACAGTATGCAATGCAGTATGCACACCAACCGTGCATAACGACTCGCCCTCACCCCCCTCCTCCTCCACGGCCCCACCCAGCCTGTCCTTGCACGCAATAAGTGCGCAATTATATCCCACATCTCGAGACAGCCATCTCCATGCCCACGTACTTCGACTTCGTGCAACTGCCCCTGCGCAGGCCGACCATCGCCCCCTGCCCCATCATCCATCCTGGTTGCAGCTGCTGCTCGTGGCCGTCCAGTGAGAATACCCCACTCTGCTCGGCATGCATCCTGCTAATGCTTTTGCTGCGCTCAGGTCATTTAAGGCCCGGGAGATGTGTGTGGCCCGTATGGGCGGCCAGCTGACCCCAGGCCTCGTACAAAATGCTCTTCTATTGCAATGAGTGAATGTTGAGAGAGAGGTTTAATTTACAAGGGCTACAGGCCTTACCCGTTATCTCCAACGGAGAGAAGGAATATCTGGCGACTCTCTCTCTCGGCTTCCCTCCATCCACGAGCGCACTCACCCCACACACAAAAGCAAACCAACCGTTCGTCTCCTTGCACCCAGCTTCGAATAGCATGTTCGGCCCACCAAACTAGCACGCCCCACCGACTCACCTCCTTCACGCGGCGTTAAACTTCAGACGAAACCTTCCGTTACAGGACGGGTGAGCACGCAACTGTCCGGCCCGAGAGCGGAGGCTAGCATTGCTTGACACCCCCCCAGCGTCGATCGAGCAACCAATCCATTCTCGGATTTCGCTCGATAACAGGCGATACATGATTGGAAATCACCACGACCAACAACAACAAGACCACAACCGCCACTGGTAGACAAATTAAATTGCGAATTTTTCAGTCAGTTTGGCTGGACCTCTAAGAGAGCTTCTCCCATTGAGAATTAGCTTGCTAGTGGTAGAAAGACTTTCAAGGCCACATCTAAAATCAGGGCCTTCGTAAGGGAGAAGAAATTGACAGGCGACAAGGGAATAGACGGACTGGAGGAATTTGTCATCTGAAAAAGCCGATAATATTTGGCCATGGAACCGAACTGCGCTATTTGTGATGGGCCGGCGTATGTGCAATGTCCTTGTGAACATCAATCATTAATATTGGCCGTGGAGCAAGCCGAGGAAAGGGTACTTCATCCTCTGTGGGACGAAATTCGGTATGACATCATTCAATGAATTGCTTTCCAAGATTGATTTCAGCTTCATGATATTCAAAGCTGACGTTGAGGTAAGGTACTGGGTTACGACACAGGCCAAAGCGGAAATACACCGTGACTTTCAAGCCCGCTCATCGCTTCGACGAGCACAGCACTCGAAATATTTATACCACAATGCAGGGCGCTTTACGAACGAGATGCTCGATCGGGTAAACAGCGAGCTCAGACGTGGGGTTGATGAGGACTGGAGGTCAGCGGTGCAGAGATATCCAGAAGTTCTGGACTTTTTTTACAGCCAGGTGGGATGGACGGTAAGGAGTGATGTTCCTACCGAGGATCCTCGAGAACCACCAAGAATGGAAGATTTCCGTGGAATACCACCCCCGGGAGAGAGAATCATTCATCCCAGTATGAGTTCACATAGTGGAACTCAATCGCATGCCAGCTACGATGTACCTGGGGCTTTCCGCGATCCAAGGAGCCATTACAGTGGACCAAGTTCGGCATATTCAACAAGCGCACCAAGTTCGGGGGCACCACCACCACATCACGGGAGTAGCATCCCTCATATTGCAGTTCACCCGCCACACCCTCACCCACATCAACATTACTCCGGTTTTACATACCTCCGCGCCCCTCCCTACAACACGTACTGAAGAGTGGAGTGACGTGACTGCGTTATGAGGGGTGGTGTGTCCTGCAGAAAAGACTCATGCATACGCACACCATCATCCAAGATGCCCGGAGGTAGGGCAACGGCGAAATTTCAAACAGTCCCTGGAGTTTACGCTTTTGATACTGCCTGCATATATCCCTCCCCACAAACTAATGTTTCCTTTTTTCCTTCTGGGTCGTATTTTCTTTTTTTCTGTTTTGCCTTCGGCCCTGATTTCTATTGCAGTCGTATTTGTTCTTCCACTTTAGCCAGTTGTGTTTTTTCTTTGTTATTGTTTCCTTGCCGGCTGTTCAATGTCTAAAGATAGGCAGCATTCTTATATTTTTTCCTCCCGTCAGATTCTTGCTCTACACACACAACAATCAGTTCTAGTAAGTACAATGATTTGGTTACTCCAAACAACGTTAACCCTATACCCTTTGCTTGAATAATTTGTATTCTGTTTTTTCCTTTCAAATAGTTTTCTTAATGGTCGGGATTTGTACGTCTTAAGCTTACACACTACCTAGCTAGGCAGCTAGGATATCTTTTTTTTTTCTTTTTTTTTTTTCTTTCGACTTCACCACATGCACCAGTATGAAGACCGGTAGCGGATGGCCATATGCTTGGAGGGTAAGTGAAGTAACACTTACTCACTTAATTGGAGGGTGCTTTGCAATATACCGATGGCGAAAACACTTTTTCTTTATTCCTTTTCTCATATTCTTCTATAACCCTTCTTACATCCTTTTCAGTAATGTATGTATGATTATAATGAATTGATGACTTATGACTTTAGATTTAGCTATGGCCGAACGTTACCTTGATCATGAGCGATATATGAGATACAGATCATACCCTCCCTCCCCCCCTCGAGAGCTACCTCTTTATACCTGCATGTACCTACATAGATGGGCCTTCAAGAGGAAACTCCTCTACGAGGGCCTGGGTACGAGTCTAGAGGTAACTATACGGTACCTACATACCGGTAGGCCTGGAAGTGCCGAAATCTATTAGGACCGGTACCATGGACGCCGGATCCGGAGTTTTCATTTTAAATTACAATTATGTACCTAGAGCTACCTACCTGGTGATACGTTTACCCGAAGCTTAAGGTCTGCCTACCCATGGTACCTACCTAAGTAGGTATACGTAGTTTGCTGCTGCAAAGCCAGATTTCGATTTCAGTTTCATATAAAGTATATACAAAGTAAGTATGTAGGTGTGGTAGGTGGGTTTATCTTGCAATTGGTACCGGTTCATGCAATCACCAATTGTGATTATTGCAAGTAGTATCCATGGCCATGTTGAATTCGGTGGCCAGGCTTATGATTATAATTAATCGGAAATCGGGATGCATTACCCTCAATTTCAAAATTCCAATATCCAATATCTGATATCCATTATCTGATATAATAAAAAAACAAGGGATCGAGCTATAATTAGGTACCTAGGTAGTTATCCCCTTTAAAGGCGAAAGGGTTAGGATGAGGTCTAGGGTCTAGACAGCCCCATCATATCGAATTCGAATGCATATGGTCAGGCTTAAGTGGCTTCATGTAGTCTGGTGCCCAGCCCTCGTAGGGCTTCATGAATATCGTGATCATTTCCAGCCAGTACTTACCAGACTTGAGCTAGCTACCTATGTAGCTACATACCGACACATTCAAATTTGTACAGTGCATGCGCATATAGGTACCTACCTAGGTAGGTAACTACTATGTACATAGACTGCCAACCAATTCCAAAATCAGGGTTACCCTGTACATGTATTTCGATATTTATTAACCCCGACTCCGGCCCGCCATGGCCATGCATATGCATCCGGATCCCTCGAAACGAACTCTAGATCTTGTTCGTAGCTTTTAAATTTTCTCTGTCAATTGGGTACTGGTAGAGAAAGAATTCGAATGCTCTTGAGTTTAATGTATTTAGTAACTGTTCCTAATTGCAAGTTACCGGGAAAAAAAAACACGGGAAAGAGCTGCATAACTAGGTACATACCTCATGTAGATAGCTACATAACGTATGCACAGAATAAATTTAAATGCCCCATCATCCATCCAGTATAACTTGTAATTATAAATTCCACATGCAAAAATTATCATGATCATGATTACATTATATGGGCTGCAGACATATTATATCATGCAAGTTACTCGATTGCAAGTACAGGCGTATACGATATGTACTGCACACCAGGCTAGATATGTATCTAAGTAGATACATACATGTGTATTCAAGGAACGAGACTACATATTCAAGTAGTTTCAAAATTCCAAATGAGGTATTACCAGCTGAGCCGACTTCAAGTTCTTCCGGACCGTTCCGTTCGAGCATTGAATTCCCCGGTATGGGTTCCACGACGGCCGCCTGAACATTTCCGGATTCCCCTCCCCTTTTCTCGGACATATATCAATTGCAATATCGGCGAGCAGTGGACTAGTTACCTTAGGTAGGTACTCTACGGTAACGGGATTAACGTCAATTAACCCGGTACCAGCCAGGCCAGGATGCATTGCACCAGCTACTAGCTTCCCAATGCATTTAAACCTGAAATCTAAGTAGATCTAATCTAAAAACCCGGTCAACAGTACCTATGGAATTCCGTCAAAACAAAAAATGTGCCCCTATACGAGTAGAGGGTAGATCTAGATTACCTAGAGGCCCGAGAGATCTAATGAGATGGGATCCATCCGGAGACTTTACCTAGGTATCCTATACTCTATATGATCGGGCCCGGGATCATGATGAGATGAATTCACACACACACACAAGGAACCGGGCCTGGGGACGGGTGTTGAAGGCTTGACGCTTAAGGCTCGCAGCTACCTAGGTAGGTAGTTGTTGGTGGGGGCAGAGAAGGTTGGTTGTGAACCGCGCGTGTAGACAGACCAGGTGAGCTGGTTGGTAGTCTCGTGCCGCTGGTTGGCAAACCTACGAACTTCTTTAATAGGAAGAAACGAGTCCCCCCCTTTTTCGGCCATTATGAAGGTTAGGCACGAGGGTCTGGTCACGAGACATATGTAGTTACTTACTTAAGTACTTACCACCAGACTAGTACTTACCTAGCACTTGTAGCCTTGGAAAGGGGCACGAGACTACTGGAAAGTATATTTCATCGACTACCCGAAGAGGAAAGTGTCATTCGGGAAAAACTCCCCGTGGGCGGGCGGGGACAATAGATGTAACGTCACATATATAGCCACATTCCCTTTCGGCGAATTAAAATTTAGCTAATTATTTGATTGTTCCGTAACTATCGGGAGTTTCGCGACACCCTTCTAGAAATAATTTTAGACATGTTATACCGTGTAGCCTGCCGTGCGTACTGGGCGACTCGACTCATGAATTCCATCGGGCGTCGATGTCTCTCTCGTGTTTCCAACTGCAACCAATGCGAAACACGTGACGTTTAAAAAAAAGCCTGCTCTAGGTAAGCCAACGAACGTTATTTATAGAAAGAAGCTCCCCACCCCGAGACTGTGCCCACCCGCTTCATGAGACAATTGCATCAACAATAACAACAACAACAACAACAACAACAGTCCTGAACCCGATGGCGGCGGCGCGGGTCTTCCAGGCGTTGGATCTCGGTCGGCACTGTTATAAGAGTAGCTAGCTATAGAGTAGGAGTAGGATGTATCAAGTATCTATAGCTACTTACTCGTAAAGGCGGTGTGCACGACCCCCTTAGCTAAATGTACATGTTCTGTGGCTAGGTATCCTCCGAGCTCGCATTCTGTGGCTAAAATCAATATGTATCCCGAGAATAAATAGATCACCGAGGTTAATTCCTCTCTGCCTGTGGCCATGGCATGGGTGATATTAATTAGAATTGATTCATGATCAATTACAAGTAAAATTCGCAAAAGCTGATCATGATTTAAATTTCGGCATTGACCCGAGTTGTCCTAGGAGTTTCTAGAATTCGGCATGTCCCGTCTCGGGAACATATGTAGTCGCGAAAGCGGCACACCTCGGCTTCTCGAGGAAGAGAGACTAGTATATCCGTACTCCAGGTAGGTACTTCAAGTTTTCAATTAATATTTGAAACCCCCTTAATTTAGTAGTTGCCGTAGAAGACCAAGGTAGAGTATGTTAAGCTAGGTATGGCTATAGTTCTTACAATTGAAAGGCAAGACGAGATTACCTACCGTATTATGCTAGCGTTCACATCACATCATCCTCACGATACATCTTACCCGAGCCGACTCAGACGTCCGGCTGGGTGGGTAGACATACGGGCGCGCGGCCGATACCATGATGTTCTGAATTCATGATTGCTGAGCTCGAGCGGTGTATGCCATCCTAAGCACAAAAATAAAATAGAACATGGCGAGGGGGTTCTAAAAGATGTTACTTTTCTACATCCAGAATATGCCTAGCACTGAATTTAGCATGTAAATGCACGCTGGGAATTCGGCAACAACCACAAACCCTAAGTAACCAACAAGCACAACCTGCCAACCGCAGCCAAAAAAACCTGGCACTTCAATTAAGAGTGAGACAAGAAAAGTCCGGTAAGTAAAGCAAAGGATGCTCAAGCTGGGAACGAGACTAGCTTAGTATGCAGGTTGAAAGAGGTAAGAGGGAGGAGGAGGGGAAGCAGCAGCTTACATGGTTCATGATTTTGATGCACACCAGGGCAGGTCTTGTATTCCAGCTGCATAGCCTCGAGAGCTACCATCTGCACTCTCTTAAGGCACGAGACTTGCCGATTTATAATCCAAAGGGGTGGTTTTTCTACGATTGCGAGAAGAAAGGTAGGTAGTCCTATTTAGACCCTAGTTCGATGTACCCCCTCTTCGTGAGAGGAGAGTGGAGCATGGGTTGTCGTTGTTGCCTGGCGTCTCGCTACAGATCTCGCTACCCGGGGTTCTTTGGAATCTCTTGGTCAGGATTCCATTTTCATCACGCTCAGCCACGTTCTTCAGTGGCAGTGACATGTCGATAGTCTGTGCAAGCAAGCCTGGAGACGAGCTTGAATGTCTCTACTCTATCGTTCGTGTATTGCGCCATACATACATCCTCAGAAGAATTATCTTTATCGATATCGAGATTAGAACTAAATTCAGGCATATCTACCAAATAAGGGAACTGACCGAATAATAGTCCAAATTATGGAAAATGCCTCGAGCAATAGAGAAGGATTAGGTAGGAGGTAGGGTAGTCTCGTGAGGTAGGGGGTAGGAGGGCACGAGACATAGGAGGTAGGAGTTACGAGGCACATATCTACTCCGTCCTCAGTAGGCGTATTCAATTCTCGCAGCGCCTATTGACCGGATTAATGCTCAATCAAGCATATATTTCTTCCGCTGGCATCTAGAGGCCGGCACCAGGCTAGAGGCCGGCGGAACGGGCACGAGACTAGGCGGAACGTGGCATGAGAATAAACGAGAACAGAGTTTGGCCATCAACTTGGAGGTATATAACCAGCAAAAGTTGTAACATGGATGGGAATCCAGAGCAACCCCCGGTGCAATCGTCTCTCAAACATAGAGTGATGAACCTTGAATCAATAGTCCCTTCACAGTGGTACGTACTGACTATTGGCTGGTCTTGTGATAAGCTTCTCACTGCGGCACATGCTTCCAAACACCTCGATCCCACATCCTTCCGTCCACACCGACCTCCCGTGAGGATGTAGAAAGAAGGCCCTTGGTGCAAATTATACTGACTTGAAAGCCAAAAGTGTGTCGTGATGAGGAAACGGTATTCCATGAGAAAATCATTTTTTCGAGTAGGCCTAGGAATTGGGATTAATGTCAGACTGGGCCCTATTCATTTGGGTATATGGGATATTGGGTATGCCGACCCAGTGCGCCTTCGAACGACACGAGATCACCTTCGAACGCATATCCTCCATTCTTCGTCGAAAAATAGGAAGCTATACGCCACCAAGCTGCCCATGATTGCGCCGAGTTGATAAAGCCCCCACCCCACCGCACCAGACCTCAGCAGTGTGGATGCTGTGCCTCCCTCAATCATCCCAGCGTGGCCGCATGGACCGCGTTTCGGGCCAGCCCAAAAATCCCGGCCCCCAGAAAGCCGCCCTCACGACGGCAGCTCGTCTTGCTCAACTCTAGGTACGATACTCGTACCTAGGCAGGTCCATTGCTATCCGCAGCAATCGCCCACTTGTCCCCGTGCAGTCAAGCGGTGGGCGAAAGGCGGCGGCAGTGTTGGGTTTTCATGGATGGTACCGGGGCGGGGGGGGCAGCAGCGTTTACGAGAGCGGCAAACGCATAGGAGGTGCGTGGGTGTGTCAGTGCGTGGGTGCGTCTGGTGCATTGGCCATGGGCCAAAAAGAAAAAGAGGGGGGCCGATGGATGAGCCTGGGCGTAGAAAGGAAGGCATGAGGGAGGGCGGCCGCGGTGGTCGACCAGCCGGGCCCCAGCACACAAAAAGCATTCCATCCTACCCAGCTTCAGCTTCCGAGATTTCCAGACCTTTACACGGATTCCGGCCCCCGAATCATCTATACATCATCGACTCATCCTTCGACCATCAATATTACCACTGCCCGACACCAGCGCCATCTTCACGCTTCAGCATTCGTCCTGTGTGTGGCTCGACCATACATCCCGAAGACCAGCACAGGCTGCGATATTACTGTGGCTGAAGAAGCATCTCAGGACACCGCATCCATCTCGAGGTATTGGCTGTAGCGGATCCATATCCGAGACCGTTCTTGTCAAGGTGGCCTGCTAGAAATAGCTCTGCCCATTGACTTCTGCGCGGGGTGTTCCGCGAGTTGCATGCTGCAAGGACTGTGACGGTAAAAAAGCACAGAGGCAACTCGGTCTCACCTTTTCGTTGATTCTGCAACAAAAAAAACACCTCTTCTAAAGTTGATTTGCGCAATGGCTCGCGATCGAGCGCCCACAGACGCCATGGTCAGCTCATTACATCCAACCAACCCCCCCTGACTGCATCCTATCTTCATCAGCTAACATGTGCAATTGGATATCTACAGATTGAGGCGTGGTTAGCACTACCTTCGCATTATTCTTTCTCTTCAGATCACAACTCTTCTTTATCATCTCGGCCTTCGTCTGTGCCTGTAATGTCACCTACTCGAACCCGCACGAATCACACACGGCCAGACCCACCTACAAACTCGTCAAACGTTCGATCAACCATAATGTATGTCACTGATGGGGTAGAGGCTCCATCTAAAGCCACAAATGCATTACCTGCACCTCCTCCGGTTCCCACATATGTAACATCAATCACAATGTGCACGAGAAAGACTACGAAAAAAACAAATACAATCACAATATCATCTAGGAGGGCACTCCAACAAGCAGAGAAGCAGCAAAACCCACCAGTACCAAAAGTCACGACGGCCAAACCTGCAGCAACAGTCACTGCAGCGCCTAAACCACCAGCAACAGCATCAGTATCAGTGGCGCCAAAAGTACAACCAAGGCGAACAGCGGTGCCGGTGGTATCAATACCAACCGTACGCAGGAAATTGCCAATTGAAATCCCTCAATTTAGAAGGAATGATGAATTGCACATACCCGAAGAGATGATGGGTTCCTCGAGCCTACCAGGCCTGGATCTGGGCCCAGGAATTCCAGAAAGCATCTTGGCTACTCGAATGGAATTAATGGCGGAACGGAACGTTCGAAAGATTGTATCTTCTGATGGTTTGATACCCGTGGCCATTGAATTTCCCGCTCAGGCATCAAATACAAATGCAACGAGGTCGCGCAGAGGTTCTAGAAACGAGGCTGCTTCCAGGTCTCGTGGTAGACTAGCATCAGTCCCGAGACCAGTATCTGCCAATCTGGAATTTCAAATACACGCAGAAGATGTGATCCCAATGCACCCTACACGACCAACTACACCAGTACGTCGGAGAACGAAGACATGGGACAAGCAAGAGATTCTAAGTCCTGTGTCAGTCTTGAGTCACTTGACGCCTAGACGAGAGGCCAGATGGGATTTGGATGGACCAATCAGCCCAGTCTCCGAACCAGATCTTAATGAACTCCATTTCCCAAACGAATTCGTGACTAGAAGCTCTTGGGGATCAACAGGCCGCAATGTTGTCAAGCGGAAACCAGCTCCATCAGTGCGGGTACATTCACTGCCAATGCTCATCATCAATAAAGAGCATATGATGGACTGTCATGGCACATTATCTTCATCTAGTGACGGCTCACCATATTTATCACCTGCGGGAGCTGGTCCAAGGGACGATCTTGATAAACTATTTGGAGAAGAGCAAACCTCAAGCCCTATGACACGATTTCTAACTGCATTGAGAAATGAATCTAGTCCAACCGGTACTGAATGCAGTGGCAGCCCTACCATTAAACCTAACAGCCCTACGATTAAATCACCTATCTGTGCGTCGGATATTCCTGCCAACAACTTCAATCCGCCTACAAATCCAACAACTGACTGGAGAAGCTTGTCCTTCCTGGACTTGACCTCCACTGATGAGCTACTGATATACTTACAATCCTTGACCTTGATACGCGACTCTGAGGGCCAGTCACAGGGTGAAGGAGGTTTCATCGACTCCTCACGCTTTTGCAGCACTGCCACTAGTCCCTCCATAAATTCACGATTCTCGTTTTATTCTGATCTTCCATCACCATCATCATATAATCCATTGACCTCACTACCAATGCCGATACCTCGGGAGCCGTTGAGAATTGGGGATATTCATCTTGGCCAGCTTCGGCTCACACCCCAGAGTACCATATATATCCCACTCGACATCTCTTTGAAAGTCTTTGAACCAAATGCGCAGTACAATAACCCCTTCGGAATGCCTTGCCGTACTACAATTCTCACGGGCACTCGAAGAGTTACATTTGTCAAGCCCGCAGAAGGGTCACGGGAGTTTGTTCAGACAAATTCCCTGGAGGCACCACTTCCGAAAAGAAGCTTGACGATTGGAAGCGGAAAGGGCTTGATCAACAGAGACAACAGCAAGCGGATTCGGAGCCGTGGTGGAACGATTCTTCGCCATCGAGGAAGAGACATATACCTGGAGTTGGTTGACTTGGGATCCTTGACTGGTGCTATGGCTGCTCCGCCACTGTTTGACGTGTTTCTGAACCGCGTGGATGGTAGTGTTTGGCTGGTCTACAATCCTCGACAAAGCGAGTTTGCTTCTGGAGGAGTTTTAGATTGTTGGGCATTTAGCACGCTTGGGATCACTCGGAAAGGAAAGGAGAAGGTTTTGGCTGTGAGATGGGCGGATGGGCTGGATTGCGTGCATGAGTTTAGGGGAGGGAATCTTGGGCCTGTGGTGGCCCGCATGGCTAGAGTTGGTGGGCGAAGAGGGGAGATGGAGATTGAGTGTGGGGTAGTTGAGATGGAAGGGGTGGAGGTATATCTTGGGGAAAATGTGAGAGAGGAGGAGGATGGTTGGTTCGTTCCAGAGGGATTTTAAGGATGCCACTGGAGAATGGGCCATATGAAGAAAAAGAAGTTACTTGCATGGGATTGACAGGAGGAAGGTTTTGATGGATAAGGCCGCGGCATTATTACTTTCTGGATGTAATCGGGGGAGGGGGATTTGGCCTCTTCGAGGTTCTGGCCATGGGACTTGGAGATGAGGGCATTGGTGGAAGCGTATCTTGGGGAAAGTGAAAGGGAGGTGCATCATTTCAGCGCACATTTTGGAGTTTTTTTCATTTCATCAGCTTTAGTATTCCTTTTTTTTTGTTTTGGATTGGAGTTTCATTTAATGACTTTCACATTTACATAACATACCCTTATAATAATCAAAACATAATGAACAGTTACAGTTGTATCTAGTTATATCGCGATCTTTTATGGGAACTGGCAATGTGATTGGCGCGAAGTGTAGCCTGGTGTGCAACATTCAAGTGTCTGGCCTCGGATGGATAATTTTGGACTGTTTGCGAGGTCCACCACCATGAACCGCGCGCCATGGGGCTCTATTTCCAAATTATATACATGTACATCTTATGTGGAAATATTAGCTATAGTCTCTTGCGCAGACCCTCATGTGGCCTCGATATCGCAACTTCCAACTAATTCATCTGCACCTCCCCAGCATCAATGGATCCAAGCCGTTATCCAATTCATCCAAGTCATTCTGATTTGGCCTCTCTTCCCTTGACAAAAATCCCTTACGCTGTTTATACTCCAGAAATGCCAGAAAGGCCAGCTGAAACTGCATTGCCTCCGGATTAGGGCTTGGTACGAGAGTACTGTATTGCATTTGTGTGGGGCCATGTCCAATGAATACTTATGTATGTGCCTATGCATGTCATCTTTCATCTACTCGTTATATCTTACCTACATGTTTACCTAATGTTTCTGTTATGCACAAGAGGGCTCGGAGAAGGCTGAGACTAGGAGAAGGTGAGTTGCAGGCGTTCTAGTACATTGCGGGTAGATTCGGCATTTTGCAATTGCAAATGCAGTGCAGCTAGATCTTGCGCGCCACCAATTTGAGCAACTGCATGCGCAAAGTAATCTCTTTTTTTTCTTTCTTTCGGGTTTTCTGTTACGAGATTGTATGTGTAGTCACGGCCGAGAATTGATTGTTTATCCAATATCAGTTTGGGAATGGGATGTAGAAGCATGTGGGTAGTTGAGCTTAAGCTTAGGATATCGAGGGGCACGAGACTACATAGTACCGATGGCTGGGGATTGCTTCAAGATCACGGGGGGTCCGGAATGGATCGGTAAATTTTTAAAGGAATGATGGATGGCTTTGGTGATCTTGAGCTCGAAGGTCAATTGATGGATTATGGAGAGAGGCTGTCCGTGGTCCCGGCATGGATGGGTTGGTTTGCACGCCTACGAGCTCGTATGATATCGGTACTCGCGTACCCTTGATCTTCGGCACGGGTCCGTTTAAGAGTTGCGTGCGAGGAATTTCAGGAATAGAGTTGGCGAGGATCAGTCTCGCCTAGCCACCATATTTAGGCGAGTTTGATCGATATGCCGTGATGTTGTGGCGCGATATATTTTTTTAATGGGGTAGGGAATTTATGTAACTACCTAATCGATGGAATTGTGGAATAACCTTCGAATTTAAATTCAGTGTTTGAGAAAGTACAGTTAAATTTAAATCTACCTTTGTCCCTTCAAATTTCAATGCAGATCTTTGGATTTGACTTGAACTTTAACATTAATATATTAGAGACTGAGGCTGGCCTTAAACCTTACATGATGCCGATGCCGATGCCGATGCCGCTGTCATGCAAATGCAATGGGCGCGTTGACACCTACATCAAGCACGAGAACTCCAAGTACTTGGATTGTGCAACTGCTGCATCGGGTCGATTGCTCTTTCCTCTCTTGATCTGCTCACACTCTCCATGTTATCTACCCAGATGGGCATCCCTCCTGGCGAGGCAGCAGCAGGGTCTCTTTCCAATGTTCATCACGGAAGCAGAACATGGAGTGGAACGGTGATACAGACTCAATCGATTCGCATACTCAAAGCCAGCCTGCTCGTGCTCTCTGCCGCCCCTTTCTCTCCAATGATACGATGCTATCAAGCCAATGCTTATCAAAAACATGTGTGTACAAGTAGGTATATGCATGCAGAATGCTGTCTTGTCTTGTCTTGCTCCTTCTCGCGCTTACATTTGTCGTAGATACCCATTCGGCTTCCTGCCCTATCCGACTTAGCCTAGCCCCGTCGCGATCGATCAATCACCCGCCTGCAACCAAGCTTCCCAACTGAAAGCCGAGTGTGGCCGGCCAGAACAAACGAGCGAGACCACCACCATGACGTACATTGTCCATCAGAGGGCTTTGCCCCCATCGGCTTGCCACGGATCTAGGACGGGACCTTTTATCTCGTCTACGCGAGTGGATGGTTCCTGGGGGGGGGCATACCATCTATCGAAGGAGGCAGGTCCGGTCGACGGGGGCCAGATAAAATATCTCAGCGCGGTGGACATGCAGTTATTATTGATCCAATCGGTGGGGTTCGAGTTGCTTTGTCCGTGCCCTGTCTGTAGGCTACTCAGGTGGGCCAGCTAAAGGAGATGGCGGGGGAGGAGATATGCAATGGGGGGGAAGCAAGAGAGATGGACCGAGGAAGAGAGTGAGGGTGAGGGTAGATCCGGCCCTTCTTGATCAAGCTTGGAGGGGAGCGAGATGCGTACTCTACTTATTCAACATTCATATAAAGAGGGGGGGAATGAAGTCTGATCAAACCCTTTTTTTTCTTAATTGATTGCTGGCCATCTGGTTATCTAGGGGAAAAAAACTCAGACCTCTACTTATCTTCCAACAGCTATTGTGTCTCAAACATAGTATATCCATCCGCTTTCATCCATCGTCTTTTCTCTTCTTTCTGATACCATCGGCCGTTACATTTCCGAAAGTGGGATTATAAGCTGGGGTTTCACGAGGGTCGGGTAACGCTCAGCCGGATACAGACGCTGTTTTCGTTCTGCAATAGCAGAACTTTTTTATAGCCCCCGTATCTTCGTGTGTGAATGCGGAGACAGGAATTGTTGGTGCTGGACTCGGTGCAGCTTGCCGTGGGTAGTTGAAGGGATACAAGTTAGGTAGCTATAGGAAGCATATCTATCATAGCATCTATATTTGGACGGACATCTCAAGGTAAGTTTTAAAGTTCCTCACTTCTCACATTGAAAGAGGGACATATGCTTATAAAGTCCTATAAAAGAAGACACATCCAATTATTCTTCAAAAAAAACTAAAACGGACTTCATCGTCAGGACAACAAGTATTCAACATGAATAGCTTTTCATCATTGCCGTCCTCGCTGGCATCCACGCACATCGGCCAGATGTTGACGCATCCCCTCACCCTTCCCAGTACCTCGACAATCACGACGGCACTTTCACTGTTTTGTACTTCTGTCGTATTGTACTTTACTACTCTCATCGTTTACCGCCTCTACCTCCACCCATTGGCAAAATATCCAGGGCCGTTCCTTGCGAAGATAACTCCGATGCATGCTTCCTGGCATGCATACAAGGGCGACCGGCATCTACTACTCTACCGCCTCCATAAGAAATATGGACCAATTGTCCGCTGGGGACCCAATTCGGTTTCAATCAATTCTGCCACAGCAGTGAAAGATATCTACGGCCATGGTGCAAATGCTCGAAATGTAGTCAAGAGTGACTTCTACATGGCCTTTCCAGCAGTCAAGGGTGTCCACAACACACACAATGCAATTGACAAGTCGGTGCATGGCCGAAAGAGGAGGGTCCTATCACAAGCTTTCAGTGAGAACGCATTAAAGGGCCTCGAGGGGCTTGTGCTGCAAAACATCGAACTCTTCTTTGATGAGATACAGAGAAGGATGCTCAAGGGTGTCGAAGGAGGTGATCTATTCAAGGACCCAAAAACTGGCAAGAAGGGACTTGATATGGGTGAAATGTTCAATTGGTTGACATTTGATGTGATGGGGGAGCTGTGCTTCGGAAAGGCATTTGGCATGTTGGTTGATGAGAAGCAGAGGTTTGTGACGGGGATGATCGATAAGGCAGCTCATAATCACTACATCGTGAGTTTTTCTTCTGATTTCAAATTCTTTCATCGCAATACTAATATCCAAATCCTACAGTGTGGAAACTACCTCCCCCTCACGACGCTCAAACTCTCGAAAATCCTATTCCCAACGATCGCCGCCGAACGCTGGCGGTTCATCCTCCACTCCCGCGCCTGCGCAAACGAGCGAATGGAGCTCCATGAAAGCGGAAACGACACCGAGAAGCGCGACTTCTTCCACTACCTCCTGAACGCCGTCGACCCCGAGACCGGCAACGGCTTCGACAAGGCCGAGCTCTGGGGCGAGGCAAACGTCCTCATGATTGCCGGTTCCGACACAACCTCCACCGCCCTCGCAGCAACGCTCTACTACCTCCTCCAGAACCCCGCAAAGATGGCAAAGCTGCAGGCGGAAATTAGGTCCACGTTTTCGGGAGCTCAGGAGATTGTATCAGGGAAGAAGATGACGGAATGTGTGTACCTCCGCGCGTGCATCGACGAGGCCATGCGTCTCTGCCCGCCGGTTCCGGGGCTCCTGCCACGTGAGGTGGTGAGCCCAGCTGGAATGACTATCGATTGCTCGGGCGAGAAGGATGGAGCGGTGTACACCCTCCCGCAGGGCACCGTCGTCGGCGTGCCCATCTACGCTATCCACCATAACCCGCTCTACTTCCCGGACCCATTCACATTCATGCCCGAGCGGTGGATCGAGTCTGAGGCTGAGGAGTTCACGGATCCGGAGGTGGCTCGGTCGGCGTACCTCCCGTTCAGCATCGGCTCGCGCGGGTGTATCGGAAAGTCCCTTGCGCTGATGGAGTTACGGCTCGTGATTGCGAGGGTTGCGTGGGAGTGGGAGTGTACGCTTCTGGAGGGGGTGGAGGGGAAGGGCGAGAGGTGGGTTGAGGGCTGGACGGCCGAGGAGGGGAGGGGGAAGAAGGAGTTTCCCATGCAGGACCATTTCACGGCGAGGAAGGAGGGGCCTGTGGTGGAGTTTAGGAAGAGGGAGGTTGGGTTGTTTAATTAGGTGGT
Organism: Peziza echinospora; assembly: GCA_024516245.1. Classification (NCBI taxonomy): domain Eukaryota; kingdom Fungi; phylum Ascomycota; class Pezizomycetes; order Pezizales; family Pezizaceae; genus Peziza; species Peziza echinospora. The sequence continues at coordinate 81,752 of JAJLQT010000010.1, read as the reverse complement.
GGTGGTGGTGGTGGTGGTGGTGGTGGTGGTGGTGGGGGAAGAGGGTGGGCGGGTTGATGAATCCATCTTCTCATCTCCACAAATCCAGACGAGTTTTCCTTTACCCTCATCTTTCTTTCTTTCTGTTTCTTTTTTGGTTTTGGTCTCTTTTTGAATGGACTGGACTGGCATATCATGCATACTTTGTAACATATTTGTGTGTTCATGTCTATTTTTATTTTCATGACCTCAATGTTGATTCTAGGAAAATGAAATTTCTTTTAGTTAAACGTTTTTGCCGTCATTCAAATCTGACTTTTGTCTAAATTTTGCACTTGTGCACACATGATCATGGTATTCCTGACTGAGAGGTTGGAACAAACGAGACTGCATACTTACAAGTATGTGTGAATTGACTAAAAAAACTACTATGTATCCATTCCGGAAAGTGGCTGGATTGTCGTTCGTGACGCCAAATTCGGTAGTATATCGACATTCCCAGTTCCATTTCGGGAAGCGTCACGAGAGTGAAAGAACGTAGCATATATTGTACTACATAGTACCTAATGAACTGAAGGTAAATCATGTTTATTTGTGGTCACTCTTCCTCCCACATTCAGCTAATATGTAATAAAAAGAACCAAAGCTCAAAGGAAATAACTACTTACTAAAAAAAAGAAACATGATGCAAAGGTAAAAATAGAAGGTGAAAAAACGGCACACATCAAAAATATACCTCCCCCAAATTAAACAACACCCCATATCCAGTACAATTTTTTTCTTTCGTGCATCCACCGCTTAACGCTTAACCAACATTGGCTTCTTGATCTTCGTCGCAGTTTTGTTCTTCTTTGCCGCCCTCACTGCATCGGCCTTTGTAGCAAAGATAGATCTGAACTTGGTATTGAATTCCGTCTGGAGGTTGACAAAGCCCTTGAGGACCTTCAACAGTGCCTGGCGGTTAGCATTCGCCTCCTCCTCATCCCATGGGGCCTCCTCGTCCTCACTACCAGACTCCTCCTCCTCCCAGCGGTTTGTGACAGGCTCGTCTGGGTCGCGATTGAGGCGGAGTTCCGGGCGGTTTGTGGCCGAGGAAGCCGTGGCTGCTGGCTTAATCTCAGTCGCAACGGCAGAGACTTCCTCCGAGGCCTCCTTCTCGAGTTCCTCCTCGAGGACATCACCCATGCCACGGTCCGCGTTGTTGATGTCGATTGTCTTCATCTCACGATCGGGGCCCAACTCGATAAGGTTTCTGAGCGAAGAGACAATCGTTGCAAGAACTTTACTGAAGTCATTAAGGTAAAACCAGACAACTTCACGACCAATCTTGTTGACCTTGATGAGTTCCTCCCTATCACCGTGCATGAAGAAATCGTAGAGATAGGCGTTGAGGCGCACCTCGCTTCCGACGGGAAGGTATGGTACTCCAGAGGCCTCAAGAAGCATGCTGTGGCGGCAAGTTGAGAATAGTTCAGGAAGATTTTTGAATTCATCAGTGTGGCCAGATAATGCCACGAACGAAGATCTTGCAAGAACTGGAGGGCTGCTTTGGAATGGTGTTTGTGCACCCTCAGTCCTGGCTCCAGCCTTTCTGCGTGTATATGGTAACTCATCATCCAGACTATTTTGGTTAGTTTGTTTGGCAAATGTAATAGCATATCTGGTGTAAATCTTGAGTGCCTCTTCATTGTGCTTCTGGATGATGGCTTCGACCTCTTTAGGAAGGTCATGAAGTAAGACTATTGATCCAGTCTGTTTAGTAAGTCTCTCAACATTTTCAGACTTCCTGAATGGCCTGCGGCCAAAGAGATGTGACATTATCAACATCAATTTCCTGTTGACATCTTTCGTGACTGTGACAGGATCGGCGGAGTTGGTACCAGATGATAGCTCTGAGCAGATCTCGTGGAAGACGCCAGTACGGAGGAGGTCATTGAAGACAAAGTTGCTTGGCTCTGCAAAGTTAAGGTGGGCTGCCATTGCGGCGAAATTGATGGGTTCTCCAGTTGCACTGAGAAGGTTCATGCGCCTGAGGTATTCGATAGAAAATCTGACTTGATGAAGCACTTGATCCTTAGCGTCGACATCTCCAAGTGAGAGCTTGTTTTGAGAGAGCAAGGCATTGACGAGAGAAACAGCGTGTGCAGAGTTGTCAGATCCATGTAGTAGGACAAACAGACGTAGAATCAAAGTAACGCTTGTTGGGAAATGGCCCATGAGCGATGGTAGATGACTGTTCATCAACCGGTAAGATCTTTGAAGGGGCACACCGTGGAAAATAACATTTCCGAGCAAATCAAAACCACGACGACCGGCACGACCAGATGCTTGTCGGTAACTGAGAGGTGTAAGTTCAACACTATCAGTGACGAATACCACGGTGGCACAAGGCATATTGATACCGAGTGCAAGGGTTCCTGTGGCAATAACGACTCTCAAAAAGCCTCTGCGGAAAAGACGTTCCACACTATTCAAATATTAGCATTAAGGAAGAGCAATGTCACAGTGAATAAACTTACCATTCCCTCAAAGGTCTTGACAAACCGGTATGATGGATACCAACACCTCTTCGTAGACCTTCAATGTAAATGGGGTCAATAGCAGCTCTCCTGAGAACTGCGAGATCTCTCTCTAGCTCATCTTTAGGACAGTATCTCTTTCCGGCGAATGTGAATGCATCTGAAGGCTCCTCTGGGTCGAAAGAAGCGTAAGGAGACTCGTTATCCCTAGCATCCATCTCTCTGGCGGCTTTGGCATCCTCCGGGTCATCGTTACCCTTCTTGGAGACCTTCTTCAGTCTTCCTGCCCTGCGATCCATCTCTTCCTTCTTCTTCATCCAGATTTCTCTCTCAGCGACCTTTCTGTTCCATTCCTTGCTATTCGTACGATAGCTCTCTTCTCCTTTGACGAGCTGTTCAGTAAGAGTAATGAAAAGAACCTCGCACATAGTACGGTCGTAATTGAACAAAAGTGCTGGAAGGGCATTGAGCTTGTTGAGCTCGTTAAGCATTCCAAGGGTCTTGGATAGTGTAGCAAGATGCTCCACTGACACCTCCTCTACGGCGACAGTCTTCAGCATGGCAGGGGTAAGTGCTTGAGATGGTGTTGGCACGAATTCTGCGCCAGGTGCTGCGGGTGGGGCATCTTTCAACACCTCAGGAAGTTCCTCTTGAAGTTCCTCTTCAGTCTCCTCCAACTCTGGAATTTTGTTTTCTTCGATGAACTTTGCAACTTGTGCAAGCTTTCCGTCACGGAGAATGTTCAAAACTTCTGTAAATGGACTGCTATGGTCAAGCAGCCACCCTTGTAGAATTTCCTTGAGTCTTGCCTCCCACTTGAGGACATCCGCCTTCTTGATGATTTCTGGGAACCACTTTGCTGAAGGCTGTGCATCCGCTGGGAATGGGTAAGAAGCAGTCTGTGCTTTGATCATCGCTTGATACAGGAGGAAGCAGTCTCTTGGCTCGAGGGCCAAATCGTCTGGAATCTCTTTGACGGTATCACAAAGCGAGGTTGCTGGATGAACAAAGTGGAATTTAGAGTCTTCCAAATTAGGTAGTCCGAGACTGTTGGCTGGTGGAGGCTCGAGGCCCTTGAACTTCTTCTTCTTGCTATCCTCTCCTTCGTAGTAAAATGTTCTCAGATGATTGAATCTGTGGCCGTGACGGATCATGACAACCTCTACACCCTTGCTTGCCTTGGTCTCATTTGGCTTCTTCCAGATCAGTTTATTCTGGGTGAGTTGAAGCCAATCGTGAAACTCGTTTGGATTTCCCACTGTTGCAGACAATGCAATAATGGGGCATGGGGAAAGCAGAAGAAGCTGTTCCCAAACGGCACCTTCTTCACTCTGACCAATACAATGGACTTCATCGAGAATGATACGCTTAACCTTAGGAGCCCAAGTAGCCGCCAATGGTGGGGAGAGCAACATGCGCTGGAGAATCTCGGGAACGGTGACAAGAATTTGACACTTTTGCGGGTTTTGAATTTGATACTCTCCAGTGTGGATAGCCCAAACAGTTCTTCCGGGGTTCTTGTAATCCTTGACGAAACGGCTCTGAATTTCTGCGGCAATTTGATTGACCTATATGATCACATTGTTAGGCTATCAAGGAATTATCAGGATTGTCAAGAAATTACTTACCAGCGCCTTTGTTGGTGCGATATAGACGATAACATCATCGTCATTTGCACGAAGAACCTTCTCCATGGCATAGTAAGCAATAAATGTTTTACCTGCAGATGTTGGTGCCACCACAAAGATTGATTTATCCTCATCCAGTGCGTCGAGAACCTGGACCTGCCATGCATCAGGTGTAAACTTGACTCTTGCATCCTCCCTTGAATCCAAGTTCCTGTCCATGTATGGCCCACAGTGCCTGAGTTGGAACTCTTGCAGTGTAGTCCCGATCTTTGTATCGATTGTTGAGCTTGCAATGCGTGGAGGAGGGCTGATTGTCATGGTATTGGTTGCGAGGGGCTCATCTCTGGGTGGGAGAGTAAGTGGTGTGAAACCCAGTGCTACAAACAAGGCATCAAGGTGGGCCTTGATTTGCTTGCTGAGCGATGGGCTTGAGATCACCTTTCTTGCTTCGTCAAACAAGAGAACAGCAATCTCGTAGCCCTTGGCGCGCTCAGACTTCATGGAAGGATCACAATAATCCGACTTCCAGATGTTGAATAGGAATTCACACTTCAACAACCTGGCTTCCACTGTGACAATCTCTTCTGAAGATTTTCTAATAAATTCGGTAAGAACCGAAACCTTGCTCCGGTCAGTCTTGGAGGGCGCCACATCCGAGGAATAGAACAACTTCCATGTATCGAGTGCCTTTTTGAAAGTTTTCGCTGAACGAGCCTGTGCATTTGCTGCAATGATTTGGTCTGATTTGGAGAGCACCTCTGGCTTGCCCTTCTTTCCAGCTGGCGCACCTTTCTTGGGGGCTTCGGCCTTCTCAGGCTTACCCGCCTTATCGGATTTACCTGCAGCCCCCTTCTTACCAGGAGCCTCCTTCTTCGCCGCCTCTTTTTCTGCCTTCGCTGCCTCTTTCTCCAGCTTGAGTGCCTTTGCCGCAGGTACCGGCTTGGTTGCAACCTTCTTGACATCCTTATCTTTACGAGGGATAATCCTCTCTGGCTGGATATCACCACCCGCCAAACTTTGAGCATATCTCAACATATTTGCCTGGTAAATCTGATCTCCCTTCAATTGCCACCATTGCTTCTTCTCCTGAATGTGTGTCACTGCGCCCTTCTTCCTCTCCTCATCAATTGCAGAGAGCTTCTTTGTGTTCCAATTTGCTTCATACAACGCTCTCTCGAAAGATGTTCGCTCAATTTCCTTTCCAGCACCTGAGTCCACGGCAAGTTTGAGTCCGGCGAAATGTGAGGTGAAAACTGGGTTGGAGAATGGAAGAACCTTCAGTGTTGCGTCTTGGGTCTCGGCCACTGACCCTAAGGTAGCTTTGTAGCTCAATCCCTCCAATCCTTGAATATCGGCATTCGAAACGCTCTTCAGGGTAGCGAGGAGTCTCTCGTAATCTGCCTGGACTTCTGTGGGTGTGGTTGGTGGAGTAGCGGACCAAGCTGCCAAGACATGGCTGAAAAGCCTTCCATCGACCAAGTCCTCGACACCTGTTGCATCTGTCTCGGTCTTCTTTCGTAGGACTTCGACAAATGTGGGATCGTTCAATAACTGCAACTGAACCGCTGAGAGGTCATCAAAGAATGATGCAACTCTCTTCTGCTGCTCTTGATCATCGAACTTTAGCGGTGGTAGGTTTCGTTGCGCTAGGGTTAAGTGCTTCAAAAACGCTACGTGTAGAGCAAATGGTGCTGCCAATTCTTGGTATTTTGATAGTATCTCCTTGAGGGCAGTGAAGTTTAGAAGCTCTGCGGGGCTTCCAAATTCACTGGAAGTCGCCTCATCAAAGCTTTGTAAAGTTACACCCTCGGGCAGATCAGGAATAGGGATGGTTTGATCCTTTGCGGATATAAGGAGCCCTCCCAAACCGGTTAATCGCGATCGGAATGTTGCCAATTTTTGTGGTGGTGCAATTAATGTAAAAACCTTTAATCCTGATGTCAGCAACATCTTCCGAAAAATGTATTGGACAGTATTTCTCTTTGTACCTTCGAGTCCTCAAACTCCACCTCGTTAACCAGCCCAACTGTATACCCTCTACCCATGATATCCCAGATGAACCCTAAGAACACCTGTTCTTCGGCATCCAAATGCCTCTTGAGCCCGTCCTCTGCATCTGCAATTGCACCGGCTCTCTTCACTCTTGCACCATCATGTGCCAAGACAAAATATGGTCTGAATTCAGATAGATATTCAGTAAAAGCCGCATCCTGTGGGCTCGAGAAATGAAAGACGCTTTTGTTTGATGATGCCTCACTGAATCGGTCAAGATGCTGGATGAGACATGCTCTCGTTAAGAGATATTTGTTAACCCTGCTGAGAGGGATGGTTTCTGGGACAGAGAGGGTTTGATGTGCTGTTTTCGTTGTAAAGAGGTTGCAGTTAGCCGAGTTTCAATATTTGGAGAGGGAAAATGGCTGGAATTGCGGGGGTAAATACACTCAAAGAAAACAACGTGAAAACTGCATGTCCTCTTCTCTAGGTCAGACAAGAATCTCTCGACTGTGTAGACCGCGTGTAGAAGTTGGAAGCCATCTGTGAAAATATTGGTTAAATTAGTGATAAGATCCTTCTATCTCAATTGGATGCACAAGACAAACCGTTCATATCAATCAACTCATCCCCCAGAACATGTCTTAACAGAGAGTTTCCATCAATCATAAAAAGCTCACTACCGGCAAAATCACCGATAACATCGAGGCGCACCCGTTTGAGGGAGGAGTACCATTCTTTCAGGCTCCCTGCGGTGGTCTCTACCGTCGACATGGCTTTTTCCGTTTGCACTGGCTGATTCCCAAGTGCGGGATGGAGAATTTGAAGGGGTAGGATTGAGACAGGTGGTGTAATGATCGAAATGGCCGCTGGACAATTCTTTGGCCTTCTGCTTGCAACTTAGGATGTGGCAATAACTGGTGATAGGAAGATGTGCAGCCTTCAATCGCCTCGCCCAAATCGAAATGTGATTTCGAGGCCCAACTGAAGCTGCTTCACGCTCTGTCTCTCGGTGCTAAGCGGATGGTGTATGTGACACCGATCCTGTCTTTACTGCGCAGTAATCTCAATTCTGGATCCCGCGAATAGTCGTCTTTTTGGTGATGTGGAAGTTGGTGGGTTGAGACGTACGATGTATGATCTGCGTTGTTTGATGGAGGGGTAAGAAGGTTGGGTGCACTCGGTTCAAACTGCAGCTTGGGACTTATGCCGGCCGCTGAGCCGCCACCAACCCCACCACATTATCATCCCGCATTTGCATGCACACGAAAGTGAAATGCTTGCTACTACTGCTACAGGCAATACGGCTCACAGCTCTGACGACAACGTTAACCTGTTCTGCCCGCCAAGACTGTAGATGGAAATTCTCAGTTTCGGTGAACCCAAAGCCCACAAGGAGAATAACTCATCACTTTCTCCCTCGTCACTCTAGCTACCCTGCGTTTTGTTTAGTCTTGGCGGTTTCTTCCATCGTGTTGTAAAAATATCGAATACGAGACTACATCGAATTCAACCAGGCTACATCGAATTAAACTTTGCGTAGTCTCGATTATATTAGGCACCTGAAGCTTATTGCTTGCAGGACAGCAACATTGCGCCAAATAGACTCGAGGATGCCTAGGCCTGATACCGCAACGCCTGACTCGAGGCTACTTATACCGCATGTATTCGTGTCTGTTCTCACCCAGTGCGTACAATCGCCAAAGGTATATATCCCCTTAAAGATCTTTATATGAGTCTATAGCGCGGGTTGATGTCGGTGTTGAAAATGTCAAGAGATACTATTCCTCCTACATGTAAGTACATGGCGAAATCTGTGCAAATCACCAATAATGCCATCTTCATCACCAATCTTCTAGTGTGACTTCCAAGGAGATTTGATCTTGATACAAACTCGTACGCCACACATCCGTGAGTGACGCCCATACGACTTCATAAAAGACTCATCAATAATTCAAACGCACGAGCCCCCCACATAATATTTAAGCGTTCAAGGCACAAGTCAAATTTTTAAGTTACAAATGTGTACCGGTACCTGCTACCTAGAAAGATGTTATGAAAATGCCAAATAAATACAAGATATCCCATGAAATATAAAAAAAATAAAGTCATTAAGCCCGCTCCTAACTATAGCAGACGGGTATGCACAGTGTATGCATCTGCATCAGATTGCCGAAAAGAAAAGAACAATGAAAGGTTCAGACTCATTAACCAAAGACAATTTGAGTAGGAAAAAGCAGGTGGAATACAAAGGATAAACCCTTGTTTTATGATACAATAAAGGAGAGAAGGGGAAATCCCAGATGCAAAGTCACGAATGATTAGGTGTAGGATCGAGAAATAAACGAATACCCAATGAGAACGCCGAAAACAAAGAATACAAAACGCCACCGAAAAGGGTAAGAAATGTTGCCAAGGGGAGTCTATCCACTCTCCGCTGGGATTTCCCGCATGAACCCTTCTGTCCCTTCCCTTGCCCCCATCACTCCTTTTTGTGACGTACGACGCATCATCATCTGCCCACGAACGTCATCAGTATTAAACTGCCCGACGCCAGATATGCCGCTTCCCTGATACACCCTCTGATATCCTTTTTCTTCGGCGGCCTTGATCTCACCGAGAATGCACTCCACCACGGCCATCCACCCTTCGACGACCTGTTCCCAAGATATCATTTGTCCGAGCCCCATATCCACCGCTGTTCCACCCCCGGGTGTTCCCTCGACAAGATTTGCCACACCCATCCAGGCACTCAGAATTCTCCTTCCAAGTTTCTCGATGGCATCCCTCTCCTTTCGGGTGACGATTCCAGTTGGCATTCCATTCCGGGTGGTAGTAACCCCATCATCTCCCCAGATTTGGTTATTTAAAAACATGGTCCAAACAAATCCAAGCTGAACTCCCAATAACCTGCCAACCTCCTGTGTGGGAAACTGACTGAGGCGGGAGATATACTCGCCTAATGATGCAACATATTCGTCCGAATCAGGCATAAGGGTGTGCGATCTGCCTTCAATTGGAGTGTGTTTTGCGCTAGTGAGCTTCATTGCAAGCTCAACAACCCCAACAACATCCTCCCGTCGACGGCGAACTTCATCCATCCCTGCGCACAGGTCTGTCTCTGGTAAAAACCCATACAATGCACGCAGAGTTTTTATTGCAGACATCCCTTCTGGTGACGAAACTTGGGAAGGATATGCGGGGAAATTCTCGAAAGGAATTGCTGAGAGGAGTAGGAATGAACCAACAACACTTTCCGGAAGTAATGGTCCCTTATCCTCACTAAGGATAGGGAAATTAGGTGGATTTCTAAGCATATCCGACAGAGATTTTGGTGGGGGTATTGCACCACTCTTGAATAAATTGAACCTTGTGGTTGGTGGGGGAATCCTAGGTGCGAAAATTGGAAGGGGAATATGCTCCATCTCTCTTCCATTGGTGAATTTGGAATAAGCCCCTCTGTACTTCTGTACGTTTTGTTTGTAGAGCTCCTGTGTTGGCATTTCCTCAATCCACCGGCAAATGACACCGACTTCCTCTGTCGTATAGGCGCCGAACATTCTTCCACCCCATTCCAGCTCCTTGATCAGGCGGCTCTTCCCAGGATCACCTTTCACTATCCATCGACTCTCTGAAAGGCTCTTGACGAATACAAGTCCCCATTCGTGATATCTTTCTGGATCTAACCATTCTGTGAGAGTCCTTCCAAATACACCTCCAATGCGTGCAGGGCAAAATGAGTGCATCGACTTTGCTGTTTCGCATTTATCGGCAAATATTTGTTCGACTTGTCGATCAAGTTGGGTTATTGGTGAAGGTGTAGTTGCAAGCCCTTCGGCAAGCATATAACCTGCCTGTACTCTTCTCCAGGCCAAGTCCCTTTCCATTTCGGTTGGCAAACTGTCGAGGTAGGAAATTACCGCGGCCACACCCATGGCTGCATGGCCAGAATGCCCATTGTCGATACTGACATGTAAAACAAAGTAATATGGATCCAGCCCAAGCTCTTTAAGTTCTTGAATCGTAATGAGAAGATGGCATGGAAGGCTCTCATATGCCATGTTAAATCCCAACATTTCTGGAAACATCTGTGCAGGAAATAGACTTATAAGTTGCTGAGCCAAAGCCGCAGTCCATACCCTTGCCTCATTGTTTGGGTTGTGGGTGTTGTTTATGAATCGAGGTTCATGGCCAAGGCCAATATCTCTACTACCAGTTGCAGCCAGCAAACGGCGATAGACCCACACATGATTCTTTGCGAGATCACCATCACCGAGCTCCTCTGATAAAACTTGCCATGCTACTCTGCTTGCCGGCCTATAAGGTGTCGGGGTACTGAGAAGCCGGTGTGATCCACCGAGCCAGGAGCCATCAACATACTTTACTGGAGCGGCGATTCGAAGCCAGTATTTTGCATATTCAACATTGGGGAGAAGTTCGCGAGATCCACCAGCTTTTCGACGAGTGGTGTATCCTGCAAATTTCTGATCTGTCAATGCTGCTGCTCGTGCAATGAAAGCATGAAGGCCTTCTGGGCAATATGAGGAAAGTGAGAAGATGCTTGAATCTGGTGGTGGGCCTGGTCTGCTCTTCTCGGCGTAAATCGTCTTGTCCAGTAATTCAAATAACCTACTGCGTGCTTGTGGTAGGCATTCTGGATGTGATGGCAGATGCTGAAGTTGGTGATATAATGTTTTATCGCATTGTAATTGCGTTTTCACCGCCACTGCGGGCCCTGTGAATGCCATTGACGATGGATGTGGGCTCTGTAGTCTTTTTTGGAGAAGCTAGATATACGTCAATGAAAGAAATGGATCAGCCATCGCCCTGTGTAAGTGGCAATTATGCCATACTCATTCCAAACTTACAGATTGTAATGTTGCTGGGTCGCGCACATGTCCGGATGCCCCAGCACTCCGTAGCTGCTTCCTGTATGTATACCCAACAGTGAGGACAGCCACCAAAAGAGCCGCTGTTGCCGTATAAGGCAGAAGTAAAAATATCATTCTGACGAACAAGTAGCCGATGCGCTGCAAAGCCCAAATATGCTTTTATTCTCCTTTCCTATCGTTTACTAGACTCTTGATTTAAACCCGATGGAATAAGCTCCTCACCCCCCTTCCGCTTTGCACCACTGAGTTTAAACTTTCCCAAGTCTTGGTTCGTCTTTTCGTTGTATTCGGGAGAAAAAGTGAAGTTTGAGGTGGTCAGTTGATTTGATCTTACTGCTTCTTTTTCAAAAGAACGTCGAGGCGAATATGTACGTGGATTGGAAGCGTTGTTCCTTTTTCTTTTTCTTCTTTTTTGGTTATTGTTACCGTCGAGAAGGTGTAGTGATGCTGGCTACCGCTTTATCCATGGAGGGGCCGATATCTCTCTCTACCTTCCTACCGGACGATCTTGATGATCACGATTCTCCCGAGTGAGGGTATCGAGATCTGCCCAGGCGGCCGTGTAAATGAAATGGCCCAAAGGGCGTTGGAAAATATGCCGTCAATGGTTGGGGGCTCGGTGCAAATGTAAGGGCAAGTGCTCGAGCAGGGAAGCAAACTGGCAGTTGTGGTAGGTTATGAGGCCGGTGCTAATCCTATAGTCAAGCTGCTATAGTAGCCGCCCTTCCGAAGCTGCTACAGTGTGGGTCGTGTTTTTTGTGTGTGTGTGGTGGATATATGGACGGGTGCGAGTGTGGGAGCAATGGAGGAGATGGCCTTGAGGATGATGTTTGCAAGGGCGGGGAGCGGGGGGGGGGGAGGGTGCGTGGGGCGTGGGGAGTGGGCGTGGGGCGTGGGGGATGTGAGGAGGGGGTGAGTCGTGCAATGCAGACACGGGGGGTGGGAGGAGGAATGGGTGGTAATAGGTGCCCCAGGCGGGATGCGAGAGCGATGATGAGGTTGATGAGGAGGGTGCGGACAGACACATTTTGATTTTCACACTTTCACATTTTCTGGCAAGGGCAGGCTGGTTGGCCGGGCTGGCATACTGGCACGCAAGCACGTAGGCGATGCGTAATGGGCCGGCTTTACTCGCCCGCCCACACCTTCTCAAACCCGGGTACGCCAAAGCTCAAACCTGCCCGGAACAACTTGCACCCAATCGCGCCCGTGGGCCGCACTGCCTGTGGAGATTGCGAAGGGGACGAAGTATCGTGATATGGGATACCGATGGCAAACCGCACGACCCAATGCTCGACTGCCTTGCCCTCGGCTCCGCCGCCGCCGTCGCTAGCTACTCAGTCGGCCTCGATACGATCTGCCAGGCAATTACCACCGAGCATCCATCCATCGTCGACAACCCGCGCTCCGGCCAAACAAGGAGGAGGGAGGCCACCCGCCGTTGCTGATTCAAGGTTCAGCCAGCACACAGCAGGTCGTTGCGCCCTACTCAGCCCGTCTCGCCTGCTCCTTTCTGCGCAGGGGTTGGAGGAGGGAGGGGGGGGCAATGTTATGATGGATGTTGTGTGGAGTGGGCGGAGAAGAGCAATCTCTTGGATCTGCGCTCCGTTACATCGTGACGTTTTTCTCTCCAATACTTTGCTATTTGTGGCTCCCTAGGGCCATCCTCCTGCCCCCTACGCACTCCTCCGTGCCCCAAGCCTCGCACACCTTGGTTGGCGGGCCAGAATGCCTGGACGAGGCAGACGAGCGCGGCTGCGGCTGCGGCTGCGGTTGCTTGCACACCCACAGCCGGGCGGCTTGTCTGACAGACTGGCTGTTTCTCTGTCGGCCTGTCTGTCATGGTTGACCAAAGTGTGGGTGTGGGGAAAGGGCAGGGCCGGGGCAGGCCGGGCATAAATGGGTTATGGATGGGTGGATGCAGTGTAAGTAGTGAAGCAGCTGTGCGTAAGATGATATGATAGTGGATACGAGGCTAATATCAATGGTGATGATGCTGATGATGAAAGTGAAAGCCGTGTGCAGGGCCTGGTGGGCTGGTGGGCACGCCAGCTCGGGTTGCTCACCGGCCGAGAGATGGGGAGACAATGCCCCCAACCAGCATTATACTAAGGATTCACAGGCGATAATTGTGGCCGAAGCACGAGACTGCAGCGCGAAACATACTATACGATCACGGCTACACGGCGACAGCAACTGCGAGTCGCGCGTCCTTTCTTCACACACACACACAAACTGCGAAATTTTGTGCTCGCACTCGGCGGCGCTCGTACTGGGGATGGAATTAGGATGACGTCTCTGGCGTGCAAATAAAATACATCACATTTCGCTTTCGTACGTTTGCTGGCAGACTGTCTTCCGGGCGGGACACCGCGATGCATCCCACCTCGCACTGCGTCCTACATTCTGAAAGCTTCACTGCTACGAGTAGATCTCTGAGCCCTCGCGTACGTACTCTGGATTCCTAGTTGCTCACCATCCCAGTCTCGACTCCCTCCCGCCCCCTCCTCTCCCTTTATTTCCATTTCACCCTTTTGCGCTCGTCGCCCCCTAGCCGGTTGCATGTACAATGACGTTACCACACCCCATAAAACGCCGCGCGAAACAGAGCCAAGAAGGTTTGGCTCATGCATGCAAGCACGCACGCTCGCACCCACGCGGGGTTGCGGTACATGGAGCTAAAAGCGAAAAAGGCTCCCCCCGTCCGGCTTCCCCTCCAAAATGGAAAAAAAGAAAAAAAAGAAAAAAAGAAAAAAGGAAAAGAGTGAAAACAAGAGGCCAGAAAAATATCGGATATGCGTTACAAACCGGGCATGCATCCCACAACAATAATGCATACCAATTGTCTACGTATACTGAAAGTATTCTATCCATGGCCGTACAAATGCATACCTAATTTGTTCCAGCTGCAGCTACGTAAGTCTGCAGTTGACTCTTCTCAAAAACGCCGAGAACATCCAGAACCTAAAAGTAGCCGTCTGTTGTGCCTGTATCGTCAGAGTCAGAGTCCGATAATCCTCGTTTCTGTGACCTCAGCAAAAAAACAATAGCTTTGTTGGCATAGCTCAACCCAGACAGGCACAACACAGCGTACTCGAGCAGTCTCGCCCCTCACTTCCTGTTAGATGTCAACACCTCCTGAAGGAGAAGTGGCCCAGAGGACTACGTCTCGAGTGCTAGCAAATGCAGAAAGCGGTTCTAGCACTGCTCAGTACTTCCCACTTGGGTAACCGACGCTTCATCCGAACCGGCAAGTCTCCCGAACAGGTAGGTAGCCTCGACATGTTGCCCCCACATTTCTTCCAACGGCTCGCCGAGCACACCTCTAAACGAATTCTCGCCCTGCAAACAAGTCTTTCGCCCTTGCCTCTCTCTCGCCCATATCCTCAGAAGACACACGAGCATTCGGCTCAATGACCTTTCTCGGGGCGTCTGTGGCTTGCATCAAGGAGTCACACCGACGGCAAAACAGGCACATAGCCGAAAGCATTTCTTCTCCGTTACAGAGCTCTACCCATGGCCAACAGCTTCAGCATTTCTCTACCCGAGGGTTATTTCCATCCACGTGCCCGTCAGTTCACATACATAAACGAAAACCGGTACCCTGGTCGGATATAAGGTTATGATCACATAGATTCCTTCGCCTGGTGGCAAACTGCCCATTGATGATCATGAAAGAAAAAATGGTAATGGATTGTCAAGTTTCAATAATGGTCTCTTTTTTTTACTGGTGACGTCTCTTGCTAAGTGGACTGAAAAGGGGAGAATTACAGTCAATGTGGTTACATATGGGTTGCCGAGGCCTGGCTTGCCATAGCCAGTTGTATATCTCGTATGGTCAACTACGTTAACCTCCGTTCATACAGGCGGATTTTAAACTCTGCTCCCGTACCTTAAATTCCTGGTTACCAGGCAGCCGGATCAAACACAGCCTTTCTCTCCAAAGGTACTCTATCTTAGAGTGTCCGGCGAGAAGCTAAGTTCTGGGATAATGCACTATCATCAAAGCACTTAAAAAGAAGTTTATATGCTGTGCAAGCCGTCCGTTCCACGAGGTATTTCTTCTCTCAGAAATCTGTACAGGGTATGAGGCTAATTATAATTTGAGTCCCCTGAAAATTCGACTTTGTCTCTGGTACCTGCAAAAGACAGTTTAGAATCAAGACAACGCAAAAGAGGAGGGGTATGAAGCTAATAAACACTATGGGGCATATCGGCAGAAGTAAGGTACCTTCTACCTCGGTACTCCTTGATCGAGACTTTCAATAAAGCCACAAACAGCGACTCGTGATCATAATAGACTTGCATGCCAGGCTAGACTTGCATGTATGCATTCGCTTGCCGCATAAGATCTAGCACGACCATATCGACCCAGGTCAGTTTGCTTCTGAACTCAAATTCCAGCATCATGAGGAGCGCTGATCACATTGTGATGTGCTCGAGTATTGCCTATGAGGAAAAGTTCAAATGTATCGGGGTTAAATCCTGTCGCAGCCAGGTAATAATGTATTGATAAATTATTGTGCTAGAGGGCAGATATTTTGCTACAGGGGAATGACTGAATCAGCGACAGGCCAATTTTTCAAACATTTCGAATATTGATTACTCAATAGCAGCAAACACCAACTTTGAGCATTCATCTGCAACATATGACAGGAGGCAGGGCATAAATCTCGTCACATCCCACACCACAAGCTTAGGGTTAAGCTTAAGCGCGCGGCCAGTGAGTTAAGATCAGAGACGTCATTGTCATGAGCAAAAACAAACAGCTTTCTAGTCAAATCCAGCACCGATGCATCTACTAATTTCCTGACCTGAGATTTTTTGCTTGAACAACGTTACTCGAGTACCTTTTCCTCCTCCTTGGTCCTCTTCCGGAAAGAATTTCCTACGAATTCAAATTTCGGATCTCGATCGAAACAAATCACAAATATTGATTACTTTCAGTCTATCATCCTGGATCTCAATTCGATAGGGTTTCTTTCACCTGGTACAGCATGTTGTGCGAGCTCCTCCAACCTCAATCTATAATTTCAGATACTATAGATGCACAGTAGTTTATACATTCCCGATCATGATCTGCATATAGGGGACACAGGCCGTGACGTTGCGATCGTCGAACAGTGTCACAGTCAGGTGCCTGTCGAGCTCCTTCACTGTCATACCAATTAACCTTCAAACATATGCTGCTATTTAATCTCATACCCTATTAAATGCCATGGCAATATGTGCAGCGCAAAATTTAGCTGATATAATCAGAGTTCTGTTATTTTGATATTGCAGGGGTGGTGAGGCAAAACTCTTTTCCAATTCCATGGTCTCAACATATATCGATCTTCCGACTCCTCTGCTTCTGCAATGTGGTTGGCCTTCTTGCGTGTCTAGTGTCATACTTGCATGGTTTTTTGTCGGTCGATCATGTCCCAAATTAACTAGCGGAGAGGTTATAATCATGAAAGAAGCTGTTGCTCGACTTTTACAACTGTTGGTTGGAATGCTTCAATACAGCTGGTAGTCATTTTCTTTGGGTATCATGCGAAATATATCTTGAGTTCGTATTGGCTGGCTTACATCTGTTTCAGAAATTATAAACGAAGATGGCCTTGCACTCGAGTATGCCATTTCGCTGATCAACCAGTACGAAGGCCGGACATATCACACGGGCTATCAGATTCAGCCGATGTGACGCTGTACGGAAAAAGAAACGAAATGCGGCGAAATATGGCGCTGATTTGGCAGGTAATTATAATTATGTTGTGGAAACATACATGTATGCACTGAAACTCATCATGGTCACCAACAGCGGGAGACCTCCGATCCAATGAATGGAAACGTTATTACTACTGCTTATGTGATTATAATTATAATGACTGACCATAACTGTCTAGATGTGTTTATATCTACATTCCTGGGCAGATGCATGCGGTCTACTTTGGGTAGGTGCTTTACCTTTTCCAGGTGATAACATCGTGACCAAGCACACTTCTTGCGGTCTGGGCACGAGAATACGGTTTACCCTAAATAATTAAAAAACTCGCTGCAAATGGAAGCCTTGCAGTTGATTGGACCGGAATAGGAACTCGAAAAACCAATCTCTTTCGTAGCCAGGCTATCACTTTTGGTACCTTTATCCTGGTGACTATCAAGGAATTTATTGGCCGTGGACCATCCTTACTCTACTTGAGAATTGCTTCCCAAAACCAGGCTTCTCGGGCACAGCCAGGTTATTACTTACCGGGCGGTTGGTTAGGTAGGTAGTCTCGATGCACAATCGATCTATCTCAGGTTTTTTCTTCATCAAAAAAGAACGGTTAGTTGCATGCATGCGGTGCGTCTGGCATCCCCCCCCCCCGCCGCGCGGTTGCAGCTGGCCATGGCCATGAGGTTCAGAATGGGAACATTCATTAAGAAAAAAAACAAGAAAAATCAGTTGGAATCCAATCAATTTGCCCCGTATCCAAACACGTACAAGCGCCCCTCGGGCCCCTCGCGGCCCGCTTCACTCACCGCCTTTTTTATTCTACGTACACTACAAAGGTATTGCGCGGAAAGAACGCGGAGAATTTCAGAAAAAGCCGGCGGGGGGAACCGATCGAATCCGTATCCTTGTTGGAAGTCTTAAAGGAGCTGAGCATGGGATCAATGGGGCTTGACTACGAGTACAAAGAAGCTTGTTTTTTTTTTGTTTTTCATGGGGGTGTTTTTGGCTTAACCGATCTGGGCAACTTACCCAATTTGGTGAAAGTGGGGAAGTACTAAAGGTTGGGAAGTTGGGAAGGTTGAAGTGGGATCCGTCCGCAGGAGGTGGGTTTATCGGTATGTGGTATGTACAAGTATGTATACAGTCCACTTGTTATGGGTACGTTCTAAATCAAACTGATAATGGATATTTTTTGTGTGCAACAATTGTATACGTCTGAACTTATTTACCAAGGTGAATATTGAAGGAGTTTGGACCTAACTTCGTATAGCAGCACTTTACCTTAATACCAGATAGTCTCGTTACCTACATATACCAGACGTTAGGTACTGGCTTTACTGGAGAAAGCCCCCCCCCCCCCTGGTCACTTGAAAGATTTCCCACACCAAAATATTTGTATGGGAACTCGAGTCTCGTGCATAGAATTTGTACTGAGGGAAAGCCGTGTGGGAGTTCTTCAGACAGACAGGGGGTGGGGGGGCGCTTTCACCAGTAAAGCCAGTACTAGGTACACATTCAAGTCATTTTGGGAATTCGAACCTGCCTACCTACCAACTTTCTTTCTTTACAAGGCACTTGACTCAGGAAAGAACTGAACTGGGAAAATAGGCGTGCATCTAGCTCCTCGTGCCCAGGCGTTATAATTATGCATGCATCAATTGCAAGCCTATGAGGGAGAAGATGAAGTTCATCATACTTTAATAGAAAATGAGCGTATCTTAATTCAGAGAAGGAGTGTGTAATCGATATTTTACTCACGATTAAGCAATATCATGAATGGTCGGCTCCCGGATCCGGAATATCAAGCCATCTGTTCTGGTCAAAGCGCTATCTTGACCATGCCCTTGCAAACGATACACCAGACTAAAACGATACTTGGTTTACTGGTATCCTGTTCCAAGGTTTCTGGAGCATGCATATTCTGGTAATTGCAAGCGTACTACAATTCATTATTAATAGCTGTTCATTAATAGCTAGGCCTAGGCTTGGGAAGCCTCGGCATCGATCAAGTGTACCGAAGAGTACTCGCCTAAGAAGTAGGTAGCGAGTACCGGCTACGTCCATCGATCGTGGAGGATCTAGAAAGAAAAGAAAAACGTTTTAAGCGAGCCAGATCTTTGAAATCTTGAGATCTTGGGATCCTAGGCTTGTAAACTAACCAGCCGGCCAGCCGCACGCCAGAGTGCACTCGAGTGACACATTAGCGATGTGGGAACCATCAGGTAGGCACTGTACACTTTTCCATTCGCAGTTAAACTGCAGGTGAGTGAGTGATTTATAGAGTTTAGGTGGACTCGAGGGACATGTTGATTGATGGATTCAATGCGAGGTATCAATTGGCACTTGAAGTTTATGTATGAATGTAAAGTAGTACAGCGAGTGCATGTGTGCTCTCAAGCAGATCTCTACTTTAGACAGCGGGAATTAAATCGTGATCTTCAATGCACGGCCGTACTTTACTTTAGGCACTCTGAGTATTTTAGCGAGATGTACTGTACTTGGTAAGAATTAGGTATGAATTCGAATTGCAGCCCGAATAAAAGTATCCTGCTGCGGTGTGATCTCGGGAGTTTATTGATGTAAGATCTAGAAATGGATATTGATGCATATGCATTGAGATTGAGATACAATCTTATTCTCCCCTAAACTCTGCATAGCTATAGCCATCTGATCATGATCAAAATCCCTCCCACTGCATGCCTGGGCTACGTTTGTTTGCATGGGCTCCAAAGGTTTATGTCATAATTGTATACGAATGCGGCAATTTGATCTCGGAAAGGAGTCCTGGATGTATTACTCTACGGCCTGTAATATTAAGATCATAATCATCAGTCTATTATAATATTAGCTAGCATAGCTATAGCGCAAGGCGTCCGCCCGTATGCGTATGTATGCCCACTATGACTGGCGGAAACTAACTCCAAAATCGGACGAACGTTAACATATAAATTCTTGTTATATGATAAAAACCAAGGCAGAACAAAGACTTTCAAAAGTACCTAGGTACCTACATACCTAGATACATATACTTGCAACTGCAAGGGTTTAAGTCCAATTCACTATCGTTACTTCTATAAACGTATACTATTAATGCCAACTTAAATGATCAAGATCAGTTAACTGCAACCCATGGGCAAACCAGGCTATCCATGGGCGTCATATCTTTGGATACGGTAACGGTAATTACAATTGCAACTACCATTTCCACATCAACTTCCTATCTTATCTAACTACCTATAACTATACTACCCACTTGAGTACCTACCGTAATCTCATCATGATCATCAAAGGCGTAAGCTTACCGGATGCATATAGCGGTCGGGACGGACAGGACCAGGCCCAGGGGGGTATAGGTAGCCTTGAGCTCTGCCAATTGCAATTGCAACCTACCTACTCAAATAGGCATCATTCGATAGCAATTCAAGGCACAGGAGGGTGTGGGCATGAGACTAATTCAAGGCATGCAACGTTCGGTGGTGAGGAAGACCCCCCGGTCTCAGCCAAGACGATAGATTTTGGTGTCCGTTGTATGGAGGATTTGCTCAAATTCTGGCCAGGGGGTCTTCCTCACCAGAGTTCGCGGTACTCTTACTATATTAAGAAGTTGCTCGTGCTTGGGTAGCTACTCTTACTTACTCTAATCGGTACCAGTAACGTTCACTACTATGGTTACACCTAAAGCTCTTCGAGGCCGCGCCCGGGATTTAGGATTCATCATCATCCTTGCCTACCTGCAGATCTAGATACGGCTCAACTTGAAAGTATCGAGCTTGACGGACTTTTGTTCCCTGCCAATAATCCTTTTGTTTTCTAGATAATTAATCTTGGTTAATTAGGCAGCATGTTCTTTACGTTTCTTGATCATCATGGCTTAAGCGGACGTTTTGTTACAGCATATGCATAATTATAAATTGAATCTAGCGTTACATAAACGTTTAGGCAGCTAGCTATATATGGGCCAAACTATCCCGGCCGGAATTGTAGATATATTGCAATTCCAAATTGCGTAAATACGACTGAATGGAGCTTATGTGCCATGGATTCGAAAAAATTATGATTTTAAGCCAAAGTTCTCAATCATAAGCTTGCTAATTGCTAATCGTGTCGGCACTTCGACTTCAAAACCTGGTTTACTTATTGTCACTCTATATTGTGTTAACGTTCAAGACTCGTGCTATTGTGCGTAAGCACTCCTACTTTATATGAGCTTCTAGAAGCCCTTTTGCAGCTAGATCATGACCACATGATCATGACAGGGTACGGTGTTATGCTTATGATTCCATCTGGTAGTATACTCGTGGCATGAGTACGTCTACTCTAGGTAACCGTTTCAGCAACATTATCGAGTAGCTACCTGGCTAGACATTTCTTAAAATTAGGCAGCTGCACTTGCAACAAGTAACTGGGCCACATACATGCATGCTTGCATCATGAGTTCAGCTAGTCGACTCTGGTGTGGAAGTTCAGCTAAACATCTTGTAAAAGTAAGTAAAATTCAGTGGCATATATATCCCTAGCCTCGAACATATAAGTTAGGTATCGATACTGCCATACCCATGGCTAATTTTATCGACATCCAGGCCAAAGCCCAATTGCAACGTTAACGTGCTAATTATATTCCGCGTTCGTGTAATTAATATTGTAAAATAATTCGAATCTCAGCCCTCCAGCCGCACACTTATAATTATACTTGTGTGGAGTTACACACACACCATGGCAGACTACATATATAGACGACGATGATGAAATCCTGCGCGCCGCTCAAGACGAATGTTAACACAAAATGAGCTTAAGCAACATGTACAGGTTGCCGCGGGTATTTGTCACAAGAATCCAATTCGACAAAAACTTGGGTTAACGTTCGTGGTATGTAATGTACATACATTACATAGATGGGAGGCTAGCGTGGACTCAACGATCGAGTGAATACCGTATTCGGTAATGCCCTATAATAGTATTCAAGGCAATGATACCAATATATGGGCCCCACGAGTCTCAGCCGCAACCACACACCATCGAATCTCGTGTGCTTTATTTTACCATGTGAGTTGCAGTAGAGTGAAAATACATGGATATTTTCCTCTAGATCTCATATCTAAAAGGGAAACTACCTAACTAAGGGAGCAACTTTTTGTTCAAACATATAACGTCGCCGACGGCGGGGATCCGGCTCGCTACAGGGATCCGGAGCACAGCTGCGAGTGAGTCTGAGAATCCTCCCTTTGGCATGACACAACCTCCCTTTATACTTCTAATTTTCGACTCGAGCTCTAACTATGGTAAAGTGCACTGCTACCTGCCCCCCTAAGCTTGCCTATGTCCCAACAAAGCGGTAACCAGGCACGAGAGCAGCAGCTACATACCTACTTAAAGTATACATTAGGTCGGTATTAATCCTTAGCTCTCTAAGTAATATCTAAGCCTGTAACCCAATATATCATGATCATTCATTCATCGTTAATCATGGTCAGTTCATCATCTTGTGATCCACTGGGTGCACTGCAAGGCATATACATGGCATGCAGCCCCACTGTGACTAATAAATCAGATGAAAAATCAGCTCCAAGGCATTTCCCACGAATCCGAATGATATATGCATGCCAGGAATAATAAATACCGGGATGATTACCAATTCCTCGTTTACCAGACTCCAACATTTCATCACAGAAAGAAGGTGATGACTGAGTGGGGAGATTCGGGAGAGATAAATATGGTTCATGGCCAGGGAGGAGGTCAGATGCTTTGTAACATGTACACCGTTGCCCTAAAGAGGTAGGTAGTATGTAGAAAAAGATAAGAATGTCTTACATTTAAACATCCATGGAAGTATCAACCCATTTTCTTTTCGAGATCGGACGGCGATTTAAGAGAATGCTTGCTGATGTTTATTTAATATATTTGTGGCACAAAGTAGAGGGATACCGGGGTGAATGATGTTATGGACATGTGGAAGGTTTTTAGTCATAGTCATAATCTAAACAACACATGAGATAAAGGTATGGCAGAAATAACCATCGTGCCTTTTTGATGCATTTATGCTTTTCACGTGACTGTTAACTTTCACAAAAGTCTCATGCTCCGATGATTGTACCTGTGATTTATGTCAAATGCCCCCGGTTTCCCTTTATAAATCATTATCTCAACCATCGATTGTACCTCCGATTGAAACGGAAATAGGCCTGTAACTTAGATGGGACCTACAAAATAGGGAACAAGCTTCATCATCCTTTGAAAACCCGCATGAACATGAAAAATGTGACATCCGTTCCTCCTCCATGCGTAAATAGTTGCTGATTCTTTTGAATTTTTGCTGCCCCAGATAGTCTGCAGTTAACCGCAGAGAAAGGTTGCAAGTCGCTCAAGCCATCCTTCGGTCTCTGGCTTCGCCCCAACTTGGCCCTTCTCATTCATTGCAGATGCCGAATCCGCTCCGTCGACTGCTGGATCGTATTCATCATAGAACGCGCCCCGCTTTTCCGGCATTCCCATGGCTACAGCATTGCCTGTATTTGTCTGCGTATCACGGTGCCCCTTGCCATGATGCTGGTTTCCATGTCCTATAGCACGGATACCAAGGATTGGCAATGAAAATGGCCCATCTTGCTGTTTTTGAAAGAAGCTACACATGTCATTTATTAACATTGCATCCCAAGAAATAAAAATACAATCAATATGTGGTTACCTGCGAATCATGATATTGAATCTTTTGATGTCCTTAGCATGAACATGGCCCTTCTCATCGTGGTCCTCTCTTCCACGGTAGAATGGCTTGAAGTCACTCCACTTTGCATGGAATTTCTCGGATTTGAACCCATCAACAGTGAGGTCTCCCTTTGATGTTGGTTTTGATGGGGAAGGCTTGAAATTCCATTCCCAGCTAATCTCTTTCCCGGCGTCTGGTTCACCACGCTGGATAGAATCTTTCAGAACAATGGTGAAGATCCGCTCCTGGGCATGGCTTTGATGCGTTGTTGGAGATGGTGGGGAAGCTGGTGGGTGATCCGGATCATTTGGGTGATCTGGATCATTTGGGGGAATTGGGTTTGGTGGGTTTGGTGGAGCTGGTGGTCCTGGTGGAATGATCACCTCGATCTCAATTCCATCATAGTCACTCAAATCCCATTTGCAATCATCTCCAACGGTACGCTGGCTAGCGAACCCTGCGCCACCAAGGGTGGCCGTGTCAAGCACGCCATGGAAAGTTGCAACAGTACCAGGGGACCCGCCACAGCTAGCGGAACACGCTTCGGGATTGGCAGATTGTGGTTTGGGTGGAATTGGGGAAACGGTCAGTTTTGATACGGAGCTGCCCCCTCGGAGCCTGTCGTCCTGGGCAGTCCAGTCCTCCGCGTTCCATGGCCTGTTTGTTTGATATAGAGATTAGCTTGGTGCGCAATTGAGATCTAGCAAACATACTTTTTCCCACCAAACAGATCATGGGAATGATGACGGTCATGATGATGGCCATGGCCATGTCCGCCCCTCAACGCGGAAACGGGGGGCGCGGGAGCTGGGTAAATTCCAGACGGCATTGTAAAAATGTTTTCCGAGTTCGTGGTGTAGCGTGGACTTGACGTTCCTTGAGTTTGTTGGCCAGAGTTGCAATTTAGAACAGAATGCAAGATGTTCGGTAGGTAGTCTTGATGTTGGATCACAATTGCACTTGCCGTGGTGGTTGCGCGGTAGAAGACGTGTGATGCCGTCGATCGTTACGTAGTGTGAGTGTCGCCTCTCATCGGGTAGACTTGTGCCATCGGGTTCCTGGGCCGCTACCGAATCGGGAAGCCGCCAAGACCTGTTCAGGTACGGGAGCCTGTTACCCTCAAGTTGGCATACCGAGGGCCACCCATCTATTGATCAAATCACCAACTTCGATTTCAGTCCACCTTTACAAACCTTTAATGAAGCCATTTTCATCTTCAGCTGACAATAATAGGTACCTAAAACATGACACAGCCCATCACAAAACCCAATGTGGCCCCAAATTCACATTCCTAGCACCAAGTAAGCCCCAGCAATGGAACCCCGCTTGTTTGCCCGAGGTTAACTGCAGATATACATGTCGCATCACAATTCCCAGACTGTAGCCTCGAGATGGCATACCGCCCCATCTCTACCCTCCGTGGCATATCCCACATACTCACAAAGCAACCTAACGATGTGGTCATTGTATCCGCGGTCCGAACCCCCATCACTAAATCCCACAAGGGCTTATTGAAGGACACCTACCCCGAGCAACTCCTCACCCACATTTTCCGCCCCCTCACATCCCACCAGACTCCAAATGATACCCTTTCACTACCATCCCTCATTGAGGACATTCATATCGGCTGCACCCTCTCCGAGCTCGGCGGCGCAAAAACTGGTAGAATGGCAGCACTACATTCCGGGATAACTGTCTCCAGCGGGTTTCTATCAGTCAATAGAGCTTGCTCAAGTGGCCTTCAGGCGATCATTGGAATTTCACAATCCATTAGACTGGGTCAGATTGATGTTGGAATTGGCGGGGGTGTGGAATCAATGACGCGGAATTACGGAAATCGTGCTCTGCCTACTGTCGTCTGGCCTGAGCTCCTCGACACTACGAGCCCCATAACAGTGGCTACGAATTCCTCCCACGGAGTCATGCCCATGGGATTGACGAGCGAGAATGTGGCAAAGCGATATGGTGTGACGAGGGAAGCCCAGGACGCATTCGCTGTGCGGTCCCATACACTTGCTCACCGCGCTCAAGAGCGAGGCGATTTTGATGCAGAGATAGTACCCGTGGCTTGTGACTTTACGCCTCCTTCTCCAAAATCAGATCCCCAGGAAATCCAACAGCCACTGAAGGTTACTGTTGCAAAAGACGATGGGATAAGGCCCGAAACAACATTGACTTCTCTAGGAAGATTACCCCCAGCATTTCATCCCCAAGGAACGTCTACCGCTGGGAACTCCAGTCAGATCTCCGACGGTGCCGCAGGGTGTTTACTCATGTCCCGATCTCTGGCAGAAAGTCTGAATCTTCGACCCCTGGGAAGATTTATTTCATCTTCTGTTGTGGGATGCCCCCCGGACGAGATGGGTATCGGCCCTATGCTTGCAATTCCAAAACTCCTCAAACAGACGGGGTTAAGTAAGGAAGAGGTAGATGTTTGGGAGATCAACGAGGCATTTGCAAGTCAAGCAGTGTATTGTGTTCGTGAATTGGGTCTTGAAGATATGCTCGAGGTGAGCGGAAAATCAGCACGCGGAGTAGTAAATCCAAATGGAGGAGCGATTGCTATGGGACATCCGTTGGGAGCCACCGGTGCAAAGCTAGTAGTGTCGATGATGTATGAGCTCGGAAGAAGGAAAAGGAAGGGATTGACCGTAAATGCAGATGCTCAAGGCCAGGGAGTTGGTGTGGTGAGCATGTGCATAGGAGCTGGTCAAGGCATGGCTGCCATGTTTGTAGGAGAGTAGAGGTTTGACATTTACTAAGCTATATATTCACACATATGGCAGATGAATGTCGATTATAATGGCTCAAATGTCAATCACATTAGAATTTACATGGACACATTTCCTCGGCCGAGTTATATTTCTCGAAATTTCTCTCCAAAATTTGTCCCGTTCTTTATCCGCCAACTTATATATGCAATAATTTGATTTAATCGAGACAATCATACCAAGGAAAACAACGTTTGGAACCCAATGCAACTCAGAATCTTTTGCAGACACTGGTGAAGAATTATCTCAGAAAATATTGCTGTAACCTGCCCCACTGGCCCGCCTCCTTATCGTAACGCCCATGGTCCCAACATCTCTGGGGTATATATGTGAATGGTTGTGTGTGTAGGTATAGAAGTTTGGGTATAGGATGTGTTTGAGAATTGGTGTGTGATCTTTTACCGGACTGGACTCCATGGTAGGGGAACCAGTATCTTACACGCCATCTTTCCTATCAATGGGACAGTCTTGTGCACCGTCTCACTCCACCCCTTTCGTCCCCAACTGGCCTCTCTGGCTTCCTGTCGGTCCTTAAGATCGGCAAACTGCCATAAGTGATGGACTGTGTTGAGACTTCCAACTTGGGTAAACCAAGCGCCCACACCTTCCATGAGGTCCTTCCTGGCCTCCAAACCCCGACGCCAGTGCTGTTCCCATTCCAGGAGGTTTCCGGGGTTGAGGGTGTATGTACGAAGCTCAAAGATTCCACCGAGGGCTCGTGGTGGGGTTGTGGGCCAGAATGAAAATTCTTGCATCAGGTCGTGCGTGCGTGTTTGTATGAGGTTAGGGAGGGTGTTGGTGTAAGCCTGATACGTGGGGCTGGTAGAAAGAGTGTTTAGGGTTTTGTGATATCCAGCATCTGGTAAGGATGCATGGGTCAGCTACTTTTCCCGCGAGTTTTAGCAATTGAGGGAATAGAAACTTAAACATACATCCGTTATATTCCCAGATGTGTACTGCAATTCAATTGTGGTTAGCACACTTGCTCCTGTTAAGCCAACTACTGATGGAACTCACCAAATGTGTCGGCCTCTCCAATCTCAACCTTCCAGCTGCCCACAAGATGCACACTGTTGCCCTTTTCTGCGGCAATCTTCGGGTAAACCTCCCCGATCAATTCAACATACTCATCCACCTTGCTTGGAATCACCTTGTGAAACACAATTTCGTGCACATACTTTCCCCTGGCAAGAACCTTTCCATAACTCTGCTCCATCTCCAGCTCCTGTTGCTGTCCGACGGCTGATCCATAGAGTAGGGATTTGACTAAATTGCCGCAATGTTAATACCGACAGGACACTTTGAAAGAGAGTATGAATTGTGGTAGAAATCGGAAAGAATTGAAGCTTACCAGTCCCCGGATTATTAGCCGCCACCTTCTCAGCTTCGGCGGCTGCCTCTTTTGCAGCAGCCGCCTTCACCTTCTCACGGTAGGTTTTCAAATTGGACTTGTACGCGGTCACCGATTGAGGTGTAACATCTCCAAGCGAGGGGGACTTGTGCTTCTTCGAGCTTTGTAGTGTGGCAGAGGTTGAGATCGGACGTAAAAGATTGAGGTTACAGCTGCCGCGGGCGGGGAGGGCTGCCCTCATAAGTTGGCGGGGTAGGAGAGACATGGCAGCGGGACTGAAAGGTCTGTGGAAACCAAGCGAGCTCTATGGTGTCGTTCCGTGGGCCGACAAACGCAGATGGAGGTTGGAATGGAGAGGGTAAACAAGTATAGATGGGGTCAAGAAATGGCGGCCTAATTGTGGGGATTGGGTATATGGATGATGTTGAGATGGAGATGGGGACCGATGGCGATCGTGATGAAGGGGGTGGGTTTCCACGCTTGGCCTGTGTGCTCCTGGCGCATTCACCCCCCCTTGCCCACCAACAATGTCATTGCCCACCAGACAACCTGGGGAAGCTGCGGGGCACGGCGATCCCATGCAGTAGTGTGGGGGAGAGGGGCTCGGTGCAGTCTTCGATTGCATCGGGTCAGGTGATGCAATAATACACAAACTCCACAGAGGGGTAAACAGGTATACATTGGGATCACCGCTTTACCTTTAGTCTAGTCTAAGGCCCGAAATAGGAGTCTGGCTTTACGAGGCTAAGGTGACGTATACTCGAAGTTGCAAGTGCCTGATATGCCTATATGTCATTTTACAGAAGCCTCAGTTTTCAATTGAAACGCCATGACACATGTGTATTTGATTATGAAAGCTACCCAAGATTACAATGAAAACGCCAAAGACAAATATGAAGAAAAAAGGCAAACATGTACAGCAAAGATTCCAAAATAAAGGCATATTAAAGCCAATCCAAAAGTGGAGAATTTGTGCAAAACCCCAAAAAAGCAAAATAGGAAGAAGTAAGACAAATATAGAAAGAAAAGAATAGAACCAACTCCCGTCAAAATATTACGCTTGATCCAGCCCTGATGAATCCCCAAACTCCAAGCCAAGCAGTACTCCACAAATACGTCCACCTTATTCCTACCCAACATGACTACTTCGCCTTCTTCCTCGCTTCCTCTACCCGTTGACCTCCCATTGTCAGGCGGACTAGCCCAAGGGCGGCTTTCTTGCTCCACGGCGAGCTGGTTGCAGACGGAGAAGAGGGTGCTTCAAGCCCCCTCGATTTTGTCTTTTTTCTAGACTCTTGCTGATCCTCATCGTAGTCATACACTGTACCGCGCTTATCCACGGCGGCAGAGCTACGACTCGACTTCTTCTCCTTTTCCTTTTCCGGTTTAGAGCTGTCACGTCGCTTCAACTTCTCTGGCCTCTCATTGTCCTTGTCCTTATGCTTCTCACTCTTCTTCTCCTTCTCGTCCTTTTCCTTCTCACTTTTCCTCTCCTTCTCGATAGAGGTTTTACTGTTCGAAGCCTCCGGGCGATCTTTGCTTGATTTATGGTGGTGGTGGTGATGATGATGGTGGCTACCCTCCTTAGGCTCCTTTTCTTTGGCGTCCTTTTCGGAAGCTCCCTTTTCCACAGCCTTACTGTGTCGATGGGATGAACGATGCTTCTTCTCACCCTCCTTCTCCTCGGCCTCCTTGGCTTCCTTTGCCTCTTTACGCTTTCGCCGCCTTTCTTTCTTCTCTTTTTCATCCTCAGGCGTCTCACCAGCAGCCTCGCCATCCTCGGCAGTTTTTGGTGGTGATGTTTGACCCTCACCTGTACCCTCGTCCTTATTCTCTTCTACCGGGGCAGCAACTTCTGCTGTAGGGGCTTCTTCGGTTGCAGGTTGATCTTCCTTCTTCTCTTCTGGAGCAGCCCCAGCCACACCTTCTTCTGCTACAGGAGTCTCCACAACCTCCTCTTCTACAATGTCATTCATCTCTTGCTCCTTCTTTTTCTTCTCTTTCCGCTGTCTTCTCCTCTCTCTCTCCTCTTCAGTAGTAGCAGAAGAGCTCGACTTTGACTTTGACTTTACTTTGCCGTCAATCCCTCGACTTGTCTGTCGGAGACTCACAGCACTAGTCTTCTTTCTTGGGACCGCAATAGGTTTTGAAGTGGATCTCTTCTTCTCCTTCTCAGCTACTGGCGGTGGTACTGCCGCTGCCCCTGGACCTCCAACTCCTACCCAACCAGCGAGCTCCCCCCACACACCACCATATCTTTTCTTCTCCTCAACCGCGGTAACAGGCATGGTGTTCGCCCGAGTAATTGGCTTAGGCCTAGACTCTTTCTTCGATGTCGAAGAATGAACCTTGTCCTTGTCCTTTCCCTCCCTTTCCTTTCCCTCTCTTTCCTTTTCCTTCTTTTTCCGGTGTTTTCGCTCCTTGTCAACATTCTCGTCGGCTACCTCTGGCTCCTCTTTCGTGTTCCTCTTGGACGCCTTGGACGTTTTGGAATTTACTGACTTTACCGATTTTGATGATCCGGTAGGGTCCTCAGGGGTGTCTTCGCTTGATTTAGCGTCCCCACTTGCTTCAGCGACATCTTCGGGTTTCGCTTCGTCGGGTTGGATGTCTCCACCGTCCTCGGCCACCTCTGGTTTCTCACCTTCGTTCTCTGTTGTTGCGCTAACATCGCCCCCTTCTTTCTCCTCTTTCGGCGCCTCAGCCTCCTCGTCATCATCGAGCTCTGTGATTTTGGCTTCACCAAGTGGCTTTTCATCAGAAGCCTTTTTCTTTGGCTTTTTGACTTTCTCTTCCTTCTCTCCACTTTTGTCGCGCTTTTTGGTGGTCTCCTTTACTTTACTGCTACTGCTTTTGTGTTTCTCCTTTTCTTTTTCCTTCTCCTTATCTTTTTCGCTCTCCCCTTTCCCACCCGACATGGTGTATTTGGACTTGCTCGCGTTGGTCGGTAGCATGAACGCCTGTGGTTTGGATGTTTTGCTTCGGCGCGGCGGCTCAGGCTCTTCTGTCGTAGAATCTCGCTTCTTTTTGCCCTTGCCTTCTGCTACAGGCATTGCTGGGAATGTTGAAGCGCGCATGGGCATCCCGAACCCTCCGAGAATACTAGATTCCCGGTCTTTGTGTTTTGGCCGAACCGGAACTTTGTCTTTGGAAGGCATTTTTGATGAGGTTTTTGGTTGCGCTGACCAGGAGTTCATGTTTGCGAAGAATTCATTTTCTTCGCCGCCCACGTGGCCCCCACCCCAGAAACCCCCAGGATGACTCTCCCCCTTGGCTTTCAGAAGCTTCGGCCTGTTTGCCCCCTCACCATTGCTCCCCCCTCCCCGCATCCCAGTAACCCCCGCGTTGTAAGGTGAGAAATATTGCTGCTCTGACACGTTCTGATATTGCAGCTGTCCTCGGTGCATGTGCATTCCCATCGGATCGCCGCCCATAGCCATTCCCCCAGCTATGTATTGCTGTTGTCTGAAGTACTCTTGTTGTTCGGGGCTGAGATATTGGTTGTTCTGGTGTGCTGTCACATAGTAGTTCACATTATTCGGGCCGCTCTGCACTACCCGCTCGCGCTCCTCTGCTGCAGCTGCCAGCATGCTCTCCATTTTCGATAAGCTCCCTTCTATGCGCCCTAAGCTGGAGCTACCAAGGACGGTGAGCATGAGGGTGATTGCACCAGTGTGGTATGTCAGCTTCGCGCGAATTGCGTTCACCTTCTGCGGGACTTCTTGTGCAAAGCGATATCTGTCATAGACGCCGCTCGGCCGGCCGACGAAGAGCGACACAATTCCTCCA
Organism: Peziza echinospora; assembly: GCA_024516245.1. Lineage (NCBI taxonomy): Eukaryota > Fungi > Ascomycota > Pezizomycetes > Pezizales > Pezizaceae > Peziza > Peziza echinospora. The sequence continues at coordinate 50,427 of JAJLQT010000010.1, read as the reverse complement.
CCACCGCTTGGGCGAGTCGGTAGGTCAGCCATTCCACGGTGCTCCTCGAGGAGCGACTCGAAAGACTTGAGAACCGTTCGGCATCCTGCAGTGATCTGGGCCATATCATTGCGGGTTTTTTCCGAGAGAATGTTCACTGTGGAGTCAGGTGTGGATGCCTCGGAGGCCTCCGACGGTGTGCTCATTGTGGTACCGTTTGATTTCGAGACTTCCATGTTTTCCTTGCCATTCAACTTCGCAACCTCCATGTTTTCCTTCCCATTCGCCTTTGAAACTTGTTTATCCGCTTCCTTGCCGCTCTCAGGATCTTGCACAACGTTGCCTTTCCCTTCAATTTGAAGCTTACTCGCCCCACCTTCCACCATGCGAGCGGCATTGACTGACGAGCCAGTTGAATGTGCTGAGACTGTTTCATTCTTGACAGACCCAGCAGAGGACCCTCCAGAGGCCACAAAGAGCGGTGATTGTGTGAGAGTATCAAGATGGCTCAGTGCTGTCTTGAGTGCCATCAGCTCCACCCCGGCCTCCTGGAACTCGAGTGGAGCCTGGTCACATCGTTCGTAGAGATCCTGGGCATAGCTACCGAGCGAAAGTAGGTTGTTGAGGAGTGGTGAGGCTAGGGCAGCTGCCATCGCCGAAGCCGATGGTGTTGTGACAATAAAATGATGCTGCGGATGGTTGCCCTGCGTAAGACCCCGATCTATTCAGCACGCATGGGATTGGTAGTGGTGGTGGTTGTGGTGGTGTTGATACTGATGCTGTTAATCCGCAAGTCGATGCCGACCTTTAGAGATGATATCTTGTATCTAGATCTGCCTTTGAATCGAGACTGGGGAAATGAAGTTTTCGTTGGTGAAAGAGAGATATACTCTGTGCCACCATGAGCAGATTTTCGGTCCGAAATGAGATGCTATGCCAGCTATTCGTCAAGTGATGCATCCATCAAACAGCAAACATCAGCCTCGTCGTGTACTTTTGATTGTATCGATAAACCGGAGCTCGAAGGAAGGGCCGGGAAGCCGGTTCGTAAAAGCCTCGTGCTGCTTGAAGTGATATAATACAATACGGAGAGTGGCGCCCTTAATCAGAACAGAGTAGCAGTATGGAGAAGAATGGTATGGAATGGGCGTGATGGGTACTATGGGATACTTCTGATCGCCCCTCCTCACACTTTCCACTGTATGTACACAGCTCCAACCACCCCACCCCCACCAAAGCCGCGACGCCTGCCATTTGACATCAAGGGCCCAAATGAGAACCCTCGACAGCTACCCGGCAGCCACTCAGCTTCGCCTGCCAACAAGGTTCGACCTATGTCCGCTAGGAAGGCTCCCCGCTTGCGCATGAATAGCGCGCAAAACCCTTGAGGAGCAAAGCAGATGCCAATTGGCCAGCAAATCCCCAGCAGCTCTGGGCCATTCAGGGTTTCCACAGTCATCGTACAGCAATACTTGAGAGTAATTGTGATTTAATCCGCGCTCAAAGCCTTGAGCAGAGTAAGCGGAAGCCCCCCTCCATATTTTGAGAGCTGGTGGACATGGGAGGGTGTGTGGAATCGTTTAGGAGTGCTGCGTTGGTCGGCATGCGCGTGTCGGCGTGCATTGCGTTAGGATGTTTTTTGATACACATGCGTGCCACTGATCAGCGGAGATCTTACTGGCTGTTGGCTCACTGGCGGTTAGCAGGCTCGACGCGAATATCGGCGTGCTATTTTGATGAGGATAGGTAGGAGTTGTGCAAAAGTTATGGATTCATAGAAATGTAGGTCATAAGATGAAACTCATTTCCAATGACTTTATCGGAGGTCGTTAGCGGCCGGGAGTAACACACGTGTAGCCAGGATCATATGGTTTTTCCGGCCGTTGCATGAAGTATGAGCGGAAGCTGCAAGGTGTCGATTTGCCTTGATCCGATGTTAGTGGCAATAGAAGCCAGCTCACACGAGGAAAAAAGCAGATGATGATTGCAAGGATATCAATATGGGTATCGAAACATCGAACTCGATGGAGGGAATCGAAACGGAGGAAAGCAACGCAAACGTACTAATTTTCAAAGAATATTTCTTCTTTGTGTGCTTCTGGCCGACGTATGCTTGACAATACGCATTTCCTATAAACCAGTTTGAACTGAGAGCCAGTGCCCGGGTCCACCGATATTAGTATCTATGAAATTTGTGATATATGCTAGTACGATCGATCTACTATATTTTGCCCTACTGAAAGTTTTTCATTGCAGCTGTGAGCTTTCGATCTGAGGTACTAAATCTCCCATTAGCAGATATCGAGCAATTAATTCCTCTGCACCATTCCCGGTCGCCAGTGGATATAATGTTGTGCATTTCTCGTTGTCATCTATCATGATATTTGTAAGATGAATACGAAGGAGCGCATTTGCTAGACTCTCACCTTCATAGCGATCTCTGTCAAGCTCCACCACGCCCACATTATACACTGTAAGGTATTGCATGGCAAATTTTATCTGAGCAGTAGTCTCATGCTCCCGGGGATCCTCCGCAGAACGGTCTCAAACTAGATAAGACGGCCAACAAAAGCTCATTTTGAGAATTTTAAACTGGCCGTGAACTAGAACTATCAGCATCAGCCATGCATATTTTTCAGTACAATCAGTGTGGGGTAAGCATTTTCCCATACATTGAGTATGCATGTATATATCTAAAAGGTGTGGGGTGGTGAAAGTGTCGAGGCTAGGGAAAGTGTATTTTTTTTTTTTTTTTTTTTTTTTTTTTTTGGATTGAATTCCCTGGTGAAAGTGTATGCAGATGACGATCTTGCTGAACTGTTCGCGATTTTGTGGCCAGCCTGAAAATTGAGGCATAAAATTCCTTTTGAGATTTGGGGGTTCTCTTCAAACGTTGAAGAGATTCCTAAGAGAATTGGATAAAGCTGGATCCGGAGATCTCTTTTCCATGGCCCCTGTTGGATTGTGCTCTTTCGAACAGCTCTTCACACATGTACAGTTTCTTTTTTCGAAATAGCCCCAAATGATACCAAATTCGAAATCCTATGTGCTTCATTCAGATCGACCTATGTCATGGTATGGTTCGGTTAGTCCCCGCTGCATGCCCATCATGTGCCCAAATGGAATAACTGTAAACAAACCAAGCTAGAGCTTAAGCTTACTGCAATCTGTTGCACTTGAGTAAAACATGATTGTACAACCCATCCACACAAATATCATCTTTTCTTTTTTCTTTTGGTATCTTCACATCGGGTGCTGGTCTGGCCAATTTAGTTATTTCAAGCGACTACTAAAAAGCTTGAAGCAGTACTGGACCGATGTTTTCTCGAGTACCTTCCAACCACAAAAATACTGGACTTCGTTTAAGCAACACAGCCCTGCTCTAACGATCGATGATCAAGTTTTGTGGAGTATCCAAGCAACTCCATCGATATGTTCTTTCACCACGTGCACATCATCTTTCTAGCCAGCTGCACAAAATTTAAGTTAGCCATACAAAACTCTTCAAGCCAGCAGCTCGTATTCAGAAGAAAAAGCAGCATCTGTACTCTCCATTGGATATGAGATGTACTCGAATACTGAAAACTTTTCATGATGGAAAAAAAAATCATCCTTACAGATCGAAGGAAAACACAACCTATGAAAAACCCAAACACAAATGCATGAAGTATACAATAGACATACCTCATGCTCCTGGATTGTCCGATGTCCAACGATGCCGATGTGGGCACGAAAACAATATTGAGGCTAATGTAGAGCATTCGTATACTTTTTGCCACTCCTCAACAATCTCGTGATGGTGATTGGATAGGTAGGTAATGTCAGATATCATGCGGAAGATGCATTGTTCAGCCTTGAGCGTTCCTCTATTTTTGATTGGATGATGCTTGCCAGTCTCGAACCGGTGCTTGCTTCAATGCAGCTAAAATTTTACCAGCGGGCTTTCAGATGCCGTCGAATAGAGAGTACCTCTCAATACCCCAATTACTGCACTGTAGAGTAGAGTACTCGCATGCCATCTTCTTATGCCTGTTGGGTGGGGGTGGGGTAGGTAGTCGTAAGTACGGAGCTCCCGTGGTGTTATTTTGGTGGGATTTGCTGGTGATATCACTTGTGTTCCTGATATGTTTTATCGATTAAAGGCGTCGATTCAACGAATTTAGTAGCACGGCGTCTGAGTTCCAATGATTGCCCGATGATGCGGTCGATTACACGCTTCCTGTGGGATGTGCTCCAATATGTATATGGTGAGCGCTGATGATATCTGGAAGGACGCTTGACTGGTGAACCAGTTTTTAGCCTTGTCCCCGGACCTCGTTTTTGAGCCAGTAGGTGGTCTGCCAGTGGGTATCGGCCACAGATTTGAAATGTTCTCATGAGTTGGTTCTGCTTAGTCTCGTGGTTCTGAAATGTGCTTTTTAGAGCTGTATTGAGGTGTTCTTGTGTATTTAGGTGTATGCTCTTGTGTGGTGGAATGATGACGAGATGTTCCCGTGGGAGCAGAAGGTCGGGTCGCACCATATCGGAGAATGTAGACTGCCGTCTCCGGTGACGAGACAAGTACCTCCGGTGGGGCACGAGACTACCTCCGGTGCTGTAAACGAGACTACCGAGTTGGGAAACGGTCAACTACTTGTTGAGGAAGCGCATCCGCACTTGCGCACTTGCGCAGTACTTATTCTCGTTTGCGCAGCCATACATGTACAGAACACATGTTTTAAATTACAAACCATACAAAAGCGGGCACGAGACTATACAAAACCGTACAACTTGGGATATCGATGCCCTACCCAAAACCCAGTTACCCTGAAGGAGGCACGAGAACAGGAAATGCACCAAGATGAAGCTGATGCATGAGCGGGGTAACAAAATCAATGTCGCCAATTCTCAAATTATATTCCTGCCAAAAGCTTAAACTTTACTCCCAGCGGCCGCGCTCTCCTCTGCCTTTGCCTGAGCAGCAGCAGCAGCCTTCTCCTCTTCCTCCGTAAACCTCAAACTGACACTATTCACACAGTGCCTCTCATCCGTTGGGGTATCATACCCCTCACCTTTAAATACATGCCCCAAATGTCCCCCACACTCTGCACACACAATCTCTGTACGAGTCGTACCAAACGACCTATCCTCCTTCCGTAACACCTTCCCTGGAATAGCATCGTAAAACGCAGGCCATCCACATCCCGAACTAAACTTTGTGCGTGCGGTGTAGAGTGGTGTATTGCATCCAGCGCATGTATATGTTCCTGAGGTCGGCTTGTGTTTATCATATTCACCGGTCCCGGCGGGTTCTGTAGCTTGCTGCCGTAGCACTCGGAATTGCATTGGGGTGAGGACGGTGCGCCATTCGGAGTCGGACTTTGAGACGGGGAAGGTGTGTTCGGAAGACATGTCGCCGGGGGCGCTGGGGCTGGATTTACTCGAAAAGAGACTCGCTATTCCCGCGAATATTCCGGCTTTGAGCTGCGTGGATGTTGAGGAGAGGAATCGCCTTGGGTGAGTGGGCCTGCTGGTGCTGTGGTATCGCACTCGATTGGTTCTGAACGTGGAGGTCGGGAGGTGAGGGAATTCGGGTCGGTTAAGTATGCGACTGCGTGTTTGGATTACGTTGTGAGACAGCTGCGAGCTAAAAAACCGACGAGGGTTGGGGGTCGTGAGCTTCGGAAAGGTGATTGCCCTGCGGAACTGCAGAGGATTGGTAGTGGTGGGGAGAGATTTTGGGAGATGAAGGTGCATGACGGGTGCAGAAAGATTGCAGCCAAACAATGAAGCTGACCTCGTGGTGACTCTGGCTTATAGGCTCACCGAAGAAGCTGGGGTGTGCGTCAAGGCGGCGAGGGATACTACCGGGTGAGGATATTGACGGGGGATAATAGACCGATGAGACGATACTAATCACAACCTCGGAATGTGTTTGGATTATATGTTTCTAGATGCAACCGGACGACGAAAGAGATTCAGGCAGTAATCTCAGAAGAACGAATTAGAGTCATGATTCCCGATTGGGGCGCTGTTTGTTTAGCTAGAATTGATCACAGTGGCTGCACTTTGACGTCGAACGTCCAGAACACATTGCGTCATTGGTGCGCAAGCTGTGTTGTGAGTGTGGGGTTGAGGGGTTGAGTCGGGACAGCCGCGGTCTCCGAGACACCCGCTCCAGCAGCAGTTGTGAGACCAGACCAGATCCCACACCGTTCGTGCGGACAGCTGATACCAATCACGAGATTGAAAATCTTGGCGGCCAAGGCTGTGAGAACGCAATGACCTTTGCGAGGGCTGAAATGGACGAGTCGACTCTTGGTCTTGGGCGAAACTCAGATACCCAGCCCCAGAACGACAAAATTGCCCAGGGCTGAATTGAAGCCATATCTCCTAAGGGAAGCTTTTGAACAGCAAAAGAAAAACCACCTCACTTCTCCTCACTTCGGCACGGGAACACTACTCTCGCGATCTCCCTGTCACCGTACTGTGTAAGCTGAGGTAGGCCGGCTGCAGGGTATGCGTCTCGTGATATCAGGTATTAAAAGATGTTTGATTGCAAAATAACCAGGCCAACAACCGAAAGAGGCCCCAAAGGAAACCACATTCCCCAATGATTTGCGCTCTCACAATTCTCATCTTCAAGATCAATACCTTGCTCAGATGTAGATGCGGGCTTGAATTCGAAGCTTGACCCTCCTCACATCTTCCTTAGGCTGCGCCAAGCTGGCCGTGCAGCAGGTAGGGCTGAAGAGCGACTGCCTACGTACGCATTCCACGGCCAATCAGCACAAAGAGATCGATTCGAGATCGAACACAACCAGTGACAGTTCGTTTGGCCGTTATCGCATGCGGCATAAAATGTAAGCTTTGTGGCCGACCTAAAGGCAGCTGACGAGGCCCGCCTGAGCACATCACCAGAGCATCCGCTCCAAAAGCTAGAGAGTAATTTCTTCGTAGCTGTGCATCTCCAGCTTCGCGCACTATTAACCTAGATCCATATAAACGTCGCCAACAATAGAAACCAGGACGGCTTTGAGCTACAAGCCCGCGCTGGCCGGGGTGTTGCTGTTCTCGCCGGGGTGTTTGGTCGGTAGTGCTACAGGCTAGGTCGAGATACTCTACCTTGCCTCGTTCGAGCCTGGAACGTCCCGCTCCCTGGCCGCTGTGGTGGGCTCAGCCCTGGAGCTCGAGTGAGTGCGGCTGTGCAAGGGGATGTTACTGCGTACTGCGGCGCCGGCGTGCTTCGTGTTTGAGGGAGACGTGTGCGGTGAAGCCCCGCCAGAGGGGTTTTGGGCAGGACTCGGCCGCCCACGTCTCCACCGGGCGCCAGAGCGGCTTCCATTGGCCAATACGAAGCGTGGTGAAGAGAAAGAGAGAGGGGCACTCTCCCGAGAAGAGGGGAGGCCAGATGTAATGCGAGGTGGAAGCTGAAGCTATAACCTATCCGCACCCCACTCCCCACCGCCATATCTTGACCTCGACCTCGCCCCCCCTCCTCCTCCCTCTTTCTCTCTCGCCGCCTTTCTTCCAATCCAACAAGAAGCCTCCATTCCCCGTTGTTGCCCCACATCAAACTGGACGGCCTGTCAATCTTCTTGTTGCCTAGCCCCACCATCGGAGAAATAACCCCAGTTTCTAGTCTCCTGCCCCGGTTTCAGAAAAAGGGTTGGTGACCGTCAAAGAGGCCAAGATATCCTCGCCCCGGTATAGGTATTTGTAGGTAGCTGCAACTTGCACCGCAGCCAGCTTCCACGCACCCACAACCAATAATATTCACCAGCTCCACCCTCGAAGCTTCGTGTTTGCCCCTCCACATCCAACAATGGTCTTCTTACCGCCCCGGCCTCGGCTGGCTCTCTTCAGCGCTCTTCTCTCACTTGTTGGGCCTCTCTTAGTGGCAGCTGCCTACGACCCCAAGGCTTGCAACAATTCTCCAGATCTCTGCCAGGTGCCATACGCATCAATCACCCATCTAGGCACACACAACTCTCCGTTCTTGCGAGATAAATCCACTTCCTTCTCAGTCTCAGGGAACCAGTATTTCAATGTAACCGTACAGCTTGATGCTGGGGTGCGGCTTCTCCAGGGACAGCTGCATGCTTCAAAAGACAATAAGGAACCGCATTTATGCCACAGTAGCTGTGTTTTGATGGATGGTGGTACCTTGGGAGCTTGGTTGGCGCAGATCAAGACTTGGATGGATGGTCATCCTAGCGAGGGTATGTTAATGTCACTCGCTACGAACTACTTAGCTACATATTTGACATTGAAGGTTGCTAACATTCTGATAATAGTCGTTACACTCTTGATTGTCAACGACGATAAAGTCTCTCCCAGCATTCTCCACAAGTCATTCACCAGTAGCAAAGCATCAGACATTGTATTCACCCCCGAAAGCGGCCTCAGAGTCCGCAATTTCCCTACACTTCAAAAGTTTATCAATGACAACAAGCGTCTGATTGTATTTGCCACCAATGGTGGTGGAGATGCAGCTGCACCCTATATCTTAAGCGAGTTTGAGTACATCTGGGAAACAAAATGGGAAAATAAAGAGGAGAGCGAGATGGCATCGCCGTCCTGCCAAATTGACAGGCCATCAAAATATAATGGCACCGACGGCATGAAGAAGGCGGAGAGCAATGGATACGTTGGATTGTTGAATTGGTTCTTGTACAAGCAGGGAGGCGGTTCGCTGAATATTCTCACTCCATACGAAGAGAAAGTAAGTAGAGTCTTTGCAGTTCGCCCTTCCTCAGTTAACTTCGCCTACTAACAATTCTTGGCATTCAGATTTCAAATACCAATGGCGGATTACTTGCTGCAGGTATGAAGACCTGTGGTGAAAAGTGGGTTGATATGGCGCCTCCTCACACGCCCACCTATGTCCTTGTTGATTTCTTCAACGAAGGACCAGCCATCGCCCAAATTGACAAGCTGAACAACATCACAGCACCTGTCAACAGGATCACACCTCCTGCAACTCCCAAGAAGGGCGACAAAAATACCAACACCAACGCCGTAGGAAAGGGTCTCATCTCTGACTCTCCTCTAGATGACTTGTTGAGGCTCATGGAAGTGGGATACTCACCTACCTGGGCTGACTGGATTTGGGCAGCCGGAAAATGGGGCGCTCAACCCGACTTTGAAGGTCTTAAGGATGACTTTAATAGACTTAAGGAGTATCAGGAAAGTCTAGAGGGCGAGGACGGTGATGGTGACGATGACGATGACGATGATGATGACGATGATAACTAAAGCGTTTCTCGTCTGTACTCTTTTCTCCTTTTTCTATTTCCTTTTACGATCTCTCGTTTTCATTAATTTTTCTTTATATCCTTTTTTTGTCAAAATGCTCGGGGATAAGGCTAGGATCTAGCAGTTTGCTTTCGAAATCTACAAAGGAGGATCTGGGTTTGGGTTTTGTTTTCTGTTTGCTATATTGGGGCTTGTTGGCAATTTGCGGGCTACGGTTTTTCGTTTATTATGACCATCTATATATCTACACTTTAAACAATTTATGTGTTTTTTTTTGTGTTACATCTTGAGTACTAGTCATCATATGGCCCCTTTCATTCACGATAGTGCCTGGAAATGAAGTTGCTATTAGTAAAGAGATGATGCATATGAAGAATTCGAATGGAATATGAAAAAATCGACCAATATGTAAGTAGCTACAGCTACCTCATTCTGGTTTGTTCTCGCATTGAGGGCATACAGAGTTGTGTTATAGTTATACAGAGGTATATAGATCTCGTCCTTTACTGAGCTCCTCCTATTGTAGATGTGTTGAGATGCGTTTACGTTTAGATTTCGGTGCACCAAGCTGTGTAGATTTCACTGTAAAATCCCTACTTTTCATATAAATCTAAATCATTCGGCAAGTTTCGATATCAAACTACATAATCAAATATACTCCTAATACTGAATTGCAAAGTATTTTTCTCTTTTTTTTTTATCTGTGGGTATATTTTAATTCAACATTTTCACCCGCCCATATGCATGATTTATAACCTAGATGTGATCAATTGATATCTACGACCATAGATTGAAGAACACAAGGCATCCCGCGGCCGTCCGCTCTGCCATATCTAACCTTCAGATTGATTGCCATGCTAGTACTACGGTCGATGACCACGTGGGAAGAACTCTCCTGTTGTACCATTAGCATGTGCTGCTAGTGAACAAAGGGTAAAGCGCAGTAGTAAGTGTCGTTTCTACCTACTTAGGTAAGTGGCTCCCTCTCATGACAACGCTAGGCTTTTTTAGGAAGGGGTGGAGCCTAACTAGTACTGAAAACAGATGTTGCTTTGATGCTAACAGCATTTCGTCACCGCAGGCCACAATCCTTGCATGCTCATGATGCAATTTGTAATTTGTTAGTGGTCAAAAAACCAAATTGTTCCCAAATTGTGTGGCAGGCATAACTGGTCCTCAGGATAATCCAAATCATATAGCACGGATTACCTAGTTCCTATAGTATCAAGATTGTGTGGAACAGTACTATTGAGCAGTCACAAAATCAATTTGGTTGCAGATCGTGTGGCACGGTATAATCAAGTAATCCAAGCGCTCCCTCATACAGATCTAGCCATCCTCTTCAAGGAAGCAGAGTAATTCATTCTCTAGTCTAGCATACTGTGTGCTCAGCCTGTTTATACATAGTAGATAATTGTTTGGAGAACAATATGGAAAAGGAGACTGCAAATAATTCATGTAAATAAAAAATGAAAAAAACTCTTAGATGCATGTCAATTCACATAAGTACCCATAATCTGGGCACAAGAACAATTGGCTGGGTTCAAAACTGTGTCAGCTGGGTGTACTGGCTTTGTATTGGGCTTGAGTTTAATGTGCTCAAACTATGAAACCGATGATTGTAATCAGAAATCAGAGGAAACGATTTGACGCAGTCTATTACCATTGTTCTCGTGATTATTTTAAGAAAAATTTATACTACAAGGATACTTTTTAAATTGTTATGTCAATGCGTTGAAGGTGATTCTCTTGATGAAGTCTGATCCAGTCACCGATGGCATGCAGTGTTGTATATATAATTGGCGTATTTCCCAAAAGGTAAACCAGCTTATCACATAGCCTCGACTTATAACATATGTTCTCATATAAAAAAATCAGTCTGATCTCTGAGCCTGCATACGTCATTGTACACAATATAATATGCCACCAAAAACAGCCAGCCGATGGCATTCATTTTGGTTTCATCTAGTTTCACGAAGTTTGATTACCGTGAACTCTGTTGAGGAATGGATTTGGTTCGGCCTGCTGATCTTCAATGACGAAAATTGAACTTGCGCTTTCAGAACTCAACGCCACATTCAAACATGAACAGAAACAAGACCAACATGAACAGGTGATATGGTAGCCTACTGCGTAGGGTAGAGAATGAGGTATATGCATCTAATGATAAATACTCATAAAGTAATTTACACATACCTCACCTTTGATCACATGGCCGTTGAGATATCGTCAATCCTACAAATATCCAAAATTATTACATTTACCTTTAACTAGCTGAAGTGAATATGCTTCCCTTTTGCATGCTCACTTTTGCAGCATTATCAGCCTCACCTTTGTAGCATTATTAATCTTACTTTCGTAGCATCATCACTCTCACTTTTGTAGCAGCTTTCCCGCTATGCTTCTACTCATAAATTGTACTAATTATTGTTTTTAATAGAGTACCCTATAAAATGTTTGTAGGGGATTTTATTCCTGACCGCTGTGGGAAATATAGATGTGTCCCGTGAATTAAGCCGCAAATTTGCCGGCTTGAAATCCTGTATCCAATAAACATGCCGTATGATCAACGCGGGCCTTGGTGATTAAATCCCGGTGTGCGCCCGCAGAATTATCCCGAGTCACGCAAACTCAGATTCTATATCTGCATTTTCAAGCCCATATACGTGAAACTTTGTCCCGCCACGAAAAAATACTATCCCATACCTATAGGGCTTTATCCCGCAAAACGGTCCCGAGCAACCTAATCCCAGAGTCCATGTCCATAAACTTTAGGCCCGTTGGCCATAACTTCAGGCCCGTCTACAAAAAAAATATCCCATACAAGACGATGTAGAATTCCATATCTAATTTACCCACCCCCGCATCCTGATTTCAACTGGGTCCCGCTCAATACCACCCATCCTGCATTATCTGTGAAATTCACTTCTGTATTCCACACGCCCATATCCTTGTTAAACCCATTTGGCATATGAACATATCCTGTTGCACCTGAAATTATACCCATTCCATATATAACCCATTCCGGGACCTTTATATATTATCCGGTTATAGGCCTAGGTACAGCACCTAGTATATGGCCTACACCAAACAGCAATCCATAAGAACGTTAACGGTTGTAGGGTAACAATTAATCCTCAATTCCAAGGCAACATTTAAACTCCCATAAATATGTCCCTGTCCATAGTTCATTGGCACACCAATCCCACATTATGTTTGTGCAATACAATGAAGTTGTACGGGAATATCTCAATGCTTATTTTGGATTTTTTGATGTATATTGCAAGTTACATCAGCCCTGGTAAGTGTGTCATGACAAGTTGGCGACGCATACCATAAGGGATTTTATACGGATATGCATAAATGGGTTTGAATTATTCCCTATATATAACATGTTGTATATAACTATAGGGAATTCCATATGGGGCAACGGAGACTGATTCTATAAACCCATGGTTCCCAATTCTATACATATTACTGTGAAACGGTATCATTTTGTGGACACAAGATAATACACGGGACATGGTCTTTGAAGGGTCTTAAACCTAGATATATGCGGGACATTGGAAACGGGATTTCTAAACGGGACACTTTTAGATTCAACAAAATAATCATCTTGAATATGTGAATATTTGCAAAATAATCACGGAATATTATATATATAAAAAATTATGCAAAGTGCATATTGCATATTATGTAATGAACAGAATTGGAGTTTATCATTTGGGATTTCTACGAGTAATTAAAATTCATTCTTGGAAATTTTTGAAATCACAAGTAAATTCACTTTATATGTTGCAATAATTGTATTATAATACACCTTCATTGCCATTGTTTTCCCCATCATTATTGTCGTTACCTGCCTCCCCACTACTATTAACTACATTGTCTCCACCGCCATGAAATGCTAGCCCAGGATTCATCATTCTCCTGTTCTTACTGACGGGGGTTATGATATATTCAACCTCCACCCCATCATCATTCCCCGTCACCTTGAACCTTCCGACCAAGCCCTCAATCTTTTTAACATCAATCTACATCCACTTTGGCACCCATTCATCCATAGGTCCAACCGGCACACCTCTCCCCCGTGGTCCACGAACAACATGCGGTCTATTATTCGGATTTCGAATAGTAATAAGTCAATATCCAAGCAATGAATCAGGCACCTCGTCCTCATAACTGACTGGGTGTCGCAAAACCCGAGCTAGGTACTGATGAGCATTGCTTCCAGCTAGATTCTCTTGTGAGCCATCAAAGGCAGTGATCATCTCATATAGAGGACTGTTTTGCTGAATTTCTAGAACTGCATAGTAAGAGACTTGTCCGTAGCATATGCGAGGTTCTCCATTGGCATTATCCCAATCACTCCACTGAATCCAACTACAATCTCTGTTGACAGCACCCACCCGTTGACTGTACACGGATCCAATTGACTCATACAAATTGCTTCCATTGTATGCACTATCCTTCTGGATAAACCGCCCATACTTGTCCATGTTGTGGGCAATCATGCCCATTGGGATGGAGGTAGCAGGCTGACCACCATTAATCTGGCTTGCAAGATACTGCCGTAAGTGTAGTCTCTCTGTATACGATAGCACACAACTTGCACTCTTGCTCCTGAACTGGCCGCACGGGATGTTGATCACATGTGCTGGTGTGGTGTCCATGGTTGCATTGTATGCTGTATTTGGATCGTCACTAGGCCAGGCCTGCATCCTGACATGTAAATCCAGCTCTGCGCGAGACAGCTGGGCATGGTTCAATAGGTCCTCAAGGCTGATGGCATTGGCCAACGATGCATCAATGTGAACCTTACTCTTGGCTTTCCCTTCCAACATGCCACAGAAACGCTCCATAGGAAAACACCACCACCCAGGGCCTGGCCCAGCATCCCGCATGGCATCCGCTAGATGCACAAGTGAATGGATGTTTGACTTCATCAGCTTGACTCGTGACTTTCTACCCCGAAAGTACAATCGCTCATATCCTTGTACAAACTCCTGGCAAAGCTTCTCCACGTGGTCAATTTCATTCTTGGATATCACTCTCAGGCACACGTATCCCCAGATCTGAACAAGCTTCCTTCAGTGCTTAAAGTACTCTGTAGGGAGGTGGCGGTGGAGGAGTGGAAGTGAGTAGAGCAGTGCAAAGTCGGACCACTCCGCCGCCTTAAATGACTTGTTGTATAGATTGATATCGCGTGGAGGCCTCCCAAATGCCCCGGGGATGTTGACTTGATTACTTGCCATGTCTTCTCCCATTTGCTTCCACACATTGGATCCAAGTAGGAAGGTATCGTACTCATCATATCCCCCTCCCCCATCTCCTCCACCATTGGGTGGATTCACTACATGTCCATGGGGCTGATCCAATTCCTGTAGTTGATGGAAATTGCCTTCCTCTTCCTCTTCCTGTGCATTCTGTTCCTGGTCTGACCCATATTCGGAGAGGCCTGGCACTGGTGGAGGGGGGCTTGCATTGGGTGAGCGGGCAGGCAAAGTAAAGGAAATCTTGCCCATCCACAACTCAACTAACTGTGGAATGATGTTTTGAAGGATTGCATGCATCGTATCATATAGGAAGCTCCTATTAAAGTGAAGAGACTTGATTCTTGTAAGCTGGCTCAACCCAGATATACCATGCTCCTTGCGCAGCCGATCATTATCTGCTCTTGCAATATTCACTATAAGCCGCCGTAGGTTGACACGGAGTGGTGGATTATTAAAGTCATATGGCTCTGCTGGAACAACAATAGCATCTTGGGCTCCTTCCTCCATTTGTTGATCACGTTCAGTCAAATTGTCTCGGCCACAGTGTACATAGTAGTAAATTGTACCAATGCATCGAACCCCAGCCATGGAGCACATGCGACACCCCCTTTTACTTCCGGCGCCCTTCATTTGTATAGCCTTCCTTACAGCAACTTGATCCGCAGTCGAAATTGGTATGTTTGCCTGCAAGTTAAACACTTGACCATTGCTACCATCAACAGCAGTAACAGTTCCAGCCCGTAGTATCTGCATTTCCTCGATTAAAGGTATGAGAAATGAGTTGAGGTTTCCAGGTTCACGGGGTCCAGGTAGAATCATGTAGGGCAGCATATTTTTCTTCTTTACTCGTACATCTGGCGGAAGATTGAGATTCAACAGCAGGAATATCAAATCAGAGTGTTTGTTCTTGAGGATAGCAATTCCATCATACGTGAGCAGCAGCCCAAGCTCACGTACGTCCTCAAATATCCCATGATCTTGCTGTAGCTCCTCGCATAGTCGGCCTATCAAGATAGTATTAGTTTCACGTCTCCATACTTCATTACTGCAGCTGGAGCAACATACCCGACCAAAAGTCTGTCAGCTCTGTGCAATTTGACCAACTCCTGTTTAGCGTACTTTGGCGGTAGTTCTTCATTAACGCTGCCTGTTGTGGGTTGGACCACTGTATCGATAGCCGCGGTGTTAAGGGGATAATATAAAATGATCTCATTGGGCGTTTTATTTCCAATCTTCTGCGCTGTTGTGTTGTAAGTCTTTCTACCGGTATATTGTTGATGTTCCTGCGTACTTGATACCTTGGCTTTTGGCAGAGCGGACAGGCTTCTTTGTCGGCATGTCGACCTGTGAATGCTATACAATTGTCAACGCAGCAGTCGATTCTTTTAATCTTGTAGCCAACAAGCCGCTGTAGTTGGCCCAGTATAACGGTAAATGAGGGAAGGAGTTGATAAATCTCAAGAATCTTTCGCAGTACAACAAAAGCTCTAATGGATATCTTGAAGTGGGACTTCCATTGAAGGAGGTACATTGCAAGTCCCAGATGATCGTCAACAGGTAAGCCTGGTGCCTCCAATAGATCGTAGATATCAAACCCATCAAAAAAGTCTCCAATGAAGCCTTGTGCTTGTTCAACATTGTCTTCCTCTTCCAAATCTGCTTGGATTTCTGGAATATCTTGCTCATTCCCGTCACCTTCATTCAGGTGTCTCATTTCCTCTTCATCCGCATACCCTTCATTGATTCCGTGTAGTTGCTCGTCAAAATCATCCTCAACTGGAGACATACTAGAAGTGTAACGTTGTGGATACTCAAGAAACTCTTCATCATTGTTTGGGCCCTAAAGTTCCCGGTCCCAACTCCCTCTGTCTTCTGCCTGCCCAGGCAAATACTCAAAGGAAATGTTTGATGCAATTGAAGGTGATATGTTACGACGTACATATACTTGGTTCACGTCATCCAGGAGCGGAGACTGGCTGAGCTCTATATCTGTCCTTTGTTCATCATCTGCTTCTGTTGCCATTGGAGAGTGCATATAATCTCCCTCTTGTCCTGATTCGCTATAGTCTCCTTGATATGCCTCGTGCTCGGCAAAGTCGTTGGGTAGACTTCCATTATCGTCTTGTAGCTCCATAGCAGGTGATTGATGAAGTGGTTCCTGAAACTGGTTGGATAGGGGGTTGGTATTATCTCGCAAGTCAGCTGGCCGTCCTCCCAAACGGAACATTTCTGGCGGCCCTTCCCGTGACAATTGGCCTGGCGGAAACCATCCTTGGTTGCTACCAATGTTAAAATTGTTTTGATCAGTTTGGTTTTGTGCCCAACGCCAATTTTCATCTATATTGAGATTTGCACGGCCAGCATTGTCTTCGTCCTCGGCCATCAGCGACTCTTGCTCCAGCTCTTCATCATTGTCATCATCTGGTAGACCGCCTTGAGAGGATAGTGCAAATGCCGATGATGCTTGCTGGTGTCTAAAGTACGTGCTTCGGGCAACATAATGTGGAAATGTTCGTCGATTGCAATTGCACCGAACTCTTCTTCCTCCATTTGTGGGATCATTCTGCTGGCTGTGCTGGTGGCGCTGAGGTGGCATGGTGTCCTGATAAGTATATGGTATTAAAGAGCATTGGTAGTTTACGTTGGTCGCCTATAGTATGTCAATGAGCAGAATATGCAAATTCTACATGCAATCAATGCATTGCTAGGTTGGGCCATTGACCATATGCTGTATACGATAGGGCACAAGACTACGTATATGCAATACTACACGTCATGCATAATTAAAGTCTACCGTGCTGCTGAGCCATGAAACTTGAATTCCTTGAGAATTTAACACTGCTATGACATTATATTCATCATTAAAGAGTCTCAAATAAATCCAAAAATCATTAGAAAGAATAAATGTTATCAGCTGAGGTTGATTGGCGCCACAGTAACAATGGTGCAATAGGTGTGATCTACTGGCACAGAAACATAAGCTTCTTTGCATGCCGCACGCTATAGCAATACTGTATCCCCCTATATTATGATGGCTTTCCAGCAGCTTCTGTCATAGTAGTACCAATTCCCAGCGGAATTGTACTTCAGCCATACTTTATGCCACTCTCGTATGACGGCTCCATGGTGAAGCTTCGCTATTTTTCAAATGTCGCTAATGTTTACTATGCTAATTCGGGAGAATTCGGAATTAAAGTATTGTACATATATTTCAAAATATTCTTATACCTAAACTCTCAAGCTATCTACTTTCTATTTTGCATCCAATTTTCAACTCGTTTGATTAAAGTTGAACTGGTTTGAGCTGAAGAGCCAACCCAAGTCCAATTTTCTCTCAAAACTTTACCTTCAACCGTACCATGGACATCCCTTTTTCCTCTCCAGATTATTTCCCAAATACAATCAGTTCTTGCAGCAAAATCAACCTTTATGCGATAAGGAATAATATAGAAAAACCCATCAACCATAGCATTATTTTCAGATGCTTGCACGGTACCTGTAATTTTGTCTACTAATCCCCATACACCAAAGGTAAAAAGGCTACCATCATTGTCCTTGTGTGGGCAATTAGAAAAGGTTATACCTGCACGATTAGACATGGTATAAGTGAGGTTGGAAGCAAAACAATAGTCCTGCACATCAGGATCATTATGTTGAACAATAAACTCATGGCCCCATAAAGGCACAGATTGAAGGTGCGAGATTTGTTGGGTAGAGGCAAATAAGGCAGGTGCGAGAGAACAAAACCTTGTTCCATAAAATGAATGCATACCATAGTCATTTTTCCTCAACGCTTCCCACTCACTCTTCTTCTTTCCATTTTCTGGATACACGTACTTGTCAAAAGGAACTCCGGCTTCATAGCCACCTCTCCAACCCATAGCCCACATATCGCCAGAAATCTGTGCACCATTGGAGTGGATCTGTGCATGTAGCTTTAAGTCTCGCATGATGTGTTGAAAAAAGAAACCAAATCCAGTGGCATTTGCGTTGTTGGAAGATTGCTTTTCAATTGAATCCATCGAGGAATTGTTGTCGGGATTTGATTGTACTGGAGTGACTCGTATACCTAGTACAATTTGTTCGGAAGCTTTATCCCATACAAAGAAGGTCCCGGTAGTGTGAATACTTTGATAGTTATCAAAAACAGGATCATCTGCTTCCATGGCACTCTTGCAATAAGTCCTCAAAATCTCTTCCTCATGCTGGTCATCTCGCGTTGTGTAGATGATTCTGAAAGCATTTGTATCCTCAGGCTCGTAGCCCGCTTGTCTTGCTGCACTTTTATACTCGACATCGGTAATTGCACTTTTTCTCAAATTTGCATTATGCCTTTTTCGCTCTTTCCTTTCCAAATCTCGCTCAGCCTTCGCAATCCCCTTTCTCTCCCAGACATTCATCTTGTTTTCAGTACTCGAAGCCTCGCCTTGGTAACACCAGTTGAGGGCTTAAACAAAGTAAATGAAGGAATTTCAGATCGGGTGGGAAAGTGGATTGCTAGCAAGAGGTTGATTGCAAGTAGGAATTTACTGCCAAATCCACGCGTAGTGTATTTGATGATCCAGGGGTTGCTGCTAAGGATCCAATGGCAGCAATGAGATTCTGTAGAGGACACGATACTTAGTACGATTCAGGCATACATTGGAGGCATGCATCAGCAAAGGTTGATTTGGCGCTGGAACAAGAGCCCCCCCGATTGTCGCTACCGGCGCTGGTTTGATGCTACAGTGACACGGCCTTGGGGTAATGGCGCTGCAGCGACACGGCGTGAGAGTAATGGTGCTGCAGCGCCATGCCAACGAGCTCGTGTCGCTGTGGCGGTAGACTACCGGGAAATCTTGCGAGTAAGACCCCTCAGTCAAGTGAAGAATTTTGGTGAATGCAACTTTCCGTTGTATGAAAAGTTTGCCTCTGTGAAGCGCTGACAAGGGGGTCTTACTCGCCAGATTCCCTGGCACTCTGAGTCCGTGTTGTTGCCGTGGCGCCAATATTGCCAAATCAACCTTTGCTGATGTGGAGTTTGCTATGGAGGATGAGTAAGGAAAAGGAGCAGGAATTGACTTGATGGGTCTGATGCAAAAGCAGAGCGAGCGGGACACAGTCTGATGTGGAGGGCAGTGAGCGAGCAAACAAGCAGAAACAGGCATACGGCGTGAAGAGTGTGATGTAATGAGTTATGAGCTAGCGAGCGGTAACTGGCGCACGGCGTGAGGAGTTTGATGTCGATAGCAGCAGTGGGAAACAGTGTGAGAGCGGGCTAGCGAAACAGGCGTATGGCGTGAGCAGTGTGATGTGGAGAGCTGCGAGCAAGTGAGTGAGCGGAAACAGGCGTATGGCAGAGATGAGGGTACGTACGGCGTGGGGAGTGTGTTGTCTCTTGCCCAGACCCTCGTAGAGAGGGAGTGTGATGTGGAGTGTAACGTGGAGTGTGATGTGGAGAGCTGCGAGCGAGTGAGTGAGCGGTAACTGGTGTACGGCGTGAGGAGTGTGATGTGGAGTGTAATGTGGAGAGCTAGCCTCGACCCGTGGAGAGCAGCGAGCGAGCGAGTGAGCGGTGACGTGACCAATTGTGCTTGTCAGCAAAGAAGGGGGAGGAGAGTGACATAATAGGAAGGCAAGGCGATAGCGACGAACAAAGATAGGGGACCACGCTATGAAGGTAGAGGGCGGCGTTGCACAACGAGGCTACTACCGTATACGAACGAGGGTGGAGAAGGAGGAAAGTAGATAGATCCTGTACCTAAAAATCAACCTCCCCCTTCTCTATTGAACTCTTTACAGCAGTAACTGGCGTACGGTGGGTCGAGGCTAGCGACGTGTATGGTGTGAGGAGTGTGATGTATAAATTGTGATGACAGATCAATCGACCTTGAGTCATCAATTCCATGCGATCCCTAGCCAAGACTATTGAATTCCATACAATTCAATGGGGTTCTACGAAGGTCAATGTTAATCGATCTGTCGCTTTGGCAAAACTTTGTTGTTAAGAGTCACTGTAGCGCCATTGCCCTTAGCTTGTATTGCAGCACCACGCCAGGGCTGGCCAGCAGCAGAATGTAATGCTATAGCACCAAATTCACCTTTGCTGATGGTTCCAAAGTAAGCATTATTTTCAAATTTAGATATGTTTTGAGTAATATATATATTCTAGCCTTAGACTTCCTCAAGTTGATTGGAACATTTTAAAACAAATTAATTATATGCTCTACATAATCAAGTCATAAAATACGATATTAATGCAATAGTTCAGACAATTTGGAACTAAGTTTATATGTACTGTAGATGAGTGCTGCTAATCTAAATCTATTCTGAGGAGTGGGTTATGTGGAACAAAAAGAAAAAACTAGCTACACGCAAGGATATAAATCCCTCCCTCATCCCCATTTCACTTTCTTGTAATCAGCCCACCTGTCATAAACCGAGTTTCCAGCCTTACCCAAGACTACCCCGCACCTAGCCACCGCCGGCACCAGCCTCGCTATCAGCCACAGTGGATCCATGTTCACCTGATCCTGACCCCAGCCGAGTTCAGCTTACTACTAGCAATACTCCACCTCGCCATGTACCTAGTCCACGTCCTAGTCCGTTCCTGGTAACCGTTGCAACACGACAGCCCGCATCCCTGTCACTGCTCGACTTCCTAGTTCGGAATCCAGAAGAAACCACCAGAAGGTTCCAGCATCACGAACCTTCACTGCGCAATAGGTTTCCATATGTTTCCGTTAGTTTCCATTAAGTTCTAGTTGTTTCTATTGCGCAGTTGATTTGTAATTCCCTTTGACTCATGTACCTTGCGCAGCCGCCGCGCAGCCACTGCGCAGCTGCGGCGCTGCAATTCTATTCATGTCTTTCTAGTTCCATAGCTCGAGAAGGATCTCTATATAAGGAGTCCTTTCTCCCTCTCGTCTTGTCTTCTTTTCCTTTCCTCTTCACGCAACAACTTGTCTCTTCCCCTCAGTTGTATCTTAACAAGTTGTTATTCGAATATACTTTATACTCTCCTCTTCCGTGGCCTAGACAGCCCCTCTTGATCCTGCCTTGACCAAGTCCCATGCCCAGTACCTTGACCACTCGCCGCTCAATTATCCTTCCCGGCGGTGCCCCAGAACCTGCTCCTGTGCACCCTCTCAACCAAGTCAACACCTACACTCCCGCCATCCTCAACCGCCGCTACCCCTCTCTGATCCACGCCTATCGTCCCCCTTGGCACGGACACAATGGTACCTTCTTCGGCCGTCGAGATCCTGTCACTGGGACCTGGTCATCACACTTTGTTGCGTCGACATAACTGTCTCCGCCACACCCAAGCAACATCGAGATGTCTCGTTCTCAAACTCCTCTCCCCCCACTGGCAACCCCCTGGACCGACTACCTTGCCCTCCTCTCAACCACACAGTTCGTCGCTAGCGACAACCCAAGCCTCCCCAATAACCTCCGTCCTGACATCAGGACAAGCCTCACCAATGCGCACCTTCAAGGTGTTATGTGTGGTACCACCGGAACTTGGCAATCGCCAGTAATCTCCAACCTCACTGATGTGGACGAACTGAGCGCTGCTACTCAGTCACTCTATGCCCACTTCCAATCCGGATTCCACGCTGGTGTACAAACCAGACTCCAAGCCTTAGCACCACCACCACCCGCGCCACGAAATCTGGCCCCAAAGATTGCAGACCCCACTGCCTTCGATGGCACCAGGGACAAATATCGCCAGTTCATCACCCAACTCCAACTGGTTTTCTCCTCCGACCCCACCCGTTATGCCTCCGACGCAGCTAGGATTGCCTATGCTGCCTCTCACCTCTCCAGAGGTGCCCAAGCGTGGTTCAACCCACACATGGACCCAGTCACTGGCCAAGTCCAGTTTCAATCCTACGAAGGGTTTATCAACGCCCTCCAAGCGGCATTTGACGACCCAGATGCTGAAGCAACTGCAAGAGAAAAGCTTGACAAACTCCGTCAAGGTAAACAAGACTGCTCTGCCTATGCAGCTAAATTTGTCACCATTTCCACCAAGCTCTCTATGAACCAAAAAGAGCAGATTGCCAGATTCCGCTCTGGCCTCAACAAGGACACCGCTACGGCGTTATCCTACCAACTCAATGTTCCCGAAACTCTCGCAGCTGTTGCACAAATGTGCATTCAGCTTGACAACAACATTAGACGTGTGCAAAGCCAACACCACACGTCTTCCCAACACCACAACACCACGACCCCCCGAACACCAGCCTCCACCAGTAACTCTACCGCTACTGGTTCACACGCTGGACCAATGGACCTCTCTGCAGTCGAAGTCAAAAGAAAGCGAGGTCCTCTTACCCAAGCCGACAAGGACTACCGCTGTGCCAATGGACTCTGCCTCTATTGCGGCGCAAAGGGACACTTTGCAAGTGTCTGCCCCAATAAGAGCCAGAAGGTTAACGCTACCTCCGACGCCTCTGCCCCAGCTGGACCACCAGCAACTGTGCTCTACAGCACCACCGAGACCGCCGATCAGGCAAAAAACTAACTGCCTCTTTGAAGACCGAAGACCCTTCAAGGAGTGCCAGGATGCAACCTGGTGTCTTCTCTCTTGAACCCTCTTGTGTTTGTTTTTCGCCTTCGTGCGCCTCTTGTTCCCCAATGTTTTCCGTTAATGCTTTTTCTGTTTTACCATCTGTTGATTTGCTTGGTACTGGTTTTGTTGTTCCTGTTGAGTCGCGATCTGCTCGCAAGAGTAGGTTGCGAAGGTATCGAATCTCTGCTGCTTTGCGTTTGTCTTCTGTTTCTCTTTCAGGTGATCTCGGTTCCGAGTCACCTATGACTTTCAATGCTACTATCAATGATTCTTTGCCTGGAACCTGCATGGTGGACTGTGGAGCTACCTCTCAGTTCATCGACCTTGACTTTGCCTTGTCTTTGAACCTTGTCCTTGATCTGAAACCAAAACCAGAAGACCTCATCGTTGTTGATGGGAGACGCTCGGTTGCTGGCCAGATAACCCACTCTTGTACCTTGAAACTCACCGTCGACCAACATGAGGAAGTTCTTACATTCCAAGTGACAAAACTGGCCGGATGGAACTTAATTCTTGGACGGACCTGGCTTCGCCGCCATAATCCCATAATTGATTGGCAAAAGAACACCATTACCTTTGCGTCTGGTTACTGCCAGGCCCACTGCCTTCCTGTTCGACAAAATACAATCTCCAGCAACCCTCCCAGTACAGTAAATCACAAAATTGCAGTTATCTCTCGTGCTGCCATGCGAGTCGCTGTTAAACAACCCGGTTCAATGATTTGTGTACTCGCCTCCCTTCCAGAAACACCCAGCACTCCCGAACCAGCCTCAGCTCTTGTCCCTTCAGAATATCACGACTTCTTGCCCTTGTTCTCTAAGAAGGAAGCTTCATCGCTTCCTCCCCACCGATATGTTGATCATGAAATTCCTCTTCTTCCAGGCGCCAAACCTCCTCTTGGACGCATGTACTCAATGTCCGATTCAGAACTCAAGGAGGTCCGAGAATGGCTTGATGAGAATCTTGCCAAAGCATTCATTCGCCCTAGCTCCTCATCTAGCGCCTCACCAATCCTCTTTGTCAAGAAAAAAGATGGTTCCCTAAGACTTTGTGTGGATTATTGTGCCCTTAACGACATCACCCACAAAGACCGCTACCCACTACCAAGGATTGAGGAAACATTGAACCAGATTCGAGGCTCAAAGTACTTTACTCGCCTTGATCTCCGAGCTGCCTTCAACCTCATCACAATCAAGGAAGGCGATGAGTGGAAAACTGCATTCCGCACCCGATATGGCCTCTTCGAGTTTCTTGTCATGCCTTTTGGACTTACCAATGCCCCTGCCACCTGTCAAAGATTTGTGAACGACACCCTCCGGGAATTCCTTGATGTCTTTTGTGTTGTCTACCTTGATGACATATTGATATACTCCAAAACCCGAGCCGAACACAAAGACCAAGTCAGGAAAGTTCTTGCAAAGCTCTCGGAAGCTGGTCTCTACGTCAAACCAGAGAAATGCGAATTTAGTGTTACAAAGACCACCTTCCTCGGTTTTGTTATCTCCTCAGAAGGTATTGAAATGGACCCAGAAAAAGTTAAAGCGGTAGTGGAATGGGAAACACCAAAATCAGTCAAAGACATCCAATGCTTCCTTGGTTTCGCCAACTTCTATCGCCGCTTCATTGAAGGTTATTCCCGGATCTGTCAACCCTTCTTCCGACTATTGCAAAAAGATACCCCCTTTGCATGGTCTTCAGAATGCGATGCAGTATTCTCTCGCTTGAAAACCGCCTTCACCTCTGCTCCAATCCTCCGGCACTTTGACCCAAACCTTGAAACAATCCTCGAGACTGACGCCTCCGACTATGTGGTCTCCGGCATCCTCTCTCAAAAGGTTCCTGAGAACGGCAAATCTGTCCTCCACCCTGTTGCCTTCCTGTGCGAGAAAATGTCACCAGCCGAATGCAACTACGGAATCGGTGATAAGGAACTCCTTGCAATTGTTGTTTGTTTGGAAAAATGGCACATGTACCTTCACGCACTCCCCAAGCCATTTACCATCCTCACGGATCACCACAACCTCGAATCCTTTAAGACCAAAACACTCCTGAATCGGCGGCAAGCACGGTGGGCTGGGGAATTAGCGCAATATGACTTTACTATTGTGTTCCGACCTGGCGAAAAGAACGGAAAAGCCGATGCATTGACACGAAGGTCTGGAGACCTCCCTGAAGAGGGGGATAAACGCGCACGACCAGTACGCGCTCTAATCCCGTCCTCCAAATTTTCTGATTACTCCCTCTCAGCAGCCTCAATTGGATTCAACAACGAGATCCGCAACCTCCTTGGAACCGACGCCTTGGCAAAATCAATCCTTCTTGCCCTTGAAAACTTTGAAACCAAGCACCCAACAGTCCCCCTCGGAGAATGTACTTACAATGATGGCCTCCTCTATGTCAACAAACTCTTGTACATCCCTGATAACGAAGAACTTCAAGCCAAAGTCCTTAGCTCGTGCCACGAACACCCCGCCGCTGGCCACCCAAGTCGAGCTGCTACATATGAACTTGTCTCCCGGAACTACTGGTGGCCCAAGATGCGCAAGAGCATTGCACGTTACATTCAAAACTGTGATACTTGCATGAGGATCAAGCCCGCACGACACGCACCCTATGGACTCCTGAAACCCTTGGAAATCCCAGTTCGCAGATGGAGTTTAGTTTCAATGGATTTCATCACTGGCTTACCTTTGTCTAACGGCTTCGATGCTGTACTGGTAGTAGTTGACCGACTCTCCAAGATGGCTCATTATATTCCAACTACAACCGAGTGCAACTCTGAGACCCTTGCCAGACTCTTCATGGACAACATCTTCCGCCTTCACGGCCTCCCTGACTCTATTGTTACCGACCGCGGTACCCAGTTTACATCTGAGTTCTCCAGGTTCCTCTGCAAGCTCCTTGGAATTCAACAGAAGCTTTCCACCAGCTTCCATCCCCAGACCGACGGCCAAACCAAAAGAGTTAATGCAATCCTTGAACAATACCTTCGTGCCTACTGCAACTACCAGCAGGACAACTGGTCAGAACTCTTGACTATGGCCGAGTTTGCATACAACAACACCCTTTCGGCAACCACCGGAATTATGCCCTTCTTTGCCGTCTACGGACAACAACCCCGATACGAAATCCTTGCCAATCCTGCAGTTCCATTGCCAACCCCGGAAGCACTCAAGGATTATGCCACCAAACTCAGCCTGTTGGACAAGCATCTGCAGGCTGAAATATCCTGGTCCCAGGCGATTCATGCAGAACAAGCCGATCGACATCGCCTTCCCCCACCAGCATACCAAGTTGGCGATGAGGTGTGGTTACTCAGACGACACATCCACACCACTCGCCCATCAACCAAGTTGGACTTTAAGCGCCTGGGAAAATTTCGAATCCTCCAGAAAATCTCCAGCCACGCATATAAGCTCGAGCTTCCTGCTTCTATGAAAGTTCACCCAGTCTTCCACGTCTCCCTCCTGGAACCTGTTGCAACAGACCCCCTCGCTAGCCAAGTTCAACCTCCTCCTCCTCCTGTTATTGTTAACGAAGACCTAGAGTGGGAAGTTGAAGATATTCTCGACTCCAAACTTGTCCGACGTCAACTCAAGTATCTTGTCCGTTGGGTTGGATACGATCATCCTACCTGGCAACCAGCAAGCGACCTCGAAAACGCCCCAGCAATTGTTAGGCGCTTCCACACAGCTTACCCACGAAAACCCAGACCAGAAAACCTTCCCGCACCATGAGTGGATCTTGGTACGACCCGATCATCATCGACGACGACCTTGAACCAATCCAAGAAAGATCGCTGGAGCTCTCCTCTAGAAGGGAGGCTACTGTCATGAACCGAGTTTCCAGCCTTACCCAAAACTACCCCGCACCTAGCCACCGCCGGCACCAGCCTTGCTATCAGCCACAGTGGATCCATGTTTACCTGATCCTGACCCCAGCCGAGTTCAGCTTACTACTAGCAATACTCCACCTCGCCATGTACCTAGTCCACGTCCTAGTCCGTTCCTGGTAACCGTTGCAACACGACAGCCCGCATCCCTGTCACTGCTCGACTTCCTAGTTCGGAATCCAGAAGAAACCACCAGAAGGTTCTAGCATCACAAACCTTCACTGCGCAATAGGTTTCCATATGTTTCCGTTAGTTTCCATTAAGTTCTAGTTGTTTCTATTGCGCAGTTGATTTGTAATTCCCTTTGACTCATGTACCTTGCGCAGCCGCCGCGCAGCCACTGCGCAGCCGCGGCGCTGCAATTCTATTCATGTCTTTCTAGTTCCATAGCTCGAGAAGGATCTCTATATAAGGAGTCCTTTCTCCCTCTCGTCTTGTCTTCTTTTCCTTTCCTCTTCACGCAATAACTTGTCTCTTTCCCTCAGTTGTATCTTAACAAGTTGTTATTTGAATATACTTTATACTCTCCTCTTCCGTGGCCTAGACAGCCCCTCTTGATCCTGCCTTGACCAAGTCCCATGCCCAGTACCTTGACCACTTGCCGCTCAGTTATCCTTCCCGGCGGTGCCCCAGAACCTGCTCCTGTGCACCCTCTCGACCAAGTCAACACCTACACTCTCGCCATCCTCAACCGCCGCTACCCCTCTCTGATCCACGCCTATTGTCCCCCTTGGCACGGACACAACGGTACCTTCTTCGGCCGTCGAGATCCTGTCACTGGGACCTGGTCATCACACCACCCATGCCTGCCAAGAGTCACATGGTAACTTCCTATCCCATAGTACGCCATACACTCTAGTACCCAGCTCAGCCTTGTACAATAGAGCGAGGAAAGTGATTGGACACTTTGCTTGGCGCATACACATACAAATTTGTATGTGTATGCACCTCGAGCTGTCCGATCACTTTCCTTGCTCTATTGTACATCAGGACAGGCTTGCTACCAATCAGCATTGCTGTTCTTGTACTAGTCTCAAGTTTGCCAATATCGTAATGCTTTAATAGTCTCGTGCCCTGCTTTAAAGTGACTCTTGGCATCTGAATGGGGCAATACATGGGATAGATTTCCACTTTCGGATTTTGATTAAGTAATGGATGGCAGTTTTAAGCCAAATGTGAATTCCTTCTCAGAGTCCAAAGGAATGGAGTAGAGAATCGATTGCATAGGGGACGGAACTCATTTGCAGAAGCACTTCACCAAACCTTGTCAGTCCTCACTTTGCAACATTTTTAACATTTTAATAGCAGAAGTTGCGTACACTGGACTCGGCTAAACTTTCACGTTGCGATTGGACAATTTACAGCGTGACGTATTTCCAAAGGTACCAGAGATCATCAACTCCCCTGTATGTAAAGTGGCAATTCAACTGACCAAATGTACATAGGCAATTCATTGTGTAGAATTGTGCACATCGACCACTTGAGAATACCAGAAAACCTTAGCCATGACAAATCTTCAGATTACGGGAATAGATGAGGAGGCACTGGAACGCATTAAACATTTCATTGAGGAGGAGAAGTGCAGGTCAAACGCTCGTATGTAATCCAATTGTGATCACTGTAGGGTGAGTAAACTATTGGCACTAGAGAAGAAAACTAACGGTGAGACCAATAGATCCTCATCAGCCAGTTGCACGAAATCGACAACACCGTGAGGATGAGGTACAACCAGCTCCACGAAATCGCCAATTCCGAGATGAAGAGGTGCAGGCTCCACGCAATCGACGCTATCACAATGATGACGCTCTTCAACCAGCACAACGGAATCGACAATATCTTGAGCAAGAAGTGCAGCAGCCACATAATCAGCAGTACCATAAGGATGATATACAGCCAGTTGCAAGACATCGACAAAGCCGTGACAATGAGGTGCAACCGGCTCCACAAAACCAACATACTCGAGATGAAGCATATCAACCATCTGTGCGGAGAGGGCGCGATCATGATGACGACTTGGTACTAGTTCCACCAACAACTCGACAACCAAGGCAGTCCAACCAACAGATCCTAGCCTCCATAGAGGTGGGCAGAGCTTCCTCTTGCAATCCATGAAATTACCGACAGCCACAGGCAAATTTAGGGCAGCGGGCTCCACCAAAGGTGCCAGGAGGCATAAAGAATCCATCTCGCTTGGTTGACAAGCCAAAGGGTGATCCGTCTGCTTCAGATGTTAAGGAATTGTTCGGGATAACATCTGCAAAGTGGATTGAGCTCAAGGATCAGGGCCGGGACTGTATTGCTACCCATGATATGAAAGAGAAGGATGCAAATGGGGAACCTTTGCCGTTCCGTGGGATTCCAGAGTCAAAGCTGAACAAGGCAAAAACGGACCTACTCAATGATCCCCGATTTCCATTTTTAAGTCTGGCAAGGAACAACTGGCTTGCCCACTGGGTTATTAAACATGCTGTGAATGACTGGATCAAGTCATATAAACGCAAAACCTTTAAAGACGAAGATGTACCTTCAGTTCAGACCAGTAGGGGTAGTAGGAACACAAACTTTGATGACAATGATTATGCTACTAACGTTGCACAAGCTTCAACACATACAAGTAGCACCTATCTAGACTCAGGAAATGCAGATGAGGAGTCTGAGTTGTTTGATTGCATGGACGCCAATGATTGGGAGATGCGTGAAGTCAACAGAGAGCGGATGTACTATCCCATAATCAATCAAGATAATGCCGACGACAATGGCGATGACTACCAGCTGCCAAATCCAGTTTCTGCCAGACGTAACAACAACACTGACTATTACAGGGAGGATGATCTGTTTGGAGATTCAGAAGAGCTGCCGGCTCTCGTCAAAGTCAATCGGAAGCAGGAAGTTACCAGCACTCCACCATCCCATGTGAATGCTAAAGCACACGTTGTTCGCGACCCCAATACTGGCAGATTTCAGTCTTCCTCTTCCCCCTCCAAGGAAGAAAGTACAAGTTATGCCACCGGTCCCATTGCAAGGGGTGAAGGTACAGGTTATGCTACCAGTTCCGTTTCTAAAGCTGCTAAAGGAAAAAACAAGAGACCTGGGTCACCCGACAATTTAGACCCTCTAAGTGGCATGAGCAAAGACGAAATATCCAAAGCATTGTTATTTTACAAGCGACACAAGGCACAGCAATTGCTAAAACAGAATGCATCATCGTCACGACCAGTTGCCAAACCAGCAGGTGAGATATCACAGGTCATTGATCTCGAGGATGATGATATTCCAACAAGTGCCCAACCTGCCACGAGACCTCAGCAGCCATCATTTCGTCCTTACCCCCCTCGCGCACCTACACCAGGAATTGCTATGAGACAATCTGTTGCAAATCTCAACATCCTGGCCCCTAGAGCAGCAACCCCACTGGCCAAAAATGTTAGTACGGCAGATATGCTACACAACGTTGCTATTGAGCAACAATATCGCCCAAGAGAGATGCAAAGCATACCTGAAAATATGAGAAGAGGAACCCCGGGGCTACAAGGGCAAGCTGTTCAAAACACCTACGAAAGTGCATCTGTCCCAGCAGCTGCCCATCACCGGCATGCAGAGGCGCCGAGTAGACCACTACCACGTCAGCCAGCTCCAGCAATGAATGTGGAACTAAATAACCGCCCTCAATCAAGAAGCGGTACAACCCGTCAGCCAGCTCAGGCAATTAACGTGGAACCAACCATGGGCGCTCAATCAAGAAGTAGTACAACCATTGAAACGGATGGTCCCGGCCCTACCGAACTTAGTTTGGATGTCAGTAACATGCATGGAACATTGCGTGGGCAGGCAGGAAGATACTACTTTGAGTGGGTTCCATCTCTTACAACATATACAATATGGACACAGTATGCGTGCGAGCTCTTCTTCCCCGATGCCACCGATGCCCAACTCATTAGCTGGGCAAGGCAGTGTGGGTTTTCATATAAGACACGCCCATCCGATAAGGAAGAAATAGTCTGTCGAAAGGAGAATTATGGGCTTATGTGTCAACAGGCTTTAAACGAAAGACAGCGAGTGTACATTAGCTTGATCAAAACACCTAGGCGTGCGGTTCCTACTTTTGATCCGTATTTAGAGGTGGACCCCCTCAACCACCCACAGCGGCCGAACAATGATCCAAATCGGAATAATGGACCAATGCCTCCTCCACCACCACCTGGCCAAGGGAGAAGAAACAATAATAGTAATTCCAGCAACAATTCCAATGCAAACAACCGACGTGCAAATGCTGCATCGGGTGAGCAGGCCAGAGAGCAGTTGGGTACCGGAAGCTCTGGTCAGACAGCTGGAGGTGGTGGTATCGCAGGACATGAGGTGATTGACCTCACCAGTGACTCCTCCAATCGCGAGAATGGTGAAAAGGAGATTAAAAAGGAGGAGTATACGACGAACCTTGATTTTAAAAAGCTCAAGGAAAGATATAAAGAGATTGCATGGCAGTCTTTCAAGCTTGCAGCTTTGATGAAAAATGATTATGGGAGGCTCAATCTGCCTCAGGATATCACAGTACAGATCAATGAGTTGGCAGGTGCAGTTGTGCAATATGCAAAAACAAGTGAGAGGAAGTTTAACGACAATAGCATTCCGGTGCCTGCCAAGTTAATGAAGGCCATAGGACTCTATTTTGGACAAGACGGTCAACGCAAAAGCCAACAAAAGCTAGTATGTGAGGCAACGCCTGAGCCTCAATATACAAAAATGACCCGTACAAATAAGGAAATAGAGAAAGAAGAGGAAGAAGAGGAAGAAGAGGAACATGAAGAGGAAGAGGATGCGGAGGAAGAGGAAGAGGTGGAATCAGAAAGTGAAACTTCCTTAATCCATGGCAGCCAAGAAAAACGTGATGCAAGTCCAGAGTTAGGAACAGTTGGCTTTAAGGTGATTAAATCAAAGCTTGCAACCAAAAGCTTCAAGGCCGATCCGTCCAAAATTGATTTCTACTTTGGGCTGCAAACGTCCAAGGCAGCAGCTGCCTCTGCTGCTATGCAAAAGCTACCTCCTTCTGGTCCTGGAAACCACTCACCGATATTGACACCTCCAGGGACCTTCAAAGATCAAAATTCGGGTGAAACACGTCATAGGGCAGCTTCTCAGGCTCTAGCTCCGGCTGTTTGCCCAATGAAGCCTGCACATTACGAGTGTCCCTGCCCCTTGCAGCCTATTGCACCAACTCAACTTGGCATGTGTCTTGTGAATGGACATGCAAACCTTCTCGTCAATGCAAAAGTTTCTCCACAGTCCCACAACACTCCACAATCTACATGTGAAACATTGCTTGACACTACCACGGCATGCAAGAGAGTTGGCATTGCAAGTGCTGCAACCAATAGAACGTTCAATCCCAATATGGCCTCACAGGAAAAGGAAAATCAGGTACCTGTTATACCTAATGCCTTGCAAAAACGTTTTGTATGTATGTCTTCAGGCGTGCAGGGTACATTAATGGCACGGAAGACCGTGGTATTGCAATCTCATGAAGCAAATGCCACAGCCATTGACAGTACACAGCATGTGGTGATCCAAGTACCATGCACACAATTCCAGAAGCCGATAGTACAAGCAGGAACTCGATATGGGTATGAGGAGGATGGAGGCCTGCAGATCATGGACAGTATACATAATACCCCAGAGCCGGAGCCCCAGGTGCAAGTCCCTTCTACCATCAGACCCCAGGTGTATGTAGCTGCAGGTAGCACTGCTACTTGCCAGCCAATTATCCCTCTCATGGTACGCATGCATCCACTGCCTATCGACAAAGAAGAAGAAAAGCTAACTGGTGCGTTGATGTAGAAACGGAAGCGTGGAAGACCCAAGGGATCACTAAACAAGCCAACGATATGGAAGATGTAAAAAGCAAAGACAATGGCATTGCCGCTTGTTACTGGCACTGGGCCTACAGGGTTGTTTAATGGTACTGCTCCTTCTGGCGGACACCTGAATGCAAGTAGTATACGGACAATATTGTGGGCAGGATTGCTAATTTGCAAAACAGGAACAACCAATCAATCAATTGGTATCTGCCAGTTTGGGCCTGCCAATTGTCAGAAGGTCCACACGGGTGCGCAAGCCTACTATAATCTGCCTGGAGAACCAGGCAATGGCTGCGACAAGGCTTGCGCAAAAGAATAGGAGGGCAGTAGTTAAACAAAGACTAGCTGTAAGGAAGGCTGCTCTGGCTGCGCTGACAGCGGGGAATGTTAATATGCTGTCGCAGCAGTAGCGTGAGTAAAGGGTGTTTTAATGATATATTGCCTGTTGTTTTTTTTGCAATGTTTTATCATTTTTCTTTTTTTACCACTGCAACGTGGTTTCATACCAATTTGCTTTTGCATTCATTTCTTATTTTCATGAGTATTTTCATTTTTGTTGATGTTTATTTCAACGGGACCGAGTACTTACAGCTGTAAGGGAGGAGGACTTGACTCTAACCCCGTACAAGATGGGGATGTGGGAGGATAGTACATAGGTATTAGATAGAGACTAGATAGAAATATAGTGTAATTACACACAACTCATGTGATCATTTTCCCAAGTAACGTGATATGTCCCGTATATATATATATGTGTTGGGGAATTCCATATATTTTTGAAGGATTTCCACACATATTTTCATGGAATTCCCTAAACCAGTCTATAGAGGAATATAATGGTTATCAATCTGCATGGTACATTATGAGTGATGTGGGTAATAGTCCCGTAAATGGGACTATTACCTGCTATCATTGCATGTACCAGATTTTATCCCATACATCTACCAGATCTTATCCTCTACCAGTCCCATAAAACATGCAGTTGCTTTTTTACTAGCCTTTTTCCCATAATAAGTTCACCTATTATATTTCCCGTAAAATATGTTGAGAATTCTACTAAATGGAAGTATATCCCACTTGTAAGAGAATAGTAGTGCTATATACCTATAAACCCGAATTGGACGGGATCAACACCTTTAGATCCCGTAAACAAGGGACTTAATCATGGTGTACTGGGACAATATTCCGGTCTTCATATAATAGTGGGGACCTTAACCTGAATTTCGCCATATGGAGGACAATATACTGTATATCATAGCGTTTATCGGATAACGTCCCACAAGATAAGGGTGCAAGTCACCGCTTTGCATTACATTATTTTATGGCATCCCACTAGCATTTGCATATCCTCAATGTTGATATCATTGCATCCTGTTTACGGAATGACTGTTCGGTATAAACTGCGGGGAATCATCTGGTAACCTCAGTCTCATTTGTACCGTACATATACGGCACAAGCGCCCTGATACTTTTGCGGAACCCCTTTACATAGATATATGGAACATCACGTACGGGAGAAATTTTTTTGAGGATTTGAATTCAGGTTCCGTAAACTACATCCCGTACAAACATTTCATAGGGGTACCGTCGCTTCGCAGCAGACTTCTCATGCGGTAGATATAGCTATGGATATTGCGGTGAATATATGGGTGATAATGCTGTGGATATCGCGGTGGAGAATGCAATGGATTTAGCAATGATTTTAGAATAGATTTTAGCATAGATTTTGCATTTAATTGAGCTTATTACCCGCATATATTGCATATCTCCGGCTCGAGGTCAAGGCTTGTGCCTGCTAGCGCTTCTACGCCTGCTTTTGCGCCTGCTATGCCCCTGTTTTTTTGTATATCTTGCACCTATTTTGCGCCTCGCGGCTTGCGCTTAAGCTCAATATTATAACGAGTTGAGCCTATGTGCTTTTAATTATAGCGAAATGAGTATTTTATAGGGTTAGGAGACCGGAATGAGAACCTTACAAGGCGGTGAACCCGTGCCTACCGTTACGACGCGGGATGGTCCGTTATCCGACATCATAACTCTCATTTGCCTATAGCCCGCATTGGGAGCTACTGAAGTCTTTTCTCTTTTCTAGTACTGTATAAAAATGAAAAATAAACACGAAAATTGAGGTAGAATAGATGCAGCCAGTCTGGTGTTTGCACGGATGAATTTCCACTGGATCCAAAGCGGGTAACTACGTCCTGGAGGCCTCGATACGCTACCTGAGCCAATAAGACTGCCTTTTTGAAAAGCTCGCCATCATCCCCATAACAGCCCCATTCCTGTAAACTTTGCAATCGTAACTGAACCTGGCTGG
Organism: Peziza echinospora; assembly: GCA_024516245.1. Classification (NCBI taxonomy): domain Eukaryota; kingdom Fungi; phylum Ascomycota; class Pezizomycetes; order Pezizales; family Pezizaceae; genus Peziza; species Peziza echinospora. Next base: position 15,317 of record JAJLQT010000010.1, on the reverse strand, counting down.
GAGGGGTATATGCGATGAAGGCGTTCAGTATCTCCATCATTTTTGGAGGGGCCTTGTAGACCACTGAGAAATGGGAAGGTAGATTCTCTAGGCGAAGGCGCAGACCTTGCCAAATGAGAGAGAGTGGGGAGTCATCTGAAATGGGTGTGGTTGGCGAGGCATCAAGGGAGAGCAGGATCCTAGGAGCGGAGGCAAAGGTTCTGGCGAGTGAAAGGAGTCGGGGTTGGAGGTGGATGCCATGCCGAAAATATTGTATACCAGTATGTGGAGTATGTGGAGCAGTCCCGAGACTGTATGCGACGTCTGGGAACGAGGCTGTGGATGTTGCTTGCTACGAAAACTTGACGAGAAGATGACACCAGTTGGATCATGTGCTCGAGTACTTTCGGAGGGTATTATTTCAAGGAATCATAACCCTCATGACTTCCGTCATGACTTCTCCTTTTCTTGCATCTCAAAGCAGCTATAGCTAGATTCGGCACTTCCAGCCTAAGTATGATGCAAATAAAGTTTGCAATAATTGATGTATGACCCGAGTACTGAAAGACCTCTGTAATCACTGGCCGAAAGCTTCTCGGTTTATTGAGCCTTTATTGTATGCTGCCGAGGAGAGAAGAAAAAGAAGAGAATAGGTCCTCATATCCCCCTCCAAACCCGCCAAGACTCCCTCCAACAAGAATACTTACCACGAAACCCCTCTAATCCGGTATGAGCGCGCTTCGCAAGCCACTTCCCGATCCGACATCCCACAGTACCCAAGTTGCCTAAGGCGGAAGGTTGGGACATGCAGGGATACTTCGTAAGTATCCTTGGTATCCCACTCGCTGTAAAGGGTTCCTCTCAGTCTGCTCCACATCCTTTGGCATCGCTTCGACAGTATCTTGTCAGACACCTCACTTCGCTTCGAGTCAGTCTCCGGGTACGAGACTACAGTCTCCACGGAACGGAAGTTCAATATTAGGTGGTGATAGCCAGGTCTCCACGTTAGTCAGCTGAAGGATTAGATAAGGATTATTAAGGTAAGTGAAACTTGAATATATGTGGTTGGAGACTGATTAGTGGTTACAGGATGGCTGGACAAGTTCCCGATTTCGATAATCTCGCAAACTCAATGAGAGCATCAGCCAATGGAAGGTAGCAAGCAGCTGTCTCAGAGTTGAAAAAATTGCCTAATCTTCCAGTGGTTAATACTGCTGCTCAACTCAACCGGATGGAGGGAGTACTCAACCGGTTGGTTCGTGAAGTTGGGAATCTACGTGTGGACATGAATCGTGAAATTGGGGTTTTACGTGTGGACATGAATCAAAGGTATGCGAGTCTTATTACTTTAGGGGGAAGAGCTTTATACTGACGTAAAAAAGAGATACAAATGCCTTCGCGAGAACCATAAGCTCGAAATTCACTAGCGATACTACTCTATTAGAGCCACTGGTTGGTCGGGATGGCCAGGAAATTCCAAACTTTCCGGAGACGTCTGCAGATATTCATAATATGGCTAGTAAGCATGATATAATACACAGAAAGCTTATGTATAGTGCAACAACTAACCTATATATTGCTAATAGGCGACACTGTTAACAACGTTCTCAATTCTCTCGGTTTGCCTTTAGGTGGTAGGATTGATGTTCGAAAGAACAGGATTCGTTGATATATCGGGCTGACTGTCTTGTAATGGACATGTCTAAACTGCTGGTGGGAGGTAGCATTCTGTAATGGCATTGAGGAGAACAGTGGATCTTTATTGGCGTTTTTCTTATAGGATTATAAATTCTTTTTTGTAGTTACCCATCCAGTGATCACTAATGACGTGTGCTGCATCGAGCGCAGTGAAGGTGAATTTTACATTCGCAGGTTCAGCCTCCTTCTTTTTATAATGGCTTTCGATTGACTGTCGGCAGTTCGCATTCGACTTACTACATAGATTTTCATTCCCTGTTTGGTATCCAGTTGTTTGGACGTTGCATTCCGGTACAGAACTCTCAACTGATTGAAGATGGCGATGATAGAGCTTCGTTTGAGAGGTCCATAGGGGTTTTCCGGAGGCCGGACGTCCGCTTAGCTGGAAGCTGTCCCGACACCGGTGGCAGGAATCGACAATCTGGATCAACCAAAGACTCCTACGGGGACACAAAAGCTCCCCAAGAACCTCATCCCAGACACCCACTGGACTGCAGAGCCGAGACGAGCTTTGCCCCAAAGGAAACCGGAAAAAGGGAAGAAGAAACAACCGTCGGAACGGGAACTTAAAGAAGCACAACTACTGGGCTCACGTTTCATTGCAGACTTGGAAGCGTCTACCTCTGCCTCAGGACTCACGACACTACCCTCTGACCTCTCAGTAGCAAGTCTACAAGAAGTTGTCCCCGCCTCAACACCTCACTCGCCACAATACCCTGACCCCGACTTCACTGCAGACTCCGAAATCCTCTTCTATCGTGAAAGCTCGGTGGAAGACTCCAGTTCCAGCTCAGAAAGCACCGATACAGCCATCGTCCGAAACTCCCCAGGAAGACGCTCCCCAGACAGCTCGCTCGTGACTGTGACACAGTCGGAAGCCTCGATGTCAATAACCAGCAGCCAGGGAGAATACGCTGACGAAACCATCAGGAGACTGGAAAACCTATCCCACTCGAACAAAACCTCGTCACTGGGTAATACAATAAACTTCAGACGATTCGCGGCAGACAATTTCCTTCCACACAGATCTTACCCCGAACTGGTAGTAAAACTGGGCACAACCATCGCACAAATTCCAAGCGCCCTCGCACACTTACCGTCCGTACTGACAGCATCACACCATCAGGTTCAGCAAGCAATAAACAAACTTCCGGAAAGAACAAGCCCCAAGCCCTTCTGGAAAACCCTGAGGAAAGCTCAAATCAAACCGATGACTCAAACAACATGTCCCAGCAATCAGCAACGATGCAGGGCGGACTGCCAAACCCACAAGGAGTCGCACCTCCCCAACAACCTCAGCAAAGAATACCCTACGAAAAATTGCTAGAATGCTTTGAAATGCTTCAGCAACAACTGGTTGCCCTTACAAAGAAACAATCAATCACCGACCAGACTAAACGCATCGAAGAGGAAGCGAAAGCCAAGAAGAAAGCAGCTTACGCATCGCTGAACATCCCGTACATCGCACAGCAACAACACCAGTCCTTTGCACGAGAATACGACGATTGGCACATCGGATGCTTATCGAAGACGGCTGCGGTAGTATTATCAGTAGCAAAGGAAATTTTTGCATTTAGTGGCGCCTAAAGGAGTCCTGAGATGGCTGCTACGCTGGGAAACGGCTTGTTAAGTAGTTCACTTAGTTCGGAGAGGTTGTAGTATTCAACAACAGTATGATCCAAGCGCCAGTGCTTGGTTGGTGGCTCTGCTAGATTGGACGTTAGATCGATACTCTTGCAGCTGAAGACCCTCACAAAGATACTCTTGCAATGCCTTGACTGTATGAGTAGGTATATCGCTGAATCTTGCCACACACCCCGGAGGTCTTACTTAGCACCTATAATTAACCCCCTTGCAGCGGACTCCATTTCTCTCCAGAGAAGAATACAGATTACGTATCCCGTTATAAGGATACACGATATAAGCATAAATCTCAGTTTTGCATATATTAAAAAGTCCTAAATCCTTAATGTTCAGCAAAAGTATCTCCCGATATAAGAATATTTTCGTTAGAAGCATACAACCTCTGGTCCCGAGGGCATACGTATAACGGGAGTAATGTATATGTGCAATGAGGTTGGTTTTTGCATCAGGCCCTCCGGTTTGCATTGCGCATTCAATTGTTGTTGTATTATTGTTGTTGATTGTTTGCATAATCATTGAGTCCCTCTGCAGCAATATGGGCTCATATGTACGAGAACGTATGGGCTCAAGGTGATGGCATAAAATGGCACTAGCATATATATATAGATATGATATCGGTCCAGCTTTGAATATGAAAACATTGCATATAACGATAACGGCAATATATGGTATTAAGAAAAGCAAAAAAACAGCAAAAAAACGACAAATAAAAGAAAGAAGAGAAAGGAAAGGGAAGAAAAGAAGGGAAAAAAGAAACGAAGGAAAGGAAGGGTAAAAGAAAAAGAAAAGAGGGAAAAGAGAGAAAGGAAAAACAGCAAGACAGCATCACAGCCTCTCCACCCCCAAGTACTCGGCAATCTGATTCCGCCGCTGCTGTACTAAGCGCCGCCCCTCCAAGATTGGCAGCCCGAGGGCGGTCGCTGCTGCACGACATGCTCGCGCTATATCCACTCAATTCATTGGTACATAGGACTGATGATATTCATTCATGAGAGTTGTGGCGTGGCTTGTTGTACATACCATCCATATTGTAGAGTTCTGCCCTGGTCTGCGGAAGGGCCTCCCTGTTCACCCCGGTGGGGAAGGACAAACGGCCATCGAGGTCCCTTGTGGAATTGTGAAGTAGTATTGGCAAAAGAGCACCTCTAACAGCATTGTTAACACTATTATTATCCACTGGTTATTCCAAACAATGAGGGGCTTCATACTGCCGTTGTAAGCCAACCAGGTGTTCCTCCACCCTCCCAACCCGCTCCTCAACCACCCTAAGGCGTTCATCAATTCTCACCAACATCTGCCTCATTTTTCCCAGCTCGGCCATTATCTCCACCGTCCCGGCATTCCCCAGGGGGGCGGCTGCGACATTTGCCACACTTTGTGCAGCACTCGCCACCCCCGCTGCAGCGCCTCCCACTTGTGCTGCAATGTTTTGCAGGTTCCCCTGGACATCCGCCATTTTTGAAGGTAATGCTGGCGGTTCTTTGCGTTAGCTGTAGCGTTGCACTGAGGTGTGAGATGGAGAGGGAGGAAGTTTGGAGGGGGGGGGAAGGCAGTCTCGAGCCGGGGGAAGGTATAGATAGGGAATTACCCTGAGTGAATAAGTGCCCGTTCGAGCAGGTGGCGTTGAGCGGTGGGTCAGTAGCCCGACTAGTACTGGGCACGAGACTAGACTAGTATGTCGGTTTAGTTGCAATCAGTAAGTGGCTTCGGGGAGGATGTAAGGTACCGTGCACGGGAGAGACTATTCACGAGACAGAAGAGGAGCCTGGTTATACGAGGCTATCACGAGACTACGCAACTGTCGGCGGCTTTCTGCCATACGAGTAAACACGAGCTACATTTCCACTATTGGATTCCGGCAAGACATTGATAGATTACCGACCTCAGAGGCCACTTGGTTCGCTCCCTTCCTGATCTAGAAAGGTTATGCAACCTAGATCATCTGTGAGCTCACTTTTGACGAGGGATGGAAACTTTGGAACACGGCACTTTGACGTTCTCCACCAGTCTCCGAGTCCTTGCCGCCTTTTTCAAATCAATTCAAACATTCAACAGTGAGGATTAAAAAAGAAATTCTGCGTGCAGTTGGAATCGAACCTGCGGCTATCGCATGGCAAGTGCTAATCTTACCACTGCTTCCTTTAGGCTGCACATTCCTCCGTTGATAGTGAATTAGCTTAGAACATGTGGACGCAGGCACCGAGCCCTGACATGATGATTCAACGGTTTATGCGAACTGACATGGTTAACAGGTACTTGCTTAGTATCCAAGGATCCAGAGTGTCAACGGCTCAGTTTGGAATGTTCTCGCCAGGGTGTAAGATAAATCAAAGAGGTAAAATTCAGTTCCAAAAGAGGACGTGACTACCCAAATAGGACTTTAGCGCTAGTACCGATTCCGTGCATAATTCTGGTACCGTGGTTCAAAGTGACCCCCGCCACCGCATTAATATAATAAATAATGAAAACAACATTAACAAAGGAAACAAGAAAAACAAAAGGCATAACAGGATAAGCAAGAGAAGAGATATCAACTAAACTATAACACATTTCTTCCCTCATACATTCATCCACCCCCCTGAACAGCATACCTACCCCACTCCCATCCATCCACCATAACCTACCATAACCTTCACCCCCAACCCCACCACCACCGTCATTATTCATTCCCACCCCCCCAAAAAAAACCGCCCAACCTCCCTCCCTGCCTCCTAACTTGCACACTCTTACTCTTCCGTTTACTCTTACTCTTACTCACCAGTCTTCCTCCTCTTCCCCCTCCCGACCTCCCTCCCCATCTCCCTCTCCTCCCTCTCCCCAAGTCCATAAATGAAACCCCGCGATACCCAACAGCGTAATAAAGCTAATGGTACAACAGAAGATCACGTGGGAATCCCTGGTGCCGTAGATTTCTGGTGGATGCCTTCTTCTTGTTGTTTGTTGATACCTATTTACTTATTCAAGGACAAATACAATTTTTCAGCTTTCCCTCCTTTTTCTATATAGCGTAGCATGAGCTTTATACTTGCCTAAACGTTTTCTGCTCTCCTGTTTAGGTTATAGTCCCGTTCCCATGTGTCGTAATCCCGTATCATCAATTTCCGCTCTTTGAATATAGGGAAAATATAACCTTGCTACACTGCATCGATCTTAGATAGCTGCATCATGTCATGTCAGTTCGCCATTAGACCTGCGTGGATTGTGTCGGCCATGAAAGTGTCCTGAAAACTAATCCAGATGGGATATGATATAATGATATGGAAGTGGTGAAGGAGAATGACAACTTCAGCTGCCACCGCTCCGATTTGTCTGGTAATTGGTGGAGTGGAATTGACGAGACTAATGGAATTGGAAGCTTGGGCTTGGAAACGTACTTACGTACCGGGTAACGGTACCTAGAAGTCGGTACCGTAGTCTCGTTCCCAGCCTCTCGTAGTTTTTAAGTAAGAGGTAGATGCATTGCTGGGTAGTCTCGTGCCCAGACCTCGTATCTGTCGTAGTAGCTTTGTCGAGGAAGTTTGTGCTTGTCAGAACTCCTTCATGTAGAAGGGTTGTGGTGTAGAACATCCACCACCTCCAGAAATCGGGTATTAGAATCGCTGGGATGTGCATCCTGCTTCCCGAATCGGGCGCCTGTCGGCCTCTCGAATCGAGGAGGGTATGGGAACGAGACTACTGAATCGGGCACCTGTCGGCCTCTGAGGCTGGGGCGGGAAGTATAAAGTCTAGGCTCAGTCCCATCATCAGCGCCAACTTCATCCTATAGGCTCAGTCCCATCATCAGCGCCAACTTCATCCTACTGGCTCAGTCCCATCATCAGCGCCAACTTCATCCTACTCCAAGGTTAGTACAGACTCCATCTTCCTTCAGCCACTCCCAAGACGTCTGGTTCAAGACTGCAGCCACTCCACCCTCACTCGACATAGCTTTTTCTGCCGCTAGTCCGCCACAGTGACCGCTGGAGTGGGCCCAACAAGAACCTCTCGGATCGTTGCGGCGGCAGAAAAAGGGACGAGGCTATAAGCAGAAAAATTCTTGGCCGATGTGTAGAACAACGCTCTGTTTAGTCAGAATACCACGCTATAGCGAGAACTATATATTTAGTGAAATGGCTCAACCAAATTTCCCACAACTCGTCCACGGTTTACAACTGGTTACTGAGGGAACGAGAACAGTGTCTGAGCAATTGATCCTCATGCCCAACATGCCCAACGAACAAATCTTTCGTCTGCTTCAGGAAATGAGAGTTGATCTTCGTGGAATACAAGAAAGTGTGAGACGTTTGGAGGTAGAGTAAGTACGGAGTATTCCTTTCACATTCTCCACATTTCCAATCGACTAGAATACGTATCACACATTGACAGACAAAACCTCCTTCCGGTGAGGCTTTTCAATTCGGCAGCTGGAAATACCGAGTGCATTCGATACTCACAAGGAGTAGTCAAGGATGCTCAGATGCCTGATAATCGATTGCATCTGTATACTCTACGTGGTAACTTTTATTTTGACATGAAATTTATGCATCTGGGGAAAATTACTGACATCATATTTCCAGCAGTCGACTGCGTGCACACTGCGGCAGTCTTGGCGCTTCCTCAACTTGCACCTGATGCCACGGTAGATCAGCGTAGAAGCCAGATCGCTCAGTTCCTTGGCGTATACAGTTAACTATCCCATGAACCGGTAAGACATTTTGGTCAAAAGCCAATACCTATATCATGACGCTAATTTCCTATTCATAGGTAGCTCATAGCTTTGCTATTTCATTTCGATTCGGGAGGGGTTGTTTTTTTTCTTTTTTTTTTTTTCTTCCCTTTTCCTCTGTCGCTCTTTGCAATTGTGTCATTCTTTTTTCCTTCCCTCATGATATCATGATATTCGATCCATCGCGATCGTCCCCGTTTTTTTCTTCTTTTTTCTTTTCTTCTGTTTTTTTCCCTCGTGGTTAATTATATTATAATTATAATACAAATTAATACTTTTTTTTTTTTTTAAACGTTTAATTTAATTACATTCAATTTTCTATATGGGCCCAACCAAGGTGTAAATACCTTACTCCCCTCACCCCACCACGGACGTTCCGCAATCATACCCCACATGCATGTCCACGGCTTCACTCATCCATTCATGACACGTCATTACCCTGAATGAACGTTACATCCGCTCCAAGGATGTTGAAGATAAAAGTAACAGATGTGCATATGTATCTCACAATCGCTCTTTAATTCCCTTCCGGCCATCTACCTACCCATCGATCTCGACAATTACCGAATCCATAGCCCACACGTGATATGACTCACTCATGCATATCTACCGTGACCTTTAATTACATGTACAATAGCCCGTCAAAAGTGACCGGACAGCACTAACAAAATCTCATCACGCATATGGTTCCAACCAAGAGGCCGGGCGTTGTAAGGTCTGTGCATTGGTGTGAGGGGAATAAAAACTCGGGAGCTTGGAAATCTGGTACTGGTAGACTCGGAGGCATCCACTGCTACTACGATATTATACAACAATGTCGGGAATTATCAAAAGACTGGAAACAACTCCACGTACCAGATCAAAGATCCTTGCATACTCTCGTGGTTCTATACCATATTCAATACCAATATCTACAATACTATTCATACCCAAATCAACTGTTCACGAAGTGATTACACGTGCTAAAAGGCTTATTGAAGCTGGTTTGGAGGAGACTGACAATTTCCCTCGACATGGGCGCCCAATACTTTATCCTTCACCTATTACCTCCGCCATTTTTAAATTTGTTGATGCAGAACCCTTTTCCACGATACAAGAAATCATCACACATATCTATTCAACAACCAGCTATACGGTATCCGCAACTGGTATCGAGCGCACCCTACACGCAGCTGGAATTCCACGGTTTGGCATAGCCTTATAGAGAGCATGCCAAATAGATTAGCAGAATGTATAGCAGCTGGTGGTGGTAGTACCCACTACTAATTGATTATATGGGCTTGGGTCACGGTGCGGGTTCTTTTTTTGAGTGTGGGTGCGGGTCATTTTCAGTGTGGGTGCGGGTCCTTCTTTTGTTGGAATGAAATGCGTGATGAGATTTTGTTAGTGCTGTCCGGTCACTTTTGACGGGCTATTGTACGTCAACTTGCCCTTCTACTCCTCAACCGTTCATTGTTGAATTCTCCCGTAGTTGTCCATTCTGTCCCTCCGGACTATCAGCATGCTGAGTATAGTAGCCCGTGGATTGATATCACGATATAGGGCGATTGTAGAGGTTGCAGTATCAATGAACGTGTGGAATAGGCTCCGAGTGGTGGGTGTAAGCTGCAGATTTACCTCAATATTGCGAGCGAGATGTCGAAGTTTGGCTGGAGTATCCAATGAGCGGAGATGAAGTGAAGTGGGAGCTGTTGATATGCCAGACTCCCCCTGCGCACGGGCCCCTTCCACAAGTCCCCCCCCTCGAGCTCGATTCATTTCCACTGGATAGCATCCGGAAGCCGCCCATACGCTTGTGATGGTTGAAATTGAGTATGTATCATCTCGCGCTTTGAAAAGGAGATCCAGGAGTTGTGGTTTTTTTATCACGTCGAGAAGATGCTGACATAGCCATTGGTTGAGATGCTTTTGATAGGCGGTTTGAAGCACACCAAAGCATCCCACGTCGAGTGGCTGCATGAAGTGCGTGCTGTGTGACGGTAGACATATGATATGGATATCATGCTTTAATGCGTAATCCACCATTGCCCAAACTACATGAGAGGAGTGGCCATCCACAATGAGTATTCTTGGGCGGCGAGTGGGTGCTTGAATCGGACTTGGACTCGGATCCGACGGATCTGTCACCCGGAAGTTTAGTAGTATACTAGCCACAGCGGCAGCAGTGGCCAGCATAGAAGTGATACGTACTAGGCCTAGGCTTCGTGTGAATCTCAAAATGCCTCTTCATGTACTCCATTCCGAGCTCGTCATCCATATATCCACTTGGTGATACTGCAAAAGTAGCATTTCGACTCGGAGCGGCGTCATGATATCCAGCCTCGTGATAGTAGGATTCCCTATGGCTATTTCCCTGCCAGATGATAAATGGCGGCAGTACTGCTCCAGCTGTGTTGATGGTATCCAGGATATTGCAGTATTCACGGGATCCCTCAGTTGCGGCTGATACAGTGCTTTTTTGGCTTGCATGCACTATCACAAGGGATTTGGCTCCGCTCCGCCCCATGATCACTCCCTTCTCATCACAGTTCCAGATATCTTCAGGCTTCACACTCAATCGCCGTATCAGATTCGCCAGCAGCCTGTAGAAGTGCTGGTGTACCTCTGTTTGGTGTTCGGATGCCTTACGGGATCGCTCCTGGTATTTAACCCATTCTTTGCTGTATTCCGGATGCCTAGCAAGAAATCGTGATACCCAGTGAACTCCCAATTTATGAGGCAGTGGGTGAGGGTAACCGCCATGATTTGAGCTATCGGGAAGTGATATTGGCCGTGAATTGAGTAGACTCTGCGCAAATCGGCGTAACGCATCATGATTTAAGGGAAATCCGGCTGTAGCCATCCGCTTACAATGCTCCACAATAGCCGTTTCTTCACCCGGAGAGAATATCTGTTCATTGCGATGAGCTTGTGTATAGCTCACACGCTCACCATTCACACGGCACCGCAAAGTAGTGTAGCTGATACCATATTTGCGGGCTATTTGGGCAATGGAGGCATCCGGTAGCCGTTTAGCCTCATGGCGATGATTCGGCCAGGATTGGCGGCGTAAAACGTTGCGGGTTTGACATTGCGTGCGATACCTGCTTGAAATTGAATGTCAAAAGCTAAGGGATTCTGAAATTTTTCGGTGAGACAGTGGTGGTAAGTTCCTGGGTAGTAAAACATGTTGCTTGGTGTGTCCGGTAATTCGATATTGTCTGGCCAGAAAGCTGCGGTGGAGGGGAGCTGCTGCTGATGGTCGAGGCAGGTGGCTGTGATCCCGAGCTGCCTGCTTGCGTGGCTTTGGACATTGTGACTGCTAATGAGAGCTTTGGGTACTGATGCCAAAGTTGCTCTCTGAGACGAACAATCGATTCTGCCTGGTGGGAGAAGAGAGGGACAGGTCTCCCGGATGTTATGTACAGAGTATTCTCCACCGAGATCTCCTTCCCAAATCGACAGTCTTCCCCTTATCATCCGTGCCAAGCCCCCATTGCCTCCTTGGTGATTATGACCACATCATGACGCACCACATGCCCCTATCCATTGTCTGACGCCACAGTACCTAGGTAGCTTGCAGTGTTCTGCTACATAGGGTGATGTCGGAATCTATTTCTGCAGGCTTTCCTGGTAGTTGAGGGCCGTGGTCGCTTCGGGGTTACTTAGCGACAGTAAGGCAACCACACCGACATCTTTTGTCTTTTCACTCCGTACTCCGTCTCTTTTACCACAACGCGCAGGACGGACCTCGACTCTGCATATCCCACAGTCGCAACACAACAACATACGAGGTATACTGTTGAGATCGAACGGTAGGTTATTGATTACCTGGTGCACGCGAAGTACAGTCATGTTTCAAAAGTCTTCGTGATGGCCCGAGAACACAGCTAAAATGGCGAAAAGTGCCCTTCTTTAGAAATTCATAGCTCCACCAATATTTGGTCAATCCGGATGAAAAAAATTCTGGTGAGAGGGTCTATCTTGAGGAATAATATAAAATTTCCCCAGGTCAAATCATTCAAATCCAGGGTAAGCGATGGCATAAAGTGTGAATGTCCTTCATTTTAGCCCAAATCTGCCAAGTTTTGCTGGTCCAGACGTGGTATAGCTTACGAGCTTTGGGCGCTCATCACGAAGACTTTTGAAACATGACTGTACTTATTGATCGGTTGGCATTTTAGATAATGGATGCCGATACCGATAACTCGAACACGAAGAAACGAAAGTCGAAGTGGACAACCTCGTACTCGAACATGAGTATTAAACAAGCAGAGAAAAGACTTGGCTTCAGATTTGGATCACTCGAAGCGATACCGGTTGGCCGAATGTTGGCAAACGCAAATAAAGGAGAAAACCCGGATTCGATGTTGGAGACCAAGGGAATGGTGTATGAGCAATTAGTGCGACATCTTGAGGTCGAAGGATTTCCTACGGAAGCCGATCCGGATTTTAAAGAATCCAACATCAATCATTTAGTTTATGCGACCATCAGCCCAATACTCCAGAATTTTATACGCAAGACTGGACGGAAGACTCTACGGTTGCGGAGCGAGAAAGAGCTTGTCTCTCCAGACGGTGAGACAGGAGGCACAGAGGAATTTGTTATCGTGGATCTCATTTCGGTGGAAGAAGAAAGTTTTATCCTCATAGTAGAGGCGAAGCGATCTTCTCTGGGACTGGCGATGAAGCAGTGTTTGCTGGCGATGAAGGACATAAGAGACAACAACGCGAATGGGAAAGTGTATGGCTTTGTGACAACGGGGGAGACGTGGCAAATGCTCGAGTACGATGGCAAAGTGTTACGGAAGGCAGAGAGCATTGTTGTGTTATTTGAGACAATGGGTGAAGACAAAGCAAGATGGATGAAGGACTATTCGATCCTGGTGGATTGCATTTCTGTCGCGTTAAGCTGTGGAGGCATGGTGAAGAAGAACGTGGTTGTCGGATAGGTAATTTTGTTTGACGACCGGTTTCTTTTTGTTACGGAAAAGGCGTTGTTGTTAGTATTTTCTTATTCGGAGGAAGGGGATTCTGTTATGGAAAAGGGGGGCCCCGCCGAAGGTGGGGGGCGTAGCCTATTCTAAGAGTTAGATAGGAATATATTTTATTTTGTTGTTGGAAGATCAGGAGTTAATGCGACGAGAGGATTATTATTAGTTATTAGCGACAATGGAGCGAGGAGGATAGAGGGAGTGGAGCGACGGGAGGAACAAGGATTTCGTGAGAGCGAAATGCATATGCAACTGTTGTTGCCGTTTAGTTATGGGCAGTACGGAAGAGTTCCCAGTCTAGTTGGTTCCAAAGGAGGTAACTAGTCTGGATCCACTGGAGGACTTGGCTGATGGTTTCGCCGTAACGAGACTAAGCTCAGACGGCGGAGCTGTCGCTCTTCGGTAGGTTGGGCCTCAGTCCGGCAACAGGCGATTGGAAGCAGAAACGGAACGCCAAAGACGCAGGAAGCTGCGTCAACCGATCGATAATGGATTCACGTCAGTTCAGTCATTCCGGCAGTCAGCACCGCCACCAGTTCCGCCGTCAGTTAGTCCGCCGTGCCCATCCAGCGTCAGTTCCACTATTAAAGCCCCGCCATACTGCGGCGGAACTGAAGGCGGGACTGACGGCGGGGAGCATATTGACGGCGGAAGTGACGGCGGAACTGATGGCGCATCTGATGGTAGGACTTGTTGGCGGCGGAACTGATAGCGGGACTGATTGAGGGTAGAACTGACGGCGGAACGGACGTGAATACATTGTTGATTCCGCAGTTCAACGGTGGCTTTTATTTTTTAGGTATCCTGATATCTCCTCCGGCTTGCTCAGGGTAACACCCGAGTTGTTGAGGGTGATTGATTGGTCAATTAATTGGCCCAGTGTGGTAACGGAATCGGCAATCTTGGTGGGAACTGAATTGACAGCAATGGGATTCGACATGACAAAAGGGCAAGAGGGAGAGAGGGAGGGAAGGAAAGAAGAGAAGGAGAGAAGGAGAGAGGGATAGAGGGCGAGAGGCCTGGGGAGAGGGCCGAGGACAAGACGGAAGACATGCTGGAGGGCGAGCAGGCATGCAAGTGAGTGCAAGGCCTCGAAGGTATGAGGGCATGAGAGGCATGGGCGGGAGGGCGTGAGGGTATGACAGCATGAGTATGGGTGGGGGAAGGCGAGTAATTCGAGTGGGTCATCTCGGAGAATATGTATCTCTCACCCTCTCGCCTGCCCTCTCTCCTGTTCTTAGGGAGAGAGATGCCATCATAACTATATCCAGTTTCTGTACTGATACACCCTAGTAAGAAGGAGAGGGAGAGAGAGAGAGAGAAGAAGAATTGGCAAGTGTTATGGAGTCAGGTAACAGCCCTTAATTCTGCTATACATACCACAGCTAACCGTGATATCGGATTGATCACCCGAGGATACTGGTATGCTAGTTATAAAATGGGTTAAGGCTATTGGGGTATTTATTCTATATGTTTCTATTTATTTCACAAGCATCTCTAGCGCTCTGCTTTTGGTTTGGACTCGGCTGACCTCTTCGGCAGAGCCCTTGACTGACCCTTGAAATAACCCTGGCCGACGGAGTGAGCAACACTTGAGGTTGCAAGGACTCCTTGCACTTCTGATTTAAGGTTATCAATAGCAATCGCGTATCGGTTCGGCTCGCTATATATAGCGGCCTTCCCACTAAGTTTAATAGGACAAGCAAATAACGTTGTGCTAAGTATCAATCTACTTTTATTTACATACCAGATTTCTTGCACTTTATCGCTTTATTATGATAATGCTCTTTATCTTTATCGCTTTACTTCAATATACATAAATAAGTTGGTTTATCGTAAAGAACTGTTATGGTTCACTTGATGAATCGAGTTATTTGCAGAAGTACCGAGTACTAAGAAGTGTGATGAGATATTCACTAAGTACAAAGTATTAAAGATGCAATACTTTGATATAAGTGTAAAATAGATAGATACTTAGAACAACGCTATTCGCTTGTCCTTCTAAACTAAGTGGGCGCTCGGGTATATATAGCCGACCGGTTGCTAAACAAAATACATGACAGAGAATAAGAATTAAACGCAGGGAGTCCATTTTACCTTGAAAACCATAGCTACCTCGCTTACGGCTTTAGCTACAAAGCAGGGTAGTTCCCTGACAAATCCAACTAGAAATGTGGCTAGAACTTTATAGAAATCCAACTCCAAATATAGCTGCCTGACTAGCGTGTGGATGATCAGTCCGTGTCACGGTTAGTCCCCGGTCTTATGCATTTAAAGCGGAATAGGACTAGCTTACCTGACTCCGTGACATTACCCCC